>CM061920.1:287172265-287267181 GCA_031002005.1 Vandiemenella viatica
GTGTAGACTGCATGTCCCTTGCAGGGGTCAAGGCGTGGTACGAAAGCTTCAGTGGCGGGTGGCGTTATCCGATAATGCACGGTCTGGAACACCACACAGCATTACCGATTACCGATGACATCGCCCAGATGGTTGATGGACTCGTTACCCAAGACCGCCGAGCCGTACCCTCCGAGTTCTGATTGAGCGTCGGAAATGTCACCATCACGACGGAACTGGTGCAAAGTGTGTGCTCAGTGGGTGCCCCACAATCTTCAACCACAACAGGAAGCTTGTCGAATGGCCCACTGTCTAAATCATCTGAAGCGCTATTCCAGGGAATGGAATGAGTTCCTGGTACGATTGGTGGCTGGAGATGAGTCTTGGTGTCATCACTTCGAACCAGAATTGAAACGACAAAGTCTCCAGTTGAAGCATAGAGGGTCAGCACCACCAACAAAATGCAAGGCCATCCACACAAATGCAGGAAATGTTATGATGACGTTCTTCTTTGACCAAGACGGCCCCCTTCTGCCAGACTTCCTGCAGCACGGGACAATAGTGAATACCCAGCGTTACTCGCAAACCTTGATCACTCGTGCAGAAATTCAATTGGGAGGTTCTCGGTCACCCTCTATACAGTGCAGTCCTCTCACCCTGCGATTACACCATTTTTTGTTCCCTAAAAAAAGGCTCTGAGGGGCAAATGATTCACCCCGGACGACGACGTCAAGCAGTATGTAAGGAACTGGTTCACATCGCAGCCCCACGAAATTTACGAGAGAGCCATTGACCGCCTTGTGTTGCAGTGGGACAAGTGCCTCAACAGTCAGCGCCAATATTTCTGAAATACTTGAACTTCTGAAATATTTTAACCAGCCTCATACAATTGTCTAACTGACTTTTGTACAGTTCTTATTAATGTTTACAATTCCTGGATTGTTGTTACGAATGACATTTTTGTGTTCTAGATGGTTAGAGGAAATAATTCAAAACCAGTGTTTGGCGTCCCATTACGTTTCTAGAACATTCGATCATCAATGACTACGCACGAATATTTGCAAGGGATATCAATATAGACTTGATAGTCTTGTATTCATTATAATAAAGTGTTCTCACTTATGCAGTAACATTCAAAATTGTTACAACAGTCCCAAGTTACTTTTCAGTGGTTCTAGAATTTTATCTTGCTGAAATATTATTAACTTTCATGCGATTTGAAAAATCATCTGAAATATCTGCTGATATATACGTAAGTAACGACGTGTGAAATGAAACAAGGAATCAAGTTTACCCACAAGTTTTATTTCTGATGGATAACTTCGGATAATAAATTATAATTTGTTAACAGTACTCTCACCTCCATAACAGCCAAGAAGGAAGACATCTGGTAGGACAAATACTGTGTGTTGTAATATCACATACGAAAACCGTTTGGTGAGCGGTTAATACACGGGCTTTTATTCTTGAGAACGCAGTTTCAACCCACGGTTTGGCTGTTCTTATTTTATTTGTAATTGGTTCCCAGAAGTCGCATTGTACGAATACTGGGGATCACTTCTTCAAAACGCTGTGGCCAAATTCCTTCCCGTACGTTATCCTGTTACCAATGATCTGCATGACAACAATCCGTAAAGCCCTAGGAAAAGAAACAACTACAGTACAAAAAGTAATAAAACAGGAAATGAAGATGGAAAATAACTGTCCTGGGGGGATAATTCATCAAATTAATATCTGGACTGCATTTTTTTTTTTTTTTTTTATTTTTTTTTTGAGATTGTGTTGCAAAATTCTCTGAATTGTCAGAAGACCTTTTGAAACCAAGCAGCAGTATGTCCAAAAATGCTTGATCTGTATTTTTCTTCTTAAACTACCATCGGTAAAGTGCGTACATTGCAGTGAATTGTGGCCGAATCCCTGAACCATATGATTAAATTTTAATCTGTTTGTTGAATATCTTGATGAGGTACTTTTACCATTATCCCAATGAACAAACTTCGTACTTCATTTACCATTTTCAGATAAAGAAATGCTTTACGTTCGGTTAATAGGTATCTATTCTGCGAACGTTACCCTCGAATAACTTTCGACTATTTCATAAAGTTGAAACATCACTGAAAAATTGTCGGTAGGGTGTCGCACACATCAAAAATGTGACCTTCATACCCACTGTAGATACCATGCAGAATATCAACCATTTGCAGGGGCACCGTTAGGCGACCTACCAGAAAGAACATTTTAATTTGAGAGAACGGTAAATGAAATTAACCTAATAAGATATTTCGTTTTCCAGTTATGCGAACTGCATTTCTATTCCATGCTTCAACGAGCAATCTCTCATTGCTCATTTGTGGTTTTCCGTTACTTTCTTTAAGTTTCCAAAGTTACTTTTTTCTTGCTTATGGCATTACGTCTCGTCGACGTCGAGGTCATTAGAGGCGGGAAAAAATGGGGACAAGGGACGGGAAGGAATTCGGCCATGCCTTTTGAAGGAAGAACACCAGAATTCGCAGGAAGTGACTTGGGGAAACCATGGAAAATCAAATTCTGGAAGCCCGGACGTAGATTCGAACCCGCGTCCTCCAGAATACGTGACCAGCGCTTTACCGCTGACCAACGTCGCACGGTCCAAAGTTACTATGTATGTCTGTATGACTATAGCTGTTCTGTACTGCGTATGGCGATTGAAGAATAAAGTGTTATTGGAGTATACCAATGTCCCCATTGTTTGACGAGTTACCACCAACATTATCGCAAGCACAGCAGAGAAGTTTCGGAATCAACTCACGCTTTTGTTCAATTTTTGTTGACAGCGAATTGGGCACTTTTATATTTTACTACTCTCCTGCTTAAGCACCATGTGAGAGAAGGCTTTCCCGGCGTTTTGTTGAAATAAAATCTTCGCAGGTTCGCCGCCGGATTGTGTCGATGAAAGACGAGCTTTCGGCGGCGTACTCTGCGCCCATCTTCAGGCCTGATGCTCACGCTGTGATAGCTCTATTTGTCACGGCATGAGGCCACAGAGAGCTTTCATCGACACAATCCGACGGCGAACCGGTGAAGATTATATTAATTACCACATGCTGAAGTCAGGTAACCCCCATTTTCTTAGTCTTCTCTACCAAGAAGTCCGCGGATTCCAAAGAGTTTAATTTAGTTTACTGGTCAAAATTTTAACGTGAATTTTACTAATATCTCAACAAGCTTCAAGTCGTTTGGCTCAGGGATGAGATGCTTATAACGAAAGGTAGAGTTACCTAAATCGAGACCCTGTGTTAGCTTGAGATTTTACGGCACATTATACTAATATTTACCTCTTGCAAAAATTTGTTAGTATAACGTCCGATAGCAAGTTCCGTGCTTGTGATTCCACGTAAAACTGCAGATACTTTATACTAACCAGTATTACCAGATTCGGATAGGTGGTCGCAACAGATGTGGATTGTGCTGTGAATTAAAATTCTGTCACTTAGTCTGCCAAATAAACAGTAGTGGCATTTGAGATTAATGGCATCCCGATTTTCTTCGTTGTTTACTTTAAAATTCAAGTATTTTATCAAAATGAATTTGATTCTACCACTATCATGCTGAATATGTATGGATAATAAAAGTAAATTGCTCCGCGGAACCTTTGATGGTACTCACTGAAATTTTATGCTATCTGGAATGTATCACACTCTTTGCTGAATCCTCATTCATACATAGAAAGCTTCATTTGCTAGTGCACCAGTCACAGCCGCTTAGTGCGAACATACCCACGAATATGAGTTTCAGAACAGCAGTGTTTCATGAAAAGTACACACATTCAGATTGATGGCTCAAATGATGTAGTAATTTAGGGGATAGATAGGTGTATGTTTGGTAATTCGCTAAACCATTAAAGGATTAATGCCATCGCCTGCAGTTAATGGTGGATAATTCATAACGTTTTTCATTTTCACGTGCGGAATATCCAATCAAATTACTAATTACATCTAATCCATGTCATGTGCGCGGTATCGTCAGCCCAAGACTAAATACACGTTTTCATGACTCGGATTTGCAGTTCAAAGCTTCCATCTCATCTGATAGGAAACAGCTCTAATTTGCATTATATCTATAAAGTAAGTCCTCGATGCTGTTTACATGATTAATTTTTGACATTTAACCCATGTTAAATGTTTGTACTTGGGAACCAGTAACCATCAGAAATGTTAAGAACGGATTTCGATCTCCTGCATATATGATGAAGGGTACACACCATATATGTTAATGGTACAGTCATTTCTTCAAATGCGTCCGGGTTTTCAAGAAATTCGCGAGCAAGGAAACAAAAAAATCTAAATACCAAAATTATTATGAGAACGAAGGCTTTCATGGCGTATCGATGATATGAAGTCTTCACGGGTTCTCCGCCGTATGGTGTTGAATGAAACATACGGCGGAGAACCCGCGAAGACTTCATATCTCTAAAATGATTGCCACATATTGTCAAATTGCTTATAACAGATACAAAAAATGAAATTTCGGGCAATATATCTACAACAGTATCGTAATATGCCACGCCCATACTCAATAAAATTTGTTCAGGAAGCGAATCTTTAGTGAACTGTAATCTGACTAGCTTATTGCGATATTTATAAGGGTTTGTCACTTGCTCTTCCATTTTCTTGTTGAGCTCCATTTCGTCCATTTTTCGTTACGGATATTGTTTTATTTTCAACCATTTTCAAGCAACCGCTCTTGGAATTAAACGTATCGATTGTCAAAAAGTAAAAAACTATCCTCTCGATGCTTCGTATTTCTTTCAAAATACTGTACTTCTTGACAACATACAACTACACAAATAAATAAAATAACAATATCGATTGCAATTTAAAACGCACCAAAACAATAAACTTATTAACAAAAAGAGAAAAAAGTAATATAAAAATGGAGACATACCTGACGTATAATTGCAATGAAGCCTTCAAAGCGTACGGCTGGATTGTGTTAAGAAAAGGGAATTCGCCGGTAGACCGGTGAAGGCTTCATTTCGAAAAAAAAACGATTTTCAGGGAATAAATGACGCTGTGTTGTAGGTAACATGATTTGTTAAATACAATTTCGGGTAATAAAAGTTTTAACTGAAGTTGAGATGAAATTAAAAAAAAAAAAATCATGCTTTACAATCTCTGAAGGGAAAAAAGAAATAAAAAAATGATATTGCAGGGATTTAAACGCGGGTCAGAAATTACGAAACCAAGGATCTTATCACATGGACCATGATGCCATATAATAAGACAGAAAATTAATTCTGGTTTTTATAGGATATTTGTATTTTTTGTTCCTTTGCATGCGAATATTTTTTTAAAAAACTAGGGCGCATTTGGAGAAACGACTATACCAAAGATATAAAGGGCGTGTACTCTTCAACACATATGCAGCAGACTGAAATCCATTCTTAACATGTCTGATGGTCCCCAAGTGAGTAAAATCATTTTCGTCAGTTCGTGTTTTGTGACATTAACTTCAGCATAAACTTGGGGGTTTAAAAAATTGAGTCTGGCGATACGTAGAACGTTGGTATGATACCACGTCCCGTAATCCAGATTTAGGTTTACCATTCCGTGGTGGTTGCCGCAAAATAACATGAAAGAATAACTTCCTGTTCCCATCGAGACTTTAGGGACCTCGACTTTGGCAAGCCGTAAAACCAAAAAACGAACAGAATACTTAAGTACCTAGTTTCTCAGTTATGAGGACTCGAATTATGTTTTTCTTTCGGAACAAATTACTTTTACCAAGGTCGTCTAACCGTTTCTCTGAAGGTTGAACACCTACACTGTTCTCACAACGTTGCTGCTTATCAGCGACATAAGGAAGGGCGGTTTTTGTGCCAAATCTTACACAGCAATCAAACGATAAAAAATTAACAGATTAATTGTATTTTTTATTTCTCCACTCAAGTTTGTTGTAGAGGAAGTATTTTGGTCCTGTAAACTAGGTACCGATGTCTTTTTCGTATTGAATAGAGGTGTTGTATGTAGTGATTTACAGCTCATTGGTGGTGCTCATACCTGCAGTGATGTGACCGGAATGAATTCGCGTTCTCCCGAATGTCAGCTCTCAAACCTGCTACAGACGTTACTGATTAATCAAAAAAAATTTACATTATTTGAAATGAGCATGTGAGATTTGTAACTAACTGCAGCAAACAAAATAATACAAGAAATAATAATAATTGTCAGTCTATCATTTTCAAAACATGAATGATATTAGATTATTATATTTCTATTTTTAAAAATTAATCTCGAGGGTATTAATGTAGACATATTATTTGATAGTTTAATTAAATTTCTGTAACTTTATGTGAAATTTTCCAGTACTCAATCAATAATCAGCCAAATTACTTTTTAATGTACAGTAACGGTTGTTTTATGAGAACAATCTAACTCGAATTTAACGATTCGATTTTAATTACTTTGGTGGTCTTCAGTATAATGGAGTTACTTCAGATACGTTCTTAAAGAAATTATCATTTAATTAACATTGAAAACTGATTAAAGATACTATACAGGGGCCTACCTGAAACGGTATTGCAGGTAAAATAATAATTCCATGTTCATAGATGTTTTTAAGGGTTCATGGACCAAACTTGCAGACTTCTGACCTGCTATCTACTTTAAATCAATCGATTTAAAGTTTATTAGCTGAGAAAGAATAAATGTTTCGCTCGAAATGTGTTGGAGTGCAGCAAAATGGAAAACGTCATATGAGGTACAGCCTATGTTACGACTTGTTTTAATGGCTTTGTCCATTAAGTCCACTGGCAGTTGAACGCGTACAGCGAATATCGGATTTATTTTTGATGTCATGTGTTGGGTGGCTTGTGTCTAGCTTTGTAAATACTTTCCGGATTGTGGACGTCTGTAAAGAGTTAGATGATATAATTTCACAAATCCAACCCTTTCCAACCACAGACTATAGGCTCCACACAAATGATACATTACTTATTTTATAATTTTTGCGGCGTTATTAACAGTTATCGAAAATCGTTTTGATACTTTAAGAAATGTGGGGTGGATATGCTGTAATGAAATCTCAAAATTTGTGTACATAAAAATGATACTATACATCTCCTGTTTGAAGTCGCTAAGGGACGATGACACCGAAGCTAGGCGATTCTAGCCCACCGACATAATTTCTACATTGGCTGCATAGCTATAGCGCGTTTAGTTAACAGATGCAGTTCCACTCGAGCAGCCGAGGAAACAACTTCCTCTACCTCTAGCGACCAGTCACTTCCTGATCGCCGTACAGGTCACATCGGTCCGCGAGCGCGCTAGTCAGTCCGAATTGTTTACCTTGTGCGACTACGGAAAGTGTTTGTACCGTCGTGATAAAAGTATATTTAAAACTTATAAAGTGCAACAAGCAGTGAACGAATAGCTTGTGGTAAAACTGTAAGATGTCTGGCCCGTTAGACACGGGGCAGACTATTAAGTCGGCGTTAGAGACGTGTTATGTCAATGAACCAGCATTACCTATACAATCAGTAAACTACCCAATAAGGGAAACATGTGAGCTTCAGATAGAGAACAGCATTAGTATGCAAGCACATACTCCTAGTGTGGAGGAAGGAGAACAACAGCCGTTTACCCAACAATCCTCATCTACAACAACTCCAACAACAGCAGCACCAACAACCGCAACACTTACAGCAACAACAGCTGCATCAACAACTACAACAACTGCAGCAAAATCAGCAGCAGCAGCAGTTCCAGCAACATCAACCGCAACATCCGCAGCAACAGCAGCAACATCCAGGACAACAAGAGCAGCAGCAGCAGTTCCAGCAACATCAACAGCAACATCCGCAGCAACAGCAGCAACATCCAGGACAACAAGAGCAGCAGCATCTACCGCTGCTGGAAATGGAGGTGGGGCAGAGTGAAGCCCTACTGATTGACTCACATATGACTTCTGGACCCATTCTGCACCAGATGCCTCGCAAAGGAGAAATGGAAAAAAGTTTAGGTGAGTCCAACAAATCAGCTAAGCGGCGTTGTGTAGAGAAACAGGAATCGGGGAAGGACACGGTTGATTTACAACAAATTAGTCAGATGGAAGAAAGCGATGAAGCGGGGTCACCAGTCTCAGCTGAGCCCGACATAGCTTCCCCCCCATCCCCAGATCGCTCCGAGTTGAACCAGACGCAGCCTCATACGTCAACCCAGACATTCCGTAGTAAAGACAATAGATATAGTAGTACAGATAATGGTCCGTATTACATCTTTATAGAAAGCTTGGACAGAAACGTTGCAAAATTGCACCCAATGGCGATAGGAAAAATTTTATTTCAATATAATAATTCATACAAAAGGGACATCATAAACATCTCTACTGTTGGAAGAAACAGGCTTAAAATAGAAACTAGATCAGCGGCTGCAGCCAATTCCATAGTCCAACTTGATACTCTGAAAACTAGAAATATAGAAGCATACATACCAAACTTTTTGATTCAAAAACAAGGCATTATTAGGAATGTCGATATTTCGCTAAGTGAAGAAGAACTACAAGAAGAAATAGTTTCCCCTTTTCCTGTTGTTCGCATAAAACGCTTTACCAAAAGATCACAGAGGAATGATGAGCGAGTGACCCCCATCCCGGTCTGCCTAGTCACCTTTCGCGCACAAACTCTTCCCTCACATGTGACTATACTGGGCACACGTTGTTCGGTGGAACCGTACGTCGCCCCAGTTATCCAGTGCGGGAACTGTTTACGCCTCGGTCACAGACAGGAGCAATGCAGGACTCGTGAACCCCGTTGTAGTAGATGCGCTGGCTTTCACTTGGTAACACAATGTAGCAATACGACAGCCGTTTGCTGCGCCCTCTGTAGCGGCCACCATTACGCGACAGACAGAAGCTGCCCAATATATCTGAAATATCGGGAAACAAAAGTAGCATCAGCATACACAACAAGCAACATGGGCCCTAATATAGAACAGCGAGCGAGAGGGTATGCTCAAGTGACCCAAACCCCGATACCGATTAGTAGCTATACAGAATTCCCACCCTTAACACCACAACAACAGCAACAACCGATCTATCTGCAAATGTCACATCAGACAAGGACTCACAAAAGGCAGCAAGATTCAGGCAGGACATCAGCAATGCCAATCATTGATGACAAAATAAACAAACCACAAACAAATTTCTTACTTACCCCAGAAGGGAATCGGGTGGAGCCGACGGAAACCATAGTGACACACAATAACAGAGAACAACAATCTTACCCCTCCGGGAGTATCCCAGGCTTGACTCAACACTGCGATAATCAGGGACTTCCAGATCGTAGTAGGGCATACAAAACAACCCACCAAAGGAACAGAACACAGGATTACCGGGAGCTATGGTATCAATCACCACAACTGCCGCTATCGCCTATAGGCCAAAACCCTTACCCTCCCAAGGTACAAAACCATGTAAACCCTCCTAGCAATACAAACGGCAAAAATAAATTAATAGAAGGAATCTTTAAGTTAATTGTGGAAGTAGCTAGACACATAACAAACAGTGGCATAGAAACTCTACAACTGGACGAGATTAGAAAGTCTATAGAGATATTAGTACAGCCCAGTTATACAGAGCCACAGTACTAAAGGGGTTTAAGAGAACTTTAATCAGGAATCCATAAGACACAAGACTTAATCAATGGCTCACACTTCGACCAACCCTCCACAACAACAGTGGATATTGCACCGGGGCAGAAGCAGTGAAGCAGAACCCTTTCAGACAACTTCAAACAAAAAACCGAAAATCAAGATACTACAATGGAATGCCCGGTCAGTCAAAGCAAATCAGGAATCGTTGCAACGGGAACTTAGTGTAAACAACATATCTATCGCAGCATTAACAGAAACATGGCTCAAACCAGAGACAAATATGTTCATCAAAGGTTACCATCTTGTACGTAAAGACAGAGAAGACGGGAAAGGAGGAGTAGCTATACTGATTCATACATCTATCCACTTTACACCAATCCATATAGATCATACACAAATAAACTCATTCCAAGCAGTAGCAATTGCAATGCGAAGCCACAATAAGGATTTAACTATTGTCTCAGTATACTGCCCACCTAAATCCAAAATCAAATCCAGCGAGTGGCGCGCCCTCCTACAGCAATTTGAAGAACCATACCTGATATGTGGTGATTTTAATGCACATCATACGTCTTGGGGATGTGAATGGAATGATGTATTTGGGGAATCCCTTCTAGAAATCATAGACGATTTCAACTTATGCATCCTAAACGATGGATCTCCAACCTTGGTACCCAAACCTGGCTTACGGAAATCTGTAATAGATTTAACAATTTGCTCTCCGTCGCTGGCCACGGAATTTCACTGGGAAAATATTCAACAGGTATGGGGATCAGACCATTTCCCCATTATAATGACAACCAAACAGCTAGAGACACCACAACTTATCCTTCCCACCACCAAATGGAACACACGAAAAGCAAATTGGGTCAAGTACAGCCAAATAATTGAAGAAAACATAGATAGGGTGGGTACCGCCAAAACAACTAGCCAGAAATATCAGGAATTTCTAAACGTCATAAATGAAGCGGCAGCAAGATCCATTCCTCAACACAAACCAAGATCTACGGAAAAACACATCCCCTCGCCTTGGTGGAATGAAGATTGCTCCAGAGCGGTAGCAAAAAGAAAGCTAGCATTCACAAGATACAAACACGAAGCTACTTGGGAAAATTACTTAAAATACAAAAAGACAGATGCCGAAACAAAAAGAATATTAAAGGAAAAGAAAAAGATGTGTTGGAGAGAATTCTGCAACAATCTAAACAGTAAAGCACCAATGAGCTCAGTATGGCGCATGATCAACAGACTAAGGAAAAAACCGGAGAGTCCAAAATCGACATCAAATTGGATAGAAGAATTCGCAAACATAATAGCTCCGCCAACGGTACCACCCGGACCTACAGACCCACCAATCTATGACAAAGAAGAACATGAACTAAACATACTAGAAGAGCCGTTCTCGATGGAAGAGCTGGAATTGGCCCTTAAAACCGGTTCGAACACGGCACCTGGCATAGACAGCATACAGTATTCCATGCTGCACCATCTCCCACACCTGCGCTAAGGTAGTCTTACTCCAATTACTAACGAAGATCTGGGCCAAAAGCGAGATCCCAAAACAATGGACAACACAAATTATTATCCCAGTGCACAAACCTGGCAAGGAAATAAATAGTGCTAACTCATACCGCCCAATTGCGCTATCTTCATGTATAGCAAAAACCCTAGAACGCATCATAAAAATGAGACTGGAATGGTGGCTGGAACACCATGGCATGTTGCCTGAGACTCAATTTGGATTTAGAAAAGGAAGGAGCACAACGGACGATCTCAGCATACTTACCCTTGATATTGAACAGGCATACATTAATAAAGGCTACCTAACGGCCATATTTCTGGATATATCAGCAGCCTATGATAACGTACATATTCCAATATTAATCGAGAAGCTCAGAAAATTGGGTCTGCCCGATATATACTTACGCGGGATTTATAATCTGATCCATCTCAGAACTGTCTACATCCGACTGCAAGACAATTCTTTATACGGTCCTCGAGTGATATCAAAGGGATTACCACAAGGGGCAATCCTAAGCCCCATACTGTATACCATATACACTGCAGACATAGAAAATCTATTTAGTCCATCAATAAGGGTCCTGCAATTTGCCGATGACGTGTGTATATACACCGTGTCACCATCTTATGGAATAAACTTCAGGAGATTACACGAAGCGGCTATCAGGCTTCATGAGTGGGCTCAAAACTTAGGTTTAACCATATCATCTACGAAATCATCAGTAGTGATCTTTACTCGGAAACAAAGAATATATCGAGAATCTGAGATACAATTGGGCCCATACTCTTTCACAGTACGATCATCGGTCAGGCATCTCGGCCTATATATAGATAGTAAACTCTCATGGAAGAAACACATAGAACACATTATAACCAAAACCGAACGACTTCTCAATATCTTAAGAGCCATAACGCGCATATGGTGGGGAGCGGACCCAACTATTCTTCTCAACTTATACAGAGCTATTATACGACCTGTATTCGATTACGGAAGCCCTATCTTTGGAAATGCACCCAAATATATCCTCCGAAAACTGGATATAGTACAATATAAGGCGATCCGACTATGCTTAGGAGCCATGAAATCCTCCCCTACAAATGCCTTACTAGTAGAGGCTAGGGAAATGCCACTGGAAATACGACGCCATCTCTCATCCAGCGTATATCTAACGAGACGAGCATCTCTAACAAATCACCCCGTGATACAAAGAGTAATAAAATATATATCATTACAGGAAAGAAGAGATATAGCCACCAGACTCCGAATGCCCATGTTAGCACAGTGCTTCACCAAAATAAAACACATGATACCATTAGTTTCCCAAGGGGACACAATTCCCTCTGTTCTCATTTCACTATAATACCCTGAGATATAAACCAAATATATTCTACCTACCAGACTGGATCGCTAAAAGTAGCTCAGCAAATACCATGACAAACAGTTTTTTGAAACAAACCTGGCCAGATTTTGTACAGATCTATACGGACGGTTCCAAAACCACGGACGCAGTCGGATATGCCTATTTCTGTCCTTCCTTTCACGAATCGAAGAGAGTGCGTTTACCAGCTGAAACATCGATATATACGGCCGAAACATTAGCTGTTAGAGAAGCTATTAATTACGGAAAAGAACGCTACAACAAAATACTGGTTCTAACAGATTCCAAAAGCGTGGCGCAAAAACTTGAGAACTCAAAACAGCGGAACGGACTGAACAAACCTCTATTAGAGATACTAAACTTAATGTACACAGCTTCGACAGAGAATAAGGAGATACACGTGTTATGGATAAAGGGGCATGCCTGTATTCAGCATAATGAAACAGTCGACCGCATAGCCAAGGCAAGCACAATAGAGGAAGATATACAATACGTTCAACTTCCACATACAGATTTCATATCTATTATTAAAAAAGAGGCTTTTCGAATCTGGTCCAATTCATGGACTACTACACAATGCGAAAGAGGAAAATATTACTCACTAATCCAACCTAATATTCCAGCTAAAGTATGGTTCGGAAATTCCACACTAAGTAAAAGGCATAAAACATCTATTATTCGAATGAGACTGGGACATGGATGTTTCCCTCAACACCTATTCAAAATCGGAGTGGAACACTCCCCGTTTTGTCCGGAGGACCAAGAAGAGATATCAGATATAAATCACATAGTCCTGGCCTGCAGCCGCAATCTGTTACCCACAAAAAACCTATACACAAGTCTGGTAAAGATTAAAATTCCCCTTCCCGTCTCCGTACCTGTCCTGCTCAATTCAAAACGACAAGATGTATACAAGGCGATTGCTATTTTCCTTAGTGAAGCAAACATCAAATTGTAATGTATAAAACGTAGTAAGCAACCATAAAGATGGTTAGCTCATATGAGTGTGTAATATAAGGATATTTACAATGCAAGAGCCTCACATCAATATATTCATTACAAAAGAGACAAGACAAACTATAATAGTAAAGATTAGGGGAAAAACACGGTAAAGCCAATTCAAACAATGTTTATTCTAACCATCACTCTTGTGTATATTCTGTATTAACTGAATTAAGCTCCTCTGTTATGTAAATAACTATGTACTATCCAACCTTGTTTAAATCTTTTAAATTGTATAAATGTAACAATAAGAGAGGAAGTATACTTCCTATTATATATAAAAGCTCAAACGGCATCAATATAGATAATTAGGGAAATATAATTAAGAGCCATTTAGTTAATAAATATAGTTAAACATTATATAAATATAAATCACAATTACAGACATGTGTCAACTTACAACGAACTATGTAACTTCAGTATCAAGCTGTAAAAGGAAGTAAAGATAACAAGCCTGAAATGTATATAGGAATTGTAAAACTAGAAGATGGCTGTATGGTCGGCAAGACCAAAGGCCAATAAAATAAATAAATAAATAAAAAAAAACCTCTAGCGACAGTGTAACAAACAGCGCTATCCACGTACCGTCGAGTGCGCCGGTGTGTAACACAGCGTGATACCTAAAGTGAAGTGATAATAGTGATCAGTGTAAAAAGAAGCAACGCAAGAAGAATAAGTGCAAATGGATTTAGTCCCGGACACGGGGCAATCCATCCAGCAAGCCCTAACCACCTGCTACAACCAAGATGAATACCTGATGTTACCAGCCACAACACCAGATACGACACAAGAGAAACAGCTGCGAGGCCCCCTCCCCGATGGGAACGAGACGATGGAATGTACAACAGCAGCCGTAAACGACTCACCAGACCAGCAGAACCTTCGGAAGCATCACATCGTACCAGGTACAGCCGCAGCACTAACGCCCCAACTTACAGTAGAAGTGCCGTTAAATATCCCAGATAACAGTGACGTACCTAGTAAACGACTTTGTACCGAAATGACAAGCAACGTTCGGGCAAAAGAAACTGCACTAATTGTACCCTCGAAAGCAGACAGCTTAACCAACCTAATAATAGGCCGCTACGAACAGAAACCCAGAAACAGCCAAGCAAAAACAATAGATACAACGGAGCAGATGTAGGTCCGTTTTATGTGTTTATTGAAAGTATGGACAAAAATGTCGGCATGCTGCATCCAATGGCCATCGGAAAAATTCTTTTCCAACATAATTCTCACATTAAAGATAATATAATAAATATTAGCACACTTGGACGTAATAGAATCCGAATAGAAACGAAAACCGCCGCAGCAGCTAACACATTAGTGCAATTACCAGTGCTGACAACCAAGAACCTCGAGGCGTATATCCCTAATTTTCTTATCCACAAGTTCGGAATTATTAGAAACGTAGACATCACACTCAACGAAAGGGAAATTATGGAAGAAATAGAGTCCGACTACCCAGTAGTAGCAGTCAAACGCTTCACCAGGAAACCCAACAACCAGGAAGATGGCGAACGTCGCCCCATTCCCGTGTGTCAACTTTCCTTCAGAGCTCAATGTCTACCCCAATACGTGTACATTCTAGGAACGCGCTGTCCAGTGCAGCCTTATATATCTCAAACAATTATATGTAAAAAATGTTGGCGATTCGGACACCGCTTTCAGAACTGCCGCAGCTCCGTAAGATGCAACAGATGCGGAGGGCCCCACTCTATAGAACTGTGTAATGAAAATTTGGCACCTAGATGCGTTAATTGTCAAGGACCACACTTCGCTTCAGACAAACTATATCCAGCGTTCCAGCACCAAAAACAAGTAAAATACAACGAAGCCTACAACGCCTTGGGAACGCAGACATCCATCACCCCAACAATCCATAGTTACGCGAAGAAAGTTATATCCAACCCAACATTACAGAGGGAGCAGGAATTCCCGCCCCTCACTCAGAAGACCACTTGGCTACCCAGCCCACCTCAAAATAGAAATCTTTCGATGCAAGCAGCTGATCAACATAGTCAGGCTCCCCCATACCTATCCATAACCCCCACCCCACATCCCACCCGCCCCCCAAAGCCACCTCCACCCCCCCAACCTAAGCAACCTACGACCGACAGAATATCGACCACTCCCACGGCGGCGATACAACATCTACCGCCTCCCCCCTGTCACCAACAAATATCAAATATTCTAACTCAAGGTCAGATTCTTCCACCGATCCAGAATCCCTATCCACCTCAGTATCACAACGTATCTCCCACCCCAAGCCATGACACCTTAATCGACCAGCTCCTCCAGCTAATAGTACACATTATAACAGAAGCACTCAACTCGCCTGGCCAAACACTCTCAACTGGGGCAATCCACCAATTAATAGCAAATCTCTTTTCATTAAATGGAGGTATTTAAAATTCTTCAGTGGAACATCCGATCTGTTTCGGCAAATAAAGAAACCCTACAAAAAGAACTAGCCACCCAGCAAATATCTATAGCCGCACTCAGTGAAACCTGGCTCAGCAAACCGGCATACTTTCGGGGCTATTCGGTCATACAAAAAGATCGAACAGACGGCTATGGCGGAGTGGCCCTCCTAATCAAAACCACCCTAGACTTCAGAGCGCTAGACCTAGACCTAACCAACGTCCCGTACCTAGAAGCTGTAGCAGTGCAGGTGGCGCTCCCAGAGTATAAACTCACAATAATCTCACTATACCGACCACCAAGAAGCAAAATAGCGCCACATGAATGGCATAATCTTTTCAAACAGCTTGAACCTCCATACATGCTCTGCGGAGACTTCAATGCCCACAGTACCATGCGGGGATGCGAATACGAAGACCAATCGGGAAAAGAAATTAAAGAACTACTAGATGAATACAACTTGATCCTCCTAAATGACGGCACCCCAACCCAAATTTTAAGACCAGGCGTTCGACCATCAGCGGTGGACTTGACGTTGGTATCACCCCACATATCCACAGCCTTTCAATGGAGCACCATCCAATATATTCTCGGATCAGACCATCATGCCATCACCATCTCACATCTTATTGCAAGAGGACCAAAACTAATCTACCCATCCAGCAAATGGAACATCAGCAAAGCCAACTGGTGCCGTTATGCCCAAATCATAGACGCCCAACTCCACATGTGCACACAAAACGCTTCTCCAATTGAAAATTATGACTCCTTCATTTCCTTAATTAACTACGCCGCAACTATAACTATCACAGAACGTCGCATTTATAGTAGGAAGGCTTCAATCGCCTGCCCGTGGTGGACCCCGGAATGTTCCAAAATGATATCTAAAAGAAAATTAGCAGTTAATATAAAAGACTAAACGCTCAGGTCAAACGCTTCCTCAAACTACAGAAACCAAACAGCTGGAAAACCTATTGCAACAGAATCTCGAAGGACACGCCACCGAAAGAAATATGGACAATGATACGAAGAATGAAGAAGAAACCGTCTCCCACTGCAACAATTACATGCAAAGCCGAAGAAATCGCCGCGATATTTGCGCCGCCAATCGTCTCCCTCCCTCCCTTCGAGACAATCATCAATTCAGAAGAACAAGTCAACACATACAAAGGATTCGAAAGACCTTTCTCTCTAGCGGAACTAGATAAAGCGACTCCGCTCCCGGATACGATCATATACATTACTCTATGATTCGACAACTCCCCCCAAAATCAAAAATACATTTGATACAACTGATACAAAAACTATGGTCATCAAATAAACTACCGGAAGCATGGTCAACGCAAATAACAGTTCCAATTTTAAAACATGGACAGACCCAAAACTTCGAACATCATACCGTCCAATCGCCCTGTTATCATGCGTCTTCAAAACCGCCGAACGACTTTGGAAAAACCGTATAGAATGGTGGTTAGAACATTCCAATCAACTCCCCACATCTCAGTTCGGATTCCGGAAAGGACGCAGCACCATAGACAACCTGACAATCCTTACCTCAGACATTGAACGAACATTCAAGAACCAAGGATTTTTAATGGGTTTATTCCTAGACATCTCAAGCGCATACGATAACGTCCAGCTTTCTCTCCTCGTGAGAAAACTTCAAGCAAAGGGCATCCCGACTTTCGTCCGTAACGGTATTTACTTAGCTTTCTACCAACGCACAATATACCTCCGAGAAAAGAACAACGCACTAGTAGGTCCATATCTCGTTAACCGAGGTATCCCTCAAGGCTCAATACTTAGCCCCCTACTATACATCATATACACCTGCGATCTGGAGAACATCTTAGGACCCCACATCAAGACCTTACAATTCGCTGATGACTTATGCATCTATATATATACGCCACATGGTTCGAGTTGATTCGCAGATGAATCTCGGAAGCCGTGGAAAAACTCACAACATGGTTACACCAACATGGCCTACATCTAGCCCCTCAAAAATCAACGGCAGTACTGTTCTCTCGTAGGAAAATCCTCAGAACAAATTCAACTGGGACAATGCACCTTCCCCGTCCGCGCAACAGTCAAATTTCTCGGATTAACATTAGACAGCAGGCTCTCCTGGAAACCCCAGGTAGAACACATAACAACTAGAACCAGTGGTGCACTCAACATACTGCGCTCAGTCGCACATACATGGTGGGAAGCAGACCCGGCCACCTGTCTACAGCTCTACAGATCACTAATAAGACCACATCTCGAATATGGCAGCATCGTCCACGGCAACTCTCAGCAAACTCTACGTAAGCTAGACCAGATACAATTCCGAGCACTCCGCATCTGCGTCGGAGCAATGAGAACAACCCCTACAAACGCCCTATTGATCGAGACTGTTGAATTTCCTCTAGATCTTCAACGCCAGCTCTGGGAAGACAAATATCTTCTCCAACGTTACTCTTATTTCTACCACATCTTACGATCGAAACTTCAAACTTTAAGTAATATAATGGGGCCGTTTGAAGGGAAAAGACCCCCACTATGCCCGCTTCTAGTTTACAGCCATTACAAACTCAGATTCATAGAACCTCTCACAACGAAAGAATCAGCCCTACCTATATTCACGAAACCGTTCGAATGCTCCATTCCAACCCTCAGCACTTATATACTTCCCCCTCACCTTAACCAGCGTCTATGCTTCTATCAATGACCTGGCCGGGCTACACACAAATCTACACCGACGGGTCCTAGACCAAACACCAAGTTGGCAGCGCGTACTACTGCCCCAGTACCAACCAAGAAGCCTGCTTCGCTCTTCCCTGTGGAACCTCAATTTATACCGCCGAAATCATCGCCATTAAAGAAGCCTTAAAATACGGAATGGAACAAAAGTTTAAAAAAATATTAATCCTCTCCGACTCCAGAAGCACCCTACAAAGATTACAAAACCCACAGTGGAACCTTAATAGTAACAAATATATAATGGACTTAATTGAAATGACATTGTCTACACAAACCCCAGACATAAAGTATATGTGGATCAAAGGACACGCAGGACTACTGTATAACGAACGAGCGGACGCCTTAGCCAAACAGGGAGCCAAGGAGGGGATGATGCTGGCACTTCCGCTTCCTTACACGGACTTCCTCCCCCGCGTCAAGCAGAAAGCCTACGAAGATCTACAAGACTACTGGAAAACATCGTCACTGCACAAGGGCTCTCACTACGCCACAATCCAACCTACAGTCATGAAGAACACGTGGTTCCAGAACTTTAAATCCAAAAGGCATCTCACAACATCATTAATACGAATGAGGTTAGGCCACGGAGCCTTCCCCAGCCACCTACATAGGATAAAAGTATTGGACTCTCCACGATGCGAAGCAGACGGGGAAGAAATCTCAGACCTCAACCATATTATTTTCAAATGCAGCAAACATAATCTCCCACGCGCCACCCTAATTAGCAAATTAGCAGCGATGCAAGTACCCCTCCCTACATCGATACAATGCCTGCTGTCTACAAACCAAATCAAGATATACCAGACACTAGCAAGATTCTTACAAGACGCACAAATAACGATATAGTCAACACGACACCACAGGCTCACAGAAGACAAGACCAACTGCCGGAGAAGACAAAAGAGAGAAGGAAACAAAAAATATACAAGAAACACCACTCTACTAGAGACCTACAAACGGATACACAAACACATGAAGATCAACTCTCAACTAAGAAAACTACTGGAGAAAATCAAGTTTGTAAAGCAAGAAAAAGGCGACAATATTGTAAATTGGTAACTAATGTAAAATAAGGTAAACACACTATCTAATAGAATCAATTTATGGTAAATCAATGTATAAGATCAAATGTATAATAAAGGTTGGTGAAATCGTCGATTGACCAGAAACCAAAAATAAATTTAAAAAAAAAAGTTAACAGATGTTTCTCTCTCTGCTCTATCCCCACTCCGCTGCCCTTACCCCTACATGCGAAGGGGAAAGAGATCTCGCTGACAAGATTGCCACTACTAACTGACTGGATATAGCGGTCTGCTCTGAGTGGTAGGCAACGGGAGGGGAATGTGACCAGTGAAACATGACCTTGAGCCGCCAGTTGCAGGTGAACAGGGTATAGCATATTTGGAGAGGTTACTATATAGAAAGTCAAAAGGCGTAACATAATCCCTGTCGGGCGTAAAGGGTAACTACGGAAATTGCTAACCCTGCATTAGAACTTCCCGGAGAGACGCATTAGCATGGGTTTCGTTTGCCTTCCTCGGTGTGAAAGCGGTCGAGGTGTTGATGACTAATTGTTCAATGGAGTGTTTTGTGAATGATTGATGGAAGCAGGAAGAATGCGGTGCCCAGTGCCGCACTATTCACGGATATTCTGGGCGGAGCGGAGTTTATTGTCTCATGAAACGTACCAGTCACCCTCAATAATGTGATCTTCGATCAGCGGGGCTCGAACCTGCCATGAGGTCCTTCGCTGTATTTTACAATTCTTATTTAGTTGGTTATGTACCAAAACGCTGGTATAAATCTATTCTTTTTTATATGGATGTCGAGTTCATTTGCGGGGGGAAAGACTGGGGTCAAGGAATGGGAACGATTTCAGGTATAGCATTTTCATGGAACCATCTCAGCATTAGCCTGGAGATATTTGAAGAAACCTTGAGAAAGCCAAATCTGGATGGACGGACGGGGATTCGAACCCACATCCTCCAGAATGCGAGGCCAGAACGTCAACGCTCTCCCATCACGGTCGGTGGTTTAAATCTCAAAATATCCCCAGTGTGTGTGTGTACTCATCATCTTCATTTTCTCATCTACAATACTAACAACATGCTATAAGTAGCGTATGCCTTCCAATTACAGTTACCCACACACATAGTGGTTATTAATAACCTAGACAATAATGTCGTAACTGTGCCCTGGTATTCTGATTACGCTGACAGTAACAACAAAAATGTGGTTGAATGTAATGTACTGGGGTGGTTCAATTCAATTTTCACCCACATCCAGCAGACGTCCGTATTGTTTGAAATTGTACACACATATTAAGAACCTATAACAATAGAATAATTTCATATCTATGTCCTTGTATTCTTATTGTTTTGACAGTAACAATAGAAAAGGGGTTTAATGTAATGGAAACGATCAATTCGATTTTCACTTACTTCCAGATGTCCGAATTATTTGAAATTGTACACACGTATCGATGATATGGTTTTATAGCTATGTCCTGGTATTCTCATTACTTCGGTAGTGACGACAGGAAACCCGACTCCTTGAATTATTAACAGTGATGGTATTTTTCCGGTGTAAATTTCTCTGCTCACATACCACGGTACTACACGAATATTTCCTTTACATTTGTTCAGCATCTCCTTCCCCCCCCCCCCCACAATTTATCCCAGACCCTGACTCCTCCTACTAATTACCGAAAACCAGTGCTTGTTAAGGTCACGCTCACCTTTACTCCTACACGTTCTGATCCTAATTCTCATCACAGTGTACACCCATGTCTAACACACGCCCAGCCCAGCGGCTCCTGTCATCCTATGACATCCAACCCAACTCCATTATCATATCAGTTACTAATTGTGTTCTACGGCAATTTCCGCAAACAAATTTAGCTGGCTTCCTTTGCAACCCCTCCAACTTCTGTATCCGACAGCCACAATTTGCTTGGCATACTATCACAGCCGATTCAAGCAATGTGCTATCAACCTGATACGGGAAATCAGAACCGGCTCAACAGGACAATTATCTTGTAAATTTAACAAAATTTATTTCAAAAAACTTTTGTTACTGTTAATGGTTTACATATCATTTTTGTCAATTTTCAATAGCTCATATTACAGATTTAATTACAGATAAATGATTGTCGCCGTAATTCAACGCAATTATATCTGGAGAGATTCTCTAACACACAGTACCTTGTGGCGCATAAATTGTGAGCGAAGTACTCGTTGGTACATTACGAACATTAGCGCAATTTTCCTAAGGTGCTTAAAAAAACATAATATAATCATAACACTGTTCTTTGATTCGTAGTTCCTTCCTTTTTATACTAAAATGTCCAATATTTACTTAGAAATTAAGATTATGTTTTGGTACACCCGGAATAAGTTTCTTGACTCAGTTAATAACATTAATGTAGTATACGAATTACCGAAACCACCGTCTGATAGATAACAAGTGGCGATCTAAACACGTGGGTACTCTTCTCCGTAATCATTTTTATATTGTTGTTAATGGACAGGTTGTCTTATAGTAATTTCACAACTTCATCTTTTGTCTCTCTCTTTTTTAAATGAATTTCTAATTAGATTCACTGGTTAAGGAACTAATTAACAAAATTCAGGATCACCGGTTCAAAAAATTATGAGGCAAGAAATTTTCTAACGGCTTTATTTTATCAAATGAGATTCTTCAGTACGCTCCATGGTCCCGATTCCTACTTAAGTTGTGGATCCAACTATGATTAAGGTAGAATGAGCTGCAAATTGAACCTCGTCACCAGGTTGTAAGCGAATATCCTCTGTAGCATATAAAAATAAACCAATTAGTTCGGATTAAACGAATGAAAGTTTTGACTGGAGGTGTAGTAACCTTTTTCACAGTTTCAAATGACTGCGCAGTACCTGCTTTCGGTGGCGCATTAGCGGCTGCTACAACTCCATTTGATAAAGAACTCTTTCAGTTTAGCGTGTAATTTGTACCATCGAGCTTTCATGGCGTACTTTAAATACAAAAAGCATTCAAGGTCAGCACTGGTATAAATTTTGGCTGAAACCATAATTTTAACAGATCTCTCGTTACATGATCATGAATTTTACCAATAAACATCCGTACCATTGATCTATGGATCAATGAATTGTTACGTCATTCTTCCTGCGAAAAGCAGGAAAAACTTGTTTCAATAAAGGAGGGTCATAAGTTAGTACTAAAACAGAAACGGAATTATAGTGAACCGGTATGTTCTGGAGTTCATTTCTGGATCGACTTGGCACTTTGACATCTTGCTGCAGCCGAGCGAGGAACTATGAGCGAGTAGATAGCAGAGCGTATGAATTCTTGATACGCTCCTGAAACAAACTGAGGAAGCCCTCTGGTTACCTTTTGTACTGTTACAATGTAGAACTGCAGGCTTAAAACCTGTCCTAAAGGGTAACAGGTGTGTCAGACAAAAGTGGCTCTGTGTGGAGTTGGCACGTGTCTTAATGCCAACACGTAGAAACGTTTTGCTGCGTTAAACATGTAATATACATACTCGTACACCATTTTCTACGCTTAAAAATATACAAATTTATTAGAATATATGTTGAACCGAATGCTAGGTATTTTGGTTAAAAATAGAACTGGACCATAAATTTAGAACGTAGTGTGACTAGTAATAAAAGGACACTAGGGCCAGTAAAATTCCATGAGTTAGTAATTTTGATAAGGGATTATAATCGCATGGAGTTATAGAAATAGAATTGACGCTAGTTAATAATTTTTTATAATAAAATAATAAGAATTTTCGGTCCTACAGAATTCCATTAATATAACCAGCGTAATTTCTTTAAAAAGGAACTGGAAGGAAATTAGCCATTTCAATAGTGAATGAACCAACTAGACCAGTGGTTACCAATTTCTTTTTGGCCACGGAACCCTAATTGATCATACATTTTTTGGCGGATCTCCATTTTTATAAGCGTAAGCTGAAAAACCAGTCTCTCATCAGTAAGTCATCACAAACGTAAGCAGAACCATGCTAGCAGTCTCACGGTGCGATCATGACTCTTTTCAACGAATATTTTATAGAATTCTCGGATGGAACACGGAACCCTAGTGACCCTTCCACGGAATCCCAGGGTCCCGCGGACCACCATTTGGGAACCACTGAACTAGACAGCCAAAATCTAGTTGGTGGAACCGGGAAGGGAACCAAGGTCCTTTCGGTGTCAAGCTCAAAGGTAACTATATAACACTTCTCGGCTTTACCT
The DNA here is from genome assembly GCA_031002005.1 of Vandiemenella viatica. Taxonomy (NCBI): domain Eukaryota; kingdom Metazoa; phylum Arthropoda; class Insecta; order Orthoptera; family Morabidae; genus Vandiemenella; species Vandiemenella viatica. Next base: position 287,196,203 of record CM061920.1, read on the forward strand.
TGTAAATTTTTTTTATGGATCCACGTCTCGTTGACGTTGATGTTATTAGAGGCGGGAAAGGATGGGGGGGAAGTGGGAGGATAGGAACGGGAAGGAATTTAGCCATGGCCTTCTAAAGGAAGCATCCCGGCGTTCACCTTGAGTGATCTGGGGAAACGATGGAAAACCCAAATCTGAATGCCTGGGATTCGAACCCGCGTCCTCCCCACGCTCGGTTTTATTATTATTACTCCGCGATTCACGAAAAATATATATACAAACTATATTAATTAGACAAAATGGGATGAGACTCTTGAGGAATTGACCTTTTTTTGAAACAGTCTCAGGTAACTTTTATTTACCCCATTCTTAGTTAACCAGGAGGGTAGAGGAGGCACCTGTTCATAATTATAATTGTCTACGAAAGTCCTCGCTTAAGTCCGAAAGTTCTGCTCTCTGGGCAGAGAATGAGATCATACGAGACTGTCGATGGTGATCAGTCTGTCGGATGAGAGCGCTGAACTACGTGGCTCCTCTTCTGTCTGAAAATGAGATCTAAAGGCCCTCTCGCTTGTTTTATTCTCATACACAAGGCGAACAACAAACTACTCTTAACATAAATTCCTAGCAATAATCTACACAGGATAATGATGCAGACAATAAGATAGACGACAGCGGGAAAACACGCCAGATAGATGTTATAGTGCAGTAATATCTTCTAGTATTCATCAGACTAGACGTGTGTCGAATTTAATGCAATAACTTTTTTTTTTTATCTGGCTACAGAATAGTGGAATTCTCGTATGAACATGTTGACTGAATTTCAATCCGCTGATATAGTCTGACCGTAAATATCAATGAGGAAACGTGGGAAAATAATATACTGTATTAACATCTCTAAAAAATATTTTTTAAACGTTTATCGTTAGTCTTAGTGAACTGAGACCCAGATATTACATAAATTCCTGGTGTTGCTAGGTACCTTAATCGACTGAATAAACTTTAATAATGAAGCAGAGTACGGCACTTATTATAAATTATTGTGAATAAAACAAAGATATTAAAAACTTTAATTTGATTATAAATGCGGAAAATCACATACCTCAACCTGGCAAAATATAACTCACAAAGAATCATCGAAAGCTAAAAAACAAAATAGATTACTTTTATATTAAGATACAACTTGAAACAAGAGGTCAATGCGTAGTTAGGTTAAAGTACGTCAGGATAAATATTAAACCCTTCATGAATTAGAGGTTATCTTTATGGTAGGGCAGCTGAAAAGTGTTCACCTCAAATTATAAATGGTTGCCGCTGATCGGCAGATTGTCTTTAACGCACGAAACTTGGTTTATGCGTCGATTCATTTCTATCGATTAAACTTCAATTTGTCAAAATTTGTTGGGGCTTTATGGCTCTTCGACAGTGAGTTATTATACCCGGGAGATGAATATAGGCGAGGGACGGGAAGGAAAAATAATCCTATAGGCATCGGCCTGAAAGGATTCTGACAAACAATGGGAAACTTAAATCTGGTTATCAAAACGCTACCACTTTCCCACAAATTGCATAAAATTACCAGAAAATGTTATGTCTCAGTCCAATAGTGCAAAAGTTAGTTAATTTTTGCTTGAACTTGAGAATGCTATAGGCATTAAAAAAAAAAAAAAAAAAAAAAACAGGGTAGCAGACACAATTTAAAAAAGGAAAAGCGGGTAAATACAATTAATCGCTCATAATATATTTTGGCTATGGGTGAACTAAAAGTTATGAGCAATGAAGTGTTGGAACATACACTTTATTCGCCATTTTATGTTCCAGAAACTTCAACTGCTCTTGGGTGGACAGAAGTTTTCAGTGAAATAAAAATCGAATGTTGCTGTAGTAGGATTTTTTCGTGACGTTTTAACAAAAACTACTTCAAGTAGAGTATAATATCGTTAAATGGAAGGGTGCGTGAGGAAACAAAAATAATTTTTTACATTACAAATTTATTTATTCTTTAGACCGCAAGTTTTTGGAACAACCCATGAACAAAAAACTGTAGGTAAAAAAGTCGTCGTCGGTGTAAACAAACATTCCCAGATAGTTACGGTATGTCGACTCGCGTTCTTTGTCGATTTCTGAAGGACCCACCCGGCATCGACTAGGAAGTTGTTGTAAGTCCTCGTTGTTTGTCGACAGCCTTTGTCGTGGAACTCATACGCTCCCGTCTTCAGAGCACTCCGCCAGAAAAGTTAACTTCCACTAATTAATTATGTTCGTCTTGTGAACCAGAGATTAAAGTCAGGTAATTAACGCAAAACTTTCACGATCAGTTTTCTTTCGTTCCCAGTGGTGTATAATCCACTCTGCTACGACTGGGGCTCCAACAGTGTATCCTACGAAGAAAATCCTGGGATACCAGGCAGTTTATACAAGACATGGCTCCTGTATTGTTTAACTACAGATATAACTGTGATGAAATAGCGCTGTTGTGTATTTGCTGAAATGTGTATTAAGAGCTTTATTAACGTTCCTCCTAAAACCAAATTTCTTCAGTTTCAGATTCCAGCCTACTAACATCTTAGAAGCTCTGAAGTAGGTTATTATTAGGTCTATTAACCATAATGACAAAAATTATGACAAAAATTATGGTTAAATGGCAGAAAGGATTCACGAAATTGGTCTATACTCCATCGTATATTAATAACGTGTCAATTTTTCCAACCGAATATTAAAAACATTTTGTATGAACTGGATCATACTGAAAAAGTAATGACACCATTTCAGTGTTCCTCATTACAAAAGTGTAAAGAAGGAAAACAGTTCCATTAATAACTTTTGATTTTGTTAAATAATTGTCAAGTATACTCATGACTAAGTTAAGGGATCTTCGAGATTCACGAGAAATCAGTGCTTTATAGCTATATAGTGCGGACTTAACTGTGGCTACTCAACACACCAACCCGTGATAAGCCCTACAGCTCAGCAGGAGACTGTTTAGTGGGTCGGAAAACAGTCCGTGTGACCGGAGGGTGCTACTGGCAGACAGTATTCGAGTCGTAAGCAAGTTCGATGTTACGTTATTAAAAACATATAATCAAGTAAATATTTATTATTTTCATCTGCCTTCTACGTCTTCGCTTCAATATATTCCGGCTTCTTATTATAGGAAACTTTTTATAGAACAGAGTGTCTGTTCTGTACTGAGCTCTAGTCGTTAATTGAGTCTACTAAAAAAAACCGCAGTTCCTTATTGGTGGCAATGATTACTGCTTTTTCTGTGATTTTGATCATTATCCATTTCTACACCTAGCACTTTACTCGTGACAATTATAGAACTTTTGAGCAAAATACATTAAAAAAAAAATGGTTCATCAAATACACTGATTTAAGCTTGCTGTTGAATATGTAGGTGAACTACAGTAAACTTATGTATATAATTACGAGACCGAGATACGGCAGTAAAATCAAGGTTAGTTTTATTTTTATATCATCAATTTCGCAACAGCGTGCAAAGTTTCGAGCTAACCATTGAAAGATGTTTTGAATTGCTAATACGATGTTATTCCATTACAGTTATAAATGAAGAGTTCAGATCGAATGCTGAGAGTCAGATAAACAGTGATTAAGACTCAAATACCTACGAATGACATCGAGATTTAGGATCCGTCGGAAACAGTTCTCTCTCTAAACGCATCATCATTCTGCAAAATAATTGAAGAGAGATCAAATGCCACTAACCACGAGGCACCTCATGTAAATACTCCCACCTGTGCCTCCTAGAACAGATGTCAAGATATCAATGTATATACACTCATAGCAGCAACTGATAATTCTTAAATATGCCTATAAAGTGATGTTATTTAATTATTGATTATTTTGTAGTTAACATCTGCTGACTCAACCATCTCATAAACGGCTATGACTGCACCTTCGTTTCCTTTCCTACTTCTCGTATGCTCATTCTGTTATAAACTCAGCTGAAATAGATCAAAAATCTTTGACTGTTAAACGGAGAAATAGACATTTAAAATCTTAACAGATCATACTGTACTGTTCGTTGAAATATTGATTACAATGAAATTTATTCCAAAGATTAGGGGCTTTACACAAATCATTGAAATTTAAATGAACCATGTGCTCCAATCACAGCCTCTAGCTGTCGTGGCATAGAATAAAAGAACCTGGATATGCTACTGGGAAACACACTGCTACGCGGATTGTAGGCTCGTCCACAAAGCATTGACAGTGAGTGCCCAAGGACCGGAATGAACAAGTTGCTGACCTACCATATCCCAGTCTTGTCAGGCAAACGTACAGGGCAGGGAAGCAGTGGTACCCGTCGTTCTTCGAAAAAGCCTTGCACTTTCCTCGTCAAACGTGGGCGGTCATTGTGCTACCTAAATATTGCATGTGGAGCTCCTGCACATTGGGCACTGGCTCGGGCTATAAATCCTTCCTGATGAAGCGGCTGACGTTCAGATTGTCCTCAATCCGTAGGAGACGTGATCTAAAGTTATAGCGCCCAAAATCATTACACTTGGAGTTCATCCTCTATGCCGCACAACCGTGCAGTCTGCCCGATTGCAAACACTACGGCCATTACTCTAGCACGAGTTGAAGTGGGGCCGTTCATGTGCCCCTTGCAGCCTGCGACGTTGGTGGTTTCTGGTCAATGAAATCATACGTGCCTCCAGTCCAGTCCTCAGCAAACTGTGACGTATATACACACCCCTTACAGGGCTCCAACGTTGAGCCAACAGTGTGTACGAAGCTGTTCTGTCGGTTACTGCCATGCGGACAAGATCGTGGTCATCCCGAGCTATGGTCACGTTGTGTGGACCAGTTCCCATTCTCTCCTGTGTCCTCTTCTATTCGTTGGTTCCACACACGTACCACTGTCATGGCAGAGACCAATCATTCTCCGCGATTGATGTCACTCACATGCTGACGTCACCGTGGTATACCGGCGCTCTTTCCACATTTCCAATTCATATGACTGCTCTGTACCAACTGAGCGTGGCGTAACCCTGACCTGTCAGATCACAGGAAAGATGTTTCTGCTTGCCCTATGTGCAATCTCTGCAATCATAATCACTTATGCTTCAATTGTTCTTCATATGCTCCGATTTTCGAGTGATTCCTTCCTGGTGTTTCAGTTTTCACAATCAGTGGTGTGGTTCATACATAGGCTTGAAACTATAGGCCTACCTCTTAGCCAAGGTGTTACGATTATAGAAAATGTTTGATAATGATCCAAAAGATAATATTTGATGGTGCGTGTACTGCTTTGATATTTGCTATTCTCAAATATTTAGCACACTGATGAATAGAATTAAATTGTTTATTACTTTTCAATCTTTGATATACTTTTTTAAAAACCGATTTAATTACTAAAGGTTGCTTGTCAGTTGCCTGCCTATTTATCCCCTTGAAGCACAAGCACATCTCTTCCGCGGCTATGTTTAACTACAGTGAATCAATATTGTCGTTGCCTGCAGACTAGAACTACCAGAAGAGCACTAATTTGCAGTATAAAACTTGCACAACGCTTTATCGGGTTTGTTTCGAATGCCTTCGCTCATAAACGTGAAGATCTGTTTTATAACTTGGAGTTCTGAAACATTTCTGTCGAAGTTATTCACTCCGAACGACTGTATGAAAATGTAATTAATAGACTCGTTTACGATGTTTTCTGAGGCTGAAATAGCAACAGAAACCATCAAAGTAGCTTCACGTACTGCCATAGCTGCTTTTAGTTTCGAGCCTTTATTTAATGACCCTGTTTCACGAGAAACCACTTCATTAATGGGTTGACTTTAATGGACCTGTGTTGCTGGAAGTTCATGATAACGCCCAGCCACGGAAGACAAGCGGAGTTATGCTACTTACATGGTCGTGTTTGCTGTTGTCGTACAACCATGAAAATGGTAAGGGCTTGTAACATTATGCACTCTTTCCAATTAGTATTTATTCACTCCACTACAGTTTTCAGCATTAGTATTTCCATAACAGTAATAGTCTGAGTAATTTTTGGTTGAGACACAGATTAATAGCACTTTACCACTGTAACAAAGGATTATAACTGATAAGGAATTTAAAATTACCGGGACACATACAGTACGTTTCATGCCTGATGTCTATGTGAAATCAGTATAAGAAAACTGTTTCTTTCAGGTAGACATATGGAATTGTTTTTATTTTAGGACTAATTCATTCCAATTTTTTTTATATATGTATAAAAGTATTGTGCTTCATCTCCAATATGAACACTTAGACCCTATGAGAAAAAATTATTGTTGCTCTCGACGAACTAGAGAAGATGCACATATGGACACTCGGTAATTTCTGGTATTTTCTCTTACTTTACTTTTAATCTCGTGCTTAGAAACGATATATTTTACGACAACTGACTGTGGACGTAGGATTGCATTTTATAAATCAGAAATTAAATTACGTGAATCATTGCATAATAAACCGTTTCAACGATGTCTGCCTAAACTTGATAGCCTTCTGAACGTGGAGAATCGTTTAGGTCAAAGTAGCATTTTTGAAACAACAATATAACTTCCTTGCAGTGCCTTCCCGTTTAAGATTCTCTCCGAATCTGGTGCAAAAGTTTGGACCCTCTCTGTTGCTCTAACTTTATTGTTTAACTCAAAAAGAATGGCGTGTGCATTGCTTGTATTTTTTTTTGCAGCTTATACTAAAACGTTTTTATCCTAGGAAGAGCAATAATTTTCTTCTAATTTGAAAAATTGCCTACATATTCAGAACAATGGATTTCTTACTCAAAATGCCGCAGAAATGGAGAACACTGCATCACAAAACGCGAAAAAACAAAGCGTTCCAACATAGGATCTATCCAAAATCAACCCTGACATCTCTTTAGAGTTCTATAATAAAAGACGTTCAGTTGAAACGCATTTTTCTAATACGCTGTGTGTTTCTGAAGGTTTGAAATGGCATCACGCAAAAACTATCATAGAAATTTGAATTGTGTTTTCAAATTTTAAGATATTATGCTTCGTATTAAAATCTGCGAGAATAGCTTAGGATTTATATGTATCAAAGAATAGAGAAAGAAATTATAACCATTTCAAGATAGCAGAAATACGCACACAGATCACTCTGTATATGAGATGAGTAGGCTACTCCTTTCAAGAAATACTTACAAAAGATTACACTACGATCTTGCTTTAATTCTGTTTTGATAAACTAACTGTTCAGGAGTGGGAAACATAGTTCTGTTCTTTGATTTTTTAACAGTAGTATCTATCGAAAAAAGGTATAGTGGTGATTATAAATCATTTTAGCTTTGAAGGTCGTCAGAAATTATGGGTTGAGTGCAGTGCTGTTGTAATTGATTATTCGCAGTTGCTTAATGAAATAGAATTGTTATTAAATAACTCTCATACCCATGATTTCGTAATGTACGTTTTCGGTTGTTGTTTATATTCTCATAAAGTTGGAACGTTTTACATGTTATTGAGTTACTGAGGATAGTGATATGGAATTAATGAAATTAAAAATTAAATAAGAAATCTAAAACCGTATGATACATCGCGTTAATTATAAAACTAATGTCATCGTGCCCTATGCTTTAACAAATCATATCTGTTGTCTTAAAGTCCATGTTACACATCACCCTGCACTAATGTTGCCGTGGGAAATCATAGCTTCTTTCACATGCACATTATACATTCACTGTATCGCGATCAAAACTTGACCCGTCAGAATTACTTACATGCGACTGAAATAAGAATATCAGTAATATGGTGTTACTTAAAGCAAAGGAAATTCAAAATAATTTATGTGATACCGCGTAAAATTAGTTTCAATCCACACAAATTTCTATTTTAAGGCAGATATACGAGTCTAATCAACATATCGTCGAAATAAAACGAATATCTAAACAACAAATAATTTTACGTTTTTAGAGGATAAATATTATTCAAATATTTTTTTGTAATAGAACGATAATAAATTTTTATTATTGCAATATTTAATATTATTACTGTTCTTATTACTATTAAAGAAAATTTCTATATACTACAACACACTTCCAGGCTGACGAAGGAGGTAGTAGGAGTTTGAGATTAGAACAGTAAAACATTGATCTACTCCCATATCGATTATGCTTTAAGCAAGTTGCTGCCGGAAACAATTGATTGTTGCGTAGTAGAGCTAGCCCTCCCACGTCTCCGATAATGATCTGCCCTAATTGCTGATAAACGAGGCGTCATTATGGGATATTGGCAATGCCATCTGTGACTACTGCCAGCGGCGGGCCATGAGAGGAAGGGAGTGCCATGTAGAGGCACGTTGTATCAAATCAACAGTTAAGTATACATTCAGCCCACCGCAGATATCATGACGTGAACAGAACTATCAATATCATTACAATCGAAACATATCAGTAACTGGAAGTTGTGGAGCATATAACAAATACAATAAATGGTTGCTGCCCACGCAACTGAATTTTTTTATTTCGTTTATTAGAAAAGATGCAAATTCATGGGCAATAACTATATATTGAGAAACATTTTAAAATTTATTATTTCGTCTATAATTAAATTAAATAATAGGTAATTAGCTTTCTTGTCTCATTCCTTTCCCCAAGTTACACCTTCAGAAAAATCTCATTGATATTTAATTATAATCTTGTTTAAACCCGCAAAGCACATGGAAATAGGCTTATTTTTTGTACTGATTTCTCTACTATTTGGCGTATTCCGAATACAGAGCCATTAGAGGATCCACTACTTCTAAAACATTGATAAACGTTACCATGTTCTCAGTTTATCAGTTATTAAAATTTTAGCGTTTTATGGTGGGAGAGAAAAGTATAAAAAATTTATATTGCGAAGATGATGCAAAACTGGTGACAGGAAATGATGATCACTTGCAGAGGTCCTTGCAAGTTTTCGTGAAGGTTATAAAGTTTTCAATACGGATATGTTATAAGAAAACTTGAAGACATTGGCAATATCGAAGGAACAGTTCTATGGAAATTACATACACCTTAAAATGTAATTTTAAAAACTTAGTACTCACAAAAGGCAAAGAACATAAATAAATAACTACAGCCGAAAGGATTGAGCGTTATTTGAATCTGACGGTATGGAGTAATAAGCGTCTATTAACCGAAACAAAATTAGAAATGTATAAAGAGTTTATAAACGCTCCTTGATATACCATATAGAAATAACAACACAAACAATCAAAACATAAAATTCATACTGCACAAATAGCTATCAGAAACAAAAACAAAAAGAAAGAGTAGAAAAGAGACGACGAGATATGGCAAGAAGTTCGTACGAAAGAAATGGATGAATGATTTTGAAAGACAAGAGGTGATATCAGGAAAATGGCCAGAAGTATCCTCGAAGAAGGAGATAACAGTCAAATTTAAACTGACCGATGGATTAATCGTGGAGAAAAGCTATTTATTTTTAAAGCGTCAAACAACGATCTAAGCTAGCTTGCACTTGTTTTACTAACACCAAACCATAATTTGAGTACTAATTTCCTGTATATCGGCCAGATGCATGAGAGTTATGATAAAACAAGATATTTCGTATGAATTGGACAAGATAGACCAAGTTGATAGTAAAGCACTAGATTTTTCTAAGTAATTTGACAGAGTGAGCTATAATATGGTTTTGAATCAACTGAAAACTATCGGATTGGATAAAAAAGTTACTTACTGGATAGAGGAATTCTTGAAAGCCAGAAAGCAAAGCGTTAAGGTAGGAAATTCATTATCAAAAGAGGTGGAAATAAATATCGGCGTGCCACAGCTTAGTGTATTGGGACAGTTGCTGTTCATTAATGTAATGAATGATTGTTTTTTTGGTTTACAGTCAGAATTTAGGTTGTTTGCAGATGACTCATGGTATATAATACGACCAAAACACGAGAAGACTGTGACCTGAATAGAATATCGAAACGGGCAGGACAGCATGGAATGAAGATAAATCTAAAGACTTGTCAACTTATTAAGTACACAGATAAAAAAAAATAAAGGTTGATTACGATTATAATATTGGGAAAGAATTAATTTTTTAGGGCTTCAGGTGTAAATATCTTGTCATAACGTTTGATAACAAGCTCAAGTGGGACGAACACATTGGAAAGGTGGTAGGAAATCCTGCACGCGTTGGTGAAAGTGATGAGGGGATGTACCAAAGAAGTAAAGGAATTGGATTACAAAACTGATCAGACCATTGCTTGAATATGGTGGTGTAGTATGGGACCCATATTTTGACTATCAAATAAAGGAGTTGGAGGGTGAACAAAGAAGATCGGGTGGATTAGTTTGTGAAAATTATCGCAGAACCAACTCAGTAACTGATATGATAAAAGAGCTGGATTGGAAGTCATTGGAGGACAGGAGGAAGGTGAAGAATGTGTTGGGAATGTACAGGGTATATTTTGATGTGGGACTTGGGAAGATATTGGTAGAAGAATGTGGAATAGTGCATGGGAAGGAAAAAATGACCATGACTACAAGCTGTCACTAGATTTCATGCATAACAGAGTGTGAAAATTTTCTCTTGTCCGTCAGGTTTTCAGGGATTGGAACAATTTACAAAGCGAAGTGAAGAATAATTTATCTAAAACGCTGAAGGAATTTAAAATTAAAAATCTTAAATCGCAAAAATAGATGGGTGATGAATTAAACACTCAAATCGTATAAGATAATTAAAAAATAAAAACGGGTGGCTAGATGGCTAACAGAATTGTCACCAGAGCGAGAGCTCCATAGTAATTAAGTTAATAATAATAAAATAACATAATATATGGAATTTTTAAATAGAAGCACGGAACGTGTAGTCCATGAAAAATCGGAAAGAAGCGTGCGTGAATTCAGTTGCTGATAATCGGCATACGAGCTAGCGAGTAAAATTATTACAAACGCACTGGACCTGGATTTGCCGTTAAAGGATTTTTCGGATCCATTAGTTGGATGTAATTCACACTTTCTTGGTGAAAGAATAATATGGTTATTTCACCACATGTTTTCTTGTGACATTTATTTGTTCCAGAAGCTGAAGAAACTCTCTGAAGTAGACAATTTCAGTTAGGAGAAAAGTCTAACTATAACGGTACTGTCCAGCTATACTTAATTCGCTGAGAGGTTTTCCTGGATCTCGTCTCGGAGAGCAGTCGGCAGGCAGTAACATTACACAACACATGATCCAGCAAATCACATTTGATCACATTTATCGTAACCTAAAACAGACCAGCAATATTATGGAACAGCATATAAAAATTATTAATAAATTTAATGATTTGATACGTTTTTTTAATATTAAATAAGAGTTATAGAAAAGTGATGATATGTGCGAAATATTTTAGCTTCGTTCTTGGTTGCTCAAGATAGGAATTTATTTTTCTAGAGGGAACCTTATTACTCAGTTCATCAAGGCAAAAAAGTATTTAAAAAAATCAGTCTCACATACTGGTGCGTAAGCGATTAATATTCAGGCTTAGTGTTCGGAATTCATGTTCGAATCGTGCTCCGAACATTCAGATTTAGGTTTTCCCATGATTTACAGAAATCACTCCAGGCGAATTCCGGGACATCTCATCAAATAGGTGCAGCTTAATTCCTTATTATTCCTTCACCCAATACTCTCCCAGAATTAATTACTACGACGAGCCATATGCCCTAGCAAAAATGCGGGTTGAAAAAGTGATAAATGCATTCTTGAATGGGAATAAGCTTCAGTCACTTTGTCAAAAGTTTCGAACACTGCATGATATACACACGGAATGTGAAAACACTTTTTGAAAAAGCTTTTTCAATCCGTGGACAGGAGGCAGTTTCCTCTTCGGTTATATCACCCCCAGTAGCATTGGTATACGATAGGACATTAACACCCCCCAAAAACTGATTCCCTCCATGATTTGATCAACCACAACGCATATCACAAAAATGTGATCACATAAACCGTTTAGATTTTTACGAGAAATCTTTTTATATGGTCATTAGTATTTCTGCTGTCACTTGAAGCTCTTACCGTCTGATGGTAAGCGAAGGTGAAACCGCCTAGTCGCACTAGCCATCACTATGTCTCCAAACAGAAAGGTTCTCCTCTCTCAGACTTTGTCCCTCTTACTCCCCACTCCCAAGTTCCCTGCTTTGAAGTCTCCCTCACCGGATTCGGCTTCCAGTAATGGATGTTTCTGGCAAAGACTTTAATTTTGTGTCTTCGCTGTGCTGATGGAAGGTCGGACATTAATGCGTTTTCGTTTGCTAGATCAAAGTGGCTCGCAAATCAGTCCTCCGTACAATGTCGCGTCTCTCTGCGCCTACTATCCTGTAAGAAGGAACAAAGAACTATGAAATTAAAAACTGTTTCTCGTGTTGAAAAAAGGTTGTCACAGTAGGATTTGCAACTTCTATTTATTAGCGCTCACGAAAGTGAATTAAAGAACTTAACTATACTTATTTTTTGGATACTAATTCATGTTTTCAGTACAAAGAATGACAGACCACTGACCGAGCGTGTTGGGTAAGCGGTAATGCCCTGAACTCGCGTTTGGGAGGAAGCGGGTTCGAATCATCGTTCCGCCATCCAGATTTCAATTTTCTATGGTTTACCGGAATAACTCCAGGTGACTTCCTTCGAAATACTATGACCTAATTTCTTCCCGTATATTGCTCCCTGCCCTTTCCCTTCTCTGATGACCTCGACTTCGACGAGGCGTAAAGCAATAAACTAAAAGAAAGGTAGAATAAATTTTGTTGCTAAATTTTGTTTCCAAGTTGAACTTGAACATATCATCATTTGATCAACGAAATTAACTTTAAGATATTTTCGGACAGTTCTTATACACTTCGATATTATTTACTCGTACACATAAACAGTCAAAAGCAAACACTGACTTTATCAGTATTATCGACTTCCTGTAAGAACATCACAATCTTCTCTTTTGAGGAAAGTTGCAGCTTGTGGTTTCGCCACTTGTACGTTTGCATTCTGATATCCCATGAGTTTTGGGCACGTCAGTGTAGATATTTTACGCATAAAATGAAACCAATGTCAAAGTAGCTTATCATTGTTATAGTCAGTTTCCCATGTCTGACTCAATTTTCCCCCGGCAGTTTGTAGGATTGTTTTCACTGGGTGTGAATTCTGTGCTCTGGAGTGTGGGTGCAGATTCTCGGAACAAGCCGGCTCTCAAATGCGATTTCATTAATGCACCAGCAAAAATGGCAGAGCAGAGGCTCGCTGGGTTAAAATTTTAGCTGAAGTTCACTACGTATTCTTCCGTAATATCATAACAATTGAACAATATTAACAATAAACGACCATTACAAAATTCTGGAGTGTTACTACTAATTTAAAATTCAATTGTATTTGCTAATTACTTGCAAGTAAAAGACCAGAAGCTAGGTAATTATATCGAAATGCTTTTAAGGGTTTAAATCTACAGCTTTCAAACGAAAACCGTGTATATCAGTTCCAGAAAAAACTACTAAGCAGATTTCCATGGGGTTTTCCCGTTTAAAAGCTTAGAATCACCCATGAATCGTTTGGTATGTCATATGCTTCAGCGTTACAGAACGCCAAAGCAGTAAGTGAAAATCTGAACGTATAGTGTGAAGCACCAAAGATGAAATACCAACTAGATGTTGCTACATCATACTTCGAAATAATAATAATAATAACGGTATTACAGCATCGAACGGTTCCTTCCTTAAATTTCTGTTTTCCAGTCTTTAAACCCAATAAATGTCTGTATTAATAAGGAATGGCACAAGAGGAAATTATGGAAACAAAGTTACCCAGAGTTTCTTTGCTTCTTTAAGCACAGCTTCAAACTCTGTTTTGAAGTGAAATTACATTAACTGTTGATAGTGAGTAATGAATATCTGATGGTTTTTAAAATGAAACTGAACTGGTTGAAGCCTTTAGCGTTTGAACTAGAAACATTTTTGGAAAATAATTCTGGATAATTGTTATTCAATTAAATATTTTTGATAGTCCTGCATATCGCGACACAATTTACATTATAAACGTGCCAGCTTCTCCTATAATATTACAGTTATTGATTTTAGAACTAATTATGTCATTCAGTAATCAATTTCCTGTATTTTTGTAATTCACTGTTTAACGATTCTGGCTTTTAACAATAACTGTACGTATGGCTGGGGTTATTTTGATGAAACTTGTTACACTTGTTTCTAATTGAGTGACAAAAAATTTATAGGAGTAAATCAAATCCAATCCATCCTCTTTAGGCTACGCTGGAGTTTATTCGTTCAAACATACTGAAATTTGACTGAAACATACATGAAATTTAATTCAAATGGACAGAAAATTGAAATCTGTTATGAACATGATCCGCCATAACATGAAAACTGTTGAATCGATTTCGACAGGATATTCACAGTAACAAACCTCATATTCCAATTAGGAAATTTGAAAGCTTAAGGTCTGATTTATTATCTGTCATATGTCTTGTAATGCTACGTGATCTGCCGCCGGAACAGGAAATGAAAATGCGTTTGCAATCTCAAATTTCTTTTAACGTCGTGTTTCAATAATTTCTGTAATATCACAATGAGTCTTGTTCAGTATGTACCGTACATGGAATTTGTATGACACCTTACGTTTCTCGTACTAATGGTCTTCGTCATTGTACGATTTTGTTCGTGAAAAAATGAGGGTAAAAAATTGTAAAACCTTTTCTGATCTAACTCTCAGAATGACAATTAACAACATCCCCCACCTTCCAAGGCCGGTTAAGATACCTGTCGAACTTTCTAAAAAGTTTTATGTTTTTCCGGGATGACTGGTGAGAATTTTGACACACATGTTTCGAATTGTGCAACGAAAATTGCTGTACAGGTAAATCTGTCACAACCATACCGGACAACACCGGAAACGTTGCTAGTTTTATATAAAACTTGATCGTCTTCATCTATGCTGTCTATCACTGTTTGATTCATTGATCTTTGCTAACTTTGATTAGTAAACTTCGGGAAGTGAGGTTTTCTGTCCAATTATTGTCATAACTACGCAGGATAAAAAGTGAACTAAAATTTTCTGAAAAAATCGGGAAATTCCAACAGTGGGAAATTAATATGTTTCTCTTCCATAACTTCTTGAATGACAATAATGAAATGAGATCATAGAAACAACAAAATGTACCAAAAGATACTATTTTGGTTTATAGAACGGGACATTTGAGTACTAACTTGTACTCAATTTCAGAAACCAGGATGAGCTCACAGAAATAAGAAACTGTGTAGTAATCAAATATTTATTTCGATAGCAGCGATTGACAAGCAAAAATGTATCGGCAGTCGTTAAAAAATAGTTTGAAAGAAAAATAAATTATTGAAATATTGTTAGAAACAAAATGCAGTTACAAGAAGATTTAACCAGAAAAAATATAAGATATACATCAAGGAAAGACACGCTGTATAGAAGGATAGATGGAATTATTTTAGTTATAGCCTTAACGCTGTCTTTTGACGATTAGAAGATAAAAAAATAAATAACTAATGATCTAGAAGAATTTTATAAAATGTATGACGGAAATGATGACGAAGCTGGGGACCAGGAAAAGCAACTATGTTTCTTACAGTGGATGAAAGCACTGAAATAATGTTAAAAAAACCTTATCTGCCAGTTCTTCTTTTCTCCTTTCTAGCACCTACATACCGTAAAAATAATTTAGTCGGAAGATTACTGTTGCAAGTATAAAACTGTTTAGAAGAAGTAAGGAGTCTAAAACGACCCCCTTGTATGTTTAAAACAGGAACGCTTTTACCTGATGTTATGGCAACAAATAGCTTCAATGGGCACTGCGAGAAACTCTCGCAGAAAGTGGCACGCGCATCAGCGCCACAGTTTTTCATGGCTACATTTCGAGTGCGCAGTTAAGTCTGGCTCACCATTGCCTCGGTGAGTGTTTTTTCTTCTTCCCAGCAGCCATTTTAAACCGAAGCTCGGCTGTCTGAGGCACTCCGCGTGCAAATTAGCCGACCACAATGGTGGGGAACTTGTCTGCTGTCTACAAACAATCTTCTCGCAAGTTCTCTGCCATGACAGCTATCTGCCAGGCGCTCTCACGCGTGAAAGTAGTGGTTACCAACACCGAGAGAATGACTCCTCTCTCACTGTCTTCTACCCGAAAAAAAAAAAAAAAAAAAAATTCTCTGCTCTTCTGTCCAACTATTTTAAACAACACGCAAAAATCTGATCGTTTCAGATCAAATCTCTGTAAAACGGTGCAATGTTTGATTCTATAAAACTTGGTCTTCTGACTATGCAGAATAATAAGGGTTTTTGATGCATAAATGTTTTTTGGAGATGGTTACACTTCGGTGGTTCACTTATTAGTTCAGGTGTGAGATGGCGTCTTTAAATTTTACTGTAGGTAAAAATTTATACCAAAAAATACTAAGCTTCTGTGAGAAAACATACCTTACTTTTGCTTATTGTATGTAAACCTTCAGTTCTTTTGGTAGCCATCGTTAGCTATCGTTATGAAAAAACAGGCATTTATAGAATAACTGATTTTACTGTTGCCTCAGAAATATGAGTCTTTAGAGCAATATGGTAGTAATTTATTGGTGGGTTGTCGACAGTATAGGTTGCCACAGTGGTCGGAAATGTGATCCGTAGACTGTTCTACACATTACCCGTTTTTGTAGTGATTTATACCATTTATTTTGGGTGTAACCAATAGTAGTGTGTATTCAGCATTAGACTGCACCGCTAAACTACGCTTTGGTACTGCCTAATGTTTGTACACTGTTCAATGAAGTGTTGTTAAACCTTTTCCTAATTTGCAATAAACATGAAAATTAGTAACAGAAACCTTATACTATGTTGAATCTTTTCATGGATTGACACACAAATTTTTTGTTTTTATGATTCCATATTTCCTGAGTTAAAAATTGAACCCTTGTTGTTTTGTTCAGTTTTTCATCGGTTTGTTTGTCCGACCGTCACACCCTCTTACCTTTGGAATACTTTAAGTTAGAAATTTGTAATTGTTGGCTTCTTTACTTCTTAATAACCTTAAAATAATTACGATATAAAATTTCAAAAATATCATAGGAAGTTATTTGCTTTGGATAATATTCACGGGTATTCTATGAAAACTGGCTCTCTGCCGACTCTCAAGATATCTGGATTTTTCCTAATTATTTCACAATTTTTTGGGAGCTTTTGCCAAAAATTCACTTTAAAATATAAGTAACTCCACGCTTCCCCTATTATTTCCGAATCTACTGATTCGAAAATTCTTTTAAAGTATACAGTGACAGGTAACCAGCTGAAGCTTACACGAAAACTATATCGATATTCTGAAATTTATGGTTTTTCCACACGTACAATGAATGTACTTAAGAATAATTTTTCATTAGTTTTTTAGTTGTATTCATTTAATATAAAATCTGTGTACAGAAGCCTCACAGCGCATGAGTAATATTCAGCTTAACAAAGCAAGTGTTTGGTTGTTTGCATCGTACGAATTCATCTTTGTACGAAAAGAAATCAATCTTGAGAATCTACTATTAAAACTTCATCATCGCATTGATTCAATCTTCCATTTATATGGATTAAGTGATTCCTGAGGAGATGTCCTGAAAGGAGATGCGATTTCGGATAAGCAGTAGTCTCTGACGGGTGTTTTCAGACAGGTGCTGTAGCTGTACGCAGAGAAAATGAAAGAGATATACCTTAATCCTCCAATCTACCAAGTAATTGTTTCTACGCTTTTGCTTCCAAATCAGACCTTTTGAATTGATCTTCAATCAAAGTATTGGATATACGAACGTGATGTTTTCATTCTATGACTGATTCAAAATGTGTTATATCACTGCATCCGTACAACTCATTTTTATTTTCTGATTGACCCCTTATAATAGTAATTTAAAACGGTTACCAGCTAATGCGAGGGCTTAAATATGTCTCCGAATCGAGGTTTCTTCTTTAAATTAAATACATAGTACGGACGTGACTGTGTTTCATCTATGCTAGTTGCTAAGAAATATTCCCTAAAATTATCCCTTCTTGGCATAATGACGCATTTGTATTCAGATTTCGTCTTATTATCTTTATAATGTAGTGTGGAGTAATCTATAATTAAATAATTTTTTTATGTTGACAAATGCCACTTGAGTTTGTTTTATGAACGAAAAGTCCATACATCATTGTCACACTGATAAAAAAGTAGCGTAATGAGTATGTCGTATTATCAAGTTAATAGCTTATTTTATAAATGTATTCTCAGTAAATAATTAGACGCTAAATCTATAACCTGTTATAACGTAACCCGGAACTAAGTTGATCAATGTTTCCCTGATATAAACATTAAAAAATAAAGTATCTCTTCTTTCTGCTTTAGTAATCACAAGTGTTATGAGTATCCAAAAATGACAGCTAGCCATTTTTCATAAAACTTTCAATTTTATACAGCTTAAAGACTCTAAAAAAAAAAAAAAAAAATATTAAATAAATAAATAAATAAATAATAAAATAAAAAAAGATAATAATAATAAAAAAAACCATGCACAATGCCCGGTGTTTCCGGATATAGTTAGTGTTGATTTACCTTTTTATCCACCAAATGAGAAATATGTGTAGCTTGTTTGATTAAATTCGCGCCAGCCATTTTCAGAATTTAAGCAGATCTTGCGATATTGATTCACCCGCATCCTACCCAGAAAGGGGTGGGTTGGAGTTGACTCACTCGTTCACTATTTTTATTCGTCTGAAAAGATTCAAGTGTACCAAGCTTCATTAATTTGGTACCAGCAATTTCCGTTGATATAGACGCACATTTCCAAAATTAGGGTGGTTCGGATGCTTTAATACGGATTGTCAGTAATTTTGGTCCAGGCTATATTTCAGCCTAATTCCAACATCTGCTAATATTGCTGTTCAAAAATCGAAACATGTACCGTACGCGCATTACTTACATAAACATTTTTCTGGAAAGCTTGTTCCGGTATCACACAGAAAATATAGACTTTGAATGGATTTTCAGAATTTTAAGTTAAAATTTAACGTATGTCTTAAGACGTTACGACATATTTGTTTCACGAATAATCTAGAATTATCTGAAAACTGCTGTATCAATTTTGACTGATTTTTCATACTATCAAACAACAGTCGTGTCTCACTATGCTGCCTCATCTGCCGTTGGAACTCAATTTTTTTTTCATGATTCTACTTCATCTGACACTGGAACTCAAAATTAAAATCTATTCCTCATCAGTACAGTTGAATACCAAGTATTCAGAATTATTTTCCAAATTTGCAAATTTGCTTTTGTTGATAACACGAAAGGCTCACTTTCACATAAAAAAGCAGTAATGCATAGATTCTGTTAAGTGGTCAGAGATTGTAGTTTCGGTGCTTGAGTTATTTCTTAATTATTAATGTACATATTTTCATCTTTACGTAGTTGTCTCTTCGCATTCAGTACGGAAATGTATGCCGTTTAAAGAATTTAAAACATAAATTTAAGAAGGAACCAGAAGATGACGTATGCAGCATCTAGAACAGGGGTGGCTAATCCAAATGATATTGCGGGCCATTTTGGAAATGCATCATAACGCCGCGGGCAGCATACAAAATTATATATCCCCATATTAGATTTAGACCCACAAAATACATTTTTTGAACGAAATATTGAAATGTAATGAGTTATTATTATTGCATTTACTATTATCGTTATATGTAAGCATAGATAATATAATAATAATGATACTACGCACATTGTAAAGTAATATATATCACTTAAAATGATATACAAAAAAATTATAAATATAAATTAAATAAATTTTGAAAATATGGATGCACAAATACTATATTTTTTAATACATTGGTTTTCACTACTCTGGCCATCATAAAGTAAACATATTTTGTAAAAGTGTGATGAATCTCGCCGGCCAGAAAAATATTCATGGCGGGCAATATGCGGCCCGCGGGTCGCGGTTTGGCCACCCCTGATCTATTGCTAGTGGATCTTTGGTGTTTTTCGCTATATCATCAGAATTTTATTTACAGCTGCAGCGTTATATAACGCTGAAACATGCCAAACAATTCACGTCTGATCTTAAGCTTTAAAACGGTGAAAACCCTATCTAAATATACTAAGTAGTTTTTTGTAGTTTTTCTGGAACGGATATATATGGTTTCGTTTCATATATACACGTATATTGATTACATATAGGTGCATTCATATGCATATTTTGCGTTTGTGTTTGACTTCTTCCCGACTTCAAGCAAAGACCAAGCCAGTCGGCAATGAACAATGAAGTAAAGTGTAGAGTGCTGTGGCATTGTGTCTTGAGTGTGGGAGGCACTACCCCCGCAGTCCTATTGGCTTCAAAAAGAGTGGACTCGAGCGAACTGCCCGCGTCTTTTATCAGTCTCGATCAATGCCGAGCTCCATCCTGACAAACACACTCGAACGGCATCCGGAGCCCAAAATACATCCTCTCTTTATTCTCCACGCCGTCTTCCAATACTCTACCCCACACCAGATGTATATCTCATTTCTATTTTCGTGATAGGGAATCGAATTCCTAAATTAAAGTACCCCCCCTCTGTCTCTCTCTCTCTATAAATTGATGCCAGACAAAAGCGAAAACGTCCGGGTAACGTCAGAGGAGATGAAAAATTTTGTTCGGTAATAAATTATGGGGGCGTTGTAGACGTCACGAGGAAGCTGTAAATCGGAACAGGGAACAGAGTGATTGATATCAACAGTGCAACCAGCAAGGACAGACAAGATATTTCATTCACTGCAGAGTATTCGCAAATTGCTTCTTTGTTCCCCAAAGACTGAAGTACAGAGAATGCAAAGAATTTGTTCAAAACAGACGTGTCGGATAATATGATCGAAGATTATACAACATATTTCAATAGCTTTCCGTAAATGTACGTTACAAAAAATATTCAAACCTGATAAACATAGGAAAAGTCTGCAAGATCAGAAAGGGTGAAGCGAATTTCAATACAACAGTCACTCAATTTTTAGAAAACGCTTCGTAGAAACTGCCATAAGTTGAACATATTGGGATACAGTTCAAAATACTTTCTATACACAGCATCAAGTCACATATATTTACATTTAAATAACATTGTCACAGCTAAAAAGGATTAAGAAAAGAAAACATGTAATAAAGCCACACGGAACAAATTATGCACATCCACCTGCACATATATTATTACGTCGATAATGAACATACATATAATGCAATACATAAGATGAATTATGTAAAAAAATAACGTGAATAAGATTTATTTGAAAATGATAAGGGAAATTTAGATTGTAACGTGAAGCCTAGTGGAATGGTAGATACCGCTCGGATGTGGCATTCAGAATAACTAGTGTTCGATCCCATTTCCGGTTATCGTAATTTCTGATTTCGTTGGTTTCCAGAAGTCAGTCAAGGTGATTGTCAACGGGAGAAGGAAGTATTAGATACAACCCGCAGTTGGAGGTTCTGCGCGAAGATAGGAATGCTGCCACATATTAAAAATGAGCAAGATAATTTATTTGCAAAATATCGTACTGTATCCCGAATTTTCGAGCCTAATCGTTCTGTCATAGACTGTTTTTAACCTGGCCGATGCTCTGATTATAAGATCGCTTCACCCAGTGTCAACCCAAGAGGGGTAACATGTAACCTCAGGTCATGAACATTCACTTTACACCGTAGATGCATTACACATTTATTTTTAACTAGTGTAAGCCCGTGACCGTTCTTTACGAATCGTCATGGGTTTATAATAGTTCCAGCTATTGGAATCAAAGATTATAACAGGTTTACATGGCCTGACCAAATATGTACTTGACCTGTGTTTCAACCTCGGGCAAATAAAATCTCTTGATCTTGAAGTATTAGTACACGTAGGTATTAAACATGGACGATCGCGCTGTCGTATAACTCATTGGTCATAGTACAGTAATTGTAACGGCCAGAGAACTTAATACACATTCCATATTATTAAGCAGTAAAGCAACTCCGAATAAATGAATTGCCAGAAAACTCGATTTGGCAACATATTTGTTCCGATATCCACTTAAAAATAAACTAATAACTCACGTACAGTGATATTGAACAAAACCACTAACAAAATTTCATTAAAATACCTAAAAAGCAAATAAATCGTAATGTATAAACTTTGGTCAAGCAACAACATTAGTGAAAGTTTAATGAAATTGAAGTTTATCCTAAGCCGGAATAACAAATTGTCATTCGTGGTTACAGCAGAGACCTTGAGTAATTTTTTTTTTAAGTTTTTTATGTTGCTTTCAAAAGTAATTGCTTTCATTAGTAACTTGTTCTTGAAAGCAGTCCCACGTTTTTTCAGTTGTAGAGTTTTCCGTTTATTTTTATTTTTTTTTTTAAACTATGAAATGCTACGAAAAGCAAACTTAATGATCGTATTATGGCTATTAATTTGATAGCAGTTACTTAGCAATCAAATAGTGGACATAACCTCGAATTTGTTCTAATGGTATGTCTGGTGTCTGTTAATTTGCGAAGCTGACACGTGACACCTTTCTCCAACCAATAGCTATCGAAGTGCGTGAGTGAGCTTGGGATATATATATAGTAGGTAAATTTGTAATTATTAGTTTTAATTTTTCACATGACAAACATTATTCCGATTCAGCAGCGTTTTATTGATGGTTTATAGATTTACGACATCATTAAATATGTTTAAACTGGATTTTCCGTCTCGTATTTTGTAAGTATTCCGGTTCCTAGTAAATATTTAACCAAGTTTCCAAAACTGCTACATTTTTTCATAGCGACTTACACAAAGACAGGTTCGGCACTATAAAGCAATTAATATTGCTGGTTAGTTTTTTGACGGGATAATTAGCTTGAAATCAATAGTTGTTTGCACGCATTAAGTAACACTATAAGCTTCGGAACATATTTTTTTTATTACAAGCTAAGTGCAAATTATAATTCCTACACAAAACTAGCTACACTCCGAAAAATTTTAGGTCCTATTTTAGCACGAAAACAAGACAAGGTTTCATAATACATTAATTGATCCATGAAATAATTGCCTTTGCCGCATGAAACGTGACTAAACTAACTATCAGTTATGATACATATGATATTATAAATACTATAAACATGGATTACCGATCTTAGCTTGAATCTTTCAAAAATATTATAGAAAATGGGTAATAGCGGGGAATGTGAAAATAAATAATTTTTCTTTATAAGTAGTTAGCAGCTTGTAACAGCCCTCATACCTGAATTTTGAATAGTATTGTACTGTATGAAGTATTTGTAGTGAGCTAAAGTTTGCTTGAATATGATCTGGTATGTTTGTTTTGTAATTTCTTGTAAATCAGTGTATATAGACTTTGTTTTATGTAAGAAAATTATTTAAAGTCCATTTAATATGTTTAGGAACCGAATGGTGCAAGATAATTTCTTGAATGTTTGTAATTTCATGTATTAATGTAAGTTACGATGTCTACAGGACAATTTTCTACAGTTTGAATGGATTTCTGCAAATAATTTTGTATTTAAGTATCTCTATTTACCATTTCTGATCATTTTGTAATGTTGTTAAGTAATTTTGTATTACTTCCGATTGTTTTTAATATGCTTGATTGTTTGAGTGATTGTTGATGTTCGAGAAATATCGGGCGGATGCCTTTGAAGAATTCTCGTAATTTCGATAGAGACTATATAAACAGATCGGCTGGACAGAGCAGTTAGTTGAATTCAGTCAGTATTCAGTTTTACAGAGAGTTTCATCCAGTTAGTTTCACAGAGATTTTATTTGCTACGGTTCAGAAGTGCATCTCTGTATTGTATCTATGCTTGTGAATATCGCTGACTTCGTTTGGAACAAATAAACAAAACATCAACATAACCTTTTGGTGGACTTTTTAATTAATCAATATATATAAATTAAACCACCGAAGAACGTAATAAGCTGTATTTATCTTGGCCAGCTTATAAAGAAGAAAGGTTCTGAATGACTAGAAATTTTACATTCTATCAAGCTGACGGCAAGCTTGTGGGAAACATTTTACGGTCCTAAAATCAAATATACGCGCGAATCTGAAGAAAGCAGTTAATGATCAGTGCATTCTTCCAGTTCTTACTTAGAGCTGAGGGTATTAGACACTCGATGAATTTTCGAAACAGAAACTTGGAAAAGTACTAAGAGCTGAGGAAAAATCATTGTAGGGGGTATTATAAAAGACAAGAATAAAGCAACGAACTTCAGAACAGTTACAAAGACAGCCAGGTTGAAGTGGTGGGAGGTCGACCATGTTGCTCGGAGGCAAAAATGGTGTTGGAGTGGAGTCCAAGAGATTATCAGAGTAATCCTACCGGTTACAGGGCGACATACAGTTAAACGTTGAATCAGAACCACGAAATCGTTCTGGCGTGCCTAACGTTGCACAAGTATTGTCAGAGGTGAAAGTCGCGTTAAGAGCCTTTGTAAATCCCCGCTGAGATAGCAATTCGAACCGGGCACCTTCCGATCTCCAATGACACGCTGAACCACTGAGCCACTGTAGTGTTCGGTCTGCGCTAGTTTCAGACGGGCCACTCGGTGCACCGACAATGAATTTTAGACACCGGCCACCGGAATCTGACGCAGCCGCCTTCCATAACCGACAAGTATTGTTATTGTTACCAGTTTTAGTAAAAATGTTTAGCTGAGGAGTTGGCCGCGGCAATAAGCATTTTGAAAAGAATTTATTAGTTTTGTTTTGTTTACACCTTTAAGCATTGTTGACATCTAAGTCATTAGAGATGGGAAAGGACTGTGGACAAGGAACAGGAAGGAATTCGGTCATGGCCTTTTGAAGGAAGGATCCCGGCATTCGCCTGGAGTGATTTGGGGAAATCATGAAAAACCCAAATCTGGATGCCCGGACGGGGATTCGAACTGGCGTCCTCAGGAATGTGAAGCCAGAGTGTTCCCACCCACTCACCACGCTCGGTAGAACGTTGAGGGTTCATCCAATGTGCGCTCGGAGATTAGAAAGTTTAGCATTTTATACGTTGTTTAAAGAACTTGTGGCATATGATACACACACAAAGCTTTACGCGCTGGAGAAATGGTCTCATTTTGACAATACCATATCATGCAAAAGATTTATTTGCAGTTTAAATATATATATATATAGGATAAGGAAATATTCCATTGCAATACAATTTTTTTAAAGAATCAAATCAGTTGATTACTCTTAGTTATTAAAATGGTTGTAGCAATAAAACTTTAAATTTACAATGAAAAAATAAATTGTAAAATTTAATGAAAAATTTTACTTCCTTTTCCCTGATTTTTTCTAGTCTTGCAGTTCCTTGACATCGGGCACCATTAAACAAAATATATCATCCAGTACTTTTATTTTCTGTTTTGTTTGAATTCTCCACTGTTTGAACATCCCACAGGGCTGATCTTTCCCGAACCAGGTCTATGAACCGTTCAGTATCAAAGCATTCCATGTTCAATCAATAGCCACTGGTGTTTCGTGTGAAGTCTAATAGGACTGATAGTCTATACACAAGGCACAGACACAGCCGCTCTGTGTGAACGCTCTCATTTGTTCTGTGTTCCGGCGGTGTCTAGAGATTCAGTGGCCGAACACCGAGTGTCCCGTGTGCGAGCCGAATGATGTGCTCGGCGGGTTGCGTATCATCCACGCAGGCGCGGCGGTCGTGGTAACTCTGTCGAGGCCTCAGGTTGACTTACTTGTAGCTTAAATTTTAAACATACAACATGTTTGCCGGATAGCAGTCCTATTAAATGATACCTTACTCATTGCTGTTGGCTTTGGATTACTTGAGAAAAAATGATGTTGCAACAGAAATAGAATATATGATTTGCAGTTTTCGCTAGATTGTATAATATTGTTTTATTGCTCAGCCCACATACTTCGTAGATAGTGGTAACTTATATGATAATGTATTTTTAAGAATAAATTACTATTGGATCAGGTAGCTCTGTTATTTATTTAGCAGTTGGTTTAGTAATTGTGGTGAAAAATAAAACAGTTACAGCAAAATCTGATACAGATTGTAATAGCAGGTCAGCGAACGTGTTGATTATTTCCAGCAGCACAATTATAGTCAAAACGCCGGCTGCATGATTTCTGCGTCCATCTCTTATCTTTTGACTGAAATACAATTTTTATGTATAATTATTAGTAGCGGAATATGATTCTGCCGGTTTGTCTATCCAAATATAGCCTCAAGTATTTTTAATAAAATTAAAAAAAAAAATAAAAAATTTGGATTAATTATAACTTGTTTAAAAACGAGTGAACGAAATTTTTGATTTTAAAAAAAAAAGTTACGGCCATATTTTGATAGGCAACCTGGTAAAAACGTATTCTGCTACTAACAGTTATACATAAAAATTTCATTTCAGTCAAATAACAGATGGACGTAGAAATCAGGCAGCCGGATCTTAGGCTATTTGGTCTGTGGGAAAATTACATGTTCGCCTTCTATTATACCGATTTGTTAGCCATGTACCTGTTTCAAAAACTAAAATTAGAAGCAAGTTGAAGTAGCAGCAACATCTGACTTGGCTTTAAATAATTAAAGTGTTTATGTCGTTATTTAACACAGAAACACGTGTGCGGATTCTATAAATGAGCTTAACGTAGCTTGGAATTGCAATTCAGTCTCATGACAAGGACAATTTCGTCTGATAGGTACACTACCGATGGCTGTTGTTTAACTTCCGTCAAAACTGCAAATATTGAAACACTAGATTTGCCAACTTCACGTGATTAACTGGCAGCTTTACCTTTCTAACGTTCTATCCGACGGCTTTACAGTGGTGGTGGTAATTACACTTAAAAATGCTTTTTCTTTGTCGAAGATATCTTCGGTCGAGAACCCTTCTCGTAAAACATCGTTGCGATGATTTCTTTTGAAACGTAATTTTTCAAGTAATTGCTTGTCTGGTTTATTATTTTACATGACAAGTATATAGAGCACATTTTCTTCTCGTCTCATCTAGTAATTGGCATTTTTCTTCTTAATTCGACTTCAAATAGCGCGGAATAGAACTCTTTTCTTGTCTGGTGTAGAATTACTAGCAGTAATGACTCCTTACTAAAAATCTATACACCGCTATATCGTTTCTGTTGTCTAAGTCTTTATGTGACTCATTATTTACTACTTACATTAGTATTATTATGTTCGGTAAACCCAATATATTGGCTTTGTCCGGCAACTTTGGGCGAAACACCAGTCAAACACATTTCTGTGCGCCTTCCCGGTAGTTATTCGTTTGTCGATACCATTACATCTGTTTGGTCATGACTGTAATGCTGGAGCTGGTTTGCAACTTTCTTCATTTCTTATACCTTTTATTAACGATCTACTTTGTTTTTCGCCTCAGTTATTGTGCCGTATGTAATTGTATGTGGAGGAAACGAGTTGAAAAGGGAAATACGCAGTTCCCAGTCTGGGAATGAAATGTGACCAAAAAAACTACTACTAATTTTCCTCTGTAATTTTTATGTTTATTGCATTTCTACAGTAAATACGAACTTCGACCAAGTTATTTTCGTAAAAAATTAAAATTATTAAACTTAGCCACACTTCGCTAGATTAAGCGTATTACTTCGAGCCTTAGTCTCTATTATGTGTTTAGAACTTTTATATCGGAAAACAATTTGGATAACTTTATCTGAAAACCATTGTACAATCAATTTTCGTTTATGAATAGCTTCTAATCCTTTCAGAAATTTTGGGTTGAACGCCGGTTTGCGGCTCATAACTAAAATAATTTTTATAGCCTAAAATAACTCATTACCTCTGCTGGAATGACGAATGTTAATATTTCTGCACGCAAATGAAAGTTTTTATCGCACGCGTGTTAATATATTCACTGTAAAGCAATATGAACGTGATTTCATATTACTTTTCTTTCTATAGCAGCGGTCAGAAATATATATAATGAAACCATCTGTATCGATCGAATATAAATAAACAAAAAACAACTAATAACAAAACATTTACTCTCATATATACATGCATGTAAGGCATAACACTTACTAAGTGAAAATGACGTAGTGGATATTCAGTTTTTAACATGAACTAAAATGACGGCGCACAATTTCGTAGCTTTGTTTCCGCGAAAACATACCAGTACTAACGGACAATTTACCGATGAATATTGGCCAACACTAAAAAAAGGTAAAATCTATCAG
Source organism: Vandiemenella viatica (assembly GCA_031002005.1). Classification (NCBI taxonomy): domain Eukaryota; kingdom Metazoa; phylum Arthropoda; class Insecta; order Orthoptera; family Morabidae; genus Vandiemenella; species Vandiemenella viatica. The sequence continues at coordinate 287,224,385 of CM061920.1, forward strand.
GACAAAAATTTAACAGTGTTCTATCTATATAACACAGTTTTACATCAAACTACTTCAGGAAACGGTATGACTGGAGACTTTTACTCTTATTTTACTTAAACTTATCGTCTTAAATAATACTAACACCTTGTATGCGTGATATCGACTAAAGGTAAAAATTGTTTATATTAATACAGAACTAAACTCCCCGCTGTTTATACGAGTTACTCCCCAATTTCAGCTTGGGGGACACAGCAGTTGAAAATATTACCTGCTCTCTTATATTTCAGGCAGTAGTTTTTCTTTACCTAAACTGATAAATGCATTCAGTGATAAATAAAGAAAAAAGTTTCTCTAAGAAGACCGTCTGAGCCGTCGTAGCTCCCTGCTGCTTCCATGACAAAGATGGCTGCTAACGAAATAAGTGGTGCGACCTGTTTTTTGAGCGGCGCGTCCTCTCCGAGGCGATGCACGGCTTTAATTTAGCTGTCTCGTTGGGAATTTACATTCAGGTCGGTAATGGGCAGCCCAGCAGTTCGCTCGCTGCCTCTATAAATACAGCAGCGAGGCCTGAACATACAGATACGGCACGCGGCGACCTCTCCACAGTCGCAGTTGCAGTGGCCCAAGAAGTCTGCACGGAGCAGATTAAAGCTACCCAGTACGCAGCCCTACTCTCGCAAGCTTCTCTGTATTCCATGTCGATGAATGATATTGTAGTGATAACTATGCTATGCCTTAGAAGTTGTTTTCTCTCCAATGTTTTTATTCCAGTTCATATATTCTACAGTAAAAGATGAAATTAGCCACACAAGTTTTACAAGTAAACCGCCCTCTACGAGGGTTAAAAATGACGCGTTAAATGCAGTGTTAAAGCAATTTATTTTTTCTCAATTGTTGAACTAAATACAATTATTTTGAAATAACTCTCATACCCTTGATTTTGTATTGACGTAGTTGTTCATGTTTTTCAGTTTACTATAACAGCAGAATCCATGGACAGGCAATAAAACTAAAGTATCTAGGAACTACATGGAATGTAAGTAGCTTTTAAGCACGTCAAAAATGACATATTGAACGGAGTGAGCTGGCATTTCACTTTTTTGCAGTTGCTTAAGTAACTCGAATCATTATTAAATATAGCTCAAAACCTTGATTTCGTATTGATACAATATATTTACTTCGGTTCCTCCTCGTCCCATTGCAAAAAACATATTCATAACTAAGATGAAGATTTAAACTAAAAACATAACTTTCTCTATGGTTTGGTTGAAAATTTTAATTTAAAAGAAAAATATATTGAACCACTTTAAAAATATAAATATGTAACCTAAATCCTTAACATGCTATTACAGCTACACCTATGGCCAGTGAATAAACGAAACATCTACATCTACATCAAAATTAAATAAACATAAAGTACGTAATTATGAATATTTGTATTGAAACGATATATATAGTCCTTTACGGCTGATTTCCAATTTAAAACATATTGAACCTTTTGGAGAAACAAAAAATAATCTGACCTAAATTATTAGCTTCCTGTAATACTGACGTCTATGAATACATTTCCTGTCGCGTTATTGGTTCGCCGAAGAAAGTCACAGCTTTAAAGACAACATGACACGATGACTAATCTCTAATCTGGCCTTTTATTGCTTACACATTGTGACACATGAATGAACGATGCGTCTAATAGTTCAAGAAGAATATATATATATATATATATATATATATAGTGGTGACGCAGAAATATATATATAGTGGTGACGCAGAATTGATTTGCACACTAAAAACATTATCTGTTATTTAATTCTATATCTCTGTACAAATCAACTTTAAGACCGAACAGTAAGCAATAGTGACCTCTTAAACCCAATTCGTTCACTGGTCGATATTATCAGAAGAAACACGAATAGTTCGTGGAGGAGAAGAGAAGACCATCACAACAAGCTGGTTCTTGATTTCAGTATTAGAGGAATGGCAACATTACGTGTTGAAGGCAAGGAAGTAGACTGCAATTTACCGGAAGAATTACTGAAACAACTGCAAATTAAAGTTCGGAAAGGGGAAGGTAATAATTCAAACAACAAAATAAAGATAAAAAATAGTGTGTAGGGCAATTGCCATCGGAGACTATGCTCTATCGAAATTAATGTATTGTGTTATTAATGGAAACAAATGGCAATAACAATAAACGCATGTGAAGCAAAAATGCAAATGACTAAAAAGCGATGGTATTGTAATCGTAGACAAAGAAAGTGCGGGAGTGAATGCTGAAAACGCTGGGATATCTGTACTTATAAAACGAAGTTTTGGTCATGATGTAGCTGTCTCACGTGGTGACGTCACACTATGACGTCGTGCTATGACGTACGATTTTCGCCTATGTTGTCCAACTTACGACCACGAGATGTTGTTCTAGGTTATACACGTTATTTAATAACATTTATATTTATCTGAGCATCCGAGAATAAATTAACTGTCAAAACACTGAAAGAAAAGTACATATTCCGTTTAAATCGACGTAATAATTATTAGTTGCTTAAACTTTTTTAATATTCACTCGTAGTAACGGTTAAAATATTTGGCAATAGATTGTAACACAAAAGCTTTAATTCTCGATTAGCAATGCTAGCGGCAGTTTTGGTTAGATAGTTATTACAACCGGAACCAGCGTTAAAGCAGAAGGCATGAATAAATTAATTTATTTTTAAATAATATGAATTTTTTCATTGGTGTCCTTTTACTTAAATCATTACTTCATTTGAATGAAAGTAGTTCTGCATTGATCGCTATCTATACAGTCTAGACTACAATTAAAACTAATATTACGTGCCATGACATAAGTTGTTAAGATTTATTTTTACTTTCATTTACTTTCATTGATGACATATTTTAGCCGCCATTCAAACGTTGTAATATCAATCTGAATCACGGATAACAAAAAAGAAAGATGTAAGAACCAGTGAAGATTTTTGATCAAGTTTATATCACTATGCATTACTGCCACTACAATGCGATACAGTACACGCATTAATATGTGTGTGATTGAAGAGTTTTTTTTTTTTTCTGGCGGCAAGTTTAGCGTATTATGTGGTTAGATTGAAATCCAACCTGGAGCAAGGTGGCAACAGCGAAAGGCGCGGCGAATTACATTGAACTTTATATTATAACAATTCTATTTAGTTAAGCAACAGCAAAAAATGAATTTCCAGAACACTGAAAGAAAAGTATGTATTTCGTTTAAAAATTGGCATCAGTTGCTTTTTTTTTTACTGAAATCGTTACTTTTAATGAATGAAGTTCCAGATTGATCGCGATCTATGCTGCCTGAACCACAATTAAAACTAATATTACGTGGTATAACGTAAGTTGTTATGATTTATTTTTAACATTCATCGTTTTCACTGTGGTCATTATGTCAGGCGCATGTAAGTAAGCTGTGTCAGCCGTTAAATCATCGATATTCATCACAGATAATAAGAAGGATGTAAGAAACAGTGAGGATTTTGTATCAAGTTTATATTGCGATGCATGATGGCACTGACGTGCGAAACAGGTAATGTGTTAATTCGCGTGTGATTGAAACTTCGATTTTCTACCGACAATATTGGCGTAGATTGTTGTTAACGGCACCATGCTGACAACACAAAGTTGTTGCTACAGCACAAGGGACGGGAAATTATATTGAGCTTTATTTTATAACAATACTATTTAGCTAAGAAACTGCAAAGAAATTAATTGCCAGAACACAGTTAAACCCATCATTTTTGAAGGGCTTGAGCTTTAGTTCTGAAGAGAGCTTAAATAAAAAGAATTTATTCTTTCAGCATGGTATCTTGGAACATCTTAAACCAATCATGGTTATTTTATGATTTTAGTCTACGAAAGTAGTCAATTAGTCTATACTTCTTACCAGTGCTTCTTAAATAAAAAAAGATATTCTGAGCAATTTTGACTTCAAATGGACGGCTACAATTTTATATGAGATATTTTAAGTTTTTTTTTTTTTTAATATGCTTAGAGTTAGGGTGCAATATACAATGAAAAAGCACCAAATATTTTCACTAGAAAAATCCGCTGAACGTAAATTGATTGGCTACATTTCTTTTTCTCTGATTCAGCCATGGATTTACAGAGATGCCTAGTGTGAATTATGAGAACGGGGTTAAGGGCTGGGGGAGGCGAGGAACTGAATTCCTGCCCGTAGTCTAACAGGGCCTGCTAGGTGTACCTAATCTATTGGAAGAAAATATTGTGTCCCTATCTGTCTGCAAAAACATGTAACTTTGTGTGTTTTGTACGATAAGTACTTTTTTTTGCGAAATGTGTTGTGTATGAGGCAGAGATCGAGTACCATACCACTGCGCTACGTTGCCATTGCTCTCTAACGTTACTCATTACAAAGACATTTGGATATTATGCGTTTGTCTTTCACAGTTCAGATAGTTTTCATAATTTAATGACAATATGTTCTTATCTGTACAGAATATGCTATCCCATGTCCATCCTAATGTTATATAGCATCTTCTTGTCAAATTTCATCACGACTGGACTAGCCGTTTAGCCCAATAACCGTAACAGACAGACAGACAGAGTTACTTTCGCATTTATAATATTAGTATAGATTAGGGCCCACCATGATTTCAGTGTTAACCGGAACAGGTATTTTTAAATATTTTTCATTGTGTAGATAAAAGAGTGGGCCGAAGTTTACTAAGATTCCGACCGCCGCCTAGGTTGCTAACAGTTCAGCTTTAGGGACGGTCAGACGGTCATAAATATTGCCTCAGATTGAACCGTAACGGGGCCACATGAATCACTGCTGTCGACGCAAGTCAACTGCTCCTTCGCTCGGCTGACACATCCCTCAATCTGCTCCTGATGTTTCCACTTCGTCATAATACGGTACCCTTACATAATGGGCATACATCATATACTCTCAATTTAAGGCATTTTTCAACCAAGTGATCAAGGCTTTTACAAATTAATGCCAATGTTTGTGATATGATAAGCGTTTCAATGAATAGTATACAAAATTTGGAATTCATCTGAACATATATTTTTATAATTGCTTTCTTTAGTATCCATTGTTAAAGGCCATCTTTATACAAATTTTTCAGACATTTAACTCTGCTCATAATTGATAAAGTAAAAGAAATAAAGCCTGTATAACATACATATTTGGCATACAAGCATACTCTGTGACAAGGGTGAAAAAAAGAACAAATGATATCATTTCCTGTAGAAGATGTTACTGAAATAAAAGTTATATATTTGTTATTAATGAGCTGAAAACTATAAAGAGTTCAAAGACTAGTGAGTTGGTTCAATAACAAAGTTTATGGAATTAAGTCCCCGTGCTTAGTGGTCGATTAGGTAAAGAGAACCTACAGTTTGAAGAGGAATCCTACGACACCCAGCGTTTATGCACAAATCTATCAACATACGTATACATTTTTGCATGTTTCTAATCCGTTGTCGGAAGAAATAAATACAAGTGTAAAATTTTTGAAAGACTTAGACGATAACCTGTTAGAGAAATTGCTGTCAAATATAAACATTTGCAAACAGACAGATGCTTTCACACATGGCGGGTATTATATTAATATTGAATCACATTTTTCAAAAATATCTAAATCTGAGAATGATTAACGAGGAATAATTTGAAAGCTTAACTTGATACATAGTTGGAAGGTTGTTGTATACTTTCGAAACGAGCGAACAAAGTAATTGTTTCATACGTAAGAAGGCTATTTCGTTCCCTTCAAAACCTACAAATTAACGTTAAATCCGAAAACATGGAACTCTTCCAGCACATAAAGTAGCTCTGACGGAGGTAAATGTCAGGTTATAAGCCAGTTATGAACTCTGTCCGTTTCAGCAGTCAGACGGTGGACCATCGGCTTCTAAGGCCCGAGCGCTATCGCTAAGCGATCGAACCCGTGGAAGAATATTTCAATTACCGCAGAGATCACACCAGTTCATTGAGACTGAACTAAATCTAATGGCTTAATCATGTGATTTCATCTTCTGGTATCAATTTCTGAATTCATCTTTTGAGGTCATCTTGCGATTTCTTCTTCTGAATTCATCTTCTGAGTTCATCTTAGGATTCATCTTCTGAGTTAATCTAATGACTTAATCTTATAATTGTGTCTTGTAATTTCATCTTCTGAGTTCATCTTATGATTTCTTCTTATGATTTCATCTTCTGAGTTTATCCTCTGAATACATTTTTTCTGAGTTTATCTTATGATTTCATCATATCATTTCATTTCATAAATTTTTCTTATGAATTCATCTTCTGGTTTCATCTTCTGATTTCTTCTGAGTTCATCTTATAATTTCATCTTCTGAATTCATCTTCTACGTTCATGGTAAGAGTTTATCTTATGATTTCATCTTACGATTTTATCTTCTCAGTTCATCTTCTTATTCCATCTTCTCGATTCATCTTCTGAGTTCCTCTTTTATTTCATCTTATCATTTCATTTAACGAATTCATTATATGATTTCATTTGACGATTTCATTATATGATTTCATTTTATAATTTCATCTTTTGGTTTCGTCTTCTAATTTCATTTTACAATTTTATCTGATGATTTCATCTTATGAGTTCATTTTCTCAATTCATTTCCGAGTTCACCTTCTAAATTCATCTTGTGAGTTCATCTTCTGATTTTATCATATGATTTCATCTTTTGATTTCATTTTATGACGTCATAATCTGATTTCATCTTCTTAGTTCATCTTCTGATTTCATCTTCTGAGTTCATCTTACGATTTCATCATCTGATTTCATTATATGATTTTATCTTATTATTTCATCTTCTAATTTCATCTTACAAGTTTATTATTGGATTTAGTCTTATAATGTCATTTTCTGGTTTCATCTTCTGATTTCATCTCATGATTTCATTTACAGAGTTCATGTTCTGAGTTTATCTCCTGATTTCAACTTGTGAATTCATCTTCTATGTTCATCTTATAAGTTTATCTTATAATTTCAACTTCTGTTTTAATCTTATAATTTCATCTTATAATATCATCTCATGATTTTGTATTATGATTTCATCTTCAGATTTCATCTTCAGATTTCATCTTCTGAGCTCATCTACTGAATTTTTCTTCTGAGTTCATCTTATGATTTCATTTTATAATTTCTTCTTATGATTTCATCTTCCGATTTCATCTTCTGAGTTCATCTTATGAGATCATCATTTCATCTCATATTCCGATTTCATCTACTGAGATCATCTTTTGCGTTCATCTTATGATTACATCTTATAAATTCATCTATTGATTTCGTCTTCTGATTTGATCTTTTGAGTTCATCTTCTGAGTTCATCTTCTGAGTTCATCTACTGATTTCGTCTTATGCTATAATCTTCTTCTTTCATCTTCTGGGTTCATATTCTGATTTCATTTTCTGAACTCATTGTCTATGTTCATCTTATGATTTCATCTTCTGAGTTCATCTTCTGTAATCATCATCTGAATTCAACTTCTTAGATTATCTTACGATTTAATCTTCTGATTTAATCTTCTGAGTTCATCTTACAATTTCATCTTATGATTTCATCTTACAATTTCATCGTATCATTTCATCATCTGATTTCATCTTCTGATTTCATCTTATTATTTCGTCTCATGAATTAATCTTCAGAGTTCATCTTCTGAGTTGATCATTTCATCTCATCATTTCATGTTATAATTTCAACTCATGATGTTACCTTATGATTTCATCTTCAGATTTCATCCTCAGATGCCATCTTCTGAGGTATTCTTTCTAGGGCTGATCTGCCGTGTTGGAAGCCACATGCCTCCTCGTACATTGTGTCCTCAAATGCTGTCCAATTGGCAGCTTTTATGTTCCACTTACTGGATGGAATGGGGTATAGGCTGTTAGATGGAGGTTGGTTTATATTTATGAGTATTGGGAAGTGGTTTGAACCCAACGGATCTTATAGTGTTCTCCATTGGGCTACTGTAGCTATGGTAGAGGAACCTAGCGTGATATCTACCGCTGATACGGTGAAAGTTCAAGTGTTGGCGAACCATCGATCAGAATTGTTAGGCTGTACGAATCGCAGATCTCTAGAAGGTGTTGACCCTACTCGTCAGTGAAGGAGCTTCCCCATGCGGTACTGTGTGCGTTGAGATCGCCGCAGATTAGAAGTGTTTAGTGGGGATAACCGAGAATTCCACATCTCCTGAGTTAAAACCTTATTAGGTGATTGGTAAATGGTGTGGGATATACATCCTCTGATGGAGAGGAAGATAACTGGGCGTTTGCATTTTAGGAGCTGGCCTTGGCCTTCTTCAGCTGATTCTGTTTGTTGAACTGGCTCTGGTTCTCGCTGGATGGGGTTGTTTTGGGATGCATTGGTCGGGGCTGCACCAGAGAGAGATGATGTAATGGATGGAAGTGGAGGGAATTGCTTATCATCATTGTAACGTGGCGCGGCGTCTGTCTGTAACCAGAGTTCATAATCGTCGCTGATGGGGTTTTATTGTGGACCATCACCTCGCGAGCTCTTTGCTGCTGTACATACACAGGACATAGTTTGTCATTAGAAAGATGTGGGCCCTGGCAATGTAAACATCGAGGGTTCGCTGTGGTGGTGCATTATTCCATCCTATGCGGACCACCACACTAACTGCAACGCGTGGCGCTGCGACACTGTGTCATATGGTGTCCGAATCGTTTGTAGTATGTGGTATGTGTGGCTCTACTGGGAACCGTGTTCCAAAGATTGCTGCATAGGCTGGTAAGGACTGCGATCTCAAAGTGATCATACATACAGATATTGGGATCCGTCCTTCACTGCTCTGATTAGTGGTTCTCTTTGTGAACCGTTTTACATGAATAATAGGATAAATGCTTTCAATGGACTGTTGGATTTCTTCCACTGTTAGGGTGACATCTATATCAGTAATAATACCTTGCCTTTGGATTAAAAAGCTTGGAATATATGCTACTAGGTTCTTATCCTTAAACACTGCTGACTTCACTACCATGTTTGCTGAAGCTGTGGTCTTAGTTTCGATCTTTAGCCTATTTCTGCCGGCGGATACGATGCTTATAATATCGTGCTTATATGCGGTGTTGAATGCAAACAGATTTTTGCCCATTGGCATATAATGTAGTCTGCCAATGCTTTTGTCCATGCTTTCCACAAAAACATTGAATGGTCTGGCATCTGAGCGTCTATAACGATTGTTCCTACAACGCTCGCGATGTGTGTTTATGCTTGCGCTAGCGTGTGGTCGGCCATCACACTGGTTAAGTAGAGTGTCTTGTATTTCCGCGCGTTTCTCAGAATTACTTTCGGCTTCAGTAAACATTTCCTCATCAATTGTCACATGAGAATTATCACTTTTAGATAAACGCTCATCTGATTTTACTACTATTGGAGCTGGAGGGCGCCGATCTACAGGCAAAAATACAGGATCTTGCTGAATGTTCATTGGCTCGTCTTGACGTTTAGTAATATATTGGAATTTTCCTCTGCACGGAACCGTTTGGCAAGCTGCTCGTTGGACTCTATGTTATTCCGAAGATCTGCATACATTGGATGGTGCAGAAGCAAGTCACAGTTACCTGGGTGCTGTTGTGGTGGCTGCAGTTGAATTCCTTGTTGACTGTGACTCATCAATGCAGTTGCTGCAGGAGGTTGTAGGTAGCAGCCTGGCTGCAGCGTCGTATAGGTTAGCTGCCGCTTGTCTAGGGAATCTGCGATTTTATGACAGGATCTGAATCACTAACGATTATGTGTATTTGCAACCGATTTAATACGCACTAATTTCGCTCAGTAGACTTCCACCACTGAAAACAGTTTATTATGTAACTTATTAACTTGTCGACACCACTTGAACTGTACACGGAAACGATCCGTACTGCTCGACGGCTCGGAGTGAACTGGGTTCTTCATATTGGCATGTATGAACTTCAACTGATAATAATAATAATTCCGTGTGGTCGTATTGACCTGGTGACAGTGTTTCTATTGGCTGCGCATTCCACCACTGCCGCAGCCGCCTTAACCTAACGCGGCAAACCTGGCGGGAACAGGGAACTTACTGTTTACTGTGGAATCCGAACCACAGAAGTGTGCTGGCCTACTTCACATTACACAGCAAGCTGTGCTTGAGGTCAACGTCAGGTTAAGTGCCTAAGAAAATCCCTCCTGAGACAGGGATTCGAACCGGAGACCTTTCAATCTCCAGTCAGACGCTTTAATCACTGAGCCACCAGACCGCTCACTTCAGCTGATGAGTCACTAGCCTCGAAAGTTGGAACAGATTTCAAGCAGTCAGAAATAAGGAGTATTGATTCGCTGAAAGCTGATTTACGTCATATGGAGATACATTCAACAGTAGCGAACCAGAAAATGTAAGTTCTACGTTGCGCTGGATATGCTCTTCCCATCTTGCCCCCGCCCCGTTTTACCAAATAGGCATTTTCATATGGCTATTTCTGGAGTTGAACTTCCTTTTTCGATTGAGACAATGTTTCTGAAATGATAATGAATGTAAGAAGTAAATTTGTTTTTAGGAGTCTTGTCTAACTGAGAGCCGTGATTTACGAGCAACGATGAAACAGAAGGACGCGGTGCAAGTGTTGGCAGTTTCAGAGAGCTGTAAGAAGCCGCCGCCTGGGGCCTTCCGCTACTGGATGATTACTTGCGCAAGTGCGGGGTCGACCGCCGTGTCTGTGGAAGCTGCCGTAATTAAATTTCACAATGTCGCCGTCATCTTGAACAACTTGGTTTAATTAGCCAAATGCGGTTTCATTGTCTGCGCTGAGACGCCGCTAGTTGGCTCCGCAAACTGGGAAGGTGAACGTTCGCCTGAAGCTGCGCTCCACTGCTCACATTCTCCACAGTAAGGGCAATTCGATTAAAGGGAGACAGTTTGAAAATAACGTACTAGCTTCTTCCAGATGTGTAATGATATTCATTACTGCGTTCATTCATTCGGTAAGTCTCACTGTTTAAGATATTCCCGCCATCATATACTAGACTCCTCGTTTCAAATGATTATGAAACTGCTAATACAGTACTTGTTTTGCTCTTTCTGATTATGTTACGTACAGAAACAATCAACGAATTACTCATATCGCTTTAGACCCAAAGTGTAAGGGGGACCATAAAAACCCTGAAATATTTCGAAATTCTGAATATAACTCGCATTGGCAGCGAGGCATGTAACATGAAACAGATGCTTTAATAAGGAGTCAGCATTCCGCGGCAGTCGCTAAAAGCCTTGCGGACAGTATAGATTTAAGCGTTGTTTGCGATTATTACCAATCATACAACTTGTCACCCCAATTTGGCAATATCATCCAAGTTCAAGGTGGCTGGATAGCAGCTAACTGTGATTACGAGGAATAGAAGCTGCGTTCTATGCTGTGTAATCGTCAGTTTGGAATATAGCAATAAAGCGGAATTTTCCTTCTAGCTGCTGTTTTCATAACGCAAAAACTAATCCGTGTCAGACCAACAACACTCAGCCTGGTTTCGATATATAACTTCTGTAACAGACTTTGGTTGTTCCAGTAGCTACTTGTCTACGGATTTTGGCAATTCTGCATTATATAAAGACTGCATAGTGTCAGCGACAGAAGATCGTAAGAAACATCAAGAAGCAGTCGTATCGGAAAGGTTAGTTCTACCACGCCGACAGACAATCAATCAATAGCCACTCGGCCACCCAATGAAATATAGTGTCATCTGCGGGACTTAAACCCGGCACCACATGCACCGTAGAGTTCCATTACACTAGCAGAGTTACAATCATACGACATTTAAATGACATAATTTATTATTTGCATCATGGCAAGCTGCGTCAGTACTCGTTCATCTTCTCCTCGTAGAGGTGCGTGATGTACGAACGCAAAATTTTTTGTCATTTAAAACAATTCTTCACAGGTGTGTACAAAGACGGTGATGTTTTGTCTTCTGAAGCCTACGATGATCCACGGTTTCGATATCCTATCTTTTCCTAGCTTTGTGGGGGATGATTACATATAATATATATCATCATTGAAAAGTAACAGTGCACTTGCTGCAAATCTGACTAAAACAACTACGAAACTTCTCTACAGTCTTGTACTTATCACCCTAATGCCTGCTTATCGTCCTGAACAAATTTTTGACTCTTTTAGTTCCGTTTTGAAGTTCATTGCACTAATGCATTAGAAGCATTCCTTAATGATGTTTGGTTGAACGTAATCATCGCATTAAATCTCTAAGGTATAATACTACGTCTGTTACAATGAATAGTTTTAGTGCTGATTTAGCGAATTTTGTACTAACCATTCTTAGTAAATAAATCTATGCCAATTTTCTAACGTCCAAATTTTTAGTTAAAATGGTTTTTTCTAGTTCTACATCGGTAACAGACATTTGTTTTTACTTTACGCAATAATTTTAGTTTCATATTAGACAATTAATATTTACGAAATTCTAATCAAAGTAGTCGAAAACATGGATATTTTTTAACTTAAAGGAAATTATTATTTAATTAATAATGCCAACGCAACGGCTGCTGAAATTTTTATTTATTCTGTAAGCATTTCAACTTTCGTCGATGTATCTTCGGTGATCCAGTACTTTAATTACATTTCTGTAAGGTGGTTTGGTAGCTGTGCCTTCTAGCAGCATGCCACTTCCATTGCTGTACGTGATTAAAATAATTACAGGCAGTAAATCGCTTATGTTTTCGCCAGTCACGTCGCTTTTATGCTGTATTGTTTAATTTGATTTTCACAATGATCCGAAGCAAGTAACTTGTGCGAGTTGCTTGCTGCTGACAGACAGCCTATGTAAGACAGGACATTTGTTTTAACAGCAGAAAATTATTCATCTGCTTGTTTTCCACAGCCTCTCAAGTCGTCGAGATGGCTTTTAGCCTTCTCCTGAATTAGAATTAGGCTAAGCGATGCCTTCCTTTGTCTCTGGTGTTCTATCCGTACAACCAGAAATTTTTCCATTTCCGTAAGTTTCCCGTTTTCTTGGGTACGATTGTTGACTGAAAAGTGTAATATGAGCTGGTTACAAATTTATTTTTCTGTTTCACATCGTTTACTTGTGTTTAACCCGTTATGGTTCTTCTACTCATTTTGTGAAATGGGACTATCCAACAAGGTAAGAAAAATATAGTTATCGGTTTTTAAGCATGATTTACCTAACATAACGTTCCACAAATAAAAGTTATCAGCTTTGATTAATTAAGATCTACCTTCTTCCTTTATTCAGATGCACTCATCAATTAGCATGATTAAATAACTATTGTATAATTTTTTAACTTCGCGTTTTTGAAAAATTAGTTTGTCGATCTAAATAATATTCAGTTCTCTGTATTATGATTGTTTGTGTCTTTCCGCAGCAGTTTGTGAGTCTCACATTTTATTCGCCTCTTACAGTCTCCACATATCAATACATTTCTAAATATATACTCTGCAATTCACAAAATTGTGGGTGGCAGAGGGTGCTCAGCACCAAAGCTAATCTCTTTGTTGTGCATTCCAATCCCTAATGGTACGAGGGAAAAAAGAATTCATATAAGAATCATTGCGGCACCTTATTTCTCTAATCTTATCTTTCCTATCATTCCGGCTCAAATAGGTTGGTGGACGAAGTATTTCACTGCACTCGTAAGTAAAAGTTGGAGTACACATGTTTACCAATAAGTTTAAACGAAACGTGAGTCGTCTATCAACCAGAGACTCCCAGCCTAGTCTACTAATCAGTTCTGTGACGCTTTCATAAGGACTGTAGCATACTGTGGTATACTGTTTGAATTTAAGTGGTAGTATATAATGTGAAAAAAATGGAATATAAAATTAAAGTTCTAATTAGTGATAATTACTATCAGAACCAAACACTTTAAATCAGATTCAAGCTGCTACTATCACAAAAAAAAATTGAAATTCTTGTTCTGCAATCGTTTGTGGCCGTATTGCTGAATTGATTTTGCCAACAAAATGCAGAAAGTCAAGAAGAACGACAGTTAACAAAAAAAACCTCACAAGTACTGTGGTTTGGAGAATAACAACGATGTTTCAGCTATCCGAGTGGTTGTTGGCATATTTGTGGACGTTATGTGTGGTGTACCGTAAGTGGAGTGAGTACCCTTCGTGTTTTTAGGCCTCTCTTAAGTCTTCTGCTCTTCCGCGAAGTTCTTGATCTTGCTGGCTGCGAATAGTGGTAATTTATCAGGATATCTGACACCACACCGTTTTACGGTCGGAGAATCGAGGATAGAGAAGGCTAGGACTGGTTTAGCAGTAACTGAAATAAACTATCCTATTAGAGTGAGAAGACTGCTAAGAGGTAGTGAGTCCGTTTAATGGACACTGAAAACTGTACATGTACAGTCGATGACGTGTCCTGCAAGGACCAGTCCGAACGCTAGCGTCTAGAAGCTAAATTGCCACTTAGAATACTGATTGATGGATTGAATGATTATGACGTAAGACATGGCAGCTTCGTTGGAGAGCATTAGCGCTAGGCGAGGCTACGATAGTCGGCGCAATAGATTAGCTAACCTATACTGACTGGATCAAGTCTTACTCGAAGAATGAGAGAGTAATACAGTATTACTTATGTTCCGAAGTGAACATGTATTTGCGTCATTCTTGTAGCTGACCGGAACGAACCAGCAGAAGGTGACATTGCTGTAAGCATTTTTATTGAACAACAAGCTACGCTGAATTGCATCTGTCTCTACCGATCAGACCCGTTCCAAGTTGGATTCACAAATACATAAACTATTCTGAAAAATACTAATTGCTCTTAATCAAACTCTTAGGTCCAAAACGACCTTCACAGTTGATTAGTATCAAGTAAACACCGTGATTGTCGCCTGAAATACAGGGGTTGGACAAAATAATATGAACACTTGACATTTATGTACTATTGGTTTATTAATATGCTGTTGGGCCAACTTTTGCTTGTTGGACAGCAGCAATTCTTCGCGGGATAGATTCGTAGAGTGTGTGAGTAGTTCCAACGGAATGTTGTCCCTCCCATTCTTGTACCAAAGCATCCGTCAATTGTTTCGATGATGTTGGAGGTGGAAATCTGCTCTAAAATTCCCCACAACGGTTCAGTTATGTTGAGGTCTGGCGCTTGTGCTGACCAGGGAAGATGTTTTATGATATTTTGATGCTCCAAGAACCAGAACAGAACCTTTTTGGCTGTGTGATGGGTGCATTATCATCTTGGAAGATGGCAGTGTTTGGTTGCAGTATGCCAGTCATAGTAAGAACTTCATCATTGATGATGTCGGGATTTTCATTCGCAGTCATTCGGCCAGTTATATGAATGAGAGAACCAGCTGAATACAACCATGTAGCCGCCAAAATCATGACGGAACCTCCTCCCCCATGCTTGACTGTAGGACCCAGGCAGTCCAGATAGTAGGCTTCTTCTGGGGTTCTTCATACATAAACCCGGCCGTTAGTAGCAAACAATGTGAACGGTGATTCATCGGACCATACCACATTCTTCCAATCATCAGTTTTTATGATCGTGGTACCATTTGTTTCGCAGCTTAGCGTTGGTAGCCGTCATAAGGGGTTTTCCAATTGCAGACCTTCCATGAATGTTAGCTTTGTGGAGCTCCCGCCGTACTGTTTTTGTCGTAACAGTATTACTCAGGTGTGTTTTGAGTTCTGCTGTCACTTTTGCCACGGTAGTTTTCTATTGTCTGGATACAATCCTCTTTAATTTTCTTCGGTCTCTGTCGGTTAATTTTTGGTTTTCGTCCACTATTCCTCTTCGCCGATGATGTTTTACCATGTTTTGTGTATGCTGTCATTACCGTGGATACTGTCGCTCGTGAGACGTTAAACAGTTCACCTGTTTTCGTCACAGCGGATTCCGCTTACAGAGCTAAACGATTTGCCCTCTTTTGAAGTCTGAGAGATCACGCATTTCACCGATCACTTATTGTAAACGTCGCAGAACAAAGCGTATAACACACTGACACATAATCTGCAAGACCTCCTACGTCAGCTACGCCGTACATGCGCGTCGCAGTATTCGCGCGGAAGCAGTGGTGCCAACATGCAACAACCTGTACTCTATCGCATGGTGTTCATATTATTTTGCCCAACCCCCGTAATTACAGTAAACAAGAACCACTGTCCGTTATCAGCAGTGCAGGATATCTGCACCAGCCTGGCCAATAACAGGGTCGTACCGATAAAAATCGACGGCGCTGGCTGGAAACAAACAGCTATCGCGTGGTGTGTGGACGGCACTCGAGGGAGGTGGCAGTGGCCGCCGCAGATATTGCCTCCCCGGCAAACCTTCATTTCCTTCCGGGCGACTGGCTAAGCCCGTCCTATCACCCAGCCAGCCACGCAGCTGTCTGCTGCCAGCCAAACTGGTTTATTATGCTGCGGTTTGACAAATACCAGTTAGTTATTACAGATTTTTAGAGTTGAAATATTATGTTGTCATTTTCGTATCTTTGAAACACTTTATTTGTTTACGGAAGATCATACCACTCGAAATGATTTCCTCCCTCCCCCCCCCCCCCTCCCCTTTATATGATGCCTAAGAGGAAAAAACGAGTGCATATTTTAATCGAAAATCAAAGATTACGTTTGAGAGATTATCTTATGACGCCATACCAGATTCCCAATGTAGGCGGTTACCATGGAGGATGTACTTCAGTATGGGGCCGGCCTCGGTAGCGTAGGGGCTAGAGCGAAGTTCGCCGGATCGAGTCCGGCTGCGGGCATGGGTGATTCAGTGTTGTGTCTGTGAATGTCATGTCTGCCCTGTGGTGTGTCTAATTAACTGGAAAAATTCATACTAGAGATACTGAAAGCAGTTAGTGACATAATTTCTATCGAGCTGGCAGTATGGCCTAAGATGCCGAAACTCATTAATAAAATCAGTACGGGAAATTCGTTGGGAAGATGAACCCATTGTCTTCACCAGTGTGTGTTATTGCAGATGTGGGTGGTTGTGATAGTTTATGTGTTCGGTATAGAGTATTGTTCGTCTTTTATAAAATGAAAGATGAAGAAGCGAAAGCCAGTGCCTGCCCATTCAGGCTTACTCTTCCGAAAGACACTGAGAGCCGCCGGGGGTAACGTCCCCATTAGGGATTGCAATCTAGCAAAGCGGGATCCCACAATCCCGCGGGATCCCGCATCATTAGACAGTCTGGCGTTTCCCGCACAAAATTAAGCGGATCCGCAATCCGCAAAATCCAGCGGAAACGCGTGTCAGTCTGCGTGACTCGCTGTCCCACTCGGTCTCTGTAGAATATTTTGCACTGTTTGCCTGTACCCTTCCAGTTGGCATTTGACTCATGTGAACAAGCGTTTGTTTTTATCAACCTTCGTGAATCGTAAGTAAATAAATACACTTTTACGTATTCATCAAAACTTACGTTTGTTTCGAGTACACATTTCTGTAATTTGAGTTTGCGTATTTATTACGATTTTCTAACTAATTATTTTTTAAGTGTCTCACACGTTATCTGAACTAAACGGTTACAGCTTTTTTTCACGGTTTCATTATTCCCATTTTCTGTATGTGCAGATTAAGTAGTTGTGACAATTTCCTAATTTGCGGCTGAAAATTGGACTATTCGTTGATATGAAACTAATGTTATCGTAATTTTAACAATCGCGTTCCTATTTATTTAACAGCTATCAAAAGGAAATTGTATATCCTTTGACTTATTGTTGTTTTGGCCGCTGCCTCAATGCGTTTCTTTGACGAAAGCCACCTGCTTACATGTGCCGCTCAGGCTTTGATTAGTCCCTCTTCTCCTTGTTATTATTTCGACTAAAGGTAAAAAAAGTTATAATGATATTTTCGCGGGTGTATCGACGAATTGTGTTGTAGGAACACCATACTTCGACGGCTGCCTCCGCCGTCTTCCTCACGTGTGTAATTTCGTGTGTTTGCAATGAATTCCGGAGATACAACCTATGAGGACTTCACTGCAATCATTCGCCGAGAAAGTCTCCTTTCTTACTAAAAAATAATAATTTCCACTCTAAAAACGTCGTAACGCCACATAAGTAAATCTGAAATAATTGACAGTTTACGCGTTGGTGAGTAGTTTCTTTTAATAACATTGAATCAACTGTAATATCAAGCAAGGAATCAGGAGATATAATAATGAATCACGCAAAAAAAAAAGGCAAAGTCCCGTGCTTGTGCAGTGACAAAAAGTTATGAGATCTTGTTCTGAGTCAAGTCTACACTTTACAGATTATATTCACTTCACTTTGTGAAATGGAATGCTTTTCTCGGTGTTATGGAACGTTTATTTAGCATTTTTTTTTTTTTTTTTTAAAAGCAAAACTCCGGTAACTCGGCCATTAAGCAAACCATATTTTTAAACTTATGTGATGTATTGTAAGGCACATAATATGACCTAAGACTCAATATTTTCCATTTTTATTATTTATTTTAAAATTGATTTAGATTAAAAAAACAAAAAAGTAAAACCTCGAAATACACTTAAGACACGCTAAAAAGTTTTAATGTCATTTTGTCAATTA
Organism: Vandiemenella viatica; assembly: GCA_031002005.1. Taxonomy (NCBI): domain Eukaryota; kingdom Metazoa; phylum Arthropoda; class Insecta; order Orthoptera; family Morabidae; genus Vandiemenella; species Vandiemenella viatica. The sequence continues at coordinate 287,242,915 of CM061920.1, forward strand.
AAATATTGTTAACTGCTAATTTTTATCATTTTACATTAAAAATTATTCATTAATTTAATTATATTTAATTTATTAACGTTTTAAGTAACTATGTTTTAAATATATGCGTTAAAAAACTGTTTCTGCCAATCCCGCGGGATTGAAAACACTGCGGGATTGCAATCCTTAGTCCCCATCCACCGGACGAATCGCCGTCCGCAGTGCCGTATTCCCCCACACCATACGCACTGCCGAGAGGTGTGGGATTTAACCCACGACTTTGGCGCAAAATCTGGTAATTAGGAATTGTGCGCTACTACCTCTTCCACCTTGCCGGCAAAGTCGTGATGGTGAAAATTTCTTTCACCACTAGGACTCGAACAAGCTAACCCACTGCTTCAATCGACAGAGCGAATAATATAATCACTAACGTCATTTCCTAATAGTTGAAGGATATTGTTAAAAAAAATTTGATGTTATTCCCGTCTTCCATGACAAACATACTCCTTTACCAGTGACAGGAAAGCTTATTACATGTTATGATGGTAATTTATATGTACCAATTATGAAGATTTCTGGTTAAAATCGAGATAGTGAATTTTTAGATATGATGTCTGCCATAAGGCTGTGGTGAAACATTAAATTCATGCCTTTCCTGGCCTCTGTTAAATGGGCAGCATTGATTTAGTTACTATGTCAGCCAACTGTCACGAAGTCGTGTGACGTGATATTTCTGAACCTTTAAGATTGCGCAGCTCTTCTTGTGGATCCTTGATGTAATTATCATAAATACTAATAAAATACTAAGCTAGGACATTCTGACGTCACTCTACAGGCTATTGTTCTCAGACTACGATGGCCAAAGTCGTTACTACCACCTAGAGGTAATGCGTTTTATTTAACAAAAGTTCTGTTTAGCTAGGCTTCTGTGAATAAATGAACTGTCAAAACACTGAAGGAAAAGTACGTATTGCGTTTAAGTTAACATATTAATTATTAATTTTTTATTTATTTATATTATTTCGATGTTGTTGTTTTTGTTAAATACGTCCCCATGGATATGTAAGATGAAAGCTTTAATTTTCTATGAGCGAAATTAGTGGAAGTGTTGATGAGATTGAAATAAAACCTGAATTAGAATCATAATTGGCATCTGAAATTATGAGTTATTTAAGCTTTTTAAAACAATTTTTTTACTGAAAATAGTACTTGATGCGGATAGAAGTAGTTCAGCAACTATCACGATCTATGTGGCCTGGACCAGGATGAAAACCAAAAAGATGCGGCATAACGTAAGTTGTTAAGATTTATTTTGCTTTGCTTTCACTGATGAAATATTATTGGCGTAATTATTTAAGACCCATGTAAATAGTTTCATCTGAATCGTAATGTAAACTACAATCGAAATATGTACACTTTTGGCAAAAAAAAAAAAAAAAAAAAGACTGGCCGCTGTAGTAAGATTCTATCACCCTAATTTTACACAATCTGACTACATCAGACACTACGTTTTCGGAGGAAACTGTAGCACCTCGGTTAGCTCCGCCCATGGTAAAATCCTATTGTCGTATATTTAATTGAACGCCATCTGTATTTCAGATAATTCATTTCCATAAATCAATGGGTGGAACAAAATGAGAAAACTCCGTCCACTGACGATTCTTATGTCTGGGTAGTTTATCAATCTTCCCTCACATTTCAGTGAAAGGACGAATTCATCCGATAGAGTAGTCGGCCGTATACGGTCGAATGTGACTGAGCAATCCATTTTCCTGTACCGCGATTATATTATAGGAGGAAATTTACCACAGTCTTAACACAATTTTGTTAATTAATAAGCTATGATTACGTTAGTTTCGCGGAAATTGTTTAATTGCTTTTTTCATGAAGCGGTTAATGACAGGCAGACAAAAAGTCCAAATTTTACAGTATGGAATTCATATTATCAGTTGCGAGCATTAGAATACAATTACTTTTCTTGAAACACATTTCATGTATAGCTACGACCGTTTTACTTTCGTCTTCAGTGATGTCCCTAATGGTATATATGTTGCTCTGTGAACAACAGACTTAATTTCTGTTGCAGGAAGTTTGTTTATGATCAATGCAATACTCTAAAATTTCAAGTACAGATAAGAATTTTTACTACATGCATAAATGGAATAATTGATTTCATGAAAATAGTTAACTTTTTAGATGCATATTGGGAACTGTGCCACAAATAAAAAATACCACGCATTCCAAAATTTAGACAATTTTCATCCCGTCTCCCTTCCTCCGAACCAAACATTTTAACTTAAATTTCTTTATCCTTCGCTGTGTGTTTGAACATTCCTCAACAATAAAAGGTTACAATTTAACTCTGACAATGTTATTGGTAGTTTACTAATACGGTAACACCTGTAATAAAACTTTGCAGGGTACAATACTGAACTTCTCAGCTTCAAATTACTTTCTGTTGATAGTCTCTAAGTACTTTCTTCTTTTGAGTGCTGTTAATCTTCCATTGACAGCATACAGCCTGATTAGTTGGCTGTAGTCAATATTCTTTTTTAATGGTTCTTCTAAGTTGTAAGTAAACTTTTCGATTGCATGAGCGAATTGCAATAAACTTCGCGAAACTCATTATTTTGCTCATAAAAGAGTTTCTTGACTTCCTCTTAAAGCAAAATGTCTGCCACCATCATAACCATATTAAATCAGAGCTGAATGAAAATACCGTATCAGGAACATTATAAAATATGAAAATATTTCATCCCCACGTGGTTGATAACGATTGTTGGTTATTAAGTGAACATCAATTACATCACTTACTTTCACAGTTGATATGGTGGCGTTGTAATTAATATACAGAAGCATTAAATTGAAGAGTCAAGCACTTAACTAAATACCCTTAAACAGGGTCAGATTTGTGAAAAAATCCAAAAAGCGTCCTGATTTACTCATGAATTTATTTTATTACTGACTCAAAAAGCAAGTAGAAACAGATAAATGCATACATTTTTGTTTTTTAGTACATTATTTTTTAAATGCATTGGTACTATCTTCCACCTGCTTTTCTCATACGAACGAAATAAGTTAGTTCTTACCAGTTCTGCCAACTTCAGCATTTGATCCTTTAATACGCTTCATATTAATATTATAATTTAAAAGGTTTGGATTAGTTGCTACATTCTGTAGAAAGTCGATAACTGAAACGAATTCCGTATCCCCTATGTTACTACGACTTAATTAATAATTTTAAATAAAATATATGTGAACCGATTAATAATCTTTTCTCTTCGGCGGTTCTAAAACCAGTTTGCACAATGTTAGTACCATGTGAATATACTCACAAACAGGATACTATTCTAGAAGAAAGAATTATTACTTTTATGACAACTTTTTGCTTCTTTAAACAATACTAACAACAGGAAGAAGCATTACAGCTACGCAGTACAAGACTTAACGTTTTAGATGTAGTTTTCTGGGAAGCTTCAGCGCAGTTTTGAGTTCGGATTTTAGTCCTATAAGGTTTAGAGGCCTGTGCTGTTGTAGTTGTTAAGAATTTTTCACCTCTGTAGAATTTTCATGTATTTAGCTCAATATTCAGCGTATATACAGAACGAAACTGCTGCAAATATGGTCATATTAGGAAGGGGATAGAAGAGCGTTATGTGCTTGCGAAGTACATGTTGAAGATGAGGCCTTTAATAATGATTGGTAAAAAAAAAAAAAAAAAAAAAAAAAATACAAGTAATGTGTGGAAGGGAAGAGATAAGCATGACCATAAACTAACATTCGAGTTGAGACATAAGGGGTTAGAAAAAGATTCATTTGTAGGTAAATGAAACAGATACTGGAAAAAAAATAATTGATGGAGGTGTAGAACAATTTATCAAAAAAACCTTGTCATTATCTTTATCGCAGTTAAAATAAAATTATGGCATTTCACGTGAAATGAATGACTTCATATCGGAGTGTTCGAATGACATTGTGCCTGTATTATAGCCTTCCATGCTTTTTAATAATGCTAAATTAAAAAGGAAGATTCATTTTAACACAGATTTCAAGTCTCTGCTGTATTCCTGCCAATCCTTTCACACTAGTAGCATTATTTTGTAGGTGACCCGCTACCGTCAGAAACTAACAGTTAATATTTTAATCTGTGTTAGATCGGTTATAATTTCCTTGAAACTAGGCTCATATACTGTACTTCTTAACCTGGCGTAGATAAGAATTATAAAATCTAAAAGAAAAATTTACCAACACTTAACTGGTTAACACCGTTGAAACGTTACCACACCTAACAGTTTGTTATCATTATCTCATTTTCAACCCTGCAAATATTTCATATCGAAAAATATTTAGAACAGCCATGTCGTACACAAGATGTTACGGATGATGTAAAAATCAATAATATAATCGCATGGTACGAATGAAAAATTGGAACACAATTAATGTACGTAAGAAGCGAGGAAAGCTTCACTCAGGAATTATAGTTTTCTGAAATATGCATAATAAATGGACAAGGTGCTGGTTCGCTCTAGGTGCGGAGGTTGATGTCCCAGTGTGTGGAAAGACCGAAAAATATTATCACTTAAATTTAGGTTGACGTACAACCACACAAGAACTTTGAAGTATAGTACAGGGATTTCCTAAGATTTCAACCTAAGATGTGGAGATAAAAAAATGGCCTAAAAGTTGCTCAGCGAGAAATAGATTTAAGTATCGAAAACTTGAGATTTATGTGTCTGTACCATTATAAATCAGCAAGCAGATGGCATCTGTCCGCCTTATTGTGCAGGCATCACGCAAAAACTACAGAACCAATTTCGACGAAGTTTTTACAGTTTGAAAGCTTAGCTCTGCGGTATGTCTTATAGCACTACGTGACCAGGAAAGAGAGCAAGATATGATAATTTGTTCATATCGATTACAGATAGGCTGCACAGATTACACTGAATTTCAGATGAACATTCCTTTACAAGATATCCCTCCAAAGATAGTAAACATAGTAAAACACTCCATCCTTTCGATTCTGTTAGTATTTTTTCTCGACTATATAACTTTTCTCATTTATTTCTTCAGTTTTCTGAAATATAGTACGCTGAATACACAAAAACGTTAACTAAAGCATTATATCAACAAATAACACTACAATAAGAATAATGAAATTGTGGAAGTTAATTTACGACAACGTTTGCAAAGATACTACATTACAGACGCATATGCTTCGCTACTAGAAGAAAAACAATGGGTAAAAGAATTACTGTGCACATCAAGGTCCGCGCGAGCTAAGCAGTTGAAAACGCTTGTTGTATAATAAATAATTTTAAGTATACAGCTATGATTGAAATACTTTTGTAACATATTCAAAACAATTTCCGTTATCCAATACAACAAAGCTTATGTGTTGAAAGTTATCTGTCCTACAGCCTTCTAGCCACAGGGTTGACCTAATCCTATATCCTTGCTCGTGTTACTTGTGGCTTTGAAGTCAGGGCTTAATGCGTGGGTCTTGTCCGCTAGTCTCTTAGAAGGCATTATTAACAAGCGGAAATTAGCAAAGTGTCCAAACCAAGGGCTATCTTCTGTCATTTAGTCTCCAAGGCAGCCATTATAGCTACAGCAATGATTATGAAACTAAATACAGCATCGCCCGTGTTATAAAGCCACTGAAGTTGCAGACTTGACAAAGCACTTCCCACCAGACAAGAGCTTGCGTGCCGCAATCTTTAAGCCCACACACTGGTGTTATATCAACAGTATGAACGAAAATCAGTAACATACGCGCTGAATTATCTGACTCAGCTCCCGGTATATATATATATATATATATATGTCATAAGTCGTTAATAAGTAAATAAATACCTGCTACGTCTCGGCGAAATCAGAAAATAAACATTGTTTAGCTCTATTGCCTTTTCTTTGCTGGAGAGAAAATCCTTCCGGAACACCAAAAATTATCAAAAATCCCCGACTGAGATTCACTGGAGGCTGAGAAGTTATATACAAACCTACAGCGGCCGAGAGTTCATGTAGTTAATAATTTACAACGCTCATTAGACCCTTAATTATCAGTTATGAATTATTAGATGGGACATGCGGTGCGAGTATGATAAGAGTGATTACGAGCTAAGATAGATGTTAGATTGTGAATCGATGAGCAGCAGACATTGTTTAAAAAACCTGAAATTTTCCTGTTAATTGTTTACTAAGGGCTGTAGTCCACGACAAAAATTGATTACTAATCACTTCTTCCAGACAAACGAGGGTGTTGATTATCTATTTACGAACTTGTTTCGATGTTTTGTTTTTGTTTTGTTATTTAGTGGTTAAGTTTCCAGATCAAACAAAATGGAATAAGAGTCTTAATTTCACTGGCACTTCGAAGTATAGTGTAATGCCAGAACTGATAGGACCAGGGAGGAATAATAATCATCGAGAAGTTATTAAAATTTTGCTATATGCTGGGAACCTCCATAACTGAATAAATTAAAATAACAATTCATTAAATTATTACTTACAAGATATATAGAATAACTCGAGGAGTAATTAACGCAAGACAACGTACTAAAAAAGAAAGGAAGATGAAACTGTCACAGAAGCAGCAGGTTTCCACTCAACAACAGTAGAACAAACAGTGTTAAATATTGTGCTGGCAGAACCAACTCGCTAATAAGAAAGTATACAACTGTAGAAGAACCTTGATGTATATGAGTTCAAGCGTAATATGTCGTGAGAGACCGCAGCATTCATTTGTCTAGAGGATCTTGGCAGAACACTCACGATGGTCTGGTTGACATCTGAAATAATTAAAGTGGTTCCCAGACTCCATGTGTCCATGTGTCGAATTTTACCTCCACTAAATGCAGTATAATTATAAGGAGGCACAACTGTACTGACGCAAATTTTATAATTTTATATTTCACTCGTCTCCATTTTTTTATTTTCTTAAGTCTATTTAAGGTGTTACCGGTATGAAGAATGTTTTTTCATGGACTCTAGAGTCCTGGAAACGTAACTTACGAATTCTGGGTGCCATTAAATCTAGATTTACTTGTCTGTTTGTTTGTCATAATCTTCAACTTTATGTTTCTCAATATTTCTTTCGTAGCTTGATAAGAAATGAGGTATGAATGGAAAAGGTAATGGCAAATGTTCTAGTGAATGTTGAGATAAGTGTGTTATGCGTATGTACAGTATATCCAATTCTAAGAAATTGTAAGTAAATCCAGACGACTTAGAATTCAAGGCTGAGATGGCCCCTTCCTTTACATCAGTTCGTCCTTTTATTAGATTTACCGGCGGTGGTGCGTGAGTGGCAACGCTCTAGATTCGCATTCCCCGTCCGGCCATCCAGATTTGGGTTTACCTTGGTTTCCCCAAATCACTCGAAGCGAATGCCGGGATGGTTCCTTCATAAGGCCATGGCCAATTTTCTTCCAGTTCCCAGTCACAGTCCGCCTCTAATGACATCTTCGTTGACGAGACGTAAAACCATAAGTAAAAAAAAAATAAAAAAAATAGCTTTTTAGACTTGTAGACAGTACAGTGATTATCGGTCAAGTGATTAGGAATCGCTCACCTTCTTCCAACTTTGAGGGTCAAACCAGTTTTCCCATGACCTTTCTTTTGTCGTCGACATTGACGAGAAAATTAGGGACAAGGAAAGGGAAACGTTTCTAGGTATTAGACAATAGCGTTTTGAAAAAAACCATCGCCACATTGGCGCGAGGTGATATATCGAATACTGTAAGTTTGATGTCCAGACGAGAGTTTGAACCCGCGTCCTCCAGACTGACAAGCCAAAGTGTTCCCACGTGACGATGTCCGGAAACCAACATTGGTCCGATATTAACGGTGCTTGCCATATCATGCAACAAATATTTTAATCTAAAAAAAAATAAAAAATCAATTGGCAGTCATTGGAAACTGCCGACAGAAGTGAAAACTTAAAACTATGTTTATCATACGCACAACACTTCATACTTACAGCCTCAGATATATTAATAAATCCGAGTGGTCGTATTGACCTGGTACAGGGTTTTTATTAGCTGTATTAAGCGGCTTAACGTAACCCAATAGTGCTACCAGATACATGGGCCTTACAGTTTAAGGAAGAATTCGAACCACGGAAGCGTTCTGACGTATTTTAAACTATACAACAAGCTGTACCGTAGGTGAACGCCGGGCTAAAGGTCTATGGAAACCCCCGCGCAGGCGGGGATTCAACCCGAGCACCTCTCGTTTCCCAGTAGACACCTTAACCACTGAGCCAGCAGACCGCATCAGCTCTACCGTTAACATTAGCATGTCGCTGACGCGAACTCATAAGAATTTACCCATCCAAAAATCGCCCAAAACGTCTAAAGAAATTTTCACTTGAAAAGCTTAACATTTAACTTAGTCCAGTACCCGAAGGTCGGTGGCATCGTCCTGAAGGTGATGTACCAGACTATTGTTTAAGAGACAGGAAAGCAAATTCCTTTCCTCAGGGGCCTGCAGTATAACGTGCAATCAGAACCACGAAACGTCCTGACATAGCTCATATAATTAAATACAACTCCTAAAAATTCTTGCTCACAACAGGAATTGAACCCGCGACCAGAGAAACTTTGTGAAGCAAGCGTCTTAACCGCTGAGCTACCATACCGCCTGGGTTTGAGGTATACGTGCACTGAGCGGATAAAAACTGTGAGTTTGTGTGAACAACGTTATCAGAAATAAAGGTGAGAGGGGAGAGGAAGAAAGGGTTTGGGTTTTTGTAAATCAAATGTAAACAGATTTTTTTTTAAGTATACGTATGCAAAGTTCTATTAAAGTCAGATAAAAACTGTGTGTTTGTATGATGACGATTGGCAATATATATATATATATATATATATATACCAGCTCCTACCCGCGACTTCGTACGCGTGGATTAAGAATTTTTTTGCCAGAATTAAATATAGAAAGTTGTTGATAACGAAGCATTGGTCCCAAACAATATCGAGTCGTAATAATATTACAGGAAAGCTAACACTATATCATTGTACCGTCGAACCTGTCGCTTGAAGAGGATCAATTTCCAACATATTTCTGTCACCATTCGATAAGGTCTCAAAATTTCGTGACTACAACTGTTAATCATACTGGAAAAAATATTCCGTGCCCTTCATACAGATTTCCTTATAAAATTCCATCACAACGATATAGCCATTTAGTCGTCAGAACGTAACAAAAAGAGGGGAGACTTACTTCCGTATTTATAATAATATTACTGTGGTTCACACTCACACACTGACTGCGAACAACACCTGAAGGATCATTATAATGTAAAAAAGTGTACACCTACAACATTGCAAGACTACCTACGATTTGCCTCGCATTGCACCCCTAACTTTCTAATATCTAAAGTTTAACATTCAATCCGAATAACCTACGGCCCAGGCCTGACTCTTACGACGAAAAACAATTTTTTAAAAATTTTAGCCTCCACGGTGATTTGAACCGGAGACCACGACGTTCGCTTTAACCACTTTTTTTTTTTTTTTTTTTTTTTTTTGAATGCTTTATTTTATAAGAATAATCTAAAAACTCATACATTAAAATTACATATTATGTACAGATTCTGGTATTCATAACAACGTTACATAATTTTTCTTGAAAATATTACGTCGTAAATCATTAGTTAGCATATAAATATTCGAGTGACACCTCTCTGACACTATAAATTTGGGACATGACTGCGGCTGAGGCCTTCGGAGTTCTTGGCCAGTTAGGGTCATCAAATCCACCTGGTTAGTCTATGCGTAATATCGCGTTTACTGTCCACAGGTAGTCGACCAGCTCTTGTGAACCGTCGGTCTCGATGCCCTTGGCAGCTCCCAGCCTAAAGGCTAAGTCTCGAGGGTTACTGACGACAGTCCACGGGCCGATCATGTTGGACGCTTTGAAGATCATTTGGTTGAACAGGCCTTGTGTGAGCGGCGAGACGAGCATCATGTTGAGGGCGGCTGCGGAGGTGCTCTCCCCGTCCAGCATCTCCTGCTGGGGGTCCTCTTCGAAGCTGGCGATGTAACAAAAACAGGAGTGAATTTAACACACGTAATATGGATCACCAAATCATCCAACTCCTTGTCGATTAAAAACAAGATGAACCATATTTGAAAACAGCTCGCGATAGTGTGGCATTCTACGCCATTTCCAATGAGCCGTTACCATATAGTGAGAGAAGGCACGACGATCAGCTTCAAACCCGCTCATTATCATATAATGAATATAATGCCCGACTAACCACATAATGGTATTGTTCTTCGTCCTGGGAAAGTATGTATAGTCGGGACGCAAGAGAATCTCACCCGAAATTGTAGCCTCCGTCGTACGAAGGAGAAACGCTAGTTGTTGTCGGAGCCAGCTCCAATGGCCGTGTCTACAGAAGATCAACCTATGGTATAACGTATCCAATTCATGACAATGATTACAGCGGTCTGTCTCCTGAAGACCAATACGAAAAAGTCGAACAATATTGTGAACCACCTTATACCATAAGGACGCTACTTCCATCAGAATTAGAGGAAGACTAATGTTTGACCAAACAACCTTCCAATCTGTTGTTGGCGTTAGGGATTCGACAGAAGAAGCACACTTCAGAGGCTGTCGACGATGCATCAGCATCTTAACGGAAGATGCCATTCGGAAAGGATATCCCTTCCTATATAGCTAACCTCAAGAAAAAATATTCTAACATGCTTTAATTTATAATGAATCCTACCCATTTGTACAGGAGGTATTAGGCTTGCTGGCATGAGACGGTCGAAAGGAGTGCTGTTAATGATCGAGGAGCACGTAGGCAAGTTAGAATAGTGCGACGAATGTATAACGCAGCGGCCTTGATCCGAATGTCAGGAAGACCCAACCCTCCCAACATACGGGGGCGCGCCATAACTGCATAACGCACCCTATATATGGCGTGTCACCAGATAAATCTGCCAGATAAACTTTGCAGCTTGTGGCACATCATCGCAGGGAGGGGAAAAGTTTGTGCAACAAAGTAAGCTTCACTCAACACATAGGTTTCCAGTGCTCGAGCCTTGTGAAGAAGGGTAAGAGAGCGGCGTTCGTGTTCGTTGATTGTTCCCTGAATCTTATCCGTAACGGATTTCCAATTTATTGCAGCCATCTTCAACGGACATTTATCGATTATAATGACTAACGATCGGTGGCGGGATACTGTCATGGCCCATGGAATCTCAACCACCTCAAATCCTCGCAAATTCAGTAAGAAACATTTTTGCTCATTAATATGTGTTCCCGTAAGACAACAGAAGGCATCCAATAGTTCTTTAAGCACTGGTACCTCGTCGAGAGTGCTAAGAAGCACCATAATCATCCGCATACGCGCGGACTCTAATTTTTTCTCCAAGCAGCGACCAGCCACTCAGACGAGAAGCTATACGTCATAATAATGATTCCAAAAAAAGAACGAATAGTGACATAAATAGGGGGCTCCCTTGCAGAACACCCTGACAAACCTCTATAGGGGGGGGTAAGACGACCATTCACATCGATCGACGCCTGAATACCAGTAATTAATGAAGTAATTATCCGACATACATCATCATTAAATCCAACAGCCGTTAGTACTTGCTTTAAAAACGCATGATTGACGCGATCAAACGCCTGATGAAGATCTATAAAAAGCAAGGCGCCTGTCGCCGAGACTGTAGAAGCAATCGTGACTAGATCGCGACATTCAGCAACAGTAGTCAAAAGAGTACGACCAGGAATGCAACTTTGATGGCTCGCAATGATGTCTGGCAGCAAGGCTGTTATTCTACTATTTATCGCTCGCTCTACTATTTTGTAATCATAGTTTAGGAGTGATATAGGGCGGATCAGATCGGCGCACAAACGTCCCGATTTTTTGGGAATTAACACAATCTTAGCAACTTTAAAGGAAGGCGGAATTTGATACCAATGCATTACTTCATTCACTATCGAAGTTATCGTATCTCCTATCAGAGACCAGAAGCGAACATAAAATTATTTCGGAATACCATCGACGCCAGGCGACTTGTGGGAGGGTGAATGATTCAAAATGTCAAATATGTCATCACGATTAAATATTGAGAGGAATTCATCTTGGAGAGCAGGAATAATAATATTATTGAGAAGAGAAGTAAAATCAGCAGGCGATAGACCGTCGGAGTCAACTGCAGTGTAAAGCTCAGAAGAATAATGATAAATTTCACGCATTATATCACATTGAGAAGACCTCTCGTTCCCGTTGAAGTGTCACACTAATTGCGACATCAGAAAATGTTTAATTGCTTTAAATTATTAAAAACTTATCAATTATCAATATTTTTCATGAGGGATGTGAATTGATCATCAAGGCACCAATTTAAAATTACTATTTATTAGATCACTCATATGGATGTATTAATTAGTTAGGCATGATTCAGATATGTGATTTTGTTATTGTAAACTGTCCGGCATACATTGTAGTTCATCAGGGTCGTTCCTGGGCTAGTGGACGCGGTAGGTGAATGCACTCAACACTTGCGGGTCCGTGGTGGGGCTTCTTACGACACGACTGCGGGAAGTGGTCTGATCAGCTCACGGGTGGCGTTGTGTTCGCCTCACTTTCGACGCAGCACAGACGTAGAGTGACCCCTCAAGCAGCTAGGACGGGAAGATGTCGACGCAGTCTGGCGACGAACCTGCTCCTTGCAGATACGGACTGGAAAGCTCTTCCAGCAGAAGCGCGAACTCACACTCGCGTATTCTTCCAACGTCCGTGCGTACAGCCACGAGGTGCACACCCGAGTCCTCCAAGCGAGTCCGCCACCCCTTCGCCTAGCGGTCCAGCGGATTCGGCGAAATACGAGGGGTTGCCACATTCCTGTGGGCGACAGCTACCTTTCTGCATCTAGCTGCAGCCTCACAAATTCGTTAGCAAACTTACGTGGCTGCAACATCACACGGCTGTAATGTGTCATTACACCGTCAAGAGAATAAATTGCAGTAAGACACGTCTTCTGAGATCGCTTGTGAAGCCGGATTAGGTGGTACATGGAGGCTAACTCATCCTGCAGGATTGAACAAGGCTGGGCACGCGATCGAACGCCATCTAGTTCCCTTCGTTTTAATTGAAATTTTTTTACCTTCACACGGTGTACATCAATTATCCTTAAGGGTGCTATCCGAGCACTATCATATAGATCGCGAAGGACAGAATAATAAAATTCTCTAGTCCGCCGTATTTCAGCTGCCTTTTCAATACTAAAATGCCTGAGCGCAGATCGAAGCCTTGGTTTTGCAATGGTAACCCACCATTCGAGAAGAGTGGGATACTGCGCTTGTGAACGAATCGCCTGTGTCCACACGTGCGCAATAACATCTTCCAAAGAGGGGTCGTTGAGGTGTGAAATATTAAGCTTCCATAGGGGGCGTGAAAGATAAACACGCTGGGGAATGTGGTTAAAGGTCATTGAGACTGCACAGTGATCTGTGAACTGGCAGGAATAACATCAATTGAGAGAAGTTGATCACATATTGGGGCGGATAGATAAAAGCGGTCCAAACGGCTACTGGAAGTAGCTGTAAAATACGTAAAACGGACCTGCGTTGGATATCTACAGATCCTATCATCCCTCAGATGCAACGACGTCACCATATCATTAAATGCACGACAGTAATTGTCTTTGGGAGTCTGATCTACAGGACGTAAGACGCAGTTGAAATCACCTCCAAGTAATATCTTCCGTGGGTTCCGTCGAAGTAAATATACAACATCTTCCTTATAAAACCGCGTGCAGTCAGATGAATGTCCGGATCCAGAAGGAGCATAAAGGAAGATTAAAGCAAGATCATAGAAAATACACCATATACCCCGGCCATCATCTAAAGTTTCGAAGTCGGACAGTGGAATTCCGTCTCGATAGATCAAGGCCGTACCGGTAATTCGTTCCGGGGTGACATTAAAAAATATAGAATATCCAGGGAGATTTAACACTTCAAATAATACTTCTTGTAAACACACGATATCAGCCTGAGATTCATAAATAAATTGACGCAATGCTGCAAGCCGTAATGGGGAAGTGATCTTATTAACGTTGAGTGTAAGAAGTTTATATGCCTGCATCCACTACTCAGTATGAGACAATTTTAACAACCTAAGAATGAATCTACACATCACGCCCTCATCTTTTCTACGCTATTGCGCGGTGGAGAAGGCGAAACTTGTTAATCTTCCCCCCCTGAAGTTGCAGAATCTTCACTTTTTTTCTTTTTGTGCGAGGCTGCACGTACGGGTTGAATACGTTGTTTCATACCACTCCTTATCATCGTAACTTCTTGTAGGAGGCTTGTCTATTTCAGTTTCAAGGGGAATGCCTTTTCCACCCCTTTCATCTGAAGCCGGGGGACTTAACGCGGGACAACGTTTGCTTTCGTCATTTTCAGTATAGGCAAATAAGGAATCACTAGTGGTGGGCTTTAACACCTGACCAGTAAGCACAGTACCCAATTTATCCTATTGCTCCTCCATTTCAATGTGGGGGAGTGAGGGTAATACATCAGAACACTGTAATTGTTGATCAGTATTTGATGTCTCCGAGGAAATTTCAGATCCTACAGTACCAGTTGTGTACACGTCGGAGGTGGGGGGACGTGGACACCACACTCATATCAACATCGATTGATGTAGGAGAATCATCATTTGTAGTGTTAGAATTACAATGGACTCATTGTTACAAGAAGACGAACCCTCCGTCAACTCCGCCCCTTTTAGACGAGACTGAAGGGGTGCATCTTCAAAACCCATATCATCGTGGGTCCGCCGGCATTTGACTTGTGACACTTTATTCAGTGCCCCCGCGGGGGTAGAGGTCGGACCTGAACGCTCTGGTAATGGCGGAAATTCATAAGGCTTTGGGGGTAATATACCCCCTACATCACCTACGTCGGGAGACAGAGTGACAGCAGATGGTGATGAAACTAATTCTACTAATGTCAATTGATGACGTTTTTGATAAGCCGACTTTAGAACCGTAACACGACGCGGACAATTTACAGTAAAATACATGTTCCTTCTTGCCCCTCGTATGTAACATGGATCCGGTAACCACAAACTGTCAAGTGTGACGGAATACTCTTTTTGACACTCATAAACACAGTCCGAATACCATTATAACACTGGAAACGATGTTGTGGTGACCAGCGTTCCCACCGGATACTTTGTATGACTCCAAACTGAAGTAACGCTACTTTAAGAAAGGAATCGTCTACCTCAGGAGGAAGGTTATATATTCTAACCGGTATATACTCGATTGACGCGTTTTCAATGACAACCTGAGAATTCGAACCGTCACGGTGTGTAAACATCACACTAGAGCCAATCCTAGATAGAAACCTTTCTGCTTGAAAGGAATCATAAAACTTCACGAAAAATGCATACAGGTCAGAATCAAAATATGCAGTATCTACCTGGTCGGGTGTAATGTGAATCACATCAACCAACCAATCATGAATTTCTACGCTGAGCACGACGCGTCAAAACTGAAACGAACCGTACCCCGACGAGGAATAGACTTCATGGCGCGGGCAGATGACACCGCCGCCAAGTGTAAGTCAACAACTCGGCCGATGTAACACCGACCGGAGCCAACACCACACTAAGGAAGATTCGACACACGCGGCTCTGTGGCAACAGGCGGAAGTGTTTTCAACCTGCTCACTCGACGCGCAAATCGGAACTGACGTCCGCACTCTACGGCCGCTAAGAGCGGAATAATCCACTGAGCTGCCAGTCGACTACACGCAAACATGGTACGGAGACGGCCATATCCAACGTGTCTGTCTATCGCCGTATTTCGAAGTTATGAGACAACATGTGTTATTTATACAGATAATTTTTCAACCAAATGTAGACAGTATTTTTCTCCTTGTTTCAAAGGATAAGTGTGCAAAGTTTCATCGAGATCGGATGAAAACTGTGGATTTGTATGAAGAACAAACAAACCATCAAACAAACAAACATTCATCATCTATATATAAAGATTAGACACAAGTATTCACTGCTGTCAAGCGCAACACGTTACAGTTATAGCTACAGACATACTGCTGTTGGTGACGCGAACCAATAAGATTTTGCCCATGCAAAAAGTGTCCAACGTGCATATTATACGCTCCACACGCCATAGCATGTCAGTGACGGGAAGTCGCGAACTCATAGATTTACCTCCGCCCAAACATCGCGTAACGACTCGACAGAAATTTTTACTTCAATAGAACTCATATGTACGTCACAGCAGTAATTTGAATGGAAAATATTTTCCCAAGAGGTTACAATTAATGTACAACGTGCTGTTAATTATGCCTCGAAAGGACGTGGTATCGTGGAGTTAAAGATATCCGCCTGTAGAGTGCGCTAAACTACGAGGCAGTGCTAAAGAGGAAGCGGGCCTCAAGTTGCGTGTCAGCTCGTCGCACGCGGCAGGAAACCCGAGGCAAAGTTAGGCTCGAGTTGGCGACAGCATCCGCCGAGCAGAGGCGCGCGGAATAAGAACTCCGTATTCTCTATTCACGCGCGGCCCGCGTGCAAGACAATTCCATCTGCCCCAGGAAACGTACAACGCATCTTCCTCGTTTGATTACTGGTAACCCATATTCCTTTTGGGAGCAAAATTAAGTGATCAATTATGACTCTTAATGAGATTTAGTGTTCAGCCAAGTTGGTTTATATATTAATTTCCGTGTATAGTACACTAAAGAGAAGCAAAGACTAACTTCGAATTGAAAGACACGCAAGTAAGGCTCGGCACTGAGATATCGTTCATATTTATTTTAAGTGGTAAGTCAAATAAGGGCAGTCACCTGGAGAAAAAAATGAATGTTTCACGTTCCTGTTTCAAATTTAGGTGGTGAACTCAGCTCCACATAGCTCTAAAGGAGCTAGGGCAGTACTTTAATAGCAATCAAATATATTGTAGGTACTTCCCATACCATCCATTAGAACCCAATGCGCTCTGAATAAAAAAGCTTATAAAATAGAATTAATATACGGCAAAGTAAACTCAAAATAAGAACTTCCTTGTTTAGATCTAAACTTACAACCTTTATTTGGTATTTGGAGTAAGTATGTTTTTTTCTTAAATACAGTACATGGCTGATACTGAAGATAACTTTTAGCAATTTTTAGACAGATCCGGTAACAAGACTGAGTACTTAACAGTCAATCATGTTTCCCAGTGAAAACAAAAGTAATATTCCATGAGCTCTAAAAATTAAATTCGCACACAATGAGGAAGATTTTTTTTTACCGTCATTAGTTCTAATACTCTACAACAGGAGCCAAATGCTGCCTCCAGCTGTATATAGGAGTACATACTTAGGTGAAAATGTTCCTAAAATGAAATGTTTAAAATATCAACACAGGTCAATATTAACTATGATCATTTACAAGCAACATTAATGATAGGAACTGCTAATTTGGATGTCGATTATTATAAAATACTGTCTCATAAGAAACAAATTCATTCTTCACATTAGCATGAGTTTTCAAGATTCTATAATACGAACATTAAAATATTATTTGTTTTTAAGTATCAGTAATAATGTATATATATTATGTATACAAAAATGCCTTTGCCTGTAGAAAATAAATTTTTGGCTTTGTGAATAAAAGTATTTGTTTGTTTTTTGTTTTTGTGTATGTTTTTTCTTCCTTTCGAAAAAAAATTGTTGACTACTGCTTCAGAATAAAATTTTACGAAAATTTAATTATGATATGGTGAAGTGGATCAACAAAATACATAAAATTTGTACATTTTAAGTACAAACCAGCAGCACACAGAAAGAGGCTACATTATACACAGAGAACTGACTTCAGCCATAAATTCGGGAATTACTCGACGTTTTTAATTCTAGTGCTGAAAACACATCGAAATAATCAGGTAGCCATTTTTAGTACGAAAGAATAATACCGTTTCCACTGAAGTCACTTGTAACGTTTCCTTTTGAAGAAGTTAATTGTCAAACAACTATGAATTAAATGTATACTTAGTTTTGAATATTCAGTAACTTGATTAGTAACATACTTTGTAACGAACGCGTCTTGTGACCGCTAGTTACATTAATAAACTATATGTTTATTATTTAAAATGTGGAATATTTTAGTGGGCATTTGGGCGCAGTGTACAAGTGTGGAGCGGCAGATCTGAGGAATGTCAGCAGGCCGGTTCCTGGAATTAGCGAGGGGAGTGTGTCCCTGAGAGGGGAGGATTGTGCTAGCCAGGTAGATAAACAGGGTGATCTGAGGAAATTTCTGTTTTCATGTGGCACGGAGGAACATTCGGGGTCAGCCGGCAAGGACGATCGGTCGATGTGCACTGTCTGTGCGTTAATTGAACTGTGCTGCCTGGAACGGGACATCAGCCACTTTGTTTGAGCGGAGGTGCTCAGGCAAAGGATGTCCTGAGGAACTGTGCCACATTGTTCTGTAGCAGAGCAGAAAACTTCATCCAGTGGTGTGGCCGACATCAAATTCGGTAATTATATATCGCCATGTGAAGGACATTGTGCTAGCTACAAGTGCAAGTTTTTAGCATTGCCCAGCTACGATCCTGCAGATAAGAACTCTCACAGCCCGGAGCAAATATTTCTTTCAGAAGTGAACAGTCAAAATGTTGAATTTGTTTACTGTTTAATTTTGTGTATTTTATACAAAATACCCTGGCGCCCGCAAAAGGACAACTGATTAATTTTAACTAATTTTGTTATATATGTCATCTCAGTAAATGAAATAAAACCATTTGTGATTTCTCATATAAAGTATTCACGCAAGTTCTACCTTTCATGATCATTCAATAAAATAATAACATTAATTATAATTTTAAATCAGGTAATGAGGTCAGAACGTTACAACTTCTTGAAACGTTTCTACACAACCAGAAAGACTCAATACTTTTTAAGTCATTAAGAACGGAATAGGATGCTTTTCAAGAACCAGAAACAAACTGGTGTTGACCATTAATGAAAGGAATCATACTACCATTCGTCTGGAATTTTTTAGAAAATCCACTGGAAACCAAAATTTGAATGGCCTAACCGGGACTGAACCAGGATGTTACATCCGAGAGTTATTGTGGACCAACCGATATCAGAAATTCAGTACGAAAATTAATCCACCAGTACTCTTTACAGAAATTGTTAACTTACCACAACAGGAAAGTTTAGGTCGGCCGTATTTAAGTTTACTTCATCCATCGTATAACACTAAGAAATCAAGTCTACCCAAGTTTACACTGGGATATCCCATGTTCAACAAACATTACATGTACTCTGTATACAACACCCACCCTCTCACCAGAACACCACTAGACTCTATAAAGTGCCTTTCAGTAATACAGAATCACTTTAATCAAAGTGAATTGGAATAAAGACAGATCTGCTCACATATTTTAGTTGGTAAATGACAAGGCCCGTTGAAACTTTTACTGCTTGGTAAAATCGCTATGCAGATAGTATTGTTGTCATAAAGCTCACCGAAAATTTATCACATCTCCCAGAACCTTTAGGTGAGCACTGTATGTATTCAATATTTTATCAAAGTAGCGAAACTAATACAACACTCAAGATTATTGAACTATTACTAGGGACACACACAACTGATGAAAGTATAAACAGCATGAAGAAGGCGATAGCGACACATTTACTAGCAGCTAGAAAGGTCATAGTTACACTCTATGATGTATTCGATTCATTGGATCTATGTCTTTAACTAACAATAATACACGACAGCCAAAACCGACTAATTAATATTTGATTTCCTGTATTTGTGAATTTGTATGTTCCATTAACAATGAAAGTATTGTCTGCGATTGATCACCAACACCAATTCACAGAATTCAGATTAGTAATTTTTTGTCTTTCTTTTGTCGCTGTGGTTTACGTTTCGTCGACGGCCAGGTAATTACAGTCGGTACGAACAGCAAGGAATTCGGCCACAGTATTTTGAAGGAACCGTCTCAGCATTTGCGTGAATTGATTTCGGGGAACTTTGAAAAACTGAAATCTGGATGGACACGTGGGGATTTGAACTCGCGTCCTCCCGAATGCGAGACCTGAGCGTTGACACTCATCCAAACAGGGAGGTTCTGATTTCATTACTGTCAACCTTTTTTGTGTTAAAATTCTTCCGTAAGAATCACATTGCCGCAACAGACAACTGATGGAAAAATAACATTTACTGACGTGCTCCAGCTCGTTGCAGTATCAAAACATTGAGTGAACACTTCACAGAAGATGGAACGAAATACCGAATACTCAATGCATTTTATTCTCCTCCTTGCTTTTCAGTCTAGTTGCTGAAAGAACACCTTGAATTAGTTCTTGCTTAATAACTTACCTTGATATATAAATAAACTTTTATTTCGATATTTACATGTAAAGGATTGAGAATATCGTGCAGTATCGTTAAAGTAGCCCGTAATTTCGTACGCTTGGATATTTTTTTTTTTATTTTTCAAAGAATTATGATATTAAGTTTCGTCTTTTATCGCACACTTTATTCTAAATAGTTGTAAATGCATTGAGAAAATCTCAAAAATCAAAAAATTGAATTAAACGACTGATAATTATGATTTGCAGTCACTATATTAAAAAAGAGACATATAACATATATATACATAAGAGCAGGAAAATCAGGCTTTCTCTAGAAACAGGCTTTATTTGCGCCCTCTCAAGCGGAACTGATAGCTTATTAGTATAACTGTTACTAAAAAACAATTTATTGAGGTATCAGTGACCTAGTGAAACAGTTTCTTACTGACTGCTAGATTCTACTTTGTCGTAGCCGTCTAAACTAATCCGTTGATCCTACTCAACTACGGAGACCTACAGTTGAGTATGGATCTCTAACCACAAAGTGTGCCGGAGAGGAATATCAGTTTCGGTTCGAAATAATACAACGCTGTTGGTATGTATTCCGGTAAAATTTCGACTAAAAGAAGTTATTTTTCTTTAAATGTGTTTTAACAGCGTCAACTGTTGTATTAATAGCAGTCCGATGGCTCTGTGTTTAAGACGTCTGACTGCAGATCGAAAGGTCCCCGGTTCGAATCCCGAAATGATGATTGCTCACACACTAGGCAGGTAAGCGTTACAGGTATTTGATAGCAATCATGTTAATTCGAAAAAAATTTAGATTAGAAATGTGTTGTCTATGATATCGATTAATTATGCAGATGCAAGCTGGGAGAGATGTAGGCGCCAAGTGATGGGGCAGACATTATGTTAAGCGGAGCGACGTTAGTGCAACTTGACAGGGCGCGCGGCGAGGCGAGCCCCGTCCATTAGCACAGGTTAATGCGAGCCTCAGCTGCTGTATGTACAGTATGCTCCTGCCACACGTGTCTGTCCTGGATGCTCTGATTCAGCCACTAGCTATACACCTATCGCATGCGCTCGCTGTTAATAACGTTTACGATCCCCATTATAGTCGTGTACGTCCACCACAGCAAATCAAATCTGCCTCAAATAGCTTTCACTAGCAGTACTTGCAGACTTGATTATCGACAATTTTATACGGCTGGTATACTCTTAACGCATTCCCTTATTACAACAGGTAACTAAAGAAAAAAAGAATACGATGTAAGGTTATGTTAAAACCTGAAACTAACTTTATGAAACTGATAAGTTGAGGATAGCAATCTGAAACTTTGTACCAGTGTATTTTGTTATAAGTGCTCTATTAATTTTTCCTTTCCTAATTTTATCACGTGAAAGACAGAATAGTATCAGCAACGCAGCAAGCAGTACGCTTATTGGTTCTATGTTATGGAGCAAAGCCGTAAGGGATTGCGTTGCACTTGAAGAATAAACAGTGCGTTGATGGTGAGTGATACCAGTCTGGCCTCGCATTCGAGAGGACTGGGGTTTCGAATCTATCTCCGGCCATCCAGATTTTGGTTTTTACGAGCTTTCCCCAAAGCGCTGTAGGCGAACGGCATATTGGTTCCTTCGAAAGGCCCTGACTGAAGTATTCCCTTTCCTCCATTCCTATCCCGTCCAAAATGACCTCAATGTTGACGAGCCGAAATGCCATAAACAAAAAAGTAAACTATAAATGAGGTATAAGGATATGATGAAATTTACTTCCTATTTTTCTCGCAGGGTTTTTCACCTCTTCCATTGGGGACATGAAACGGGAAGGAATTCAAACAGAATCACTTGCAAAAAGAATTTTGGTGTTCGTATGGATTGTTTTTAACACACCGAAAAACCGAAATCTGATTATTACAACGCGATTTTTAATACACTTCCACCTCAATACCAGGCCAGATCTTAGCGCTTATTACCCGGTGTTCAGTCTGCCAGTAAAGGCCCCTGCCAGGCAGACCTCATACACAACGCGCCTGCACGCCGGGATACATATACGACTCCAAACAGGCGCAGAGGCATCAAAACAAATAGAATCATCTAGAGGCTAAGTGGGACTATTTCTTACAGAGGTCGCCGTACTACCACACAACGGAATTCCTGCGCCAGGCCGCCTATATAAGCGTAGCCGGCCGCTCCACCGCCAGTTCCGGCCTGACCGCGGAACCAGATTCAACTACAGAAGACCACCGGAAGTTCGCGAGAAGTAGAAGCCGTCTCTCTCTACCCCGGATCAGGACCAGGCTAAATTTCTCGACGGTCATCCGCTAACTGTACCACATTTGTTATTGTTTACCAGTGTTTTGTGTACATAGTAATAAACCTCAAGGAACCATTAAGTGTAGTTCACTTCAGTGGCGACAAGGTTGGGATAAGAACTCTCGACCATCATGGCTACGCCAGCAGCACCTACGGAATGGCAACAGTTCCTCCAAGGACTTCTACATCAGTTCTTCGAATCTCAGAGACAACTGATTGCGGAAGTCAGGAATCTCCGCCAACCCACGGCCCCGCCTCCGTTCCCAGCATTCAACGACGACGTCGAAGAATGGGAGACCTACGAGAAGCGCATAAAACAACACTTCGCAATTCATCACATATCCAAAGAAGAAGACCAGCGTGCATATTTCCTTTCCTGGAACCAATCGAAGATGTATGTCTTGCTCACCAAACTTCAGCCACAAGACCCCGACACCCTCACCTTCACGACCATCTGTACGACACTGAATGCATACTACAGACGCCGGTACCATGTCGTCGCGGCCCGCGTCGAATTCTATCAATGCCGGAAGAAGCCCGATCAGACGTATCGCCAGTGGGCGGCCGAACTCCAAGGCCTTAGCAGAAAATGTAAGTTTCAAACTCGTTGTTCCCCCGAATCCTTACGCCGACGACATGGTGCGTGATCACATCATACAGGCTGCACCAGATGCCGCACTCCGGCATGACGCCCTCAAGTTAGAGGACCCATCCCTGGAGCAGGTCATCGAACTTGCCTACAAATTCGAAATATCTACGGCCGCAGATCGCCGCCTGGAGTCCTGGGCGGATGTGGCCGCAATCCGAACCGACGTAGAGGACACACAGGACGTCGCCGCCATCCAGAGCTCCCAGTCGCGCTCCTCCCGACACCACAACCGGGGACCGCTTCCTCAGAAGGACATCGAACCGGCCCGTTCCGGCAGGGGCACCAAGTCTCGGCAGCAGCAGCGGATCCCGCAGCGCCGACGCCGCAGCCCGCTCCGCCTACCCTCCTGCCCCGCCTGTTATTCAGCACATGAGAGGGAAAATTGTCCGGATCGTTGGGCTGAATGCTCACGTTGCGGCAAGGAAGGACACCTGGCTTCCGTCTGCCACACCAACACCACCAATGCCAATCCCGGCCTCTCGCCGCCCAGGGTCTTACCAAGACAGGTTGAGCGGCGCAACTATGGATATCAATCAGGTAGACACTTCCACAGCATCCAAACTTTTTATTGACGTTACGGTCAATGGCAAGCCCCTGCGCCTACAAGTCGACACAGGAGCAGCAGTCTCATTGCTTAATTATACTACTTATGTGCAAATTGGCTCGCCCCCCCTCTCGCCGGCCCCCAAGCGCCTCCTGACATACAACAAACAGGAAATAGCACTCCTGGGACAATTCACAGCAAACGTCATGTATAAGTCTGTACATCGTTCAGTCCCCTTTTTAGTAGTTAACAGTTCTCTCACAGCAGACTTATTTGGACTGGACGCTTTCCGCTATTCGGATTTTCAATTGAGGATAACATACACCTCGTATCTCTGCATGTTCCTTTTCCTGAAGTGGACGCTCTTTGCACCGAGTTTCAGGACCTGTTCTCACCAGGCGTCGGCTGTGCAAAGGACTTCGAAGCA
>CM061920.1:287268181-287284181 GCA_031002005.1 Vandiemenella viatica
CTGAACGTTAACCGATCACCCACCACTCTCGGTAGGGGACTTGCAATGCATCCTTTGTCACGAGTTATTTTATCTCAAAATAAGTATGAGAAGTTCAGTGGTAGATTTTTTTTTCTGATTCCTAAATTAATGATCTTAGGAATTGTTTCCTTTTTTTAAAGGAAAAATCTTTTAATTTGCTGCTACTTTACTTTTGCGTACGTTGCTGTTTAACAATTGTGTAGAAATTTACTTCCAAAGAAATAAAATACTCTTCATTTTTCCATTGTATCAATTTTTTCCCGTTTTATCTATTGTTATTGTTTGTTGTCCGCTCCACGCCATAATCTTCGTTTTTTTTGTTGTTTATTTATTGGGGGGGGGGGGGGGGGGAGGGGCTCCCTGTTGTGCACAGGTGGCCAGTATTAATCATGAGAGGGGGAAAGAACTTGTGTCCTCCCTAAATTTTTTTAATTTTTAAATACCCGGCGTCGCTCTTAACCTACAGGGGAATGAGTTGCCTTATGTCTGTAAAACGTGTAACCTTTTTGTGTTCTGTAAGATAAGTGTACTTTTGATTCCTAAGGCTTCCGCGGCCGTCTCTGTTCATGATTTTAAGAGTATGCCGCTGTAATTTTGTTTGTGAAGAGTGCACTGAGAAAGATCCCCAGTTCGAATCCCCGCCTCGACGGCGATTTTCAAAGGCACACACAACTTGCTGTGTAATGTGAAGTACGCTAGAATGCTGCCGTGGTTCGGATTCCACGTTGAGCTGTAGGTGTCGTTATAAGGGGTATGATTATTGGATTAGGTTAAAGCAGCTATGATATTCCGCCTCTAATGATGTCGACTTCGGCGAGTTGTAAACCCGTAAATAAATGAAAAAAGTAAATAAGTAGCTATGATATGGGCGGAAAGTACAGCCAATAAAAACACTGTCACCGCGTCATTACAGTCACACGAGCCTTTACGTTTCTTTTGTGAAATTTTTATTTTATGAGACTGAGATTGGGGACTGTCCATGCAGTCGACTGGATGATTAGGGGAAACGCCTAAAATCCTCAATCAAAATGGTCGGTATGCGGGAGCCAGGACTGGATCCTGGCCTCATTATACCTCTCCGATACAGTGTGCGGCACCTTAACTTATTATCTACCCTGGCGCGTTTTTCTTTTTTATTTGTAATTTATCCATCAAAACACGATTGCACCGCACATAAAATAAAAATGATAAATACTGAATGCATGATACAGGGTGTCCAGAAAAGGACTCCCTGATTTCAAAATTAAATATCTCGAAAACAAAGGTCGATAGAGGAATGCAGTAAACGGTATGTTTATTGTGACAGCTGTAAGAAGTGTATACAACAGTGTGAAATAATAGCTACAAAAGCTGCTAACAGATGGCGCTGTACGCTGTACAGCTAATATCAGCATACATAAGTGAAATAATCGTATGAAAACAATCTTTGCAAACAATCACATCACAATGTTTTCAACCTCCTTACAGGTTTCAATTGTGGAACTGATCGCCCTGAGCTTCGGATTACTATTTAGGCATTACGTATGGCGATTACAGCGCCATCTGTTAGCAGCTTTTGTAACTATTATTTCAAACTGCTGTATACAGGTCCGTTACAATGAATTTGAGGATGTTATAGTCAGGAGTGCAGAAGAGTGTATACCAATGGCAAACTTCGGAATAAAGAGACCTGACAGCAGAAAACCTTGGTGGAACAGCGACTGCTCCAGAGCCGTCGCTTTGAGACGCCTCGCTATTAAAACTTATAGACACGACTCAACCTTAGAAAACTTTATACTGCTCAAACGAAGGTCAGCTGAGGCAAGAGCAATTATTCGACGGTCAAAACGAGAAGACTGGATAAAGTTTTGCTCTAGCTTTTCGTATGGTATCTCTTCCCAAGAGATGTGGAGGAAGATACGTTGGTACAAGGGCGACAGGACGGTTGGTAACTGGGTCAATACTGATAATGAAGCAGCGGAACTATTTCTAAGCAAGACTGCGCCTCTGTTCGTCCCATTAAATACGGAATTTGAATCAGGAAACGATTCTAACGCTAATTCCACCAGATTGGGGGAACCACCCTTTCTTATGTCAGAATTGGTCTGTGCCTTGAAGAAGGAAGACACTGCACCAGGAATGGACAAGATCACTTACTCCATGATTTACAACCTGCCGCAAAAGGCGAAAGAGGTGCTCCTACAACTATACAATGACATGCTGGCAGCTACGTTTGTCCCAGTACAGTGGAGAAATTTTATAATTATACCGGTGGCAAAACCTAACAAGGACAAAAATAACGTTTCCTCCTACCGCCCTATATCTCTTCCACAGTGTTTGGCAAAGCTGATGAGTACAATGATAAAAAACAGAATTGAATGGCATATGGAACATCATAGGTTGCTTAGTGATCGAGCGATGGTATTCCGCAAAGGGTATAGCACCATGGACAATTTAAGTACCTTAATTACTGACATTCAGCTGACTTTTGTTAAGAGAAACTTCCTTCTTGCCGCTTTTCTTGATATCAAGGAAGCCTACAATAATGTTACAGATCAACATACTTAGGGAAATAATGGAAAATATAGGACTCTCGAAAAAACTTTCGTCATGGTGTTTTCATTACCTGGCGCACCGAGTACACATTATCTCTACTTTATGCGGTGACTACTTCAGTCGACATGTATTCCAAGGTTTGCCTCAGGGAGACCCAATGAGTCCTATTCTATTTGACATTTATACTTTGAAAGTTTGCTATAGCCTGAGAGGATTTGTAACCTATCTTCAATACGCTGATGATTTTGTGGTCTATGTTTCTCATCCTGACAAACAAAAAGCAAAAAATTTACTCGAAACTCAGGTAAATGAAGTACAAATCTGTCTGAAAGATAGAGGCCTAGAGCTTTCGGTAGATAAAAGCAAGTTATGTGTATTCTCACAAAGACAATTTCAGAATAATGACTTTAAAATTACAATAGGTGGATCTACTATGGAAGTAGTCTCCGAAGTAAAGTTTCTGGGGATGTGGTTAGACACTAAACTCTCATGGCGAAGACATATATCAGAACTAAAACAATCATCCATACAGCGAATAAATATCCTCAAGGCCCTAGCAGCTCTGAGCTGGGGCACGGATCCCAGACTCCTGAGAAACATTTATTATAGCTTACTGAAGAGCAGACTCGAATATGGGGGATTTATCTACGAAACTGCGTCAATTTCTACCCTCAGAAAGTTAGACATCATTCAATCGGCAGCTTTAAGGGTGGTAGGCGGTTTCCTTAAAACTACTCCCGTTGCTGCGATGGAGGTAGAAACAGCAACTCCTCCATTAGACCTTAGAAGAAAGAAAGTGGGAATGAATTTTTGGATAAGAGTTTGTTCCACCAAACGACATCCACTAATAAGAAAAGTGCAGCTTCTTGCTCATGAGCAATCTTGGAACCTATCTAAGTATCACAAAACACCTTCACTTGTGGATTTCTTTCAAACAACAGCTCAGTGGGCCATTTACAGTTCAGATATCAATAACTCGTACAGTGAGGAACAACTATGGCAACGGTCAGATCTATCCCCTCTAGTTCACATTTACCTTATGACAGACCTATTAGTGAAAAAAGATCACAGTGAGGAGGAACTGAAGTGCCTCACACTAGAAGCACTGAACTCGAGATGGAAGGCATGGCACAAAATTTTTACAGACGGCTCAAAGGAAAAAGGAAAGGCTTCCGCTGCTGCATTTGTAGACCCTGGTCGCTGCGTTCACGAAGCTTACAAGTTACCAGGACAGTTTTCGACGTTCTCCTCAGAGCTTTATGCCATTCTAAAAGCGCTGCAATACATTCATTCAACAGCTCATTCAAATACAGTGATTTGTACAGATTCTAGAAGTGCCCTACAGGCAATAATGGAAGTATCAAAAGGAAGATGCCGGAACTATTTAGTTTATGACATAGCCATGGAACTTCAGAAGTTATCGGTAGAAGGAATACAAGTGCAGTTCCAGTGGGTACCGAGCCATGTTGGGGTGTCGGGAAATGAGGCAGCGGATAGAACAGCACGTCACCACCTTACTGCTGCAGAAACAGGAAAAGTTTCGGTACCCTGTACAGACTTCAAGGCCATTTTTCCCTACATGGTTAGGACTGAGTGGGAGAAGAGATGGTTTGCCGACTGCCAGGGAAAGGGACTTTGGTATAGAGCTATCTGCAACAATATAGTAAGCAAGCCATGGTACGCTCAACTAGAACTGAACAGGAAAGAAATTACTCTAATGAACAGACTCAGGACAGGACACACTTTATTACCTGACAAAAAATACGTCATGCGGTTGGTGGATTCGCCGATGTGCCCATCGTGTAATTCTGTAGAGGATATTTATCACTTCATGCTGAGCTGCAAGCAACATTAATCAGCGAGGAAACAACTGCTAGAAGATGGTCTGAATATAACTGATATAACTTCTCTGATGCAATCTCTCTCAGTTCCGAGCAAGAAATCGGTCAAGATAATTTCCCTGTATGTTAAATATACTAAAGGTGTAATTTAAAATTCACTCTAACATATTGTATGATGTTATTGGCTGTATTAGCCTTTGGCTAAAGCCATAAAATAAAAATAAAAATACACTTCTTACAGCTGTCACGATAAACATACCGTTTACTGCATTCCTCTATCGATCTTTGTTTTCGAGATATTTAATTTTGAAATCAGGGAGTTCTTTTCTGGACACCCTGTAGATACGGTAAGCATTACAGAGTTATACAATCAGTGCGGCATTGTGAGTGCGAACTTCAATTTTGGCAATGTAACAACTGTTAACAGCAACACAAATACAAGACACAGTAAATGAAACTTCTAGGTTGCGTCTACTTTTAATTTAATCGCTGGTTGCCTTCGGCCAGGACTTTACTGCGTAAGAGTGTTGCGATCAAGGAAAGCAAAGTAGAACGCTTGTGGCCTTTTAAATACACAGTGCCAACATTAATTATCTTGGTTCGTGATAGAATTGAAAACTGAAATCTGTTGAACAAACAGCAAATCGTCCGTCAGGCAGATACTTTACCACTCACGCACGACGCTAGGTCTCTAGAGGAGGATTTGATAACAACCGTATTCATTACAGGTTTATTTCGTTATAAGAGTTATGAAGAAATATACCACGGGCAACATCACTAATCAGTTAAAAAGGGATAGCAACAACGGTAATAATGGTAGGAAATTTGGTTTTATGATTATTTGCTGTTATACAAATAATATTTTACATCAAGAAACTGCGGATTCAAAATACAGAAACGTGAACGCGAGAAGCAAAGAAAATAAAAAATAATTATTGGTTTTTCGGGTTATACTGATTTAACAAATTGGATGTTATTTTTTTTATTGCTAATTTTGTTTCATTGTAATTTCATAAAAGTAATGCGTCTATAAATCCAGTAACGTTGCATGCATAAAACAAACATGTAGATCAGTTTCTTAAACTTGTAGGTATTTGCTGGTAACAACTTTTGCTTGGGATTTTTCGCATATTTATTAACAATATTTCCATCTTACGGTGTCTATTGAAAGCCCAAAGAAGAAAGGATTCTCTGTATCTTTAGATACGAAAACCTTCTAGGATGACAGTAAACGAAATGATTTTTCAGTAAGGAAAAAATACGGTCGCAATAATTGTCAGAGTTCTTTAATTGAAATTTAATTATTTTTATATTGAAGTGAAAACTAAAATAAGGATACACATTGAGTATGACAAACATGAAAAGTTGTGGCAGTGAGGTTATGGGAGCCACAGCATGACGCGATGTGACCGTCTCTTGTTTGGTGTGCGGAAGTGACTCATGCTCTGGACCCAAACACAATAACCACAATAACCAGCAAGACCCTAGCCGGCTCTCTCACTGATATGCAGAACAAACCTAGCGGTTTCCAACGACATGGAAATGTCGAGAAAGTAGAATACAAATACGTCATGGTATTTTTGAAATGTACTAAAATTGTTTACGTTATTATCAATTGGAAGTGTAAGAACAGTGGTTTCAAATGAAGAATCCACACATTACTGAAGTAGGGTTATATTACCAGGAAGAATTAATTAATCGAATAGTTGTCGCAAGAGTTTCAGCTTTTTAACCCAATAATCGCTGAAATAATATTCTTACGTTACTGAATTTAGCATAAGAGTATTTTTCAAGAGCTTAACATATCGACACGTTTCAGAATACTATTATTTACTTCTGTTTCTTGGCTTTATTTGAAGTATATTTTATGAGAACACAACAAACCAAATAATAGTGGATTGCCCAAAAATAATTAATCCCATTTATGGCAAAACGTATCCATCTGGCTGTCGCAACCTTTGGCTCTGTGAAGGTGTCGAGAGCCTATACTGCATGCAGAAGGATAATATTTTTTCAGATTATCCGGTGTGTGTCTCGAGTAGAAAGGTGCGTGCGTCGGTTCAGAAGATTTGGTTTGTCGCCCAGCTGAAGTACTTGTGCTCATGATTATTGCATCTTACGGAGTTCCTTGCAGAGTTTCTAGGATTTACGACACCTCTCATAATTATTTTTGTTTTCATAGGGAGCGAGTAATCCATTAGCTTTCTGTTTTTGATATGGTATGCTAGCATAATTCATACATATGCGCAAGGCAATTTTATTTTATCGGTAAGACGTAGGGTGGTTTCTTTAAATATATAGTATGCCGCTTAGAGAAATCGACGCATTTAATTATTATTATTATTTTAGAAAGTTTGTCTTCCATATGGCCAGTTGTGTCTTATGCTTTCCTTTATGAATATGGCTCATTTTTAAAGCTGTACTCGATCGAACATTAGCAAGTTTAGTAATCTTGCGACATGTTGCGCTTAGCCATCATCGTCTATTGCGTGTTTGAGCCTGGACTGCGTTTAGTGCCACGCACGCGTGGTATTAGGAACCGATAAAACCTAACTATGACAATCACCAGACTTCATCAAACACAGAAAACTTGAGGGCAAATTAAGCAACGTTTACAAGGAACCCTGAAAGTCACCTACTTTGAAATAGCAATTTCCTTGTGAAATGTTTTGAGCACAACAATATACAATACTTCTACTACCAAATACCAAAATACAGTGATAAAAAGTTTACTTTCAATGTCACACCATACAAAATGAACGAAAAGCTCATCGTTACCTCAGTAAAACACTTGAATAAGGAGATGAAACCACAGGCGACTTGATACCTTCCTTGTTTCATTGTCCATAGTCAAATTTTTTTGTGTATGTGTTTGGGCCTTGTCGACATTGAGGTCATTAGAGGCTGGGACCTGGAAGGAATTCGGCCATGAATCTTTAAAGAAACCAACCAGGCATTCTCCTTGTGTGATTTTGGGAAATCATGGAAAAACCTAAATCTGGATGACCAGACGCGGATTTGAACCCGTGTTGTCCCAAATGTAAGGCCAGAGCGTTACTGTTCACCAACACGGTCGGTCACAGTCAGAGAATATTTGTTGCCAAAATTGATTCATTTTGATCAGGATTAAGGTTGGAAGATACGGAAACACCATGGGGCCAGCACAATGTTAACGTTGTAGGAGCATGGGCTTACCGCACGATATTGCCAACTAGCTTACCGGTGCGTTAAATGTGCTGCACCTCTTATCTAACAAATAAATTCGCCCTTATAGACAACCAAAGGGCCACCTGGGACAATTGCGGAGGACACCACGTGCTTCATGAAAAGGATACATCTCTTACCAAAGTGCTCTGTGAATTCTGAGGACGAGAAGCCGAAGAAACACTGAGCGACAGGAAATAAGCCCGACCAATCTGATGTCAGCCGGTGGAAGCATCCTGAAACCACACACCAGCGGCCAGAAGAAGACCAGAGGCCAAGGGACATGCAACGATTCTACTGTAAAAGACTCGCTGACGTGTTCACAGACCGCAGCAATCAACACGCAGATGCTAAAACCACAGATAGAAATGACACTCACTGACTTCTAATCTAACCAGGAATGAGCAAACACTTTCACAAATCATTCCCAAACTTCAAACACAACGTGAATATGAGGCTAACCCTACTGAACTAATTATTTCTAAACACAAAACTGCAGCAGCAGCAGCAGTGACATTCCTTACTGGGAAAACTTAAGTCCCAGGTTGAGGGTAACTTTTTGCCCTATAGCGCATCTCCTTCCAGTTTATGTTATTGGTTGTCATTATCAAAACGGTTCGTCTCTATCTGGATTTGTCGTATCCGGTGCTTTTGTCATTGTTCTTATATTTTAGTGCATAATTAGTGGTCCAGTAGTTTCTTTGGCTACCTGAGAGAGTTGTCATATATTGGATCCGCACCTAGAGCGGTTATCAGCGGATTGGTAGATTTTTTATTGGCGTATAATTGTCTTGCCAGCTGTTCAAACCTCTCGCGAAGCTTGGGTAGGCCACTTATTTGGTGCAGCACATGTGTCCTCGTCTCACGCGGTAGATGATATGCCTGACTTATGGCCCTGTTTTGTACAACTTGCAGTTGCTGTAGGTTGGAAGCAGCAGTGTTCCCCCAGACAACTGCTGCGTACTCCAGTATTGGCCTGACTAGCGCAACATAGAGGCGGATTCCCAGCTGCGGCCTCAGTGCTGAAGAGTGGTTGAGAATCGGGTATAGAATTCTCATTCTCCCAGATGCCTTTGCGCGGACGTTGGTGACGTGAGGCTTCCACGTCATTCTCTTGTCCATTTTCACACCTAGGTAGGTGGCAGTACTTGTCCAGTTAATATCTTCGCCGAAGTGGGTTAGAGGAGTCAGGTTTTGTGGAACCTTCTTCCTAGTCAATACAATCGCTTGGCTCTTTGGCGCATTAAAGGCTAGCCGCAATTTCGTTGCCCATTCCTGAATATTGTCGCACGCTTGTTGTAGTCGACGTCGCAGATTGCTGATGTTCAGGCTTCTGGCAAACATGGCCGTGTCATCGGCATACAGGGCTTTTTTAACAATTGCTGTAGTAGGTGTATCAGCAGTGTAGAGGCTGTATAGCACCGGGCCTAAGACCGAGCCTTGCGGGACGCCTGCAGCGATGTTCTTGATTGACGATGTGGCCCCGTCCATGACTACTCGAAAGGTTCGTCCCTCCAGGTAGCTCTTGAGTAGTTTAACATGAGAAAAGAGGTACTCCTTGCGTGAGAAGTTTATATAAGAGTCCTTGGTGCCACACCGAGTCGAAGGCTCGGCTGACATCCATCAGGACCGCACCGAAGTACTCGCGACGTTCAAAAACGGCAAAGGCTTCTTCAGCAAGACGAAGGAGCTACTGAGGGGTGGGAATGCCCTTGTCGGAAGCCGAACTGTTCATCTGGCAGCAGCCTCTCGTTGTCTATGATTCTGCGCAGTCTCTTAAGGTATATCCTTTCAAAAACTTTGGAAAGTGTAGGCAGCAGGCTGATCGGTCGGTAAGACTTGGGTGACCTCATGTCCTTGCCCGCTTTGGGAATGGGTATAATGTGGGCATGTTTCCACGTTTGCTGGTATTCGCCTGTACGGAGAATTTCATTGAAAGACTCCGTGATGTATAGGATTGCCGTAGGGGGCATTTGTCGGAGAATCCCTCCACCAATCTCGTCGTGTCCGGCGACTTTCTTGATTTTCAGGTTCGCGAAGGCCGATGTCACCTCCTGTACCGTGATTTTCTCTATGAGGTCTTCCTCCGAAGGAACAGCTACTATTAAGCGACTCAGGCGTCGCTCCACGAAGTTTATGTGCTCATCGTCTCTAGGGACGTCGACTGGTTTAAAGTTTGCCCCAACGGTCTCAGCAAGAGCTTCAGCCTTTTCTTCTGGGACGCATACATGGTTGTTTCCAACAACCAGAGGATGGATCTTTATCCTCTGGCGGAGTCGAGGCTTCGTGGCTCGCCATGCAGACCCGTCTTCTATATTCAAGGTGGAAATGAAATTAGACCAGTCAGAAATGCTGTACTGTTCTATCTCCGCGTTGATCTCCCGCTGCATGCGATTTACTGCTCTCTTTGTAGCCGGATCCCTAGTGAGATGCCACTCCCTATTTAGTTGGTTTTTGATTGCTATTGCCTCTCGGATGTGGGAAGGCAATTGTCGAGATCGTGGAGGCTGGTTACGGCGCGGCCGGGTAGCCGCATCTGCTGCCTCGTTTATCCAGTCAGCCAGTACAGCAACGGCGGCAGAGGGGCCAGTAGCAGAGGGTGGCGCTGCCGATTCGATCCGCTGTGTGAGGAGGTTCTTAAAGACTTCCCAGTTAATCTCACGTAAGTCTGTCCCTGCGTGATGATATGTCCGCCGCCATATAATAAAGCACCGGGACATGATCGGATGACAAGACCGTTTTGGTGGTGACGGATATGTTGTGTCTTAGGCCCTTGGTTATGGCGATGTCACGAACATCAGGGAGGCCACGTCCATAGATGGTAGGTTCGGTGGGTCCCCAAACTACCGCATCGTGGTTCTCGACCACTCGTAGGAGTTTCCTTCCGTGATTGTTGGTGATTCGTGAATTCCAGGCGACATGCTTGGCGTTCAGGTCACCCGCAATAAACAGATTGCCGCGCAGACTAAGAAGCGCAGAAATGTCCCCTTCATATAGGCGTCCTGGTGGTCGGTATACAACAACAAACACAAGTCTCCCCCGACATGTCTCGACAGCGACACCGGTTGTTTCTATGGTCTCCATGTGGGGTAATTCTATTTGGTAGTGCTTAATGGCGCTCCTAACGAAGACCGCGGTACCATCTCCGGCGGTTAACCGGTCACACCTATAGCAGGAATAGTTGGGGGCAGCAGCTTTGATCCCCTGCTTAAGATGAGTCTCATTCACGAGGAACACGTCAATACCTTCGTCCCTCAGGAATTCCTTAAATTCGCCCATCTGGCGCCAGAGGCCATTAGAGTTCTATATGCAAATGGTTAAGTCTTCAATGGAATTAGCCATTACGTTCTTGGTTACCTTGTTGTACGGCCTCCGCCATCTGACGCGGCAGGTCTTGAATTAATGCAGTCACCGTCTGCAATAGTAACTGCACCAAGTTTAAGAGGATGGAGCCGTCATCCTTTCGGGTGTTCTCATCCGGTGGGTGGTTCATCAATTCTTCAGTTTTCTTCATCCTGCTCGGAGGTTTTGCATGGGCAGAAGAGTCTCTCTGGTAATCCCTCCCATTGTCATGAGCACCAACTGATGCTTCTGCGTAAGTTTTACCCGGTCTCAGCTCAGGGTTGGGCAGACCCTTGTTGGAGGCTGCTGCCTCTTCCTCCTCCTCCTTTTCTTTTTCTGTTGTTGCCTCTTCTTAAGAATGGCAACGTTGGAGGCATTGTTTGCCTTCTGTTTGTCATTAAATCTACTGAAAGCGGTTCATTTCCGATAGCTTGCGACATGATCACCGCCGCAGTTGACACATTTGGGAGAGGTTTCTCCTTTTTTGAGAGCGCATTGACGCGTTGGGTGTTCGCCCGCACACTTGACGCATTTGGGCGGCATAACACAGTGCCGGGATACGTGTCCTATCGCCTGACAATTGTAACACTGAGGAGGACCTCGAGTGCTACGTAATTTTTCGGTGGTGATTATCACTGAGCATAGAGACGTCATTTTGTAAATTGTTCTATTCTCGGTGGTATCCGAGAGGACTACCAGGAACCGTAGTACTTCCTGTCGCGTTTTTGGTGAACGCAGACGAACGACTATTCTCGCCACTATACCGAACACTTTCAGTTCTTCTTTGATGTACTCTGTGCAGAAATTGAATGGGAGTCCTCGTAACACGACTTTCAGGTTTTTATCAGCTTCAGTTGGGAAGGTGTAGAACGGTATGCTGTTTTGTCACGCATAGCCCAAGACGGCTTGATAGTCGGCATTAGTTTTGAGGAAGAGCTTGTATAACTCGCGTCCCGCAGGTTTGACGCGGTACTCGTGCTTACAAAGCTTCTTTAGTGTCATATCGAGGTTTCTATAATCCTCTTTGAAGGACACTATCAGGGGTACTGGCTTTGACTCCCTAACAGGCTTTGTCTGTTCAGCTTCCACTGTTTCCATAACTTGCTCTGCCTCTATGGGGAGATGCGAGTATGAGTTGCTCGTGCTGGGAGCATTGGCAGCATTGGAGCTCAGCTCAGCTGAGCGGCATTTGTCTGCGTCTTGTTCTGCATCTCTGGTTGCTCTTCTTCGGTCGGATTAGAGCTGAGGAGTCGTCATTCTGGTTTTGGCCTTCACATAAATTTTTGCAGCCCGCTTGGACTGTGTGTCATCTTTATCATTTGAAGTGTTCTCTGCAGCATGCTTACGTGAGACGGAGGCCTCTTGCTTGTGTTCCATCACTGTGCAGTCCACTACACATTCCGTAGTAGGAGTTGAGTCCAGGTCTGCAATCTCCACCAAGTCAATAGCGTCGGTAGAGGTCGGTATAGGCGCCGCTGATGATGACATGGCCGTGTTATGCTGGCCCTTTGTTGTCACAGGAAAGTCATTTGGCTGATCCTCTGGTGGGGCGTGAGTTGATTCTATCTCCACGTTGTAACTGTCACCACGCACTCGAGTAACAGTAACAACCGCAGCAGGCTTAGACGTCATTTTCGTTATCGATGTTGCGGAAGCGAACGGCACGGAACGGCGCGGCACCGAAGCCGACGATCGCGAACGCGACGGCGGACGCGGCACGGCGGTGCTGCCCGTGCAGATCGACGCGTTTTTTCGGCTTCGTCGTAAAAACACGATAGAAAGCACTCGATTGCAATCTACGAAATGAGTTACCGATACGCGGAATTCGAAGTCACGCACACACGTAAATAGTCAATCATTACAATCGATTTCGCACAATCAACAATTCAAACAAACACATATCAAAATTTCACATCACAATACCTTGCGATTACTCATCGCCATTGAATCAACACAAAACTGCAACACTATCTTCAAATTTAACTAAATGCTTTTCTCTTCTAGCTGCGAGAGAGGAAATACTGCTGTCACTGCATCCACAAATTTTTATTACCAAATGCCACTATTTAATTTAATATAATTGCGATGGAGTGCACGCTCCGGTGACAATTTCCTTACACATCCTTTTTTCCCTTTTCCCGTAACCACCTACTTTTGCTTCTACATATTCGCAAATATTTAATTTAATTACGATTGAGCATATGGCCAGTGTCAACTTACCTACTAAGCTAATTTCGCATTTGGCTAATTTATTTCCCCAGGTAATTTATTTCGGTCTCTAACTCTCTTCTCTAAAAAAATAAATTTTCCGAATGCCTTGTATTTGACAACAAACGTTAATAAATTCGGAGACTTTCGTGGCTTTCTTTGTTAGTGATCCTAGAATTTTCCTTTTAATGCCGCGTAGTTCCTTCGATTACTGAGCTCAGTAATTGAAATAAGAACGTGGCATTACCAGGAGAACCAAGGTTGTGTTAATCGCGTGCTATTTTGTGCCCATAGTCATCTCTTTACTTCCATGTACTAATCCGAATTGTTCTATAAATAACCACCCAGGCCTCGCCTATTTATACGCTTTAAGTACTCTCTTCGACCTCCTCCTCCATACCGGTTCATTTGTTATATTAGTTAGTGATTGTGTTCTTCGTTAAGTACAGTACCTTTAGTGCAGCAAAGGGATCGTAAAAGGGGGTCTCACAAAAATTATATCACGCAGAAGATTTTATTTTCTTATCATGTACAGTATATATTGGTGATATTATGCAGAAACCAAGTTTTCGACCTCCGACTCACAAGGCACAATTTTTTGTGGCCAAAAAACGTCAAAATGTTGGTACTTTTTCCAGTTTTTCGTCTATAACTCCTTCCTGATGAATCCTTGCAAGAAATACTTTTATTTCCAGTTTGAAAGACGAGAACATTTCCTGCAACTTTTGTAATACAAAGTTTTTTCTAAACTGAAAACTAAGCGAGCTACAGTTCTTCTAAAATCAGCAGAATTTCACAATTTTCCGAAAAGTTGTGTTTTTACCTACTTTTTCTCTAAACATGACCTGGAACCCTCAGGGTATAAGGCGTCTGACTGAAGATTGAAATCTCGTTCTCATCTGTGATTTTCAAAGTCCATTAAACCGACCTTCAGCTCTGCCACAGCTTGCTGTGTAATATGAAGTAGGCCAAAATGCTTCTGTGGTTCGGATACCACGTTAACCAGTAAGGTTCCCTATACCAATTACCTGTTTAGGTTAGATAACCACAAAGGGGCGCATTGCGCGGCGAATCGAAAACATTGACATCTGGCGGCCGAACAATCCATCGGGATCTCCCTGTTAACAATACCATATGATCATTGAATTGACCACCATTAATCAAAGTATAGTACATACTATATATATTATACTATATATACATACTATACATATATACATACTATATATACTGTATAGTATATATACTATGTCATACAGAAACACATATATATCAATTATATACAGGGTGAGTTTTTTATCTTGAGACAACTAAATATCTCGAAAACTACAAATCCGATCAAAAAAAGTGGGTAATAAAAATTGTTCGTCTCGACGGGGGACATCCGATGATACCAAATTTGACTCCCCACCCCCACCCCCTAGGGGTGGGGGAAGGGGGAGAAAAAAAACTTAAATAGGAACCCCCATTTTTTATTGCAGATTCTGATTCCCCGGAAAAAACTACCCCTATTTCACCCCCAATTCGAGTCATTTTGGTCGATAGATGGCGCTGCAATCGACAAAAATCAAAATAAGCAAAAATTCATTTAAAAATGAGGATATCTCGTGAAATACACATCAGATCAGCAAAATACAAGTTAATGTGATTGATATTTTTCAAAAACTATTCAATAACACCACCCACCTCCAAACTTGAGGGATGGGAATGGACATTATTTCAAAATATCACCAGATCTCACTTCGCCTGATTTTTTTTTATGGGGATACTTGAAGAATGAAGTTTACAGTGAAGTGCCAACAACGCCTGAAAACATGATTGAACGAATTACCAACGCTTGTCAAAAAATCACGCCGGATATGCTTCTTAGTTGCGTCGAATCATTCCAAGAGCGGGTAAATAAATGCATCGATGTCGGTGGTGATATTTTCGAGCACTTGCTTTAGAATTGTTGTTAGAAACAAACACGTGAGAGGCGAGGGGACTCACCAAAAACAAGCACCCCGATGGTGAGAGGCGAGGGGACTCACCAAAAACAAGCACCCCGATGGTGAGAGGCGAGGGGACTCACCAAAAACAAGCACCCCGATGGTGAGAGGCGAGGGGACTCACCAAAAACAAGCACCCCGATGGTGAGAGGCGAGGGGACTCACCAAAAACAAGCACCCCGATGGTGAGAGGCGAGGGGACTCACCAAAAACAAGCACCCCGATGGTGAGAGGCGAGGGGACTCACCTAAATCTAGCACCCCAAAGGGAACAGAAAATTACTACGTCCACGTCGTTGTTCCTGGGTAACGCAAAAAGTAATGTTTGACTTTCGCTATCTGCTAAAGAATTTGCATCAGTGCATTTTGAAATAATGTCCATTCCCATCCCTCAAGTTTGGAGGTGGGTGGTGTTATTGAATAGTTTTTGAAAAATATCAATCACATTAACTTGTATTTTGCTGATCTGATGTGTATTTCACGAGATATCCTCATTTTTAAATGAATTTTTGCTTATTTTGATTTTTGTCGATTGCAGCGCCATCTATCGACCAAAATGACTCGAATTGGGGGTGAAATAGGGGTAGTTTTTTCCGGGGAATCAGAATCTGCAATAAAAAATGGGGGTTCCTATTTAAGTTTTTTTTCTCCCCCTTCCCCCACCCCTAGGGGGTGGGGGTGGGGAGTCAAATTTGGTATCATCGGATGTCCCCCGTCGAGACGAACAATTTTTATTACCCACTTTTTTTGATCGGATTTGTAGTTTTCGAGATATTTAGTTGTCTCAAGATAAAAAACTCACCCTGTATATATATAGGGGTACCAGGTCATTTTGAGCAACAAAGTAGGTTAGAAACCAACT
>CM061920.1:287285181-287380198 GCA_031002005.1 Vandiemenella viatica
CGGGAGGACGGCGGTTCGAACCCCCGTCCGGGCATCCAGATTTAGGTTTTCCATGGTTTCCCAAATCACTCCAGGCAAATGCCGGGATGCTTCCTTAAAAAGGCCATGGCCGAATTCCTCCCCATTCCTTGCCCCCATCCTTTCCCGTCTCTAAAGACCTCGCTGTTGAGAGACGTAAAGCAGTTAAAAAAAAAAAAAGTCCAGTGAAAACCAAAGTGGATATTCTCGCCGCGATTCTTTTCATAGATATTCCTATGTCACCAATTCTACTTCATCTTCCTGCAGTAAAACGTAGAACAATTCAGCTCGATGATCGAACAGAAAAACTGCCCTGTTCGGCGAAAATTGAGGCTCCTTCTACCAAAACATGGAATTATTCCGCTCCACCAACTGAACATATAGTCCATTCGCCTTACACACGGAATTCACTCTCCTACCAAGGTGGTACATATATTTCACTCATTGACCAATCACACATTCCACTTTTCCGAATTTAATCACTTCTTTGTTGTTAGGTTTTATCTTGTTTTATTTTCAAACATACATCG
The DNA here is from genome assembly GCA_031002005.1 of Vandiemenella viatica. Taxonomy (NCBI): domain Eukaryota; kingdom Metazoa; phylum Arthropoda; class Insecta; order Orthoptera; family Morabidae; genus Vandiemenella; species Vandiemenella viatica. Next base: position 287,285,730 of record CM061920.1, read on the forward strand.
ACCATGCCATTTCCTAACGGTTGAGGTAGCTCTTTGATTTCACGGAAGCTGTTTCTGTGAAACCCAGGTACTCCAGAATGACTCTTGCTTTCCATTCCACTTCCTGTCCTTTCATTGTGGATGCACGACTCTGGAAAGAGTTTGTTGAAATTCTCCGTACAGAGAAATCCTGCATGTAAATCTCATAAATTATCTTTAAATCGTTTGCCTTTTTCGTGGCTTTACGTATCAACGACACAGAGATAACTAAAGGAAGAAGAGGGATGAGTGCAAGGAACAGGAAGAAATTTGGCCGTAGTGTTTTCAAGGAATTATCCTGGAAGTAGCCTTTAGTGATTTCTGGAAGTCATGGTAAACCGATTTCATGATTTCTGGACGTAGATTTGAGTTCGCATCCTTCCATATACAGCAGGTGTCTCGCAAATACTGATCATAAACATTTACTCTACTAAATACATACCGGGATGCTTCCTTCAAAAGGCCATGGCAAAATTCCTTCCGTTCCTTGTCCCCAGTGCCATTCCGCCTCTAATGACCTCCATGTCGACGAGGCGTAAAGCCATAACTAAAAAAAAAAAACTAAATACATGATTTTCGACAAGGTTTTGAAACAAAGTTAAAAATTAAAATTATTTACAGAAAGACAATTGAACTCCTAATATTACATTTCGTAAAATTTTTATTACTGATAGTGGAATTATTTTACCCCAAATATCTCATTCAAAAAGAAAGAAACTTAAAGAAATAATTCAAAAACTGTAAAAAAAAGGAATTATGACCCCGATAGTAACTAAGAGATCCGTAGAACGATAAAAATATCCTTTCTTTAACCTTTTTGATGCATATGTTTTATTTTATTTTTTCCAAACGGGTTTAACCTACAGGAAGGTTAAAAAAAAAAAAAAAACTGTGTAACCAGAGAATTTTTAAAAAAAAATGTATAACCAGAGATTTTTTTAAATGTGTAACCAGAGATATAGGACCGTCCTGTCATTAGCCTAGATGATTACTAGAAACTGCATAAAAACTGCAATCAGCACGGCCGGTACACGTGGTACAAGACTCGATCCTTGTTTCATTGAACCTCGCCGACCCAGTGTGCAACATCTTAAAGCACTGAGACACATTGACATGTGCATGTGTTGACATATTATTATTAATTGTGATATTTATGACAGAACGTAAATGAAAAGCACAGCGATAATTTTTTTAAAAAATATTTATTGCGAAGTGCAGATGTAATTATTTCATCGACGACATGGTTGTTACAAACTGAATTAAATGCGATATGACGTGAAACGTAACAATAACTTCTGAAATGGGACACTTTTCAGCATTAATTCCTAAGGGCAGTGCTGTGGACGTTATAACTAAAAACCGATGTTTCATTCTCATGCGTTATTTGGTGGCTCATTGAAATTGTACGGACCGAGATTGGTGGGTGAACGGTTAACGTTCTGGTCTCGCATTAGGGAGGACGGCGGTTCGAATCCCCGTCCGAGCATCCAGATTTGGGTTTTCCATGGTTTCCCCAAATCACTCCAGGCGAATGCCGGGATGCTTCCTTCAAAAAGGCCATGACCGAATACCTTCCTACTCCTTGTCCCCAGTCCCATCCCGCCTCTAATGACCTTAACCGTCGACGAGGCGTAAAACTGTAAATAATAATAAAAAAAAATTGCACGTGAAATAAAGCACACGAACCGTTCTTTCATAGTGCTGGAAAACATCGGAAAATCATCACACCATAGTGACTGACCGTGTGAAATTCTGAAAGTGCTTTAAGTCACGTATTCGTCAAACACTTAAGTAGAGGGTTCTTGGGGTGTGGACACGTCTCCTGTTCCAATTTAACAGGTATACATAACATGAGAAGGAATAATGGGATTCGCTCTTGGTGGCAATTCACTCCGCTCTGATTTTTCGTTATTTTTTATGTAATTTTTTGTTTACTAAAAAAAAAATTCCTGACATCTTCAAGTATGGCTTTGTGCGATAATTTTACATTATCTAGACACACACAAAGAATATAACTGAACTCGGTGATGCCCTCCACTTAGTGCAAACTGATTACCCTTGGAAGACGAGGTTAGCCTACCGACGTATTGTCAACTACCGACCAGAACCGGACAAAGCAGATAATAACATAATATGGCAAGGAAGCAGAAGGAGGGTGCAATCAAGTAGGGTACGAGACACAAATAGATTGAAGTGTTTTGTAAGCAAATGCCGGTTTACAGTGGTGGTGGGTGGCAGCGTGTACATAAGTCATTATATTTCAGGGTCGTGTCGATATTATGGAGATCGACTGTGACCAGTGATCGATGTTTAGCACTGGGTGGGCGCCAGTGATTTTCCGTCAAATGGTCTGCGGGCAGGATTGCGTGCTGCCCGCCATTGTATTTCCCAGCCGGAATGCATAGAACATTAGTGCCAATTCGCTCCGCAAATGGAATGGCACTTGTCGGATATTAATCAGCATAGATTTGACTGCCGCATCCGAAGCTATAATGCGAAACCGCCGAGATTAGGAAATGAGGCGAAGTTGCAAAACACGACGAAATTTGACAAAGTGTCGGATGTTACATTACCCAGATTTGCCCCTTCCAGTAATATTTCCAAATTATCAAAAGAAAATATATTAGCAAATAAACACTGGAACCAATTTTTTTACTTTTTTATTTGTGGAAGTATAAACAGTAATTTTTCTTCAGTTTCGTCGTCTGTGATCAAAATTTTTGTAACTATCTCCATTTTATTAAAACTCTACTGGAGAAATGAAAAGGTACAATGTTATATGAGAAACATAGTGTTTTATTATTATTTTGTTCATAATTAAACATATAATAAAATAAATGTTATGATAATGATATAATGAACAGTAAAAGGAATTTCGGGGTTTTTTTTTGGGGGGGGGGGGGCCTATACCTCCTGCCGCTTCCTGCATCTCAATCTCCACAACTGTCTACCGTTGACCTCTTTCGGTTCTCTGTTTTGTTGTTTCATTGATCGCTCCACCCCTTGCAACCATCTTAGCGGTTGTCTGCCTATTCTTCTCCGAATTGTTTCGTAGTTACAGATTATTTTTCTGTCTTCGACTATTCTGGGTAGATGTTCGAACCACGATATTTGTTTCCTTCGATGTTCTGGACTATTGTGCCAGTTGGCTCCCGAATTTGTTCATTCTGGATATGCTCTAAATTAAACACTCGGGAAGCTCTTCGAAGGAAATCCTTCTTCACTGATTCTATCTTTTTGCAGTTTCTTTCTATAACTGTCCAACATTGATTCCACAATGGCTCTAAACATACTGAGAAACAGAAGGGTAATTAATTTTTGTATGGCAGATTTCGTCGATTTCTGATACCTTTTTCACATGTCCCGTTATTACTAAAAATGCTGCCCAAATATTTACATGTATTTATCGTTAGGTAATCTGATACTTTGAGATATGATGTCACCTGTCCAGCAGTCAGGTAGTCTTTCTGATATTGATTTTTAGTCCCCACTTATTAAAATCCTTAGCATATCCGCTAAGTCCCCTTCGTCCCCTACTACCTCTACCTGATCATCTGCAAATGACAGATTATATAAACGCGCTTCCCCCCACCATTCTCATGTATTATACGATTTTAGTGGGCATTACACAAAATTATTTTATTTATTTCACTTCTTGGTATTGGTTTCTTCAAGTTAGCTAGCTCTCGGCAGTTTTTAAAGTTCCGGAGACATCCCTACACGTCTTCTGAGTAATTATTATTCTGAGTGGTTAATAAGAATTTTTTTTATTTCAACAAGTTGAGAAATGTGAATCAAAACGGATCATTTTTGTTTGTTTTTAAATGACTCACCCACAACCTTCCCAGAAACGAGTGAATTTGGATAGATATACCCCTACAGTATCTTTACTCGACCAAAGAGAAACATATGTACCAAATTTAATCAAAATGGTAATAACGGTGAAGAAGAGAGATTGAAACAAAAACACATACTCAAAACACATTCTCTCGATATATATAAATCTAAACACCAGACATATTGTGCAGAATGGGTTCATGATTCGACAAAACATTTTGGAATCTTCAAGTTTACTAGTGGCATAAGATTTTCTGTGGTGGTTAGGACAGCATCTCCGGCGATACAAAAAAGCCATTCTTTTTTGCGAGTTTCTTAGATTCGTCCTTAGCGGTGCTAAAGAGGATATGTAAGTCGATTTTCTGCTCTAACAACGAACTATGAATGCTGCATAATGCTATCAACTCTTGGGAAAGCTTAAGAAGCCCTGTTGTTCAGAAGGTGGCAAGGTTCCAATCCGCTGCTTCCTGTTTCTGCTCGATAGCTCTTGGCCTTACGTTGCTGCTGTTACGCAAGTGAAATTGCAGGAACTACACTGTACAACTATGGATTATCACCCCTAAAATTCATATTTGCAATCATGTGGCTATCATTTCTTTGGACCCTCAAAAAAGAATTACTTGGAAAAGATTTTTCATGCGATGAAATGATGCGCTATTGGCTCCTCAGGTGTCCAACAGATTTTTATAAGGTAGTAATTTTAAACACCTCGATCTTGCTTATGACCGTCATACCACTGGTGCGATATCCAATATTTCACTCGGTACATGGACATTTTTCTGGAGGCATCTCTGTGAATATTGGCATGGCAGCAAACTTTCACCTCAGAAATTTAGATTTCATGCTCCTCCTATATAAGACTGAATTGAGCGCACCCCAATTTTTTCCCCGTCCATTGGTATTTCTTTTATTCATTCCATGTTTAACTTCTCTTTCTAGACTGAACAAAAATAGCAAAATAATTACTTTTTTCATTTATATTACATTAATGCATAATTCATCCCGATCATTAATAAGATATTCTGTATTTTGATAATTAATCTTTAAGTCCCAAGCTTTATATTTCATTAATAGTTGATGACAAATGTAATCCGCATCTTCCACGTGTTGTGAGAATGCTAAGGATATGGGAAAAAAATTATATTCAACTTCTTATTAGAGAGTGTATATATGGACCAGAAATCTAGACACTTAATTAAAAACATATTAAGAAGCTGAAAACATAGGAAAGGAATACTGTAGCAGATCAATAAGAATTTTAAAGAAATAAAAAGTAAGGAATGCCGTAATGACAAGAAACTGAAGAAATGTATGAAACTATAGAACAAAAAGATTGGAATGGTAGGACAATGAAGAAGAATGGAAGATACTATAGTGTCAAAACTTGTACAATCATGGGAAGTTGAAGGAAGGAGAAGAAGAAGTTAACCGTTATCTTTGTTTTGTTTATAGCTTTACGCCTCATCGATGTCTGGGTCATTTCGGGCGGGAAAGAACGGGAGGCAAGGAACGTGAACGAACTCGTCCATGGCCTTTTTGATGGAAGCATCCCCGCATTCGCCTGTAGTGATTTGGGGAAACCATGAAAACACAAATCTGGATGCCCGGACGGGGATTCGAACCCGCGTCCTCCATAATGTGAGGCCAGAGCGTTACCACTCAGTCACGAAGTTCGGTACGACCCCATATCACCTGGCGCCAAAATGTACAGACAGCAATGAGAAGATTTGGTGCAGAAGAACGAGATACACACACCGAAGCATCTGGAAAAATATTTTGAGAAGATAAATTCGAGTTCTGTGTGCCGAGTTTTTATTGTTATGTCGGAGGGTAACTTATGAAGTGAGGAAAAACTCTTTAAAAAATACAATTTTCGTTAGCGTATAACACAACACACTTAACACAATACTTACGGGCTCTCGGATAGAAACGAAAATTAATCTTGGTTCCTAAATAGTCGGTACTGGATTTTCTTTAAAATTATCTACATGAACGTTGCTGAAAAATTTAAACGCTAGTTCTGTTTGAAGCAAAATTTAAGCTAAAGTTCGATGCAATTTTATGTAAATAAATAATTTGGATTTTTATACTTTGGTTACGAATTGGTTTTCCAGATTTCGTTTCTAGGTTACTCGACAGAAGTTCTACAAAATCTCATTACGAATGGTCGAGATTTAAACTGCAGACCATTTCTTTCCTTCGAGGAAAAATATCCACATCTGATGACTTTAGTGAACTGCAATACTTGGGTAATAATTGTCCCACAATGACAGTGACCTTAAGGATTACTGTTTATCAGATTTAATAATTCATGTGATTGTGTGGACAAATTGTTAATTTTTACAATTGAAATTACTGATAAGATATAATACAAACTTCAGTACGCCTAAACTGAAACATCTGAGTTTCAGTGAATGTACGAATACTTAATAAAACTATTTTTACGCATAGATGTAACATTGTTACTGAGGGAAATTTTGGTGTTTTTATTGTAATTCTCTCGATTAAGTGTATTCCATAGGTACAAATAAAACAATTTTGGAGAACTGTGTCATGAAAAATAATACCAAACGAGTTTAGGCAGAGTTCTCACTATTCAGTGTTATTTCAAAACTTTTTAATTTCTGCTTCTCTTTTTCAGCTTTCGAGTGAGAACAGGGCAGAGAGAAGACCGACCAAATACGACAAAGACATTTGCTTGCATCACATTAAATGTTCTACACAAGACAGAAAAAAGCTCTTTGTGAAAGGGCTTGTAGGTATATAGAAGTTCATTCTCACGTGATCTACAATTTGTGTAATAGTAGCTGAACCCCGCTGGATAAATGTTTTATGAAAAAATATTTTTGTGATTTATTAATGAAAAATATTTATGTAATTTCTGACGTTGTAACTGTATAGTATATTGGATAATGTGGCTTAAGACCGTGTTCGTAAATACGAGATTTTAACCTCTGTGTCGGCATTGCTACATTTAATTCCAAGTAAACAGGTGCATGAAAGACAACTGCAACATCAACACAGTAGCCAAACTTAAATAAAAGATCGACATTAAGAAATAGAATGATAACAAGATATAAGGCAGAAATTATTTGTAAATTTAAAATGTTTGGAAATTATTTTATAGAGTTTCAAAGTTGTAAAAAGATATTACTATGAGAAAGTTTTATTTTTCTAGTCAATTGTATTTTATAGAGTTATTATATAAGTAATTTAGTTCTCATTTATTTATCTGTTATGTCTGTTCCCAGTTTGTAAACTGGATTCCGAGTTGTTATAGCCTGCACAACGGGAATACCCACTACGACCTGTGAATGCCACAACGGATTATGTCTGATTTCAAGCATATTACATTTCGTGTTTTGTTTCTTCAGTCATTAGAAACTATTTATTTAATGCTATTTTCTTTATATAATTTTTAATTTCATTTCAGCGTTTCAATGAAAACTAATGAATTTCATCGTGTTTTGCGTAAATATTGTATTTGGTTTTTAAAGTGATATAAAAAATGATAAAATACAGAGATATATACATCTTCAATATGAAATCTTTGTATGGCTACTGTGTGAGTCATTCAGGAATGGATTGAAGATGGTATAGGTAGTAACAGAGGTAAAAAACTATTTTAATTGTTACCACACTATTGCTCGTTTCTTTGGTATTGTAACCAACTGGAAAGTGCCGTTCACAGCTTGCAGTAGTTGTAGTGAACGAAGTACCTTCAGGTCGCTGGTTGCAGTTCCAAAAGAACAGCGGATCTCTTACGGGTCGATTTTTCTCTCCAAAACAATGTAATATATGTGTCCAAAAAATGTGTATATTACTGTATATTTCATGTAAATGTTGTTGTTGTTATATGTCTCTTGCCATCTACCACACCGCAAGATGCATCAACTGAAATGTCATCACTCTATGTAAATAATATGTAACTAATAAAACTTCAAACGGGTATTTAAGATAAGTGTGAATATTATCAACGATATAATAAAAATGATTGCTGCAGTATCATTTGAATTTCTTCTATTCATATAGTATCCAGTATGTCAATCGACCGTTGCTTGTGGGCAGTGAATTGATCAAACAGTCTGATTTCCATTGAATACAGGTTATACATACTCAAGAAAGAAACAATCGTATACACGCATAAACAAACAAATTTTATTACTCTATAACTGATCGCTTCATATACCAAAATCCTGTAGTCATCGTGATAACAGAAAAAGATTCATGACACGAGCTTGTATTCCTCTGTAGTTGGTAAGCTTTACCGAATATTGAGACTTGTATTACGGGATATTTAGCTGGATACGTCACCATGGAATAAAGATAAATATCAAGAAGAGTCACCTTATTAGAATACACAATTGAACTAAGTAAGTTTAAGATTGCAGGTAGGGAAATTAATTGGTTGTTAAACTGTACATATCTTGACATACCATTTAATAGGAAATCCAGTTGGGTAGCACGTGTGTGGAAAAGGATTGAAAAACCGTCATTTATTGGATAGGTTGGTGCCGGCATGAACCAGAGAAGTGAAGGAATTTGGTTAAAAAAAATGATCAGATTATTTATTGAATATGGTGTTATACTATGGGACCCAAATTTTGGGTATCAAATACAGAAACTGGAAGAAATTTAAGGAGGCAGTTATATATCTCTGTGGAATTTATGCCAGAACATAGTAAATAATATGTTAAAGAAGCTGGAGTTTACTTAATACGAAGAGTGGAGGAGGATGAAAAAGTACTGGGAGAGTACAAGGCGTGTGTCGGTGAAAAAGCATTAAATAATATTGGTGGAAGCATTAGATATAGTGCTTGAAAGAGAAGAGGTTACCATCACCACAAGCTGCAAGTCGATTTCATGCATAACAGAGCGCAAAAATTTTCTTCTGTGTGTAAGTCCAGGATTGAAGTAATTTAGCTGGGTAAGGCACTGCTTGGAAGGAAAGAGATTGTCATAACCACAAGTTCCAAAGCGATTTTAGGCATAATAAAATTTTCTTTGGTGTTTAGGTACAGGACCGCAGTAATTTAGCATTCTTTACTAAACTGTGGGATACACAAGTCAGATTAACAAGTCCAAAGTGTTATAATAATTCTAGAATATAATTAAAATCGTAACATCTATCAATTCTTAAACAAAGTAGATATTGAATTACTTCAGTGCAAAGTAGTAATGGGATATTTATGTTCACAAATCTTTATTTTCGGGAAGAGCTCAGTGATTAAGTCGTCTGTCTGGACATCGGAAGGTCCATGGTTGAAATTCGCGTCTCGGTGGGTGTTTTCATTGGCTCTTAACCCGTCCTTCACGTCTGCCGCAGCTTGCTGTGCAATGTGAAGTACGCCAGAACGGTTCCGTAGTTCGTATTCCACGTTAAACTGCAGGTCCCCTATTCCCGCTAGTGTTACTGGGTTAGGCTAGACGGCTACGATAGGGGTGGATTTCGCAGACGATAATAAACCCTGTCACCCCGACCACACAACTTTACCTTTATTTTCTGAAGTGTAACCGTAGTGTAATAGTACAAAATTTGTTAGATCAAGTTTTTATCTTTATTATGGAATGTTAAAGTTACTTGATAAGGCAAAATGAGAGTAAACTGTCTACTCTAGGGTCAGGACTGGTGTGCATCCAGACAGAAACGTATTGTGGATGCATCATGCAAGAGCTAATATCTTGTGTATTAAGGGAAGGACCAGATTTCGTAATTTATTTGGCTTTTCTAGCATCAAATATAACAAATTAACAGATTTTTGATACTGAAGGTGGAATATAGACGTATGTAACAGTTACATATATTTAATCATCTGATAGATATATTTGTTATTTTCACAGACCCGACTGTAGTGGCTACGACATTATAAACTGATGTGAAGAAATATTTTCTTTAAAAAATGATACATTTGCAAACAAGAATACATGCGTTGTTTCATGATTTGACAAATTCTACGGAATGAATCTACATCAAAACTGAGATACGAGAATTTTTCTGTAGTAACAAAGTCAAATTTTAATCACGTGTAGGGCAAGTAACATTCAGTCAATAATATAGATTTACGCTGTTACACAAATTAGTCGTGAAACTGATTAGTGTATCTACAGAAAATTAGTACTATGAGACTAAACGTAAAAAATTTAAAAGATACACACAATTTAGAGAAAATTTGAAAAATTTCCTGAACAGTGTCGGGAACACAAGAAAGTATCCGGGAACCAATTAACAATGGCGTGTGAACAGTATATCTACAGCGTCAGTGATCATGGCAATGTTTTCGCAAACCGTGGTCCGGAATCCTCATTAAATTCACGACAGAGGCGGAATGCGCTGAGAACATTAACTCAGTCATTTAGCGGCCGAATTGTACTTCGGCTTCCCTCGGATCTCGACACCGTACACAATTACTTTTTGCCATTGGTTCTTATTCGTTCACCAATATTCTATAGGTGCAGTCTGTCTTCTCAAGAGCTGTCTAATTCATGGGCTATATATAACAGCAATATTAATCGTTAACAACTGTGTGTTTTTTGCCTTGTCGAAAGCAGCTAGAATAAAAGAGTTCCGAAACAATGAAAATTATCAGGTTATTTGAATCCACAGTTGAAGTCGTAATAATATTTCTATCAAAATTTGAATTCGTTAATCACTATGAAGTGATTTAAGCACAATTATATCTCCAAGATTCCAGAGACTGAAATAAATTAAAACGTTCAATTAAAAATGACCATAAACGTTGTGTTCTGAGTATCAAGCGGGTGCGACAGTGAACTGAGAAATAATACTTGATAGTACCCACTTTCATGATAAACAGTAGCCTATGAGAAGTGTTTCAAAGTAATTTATTTTTTGTATGATGTATAAAGTTTCTGATCTTTAACACATTATTGTTAACGCCTTTGTCGACTTTCCTAATGACGGAAGACAGACATTTTTATCTACTATATAATTTCGTAAGCTCACCCACTCACCTCGATAGCTATTGGTTGAAAAATGGTGACGTCATGGGCCATCCTTCGCTCGCAAAACAGCGACCAGAGATACCATTACAAGACATTCGTGGTTATGTCTACAATTTAATAGCTAAGCAACTACTACCAGATTAATTGGCATAATACAGTCATTAAGTTTGCTTTTGGTAGCGTCTCATAGTTAAAAAAAATAGATATCGTTTACGGCTGAAAAAACGTCGAACTGCTTTTTAGTAATGTGTCGCTAATGAAAGAAACATAAAAAAATTTAAAAGGCTTAAATTATTCATAATCTCTGCTATAACTACGAATGCCAATTTCCACTCCAGCATACAAATATCAATTGAATTAAGCCTTTATCTAATATTGCTTCGTGACCAAAGTTAATACATTACAGTTTATTTACTTTTTACTGACTTTGGTTAATAGCCTTTATCATGTTCGCTGTGCGTGAGTTATCAGGTTATTTAAAGTCGACATCAGATCAAATATGTTACCGAAATGAGTATTTTGCAGATCATTTCTTCAGCTTCAACGATTAAATAATCTGTATTAAGTTCTCTGGCCAACGATTGTATTATGAATGTCTATCCAGCCTCAATAAAAAATAAAATAAAAAGAACGCTTTCGAAGCAAACAGAAAGTCTTCAAATCTCACAGACTGAACTTTTAAGGGGTGCTGTGCAAAGTACGGCCAGTAAAAAACTTTGATTTGGGATGAAAAGTGATTAATGCACTCCTTATGCATTAGTATTCAAGAAAAAGTGTACGCGAATTCGACAAAAACGTCAAAGGCGGCTTAAGATGTCTATTAAAACTTAAACAGTAATGTGCGTAATCGCATGTTTCGGCGTGAATTACAACTTTGCTACATATTTTACGGCTTTCGGGTACACTTTTCCTTAAAGAATAAGTGACAAAGAAGCAGCTAGCCGTATTTTCAACCCGAATTAACAGCTTTTTCTACTGGCCGTACTTTGCACACTAACCCTTTTAGGTCAAATACAAGTTCATATTTCAGCAAGTTCGAATGTATGACCATTGAAACAATTTTACGATACCATAATTGTCCCTGTCTGTGGTTAATAAGTCTATTAATACTTAAGGGTCCTTCACGCCCAAGAGATTTTATTCATCCTAAGGGTGAAACACAGGACAAGTTCATATATAGGGGGAAAAAAAACAGTCACTGGCTTACACTAGTATGTAAATATTAACGGAGAATTTTCTTATAATCTTCTCGAGGAGTTAAAACAGAGAATCTAGCGATTTTTGCGCTATTGCCCCCGTGATGACAAAATATTTCGCATCTCTTTACGAGGAAAGGCAGTTCCATTTTTATAGCATAGAAAATGAGTTAACCTTGTCTCGTAAAAATCAATGACTTTGTCACCCAACGTTATCCTGCCTTGCTTTGATCGACTCTTAATGATAACATCAAAGCTGCCATATTCTTCCGTGTCATTGGTGATTCTACAAATAAATTTGAATTTCCAGGTAGTAACTGAACAAAGTAAGGTGAAACTAATTTTACAAGATTAGGGATTGTGGTTCGTGACCTTGTCTTGTATGACCTAATAATTTTCCAGAAACTTCTGATATAAAACAAATTGTTCCCATCCTTGCGGATGTAGAGTTTCTTTCGAGTCAAGGAGAAAACAAGATAACTATAATAGTATTTATAGCTTCAATTGAAAGAAAATCTACTTCAGTTCGGAATTTAGAAATTGTCCACCGTTTCCAGTTAGTGAACTTAGTTGTATCTAACCGACTGTTCACATTTTTATTGCGAACAGTCACAGACATAAATGATAAAGCATTTATCGTATTATCCGAAACCTTGTCATGCTGCGAAAAATTGTAAGAATAATTTTAAAATTACGATTGTTTAGACAACAGTAACAGTTGAAACATTCTTTTAAATATTTTTTTTACAATTTCATTCCTCCCAGGTAAATCCTGGGAGGCGGGCTGTTGAAGGGTTTCGAGGACCCTATTCAACCGACTAACCTAAAGGGGGGAAGGAGGGGAGGGTATGGAAGTCGGCCGTGGCCTTGTAGGGAAGCATCCCAGCATTCGCCTTGAGTGACTGAGGAAAGCCACGGAAAACCTCAGTCAGGATGGCCGAACGGGGTTTGAACCACGTCCTCCCGAATGTCATATAAGGGGAGGGAGGGGGGCAAGACGCCCGTTCTACATTGGATTACTAAAAGTACGCTGTTATTCTCAAACCAGTTGCGAGTAGAGAACAACTCTGCGTTGGCAGTGTAATAAATCATAATACGGAACTATTTTGAAATAATTAAAACAACATTGATTACACAGCATTTTGTTGAATTCAGAGGATACTTTATGTTGTTGTCATAATCTACAGGTGATAAAATTATGGAAACATTGTATTTTATTTAAAGTATTTTCTTTAAAGCAAATATTAAGTTGTTTAGGAACAGGGGTATTGGTTAGTACGCGTAGCTTTGTTATACAAGAACTTGCTGAAAGCCCACTCGTTTTGGGGGCCAAAGGTCATGACAGGTTGACGTTATTTAGCTTATGTGCAGTCTGACCCCTATTTTACCCGAAATTTTGGCTCTGAAAATTTGAAGTATTTACGTTGAGTTTGAAAGGAATGAGAAAGCCTAAGAACAATGATTTCGACCGGACGGAGATTAAGAATTATATAGTAAAGCAGCGGTCGGCAACGCGCGGCCCGCGGGCCGCATGCGGCCCGTAACCTCTCTACTTTCGGTCCGTGTCCGTCTTATAAAAATCATATCGAAAACCCATATTATAAAATAATAAAATAGAAATGCATAAAAGAGTGAACGCGATCTAACAGCGCAGCGAATGAACTACGCGAACAGAGCAGCACAAGTGCGAGCGGGAACGATTCCCCCACTCTCTCCTATGATGGATACAATAGGTCAGCGTTGACAATAATCTTCTCTCGCTCGCCCGCCGTCCGTCAGCGCCGGCTGTGTCATTGAATGAAACAAGTTATTTCATGTGTGCACGCCGCCGCCGCGGCCCTGTACCTACGATTTAGTTATTGTTCTGTTACCTACGAGTGTCTACTATTTTTTTTACAGTTAGGTAAGTGTGAGATATTGATAGTTCATACAATTACATAGCGAAATTAAGTGACATGTTTTCACATGGCTTTTATTCTTACAGCGTGTATTTGGCGTTGTTGGTTATAAGGTTTACTGATGTCTACATAAAAGAGGAAGTTAATTGAAGAAAACAGAGTGTTTAAAGATGCATGGACAGATTTATACTTTTTTATTAATTGCAAAGGAAAGCCGCTATGCTTAATATGCCAAAAAACCCTTGCTATACAAAAAGAATATAACGTCACTATGATACCGAGCATAAAGCAAAATTTGCGTGCCTACTTGGTGATTCCCGGAAAAACAAAATCAACTCACTCAAATCTTCATTCAAGAACCAACAAAGTGTTTTTAAGAAGTCAAATATACGTGCAAGTTTAAGGGTGGCGGAAATGCTTGCCAAGTCTGGGTGACCGTTTACCGACAGCGAATTAATAAAAAAATGTGCTTTTGCTATGGCTGAAGAGGTATGCCCAGATTTAACTTTTAGCCGGTGCACTGAAGATTTGGGCGCTAATTTATGCGAAATACTTCGGGAAAAAGCCCAACAATTTGCATGGTTATCATTAGCCACCGATGAAAGTAATGATGTGTCAGATACCACCCAGCTACTAATATTTGTTCGTGGAATTGATAATTACTTCAACGTTTGTGAGGAACCATCACATTTATGTGGTTTGAAGGGAAAAACTACGGTGGAAGATTTGTTTTGTCATTTAGAACAGGCAATGCCGTCAATACAATTAGCGTGGGAAAAATTGGTAAGTCTAACAACTGACGGAGGTAAAGACATGAGTGGGCAAAACAAAGGCCTGGTGGGTAGAACTAAAAGAAAATCGACAGAGATAAAATGTGAAACCACGTTATTTTTTCATTGCATTACCCACCAAGAAGCGTTGTGTTCCAAAGTCGTTTCATGGGGAAAGGTAATTGACATCGTGATATCCACTGTAAACTATATCAGAAATAATGGGTTGACACATCGTCAATTCCGAGAGTTTCTATCCGAAATGGAAACAGATCATCAAGATGTCCTTGATTATTCAGAAGCAAGATGGTTAAGTAGAGGTGCAGTACTGAAAAGATTTTTCGATCTCAGAAAAGAAATCAACACTTTTATGAATCAGAAAGGTAAATCTATTCCAGAGCTAACAGACCCTCAATGGTTAATAGATCTTGGATTTTTGACAGATTTAACTCATGAATTAAATACGCTGAATGTCAAGCTTCAATGGAAAAACAAATTAATACCTGATATGCATACAGACGTAAAGGCGTTCCAAACTAAAAACTGGCTCTTCATAAAACATATTGACAAAAAAAAAAAAAAAAAAAAAAAAAAAAATTTGATTACTTCCCGAATTGTTTAAAGGCTGTCGAGGAAGCTGGCATTGATTTTAATTGGGATAGTGAGAAAATGAAAGATATTTTAATGGAGTTACAAGGCCAATTCAGTGACAGATTTGGTGATTTCGAGAAGGTTTCGAACAAACTGATGATTTTTGCTAAGGATGTACCCAGTAATTTACAAATGAATGTGATAACTTCAATCCAATGAGAGTCTAAAAAACGCTTTTTACGAGATGAATGATTTGGTCAAATTTTACGGTCTGATTTTGTCCAATTGAAAAAGTTTGCTCAGCAGTTTATTTCAATTTCTGGAAGCACTTATTTATGCGAGCAAACTTTTTCAATAATCTATTAACGAAAAAATAAATACGCTTCTCGTCTCACAGATAAATATTTGAGAGATATATTACGTATTTCAACTTCTAACATGAAAGCTGACATACAAAAATAGCCAGTCAAATGTAACCTCAAACGTCACACTGAATTTAGTATGTAAGATCAATTTTATAACTTTTCTTCATTTGTATCCTCATTTGTATTAATAAAATCTGAAAACTGAGTTTTCGCATTTTTACTGTGTATGTGCGGCCCCACCTTTACTTTGTTTTGCCACCTCGTAGCCCTTGCCTGCTAAAAGGTTGCCGAGCGCTGTAGTAAAGAATAGTGTAATGCAAATTGTCGTTTACTCACGCTCGAACTCAATCGCTATTATCTGTCCTCTTTACTCGAGCGAGCTGTGACCGCTGGAGCTTCCCCAGACTCGGTGGTCAAACGAAGGCTCGGTGGGCAGACGAACGCCCGGCGGCAAAAGGAAGCTCAGCAATGCAACAATAGCGCATAGTGTCTTACTCGTTCGTGCCGCGCGACGAGGTGGTACATTATAGAAAACTGGATACGACTGTTCCGCAGGGTCGTTATCGAATCTTCATTGTATCAATGATTGCTACCAATGTTTTGTACTTGTTCTATCAATTGAAACGCCGTAAATATGAAGTGCAACGTGTATGTTTTTGTTAAACATATGTAACGGAAATATTACAAACTATGAGATCAGAAAAGAGTGTAACGAAACCATGAAATAAATAAGTAATCTTTAGTTACTAACATGCATAAAGTATAACCTGAATTCACATTTATTGCTTTAGGAGGTTACAATTGTATGTGATGTCTTGTCAGGAATTGTCCCTCTTAATGCATAACATTGAACTCTCTTTAATAGCATAACTGATATTACTCTAATAAGTGATTGTTAATAACCAAAAGCTCAATGTTCAGAAACATATTGATACATTTCTTATGAAATGTCGGAACATCGTCACAGAATTCTTGAAATATGGTGCAATCTGCCGATTTTTACCTTTTCATTAACATAGAGCTACTTCCGGAATTTAAGTACCCGAATTTTCCGAAAGTAAACGTAGATATTTAATCTTTAAAAAAATAATGAAATAGCATTTATAAAATAAGAAAAAAAGACATATGCTCTCAACTGTTTTTCCTTCAAAAACTTTTTTCTTCGATTTAGCGATTTTAAGACTGCGATGCAGTTCGTGGATGTTCTGATTGTACCGATCGAGTACCGGAGTCACTTCGTCACCACACAGGGCGCCTATTGTCAGGCTCGAGCTTGCGTCCAGGTTCGATCCTCTGCACTGTATTTCCGGCATGTCTCCGCAGAGGTCGCACTGGCAGCGTTTGCACGACTCTAATAAAGAATCAAAAGTTATTACCGAGTGATCTGATCTGCCTGAAATATTTACTGGATATGAACAACACCCAAAGCGTTTGCTCTTCAAAAGTAGAAAAATTGTTGCGTTTGACGAGACTTAGAAGAAATAAAAGCAGAGGTTTAGTACGAGCAGATACTACACACTATATACACTGCTTTTTATGAACATTGCAGCATCAAGATGAAGACATGTGATTACAATGAAACGTATTTTGCAGATTAGGAACGTGACAATACATAAATTATTACAATTACATAAATATATGTGTAATTTGACCTTGAGAATACAGTAGTGTGTGAGCAATTAGAGCCTCCAGACTTCATGGCATTGAATCAAAGAGAGCCTGGATATGCTGCTGGGGAACACACAGCCTTGCTGGCGCTTATCAGCAGTGGTCGCAGGAGGACCAGAACGAGCAAGTTGCAGACCGACCAACTTCGAGACATGTCAGGTGGACAAATATGCCAGGGAAGCAGTGGTACCCGTCGTTCTTCAAAGACACTCACATTCCTCGCCACATGTGACCGGGCATTGTCTTGCTGAAATATTACATGTGCAAATGACTGCAGGAGGAACAGTAGGGGAAGGCCGGGCAAAGTGGCCACACTAACGTTTGACGATATTTTAAGAACTTACAATATGCCTAAAGGCATCAAAATCAGGCGTTACAAAGTTCAAATATCCTAGTACATACCAGAATTTTTTAGTCACCTTTTAATTAAGTTTAGTACTTAAAATAACCAATTTTCAAAAAGTACCCAAATGACCACTTTGTCGGGCAAAGTGGCTACTTAGCTTCAAAATAAAAAATGAGTGATTAAAAACGCTCTAAATTTGAAAAACACTGTACTTTATTTTTAAAAATGTCATGTAGCTTGTAAATAATAGTGCCAAAAGGAACTTTAATTGCAATTTTCGGATACGAAGGAATAGCTGTTTCATTCAACTCCATCACAGAGCTCGTGAGCCCAAAAGTAACACATTTGGCACTCGATCCATCGTTCTTGTAATGTTGAGTTGAAATACTTTCGTTGCAGTACAGGCACTGTGTGTGTTCTTGATCATCGTCATCATCAAATAACATTTTTTGTGTTAGATTTTCGGCGGTTGGTGGTTTTCTATCTAGCATTGGTTTCTTTCTTCTTTACTGTTTTCTTTTTGTTTGCTTTTGCAGATTTAAGTACATTTTTGTATGAAAACCTTTGTTTTGGCATTATCATTTGCTTTTTCCTGTTATTGTTGCACGACAATATCCTTTAGGCTTTCATAAAAAGAAGTTTACGGTCGTTGAAATAACACCACAAAATAGAAATAATTTAATTACTTTTGTTTTTTGATTATTATTAACATCAGCTTCACACTATAATAAAGCATCGTATAGTTTTAATAATCTGCAAGGAACAAACAGGATCCGTGCGCAGCAGACAGAGGCCACTTCGCCCGGTTTGGCGCCGTTACAGAAACGTCATTCTATCTTAACAATGCAAAGAAACAATAATGATAACCAAATCAGGAACTTACAGCAAAAACATCACTCTTGCAAAATCATTTTGTTCAGAAGCGGTAAGTCATCTGATTTCTTAGTAATAAATTCATAAACTGACCACTTACCTAACATCAGGGTACTCAAGAACCACAAATATTCTAATAACTTCGAGAGATGATGCGCTAACCGCATCGGCCTTCTCAAGGTAACAGAAGGCATTAAATTGCACCAGTTACGATTTTTCCTGCGTGATGACACCGTCATTTGGCCCCATAAATCCCCATGACCACTTTGCCCGGCTCTCCTCTACCTGGAGTTCTAAAATCTCCACGATGTAGCGGTTGCTGTTTAGATTGCCTAGGAGGAGAAATCGCCGCAGTCAACTTGAGTTCAACGGTATTGGCCATCACTGTAGGACAAGTTGAACGGTGGTTCGTCTGGAAACACTACATTTTACCACGCAGCACGCCCGTGTACACTGCAGTGTGAGGAAGCCGATGGATTGCCATACATGCCAACAGTCCAGCTCGCAGCAGACGGCATCGAAGCAATACCTAGGCAAGAGAAGAAAGAGGAGGACATCTCAAATGTCAGTCAGAATACGACAAGGTTAGTCTATATCAAACGCCCATTAAATACAATAACCACTCGACCCTCCACAACTTTGACATCCTAATATCTATGTTAACATATTATTGTAATTGGTTCACTGCACCCACCACCCGTTTCTTAGAATCATACGTATAATTTTGTAAAACTTTTTCGGTCCACGTTAATTTGATGCAACGTTTAGAAGCCTATCTCCGAGTTCGTCTTCCGGCAAAGCGTTGCATTCCTGAAGGCGCTGTACTTATAAAACTTTATATAGGGGCGGCTACTCGAGGAATCTAACAGTTTGCTGGAAGATAAAGTATGAGACCGCCTTCGAAACGTCACATCAAACTGACACGCTTCTCCAGTGGAACGCTTTTTTTTTTTTTTTTTTTTTTTTTTTTAATTCTCTGGGAACGCCTCAGTTCCTTCAATTGTACAATTATTTACTGAAGTATTTACCACGCAGCGTGCCAGTGACAATGTTCCTGTGCACAGTGCAGTATGAGCCTTTAGTGGAAGCCGGCGTATCACCATGCATGCCACCAGTCCAGCAGACGGCGTCTAACCAATACATAGGCAAGACAAGAGATGGTTAGTTAAGTAACCAACACTTAGACGTGCAGAAATAAGTGCTTTTAGCGTTATTGAATGGAGTAATCAGATGAACAGTTGGCCCAACAGTCAAACAGTTAATATTTGTTACTAAACCAAGCTTAACATAACGTGGATATAGTACCGCGTGAGGGTTGCGTACAGTTTCACGTGGATTCGGTGCCACGTAGTGTCCTAGCATAATTCACGTGAAAAAGAGAATCATTCACAGAGGCAGAAGTCAGATTAAGGGCCAATAAAACTTTCACCCGCAACTTCTCTCTCCCGTCTAGGGGCTTTAATCAAAGATCCACCATACCACTCACTTACAACACTAACGAATGCCGAAGACGATAACAGATTTAGCTAATAACAGGTAACACATTCAAGCTCTAGTAATATTAGTAGTCAATACTAACGGCAATGGATTCCATCACATTTTATTTTACTAAAATTTGACA
This sequence comes from Vandiemenella viatica, assembly GCA_031002005.1. NCBI lineage: Eukaryota > Metazoa > Arthropoda > Insecta > Orthoptera > Morabidae > Vandiemenella > Vandiemenella viatica. The sequence goes on from CM061920.1 coordinate 287,305,876, forward strand.
TTTTGTTAGCTTTTTTGTAATTATTTCCTTCCACGTGTTCTGTGCACAAAATATGTAAATTATGAATTCCTTTGAAAGTAACAATACATTTCTGTCATTCAGTGGATGCTGTGTTGTTATTCATTGGCATCTGCGTAATTCAAAGACTTAATACACGATAATTATGGAACAAAAGCCATTAGATGGAGTTAACAAAATATCAGGTATTAGTTAACCGTTTTTAATTAATTTATTTATACATTTAGCATGGCAAGATTAGGGCTGTCAAGCCCTATCTTATCTCATACAGATGTTTATAAAACATATTTTACGCTTTACACAAATTAACACTATACTATATTTATTTTACATTTGGTTTAAATTTAATTAAGAACTAACATACTGACTAAATTCTTAAGTTGATGGTTAACTGGTGCATTAGTAGATAATTGATATAAACTAATGCTAGCGAAGTCTGAAGAAGAAAGTGGTACAAAATAAATACTCTTGAAGGGTGAAGAAACATGTGAAAATGGCACGAACTAATACTATTAAATTTAGAATAAATGTGTGGAAATAACATAAATTAATACAACTGAATCCTAGCAATAAGTTATACGTGGAATATGAGGTTCTTAAGATAATGCTGGGACAAGTAATGTTTACTCAAGCGTATTTAAATGGACCGATTTCATTGGCTGTTATAATTTTCCGTTCTACAATCTGGCGGCTGAAATGTGGCATGACAATGTATGGTTAATGTATTTGAATTAAGGAATCTGGCGTTAATATTACGAGAAAGTCCTAAATATGTGTTGGTGGAATAAAGCTAGGCGAAGATGATGAAGGAGACAGAGTGTGGAATTGTCGTCGATTGCGAGAGAGCAATCGCAGGTCGCTGATGTATCTGACGCAAGAGTTCATTAACCCTCAATGTTTAAGCAAAAGACTCAAATAAAATTTCAGCCCATAAAAAGGAGAGCAGTAGCACCCAGTATTCAACCCGCTTCATAATCCAGTGTTATTGGTGATATCACCTCTTATTTCCACACTTGCCTTTAGCTTAATGTTTTTCATTAGTAACTTCTAGTTTCTGTCAATTCTGATAATTTTCAGTGTATTTGTTAATTTTTCGCACCGTTCATATTCAAATAACTTTTATAAATGAATAGTGGAAGAAGTGACACGGCATCTAGTTATACGATGGACTGAACTTGGTATCGTTGATTTTTACGAGTGCAGTATTTGTGTTTTTTTTATTTTATTTTGTTGACACTTTGCCTGGTTAGCCTACAGTATCTTGAGAGCTAAGCGTACGAAGAAGAGAGAAACCACTCCGTTGACTGGTTTGGTGCTGCGGGGGACGGCTAATAATTCAGGGGCGACATGGCACGTCGCTCACGCAGCGCCGCTTGCGGCGGTAATTGGAAACCGCGGCGCTGCCGTCAGCCACAGAACTCACGCCGACCGAACGACATCACCACTCGCTGCTGTTCCGTTATGTTTGCGAACAGATGATAAACAGCCAGGTATATATACCTCACCGTTCTTTCGTCAAGTTTTACACGCAGGCAAACAATGATTGCTAAATTTCAGCGGTATTTACGATCAGGGACACCCTGGAGCCATATAATCCATTCTTCTCGAATTGTACGCCTGTTGTGTTATTCCAATCTACACAGATTAAACAAAATAAGCTATTTGGATGGGGTTAAGACTATGAGTTCGCAACTTCCCATCACCGACTTGCTTCGACGTGTTGCGAGTATAATTTTTTTTTACTATATTCGTCATTTCTTCACACAAACACACAGTTTTTATCCTATTTTGATGGAACTTTGCAAAAACAAATAGAAAAACACTGTTTTCGTTTGATTTAGACAAAAAACTAAACCTTCTCCTCCTTCCACCATTCACCTTAATTTCTGCCAACGTTGTTCACACAAAACCACAGTTTTTATCAGATTTCGATAGTACTTAGCACAAGTATGCTTCAGGACTAGGCGGTCTGGTAACTGAGCTGTTAAGGCGCTTACTTACCTTCGGACGTGGATTTAAATCCGTTGGGGAGCAGGAATTTTTAGGAGTTGTATTTGACTATATGAGTTACGCAGGGACGTTCCGTGGCTCTGATTTTACGTTAAACTGTAGGCATCTGAGGAAAGGAATTGCCCTTCCTGCCTCTGACACAATAGCTTGGTACATCTCCTTCGGAAAGATTCGACAAACCTTCGAGTTGTGGACTAAGTTAGATTTCTTTAGGAGCGTTCCGCGATTTTTGGATGGGTAAAATCTTACCAGTTTGGGTCACAGTCACAGTAATGTCAGCAGTATATCTAGAGCGATCTGGTGGCTCAGTGGTGAAGTTGTCTGACTAGGAAACGAAAAGTCCCCGATTTGAATCCCTGTCTCGGCGGAGATTTTCATATATCCTTAACCTTCACCTCTGACACAGCTTGTTGTGTAATGTGAAGAACGCCAGAAAGTTTCCGTGGTTCGGATTCCACGTTAAACTGTAGGTTCCCTGTACCTGGTAGCACTACCGGGTTAGGTTAAGGCGGCTAAGACAGGGACGGAATGCGCAGGCAATGGAAACCCTGTCACCAGTTCATTACGACCACACGGAATTAATATTATTTTGTGTATCTGTAGCTATAAATATGACGTGTTGCGCATATGATATTCATAGTTTTAATTTTTCACTTCTGTCGGCAGTCCACAAAAATTGGTGTTTTTTTTTTTTTTTCGTTTAGTACCTTCTTTTTCTATGTTCCGCAGCCGAAGGGAAACAAAGCCCTGTTATTGTCACTCCGCTGTTAATCCGTCAGTGGCAGATTTCGTGATTGTAAATGAAATTATTTACATATTTCATATTTGGATATGTATTATTAAGGGGCGGGGATTCATGTAAGTAAATAGGATTACATCATAGTAGATGGCATAAGCATAACCTTTAATACATCTTACGGTAACTGAACTTTTGCACCAGCAGAACGAGTAACTGCGGTAAACATATGGGGCACTGATTTTTCCACCAAGTGACTGTGTTCTTTCCTACCATTTCCATGTCTGTTTAGCTCATTTAGAATACATAACCCTAACTGCCTCTGATTGTAATCGTGCTTAATCTGTTGTTATCATTTTTAGGCTATTTCACTATCAGTAACACTTCTAAACACCACTGACTTTACGGTAAATAAGAATGACAAAAGTGAGAACTTTAGCAGTTGCAGGTAATTTAAATTGAGTGGGGAGAAGCATCTGCATTAGCATCTGTGGTGCCCGGATTGTCTCTGGTGCTCGGTCGGCATCCTACAGCGATGAGGAATTACTTAAAACTGATGACAATACAATCGCAATACAATTCACGGTGATTGCTACTTAGTTTTTATTGTCGAGTCGTAATTATCATACCTCAATATTAATTTTATTATAATTTTCGTGTTTAAAATTTAGTAAATTATCATCATTAGCTCTTTGTTCTGAATTGCTTCTCACACAAGCAAATAAATAAATCTGCGAAAGCAATGTATATAAGAACGCGAGTAAAGAAGAGAATAGTAACAATATTTCTCGAATAAATTGACGAGTATTTATTTTTATTTTTTTATTTATTTATCAATCTCGTTTCAAGGATCCCTGCTGAGGAAGCACCTCTGGGATGTGAAACATGTCATGGTTAATATACATACATACAATATGAGTTATAATCATATTAAAAAACAATTATATGTTACAAAGAAAAAATAAAGACAATAAAATAAACATAAATTTTTACAACTTTGATTTGCAAAAGTCATATTGAATACAATTAACTGTTTTGTTCAAATTCTTGAATGGAGTAGAAGGAGTTGCCAATAAGATAATCTCTCAGTTTTTCTTTAAATATATCTTTATTTTCTGCAAATTGTTTTATACCCTTGGGAAGTTTATTAAACAGATGTATACCAGAATAATTAACTCCTCTTTGTACTAATGACAGAGATGTTTGTGGTTTGTGCAAGTTATTTCTGCTTCTTGTATTGAGATTGTGTACCTGTGAATTAGAAGTAAACAGGTTACAATGATCTATGACAAAGCACATGAGAGAATATATATACTGAGAACTCATTGTAAGAACACTGAGTTTTTTTAAAAAGTTGTCTGCAAGAAGTTCTTGGTTTTACCCTACACAACATCCTAGTAGCTCTTTTCTGTGCTATAAAAACTTTTTTACTTTGTAAAGAGTTTCCCCAAAAAATTATGCCAAATGACATTACTGAATGAAAATATGAGGAGTAAACCTGTTTCGTTAATTCTAGATCTGCTGTTAGAGAAAGTGTTCGTATTGCAAAGGTGGCACTACTTAACTTCTTCAGTAGTGAAGTGATATGTTCATGCCAACAGAGTTTCTCATCTATTTTAATACCAAGGAATTTTATACTCTTTGTTTCTAATATTGTGTTATTTTTATAGCTTACTTGTAAATCTGGCTGTGCATATTTTTTTGTTTTAAACCTAATATAATGTGTTTTTTTTTTCAAAATTTAGTTTTAATGAATTTGCCTTAAACCAATTTGCTACTTCACTATGTATTTCATTTACATTAAATTCTAGATTGCTGTTTGGTGTTTTTCTCACAGTCAGGTTAGTGCCATCTGCAAATAAAACACTCTTAACTTTGTCAGATAAGTTTCCAGAACAAAAGGAGAAGGGGTCCTAGGACAAAACCTTGTGGAATTCCATGTTTTAATTTTTCCCAGTCTGATGAAGCATCTTTGTTTATTTTAGTATCAAAAATGGACACTTTTTGCATTCGACTTTCCATGTATGATCTAAACCATTTACCTGCGATTCCATAAATACCATAGTATTCCATTTTTTTCAAAAGTAGTTCATGATTTACACAGTCAAATGCTTTTGCAAGATCACAAAATATTCCTACAGGGCTCATTTTATTATTAAGTTCCTCAAATGTGTTATTTAAAAATGAATATATAGTCATTTCTATAGACCCAAATTGGGATTTAGTGAGGATATTATTTTGCGTAACATGTTTTATTACTCTACAATACATGACTTTTTCAAAAATCTTTGAGAATCCTGAAAGTAATTAAATGGGACGATAGTTATCTACACATGTTGATTCTCCTTTTTTAAACAACGGTTTTACAACTGCATATTTTAGTCTATTTGGAAACACACCTTGAATTAACGATTCATTACAAATGTGGGGCAAGTACACGATCGATACAATCTGAACATCTTTTTAGTAATTTACTTGAAATATTGTCATAGCTGGAAGAATTTTTAGGTTTTAATTGTTTAATGAGTTTATTTATTTCTGAGACTGTTACTGGTGGCAATTGCATTTCCACAAATCTATTTGGGTAAGCAGTCTGAAGAAGCCTAAGGGCACTATTTGGGGACTTTTTCTCTGCCTAATTTCTCTACAACTGTAGTAAAATGTTTGTTAAATATTTCACAAACTTCCCCTACTTCACTCTGGATAGATGAGTAGATTACGATTGTTGTCCCTTCTTCCCCAAAAGAGTACACGGCGAATAACATGATTATAAATGTTTTATATGGCACTGACAATGTGGTTTTGTCTTTACGTGAATAGCTAAATTCTGGGCGCATAATATACAGCACTGACTGCGAAATGCTCGCTAATTTTCAGCTTAAAATCATGTAGACAGCACTGCCGGAGCTTCGTGATTTATACTTTTTTTTTTTTACCTTTGGAAGTTTGAGCATTAATTAATGTAAACCGTCAGCAGGGTGATATTGGCTAATGAAAAAATGACATCGAAATCAAAAATACATTTAAAGCGTGAATGTGATAAAACTGTCAATTGATATCATGAATAAACGTTCTTCGTTAGAAAAAGTGAAAAACATATGACATAAAAAATGACAAAACACAAGCGGGCTAGTGTTAATTCGAATAACGCTATGATAACACGTTCGTTGCTGAATGCTTCGAGACAGATAGACAACCGAAGTTCATTACTCGTAGATTAGCATGCAATATATGAAGTGTCACTGAGGCAGTGTAATTTTACAGGTTCCGTAATTTTTTCCTGTTACTGCAAGGTTGGTCTGTATTAAGCGGTCATCACCGTTTTACTTTTCTGATTCAAGCAGACAACTTTTGCAGTAACAGCGATTGGTCTAAAATAGGAGCATATTTCTTGACTGAGAATTTAGTTGTGCCAGCTGTAAATGAAGGATTCGCTCCCTGGGGAAAAAAAGAATATTTTTATGATCGAAATTTAATATTGTTGCATACTTTTTAGCAGTCCTATAAAAACATCATTCATTAATAACGTTCACAGTACTTTTTTAGATATTGTGAGAGGTGAAGCTTAATGACGGGAAACGTAACATTCAAAAAAAAGAATAAATGTTTCGGCAGTTATAAACCTATGAATATAAACAACAGGTATTACGAATATTACACCAGTACTGTAACGTAGAGGATATTCTGCCAGTTTAAGAACAAGTGCGTAAGTGAAGCTAACTCCGCTTAATGTATGCCTGAAATCAACGATGGGAGATTTAAACCAGCATTCATTATATTCCGAGAACTGTTAAAATTAAGGATAGGTATTTGAGGCACAGTGAAAATTTGAATAACACAACCTTTGAAATTTCTAAGTACAAAATAGAAGACCTGGCTGAAGTTGTAGTGGGGCCTCGTCAACCTTTGAATTTTTAACATTGTAAATTTTTATTTACAATAAACGTCCTTGAGGCATTTTGTAATTTTAATACCTTTAAATTTGGTATGTATTAAAATGAAAAATAAATAAGCCAGATTATTTAGTCAATCTTAAAATTTTGCAAGACCGTTTCAAAATTGTATTTCTTAAATTTCTAAAAATGTACTTGAGGCATGCTGAGATTTACACACGATAATATTACAACCTAGAAATAAATAATTCTGAAAAGACAAGCGATTTGGGTGGGACTTTACACCTGCCAGGTGATCGGAAATGTTATACGATAGCATGATTGAATTGTATATCAGCGGCAGGCTGATTTGAAACGTGTTGCGGTTCAATTGGCTCTCGCCAGACTCATAGCAAACATGTAGTTGTTTAAAAAGATTTTGTAGCAGTTAAAAGATGCTCATTCGTAGTTATTTTTTTTTAGAATTTTCATATATTCGACAAATGAAATATTTTTTATTTGTCCTCTGTGTACTGTATAACGGATTGTAAAAAAATAATTAATACAAAAATTATTTGATAAAATTTATTTTGATGAACTAATTATGTAGGTATCTATATATATATATATATTCTTCATCTGTATTGATTGTTTCATTATAATCATCATCATAAGCAGCAAAGTCTTCATCAGTGCTCAAATAATCTTCTTTTTCTGGTTCTGTTTTATTATCTGAAAATAATAATGCATTTATATTTAATGAATAATACAACGAACCTGTATCATTTTTATTGATGTTCTCATTTCTTCCATTAAATATAATATCTAACACTAATTGTACCATACATTCTCCATCAAAGCAAGGAAATTCTAATCCATTTTTCTTTCGTGGCCATCCATTAGATCCAGATTTTAAGGAACTCGGAAAACGCAAATACGCCAAATATTCGAAATGTTCTTAGCTCTTAAGAGCTGTTGCAATTCAACTTTACACGCTTTAAAAATTATTTTGTGAAATTCAGGGATTTAAAAATATCAAAGATATAAATATAACAAGATTTCATAAATTCTGCTATCTTTACGAAGCTGACAACAAAACAGAACCTTCTAATAAATCATGAATAAACTGTGATCCCTTTACTTTGCCACCGTTACTTTAACAGCTTTACTAAATAATCTGGCTTATTTATTTTTCATTTTCATATATACCAAATTCGAAGGTATTAAAATTTCAAACTGCCTCAAGGACGTTTATTGCAAATAAAAATTTGAAAAGTTAAAAATTCAAAGGTTACCGAGGCGCCACTACTCTTCAGCCAGGTCTTCCATTTTGTACTTAGAAATTACAAAGGAAGTGTTGTACAAATTTTCGGTGCCTCAAATACCTACCCTAAATTTTTTACAGCTCTCGTAGTATTAGGGTTCTGTACCCAATGAGCCACGAAGCTATATTTCTGACTCCCCTCTGTTTGTTTATACAGCGCCTTAGCGGCTTTAAATGGAATTAGATGGATTTGACAAATTTGCACGTGTTGCGTTCATTTTATATGAGTTATATTCCCTACTAGATCCGGTATTACTTAGTGAACTTGACGTACTTTACTATTTTATACGTGTGACTTTCACCTTCAGATATTGCTGAATATAACAATATTTTATTCTTTTTTTACCTTTCGATGATTGTTTATGCCCTTTTAGTAGAGTGAATACATTATGCGTCGTCTTTTTAGCTTTAAGAATGTCGAATGCTGGCTCGCCTTATGTTATCCAACATCGGTTACGTTAGCGCCATGTTTTACCCTAGAAGGTAGGCTGCCATGCAATAAATCTTAGCACTGAAATCCAATATGGCAGCTACGCATAGAGAAATTGTAAATGTTACAGATTTTCTACTTATTGCATGTGAAAAGTAGTTTTTATCCAACAATTAAGACTTAAAAAGAAACGAACTTAGCCTTATTCACCTACTACACTTTACAGCTCTCCTGGTTTCGATTACTGTCATTCAGTTACTGACTCACTTTTAAGCAATTATCTATTTTCCAGTTATACATATTATTGAAATTTATACTTTTTAATACATCTTTATATTTGTACGTAATATCACAAATACTTCTACCCACAGCCGTTTACAATTTTTTAATAAACCATTTCGTTTTTTTCATTCAAACAATCAGAGTCATTAATATTTCTTGTTCAACTTCGTCTCTTCAACTGTTCTTCCGTATATCTTGACGCTTTTCATTTGATCACTGAACCCTGATACAAATTCTTTAATACTAGATGACCCAAGCTAAAAATAATAGAACGATTGCGGGTCTGTAATAGGATAAAAGAAGAACCGCCTCCTTTGTTTCAATTGTTTATTTGTTTAGTGTAATTGGTACGCAACAAAAGTCGAGGCGACACAGTGGTTCAGGATTAAAGGAGAGTGGACATTCGAACTAAAGTCATAATATCGCTACAAAAACAATTGCTTTAGACAGCATTTGCTCTGCTGATCAAAAATTGTTATGTTTAATTTATGATAAAAATGAGTCCTTCATACTTAAAAAAAAATGTATAGGTGAAAATCAGTTTTTTTTCCACGGCCCTACATCAAAGTGTCAAAGTCAAATCTTACGCAATCGTAAATACGTACCATACTTAATATTACGACTTTTTTTTTGTTTTTTTTTATCCTTGCCTCTTTGACTACAGGGTGAAAGTGAATTTCAGGACTAAAATGTAGTGAACATTCGAAGTGAAGTCATAATATCGATCCATAAAAAAATTGCTTTAGACAGCATTTGCTGTGCTGAAATTGAACATAACAATTTTTGATATGTTCATTATTTTTGGATCGATATTATGACTTTAGCTTGAATGTACACTATGCTTTAATCCTCAACCACTGTGCGCCAGTCAAGCAGTTTATTAATAGCCTGAGTGGAGACCTTAATCTTTTAAATGATAACTCATTTATCTATTTAGGTTGGGTGTAAATGGAGATAAAAGGCTCGTAACAAAAAAAAAAAATAATAATAATAAAAAATAAAAAAATAAAAGCTATGGAAATAATGATACTTTTGCCCTTCAAGGGTCGAATTCCAAAAGATTCATTTCTTTAGATATGATTTTACCAACGCAGAGACCTTAATCTTTAACATGGTAGCTCATTTATCTATTTTGGTTAGATATCAAGGGACATAAATAGCTCATGACACAAAAACACATTGCAGAAATGTTTATACATTTGCTCTTTAAGGGTCGAATTCGGAAAAAAATTCTTGTCTTAATATTGGTATGATATCACGAAAGTTGAGATCTTAATCTTTAAAATTATACTTTATATAACGATTTCAGTTAGGAATCCAGGGAGATAAGCGGCTCGTGACACAAAAAAACAGCATTTTAGGAATATTGACATTTTTGCCCTTCAAGGGTTGAATTTGAAAAAATGTCTTAATATGATATGATCAAAGTGGATACCTTAATCTTTAAATTGATACCTCGTTTAACGATTTCGGTAAGAACAGAGATAATGGCTTGCGGCAACAAAAAAAATACCTTATATAAATAATATATATGATATGATGATGATAAAATCATTAATAATCGTATTTATAGTCTTTTATATTCATTATGACATATTACAATCACAACTAGCATTTTCGGTCAGTGGTGATATAAGTCCTTTATAACATAAAGCCGAATATCACTTTAAAAATATATATATATATTTTTACGTAGGTAAAATACTCGTCTTGCATTCGTATTATAGGCTGTTGGGCTACCTCAGCTCTCTAAAAGTCGCCGTTTCGCTCGAACCTTCGGAATACCTTCTTTGGCCGAGAGTCGATAAGAAGTCTGGAGCCGTAACTTAAGCTCCTTAGGCGGTGCCATTCTGAAAACCGACACATCTCAGCACCCAGAATGAGTCCACAGCGAACTGAACAGAACTGCATGTTGTGACGTTGATCGTAGACATATTTCATACCAATGAATCTTCTGCCACAGCAAAAATTTAACAGACATATTACTACTAAAGCTTGTAGAGTGTATGATGTTTTAATAAGTTATTTCCAAAAGCGCAGAACGGGCCACGGTTCATTTGATAGAGCAACTGGACATGAAGTTGACGGTCAGTACTCAGTTACCTGTCAAGATGAATATTTTCCACGAATCTGAAAGACTGGAAGGGCATCCCTTATTATTGATAGTGCCTCGCATGAATAAACAGGTTGTATTTCCTCCGTGAAAAGGACAGGTGTGTAGTGTTGTTAATGACCATGCATTTCCTTTCCAGTGATGATGCAATGGAGTGAATTTCAGAGATATGATCCCCTTAACAATATAACAAAAGCCCCAAAATATGTTTATAATTGGCACTATAACAAACCTAGAGGCTACTGACGTGAAGGAGGACGTAAATATGAAATATGAATACGTATAAGGGGAAGACTTTGAGGAATAGTAGTAAATTTTAGAAATGGAAACGGATATATGAAGGAAAAAGTATTAATAAGTGCAATTACGAGAACAATCAGTGGGAAATTCTGTACCCTGGAAACTGAGAGATAACGAACCAAGCCTTTATTAATTTCGAAAACATTCCATAAATTACAGAGTACTCTGACATATATATAAAATTAGCATTATCTTTATAGTTTATAGGAATCAATTTTTGGCTTAAAGGTCCAAATATTTAGTAAAATGATTTTTTTTAAACTAACAGAGAGGGCTACAGGATACTTCAGGTGTTTTAGAGAGTGATACAAACACTAATTCTTTCATATTTCTGCTACTATTATTTATATCAAGTTACCCGTAGCTCAGGGTGTAGACCATCTGACTTTCACCGAACTATCGGGGTTAGATCCATGATAAATCCAAAGATTTTCCGTCTGAGCTGAACGACTGGAACTACTCCCTATGCCCAACCAGTCTGCTGTCCAATTAGCATCGCACAGGAAACTATGCAAAGAAGGTAAAGCAGGCCTGATCGTAGTCTTAGGCCATTGTTTGTTTAGGAGGAACTGTATAAGGTGAGAACTCATGGCACTATTGGTTACGAAAATGTGAAATTGGAGAATCAGCCTTCGTTATCGCATACCTCTAGTTATCAGAGGCTATATTGTTTCGCAGCAGAAGATATGAAGCTTGACAAGACAATTATTAACGACGAAGATCAGATCCTAAAAATATTGCTTCACGCAGATTATTTTGTTTACTTATGGCTATATGCCTCGTCGATGTTGAGGCCATTAGAGGCAGGATAGGATTGGGGACAAGGAACGGGAAGGAATTCGGCGATGGCCATTCGCCTAGACTGATTTGGAGTAACTATGGAAAAACCCAAACCTTGATGTTAGGACGGGGATTCAAACCGGCGTCCTCCCGAATGCGAGGACACAACGTTAAACGTTCACCCACCACGCTCGGTTTGAAGATGGTAGCTCTGCGTGTTTCTTCAGAAGAAAACAGAGCGTTGCCTGATCTAGAATAATATTCACTCTGCTGATAACCTTATAATTTTGTGTACAGACAAGCACTGCATTAAAATTCCTAACAGCGTGTTATACATACCAATGTCGAAGTCGTTAGAGTCGGTCTAAGATGGATTTGGATAAGGAATGGGATGGAATTCAGCCACGGTCTATCGAAGAAATCATTGCTGCATTCAACTGAAGTGATTTCCGAAAACCAAGTAAAACTGAAATCAGGATTGCAGTACAGAAATTTGAACCAGCGTACACCCGAATGCCAGGCCCGACCGTTACTGCTCACCCACAGGGCTCAGTAGCAAGTTATTACAGAAGGCCTAACGAATTTAACCGAAAGAGAGAAATGATGAAAATTAAAGCATGACCAAGAGATATGGCAAAAATTAAAATTCATATGCCCAAAATAAAAATACAAGGAAGAACGAGTGAATGAAATACAGAAACAAATTGAAAAATTTCGTTACCAGAGTTGAAGAAAGGGACGACTGAAACGTTGTTGTTGAAATGAAGAACAAATTGTAAAAATGCCATATAACAATTTAATAATACGAAATACTAAAACAAACAAACACATATATGAAGTCGGCAAAAGAAGTCTGGTTACAAAGCAAATGTAAAATGAGATCGTCCTCATAAGCAACTGAACAGTATTAAAAAGTCAGTACCAATAAGATTCAAGACAAGAATCCACATACTAAAATTCGTTGAACCTGGAGGTTGAACGTCAACTCGATAAATCGGAAAACTTCGGCGAGTCCGATGATACCCGAACTGTTAGTCACACTGGCCGCCACCATAGTGCTGCCTGGCTAAACAGGAAATTTCAAATGAATAACTAACTGCATTCACTTTATTTGCTCTTACATTGTGAAAATCATAAGTAAATTTCAAGTAAATAATTGAGTTGTATAACAGCGATCAAGTTAACACAATTCTCTGTTGTGAAAGTAACTGCACTAAAATACGATGGACAGTGATAAAAAAAATAATGCGAGGCAGGGAGTAAAAAAATACAATGCAAAGTTCGTTTAAATTTATTGTCGCTTTTTGTATATTTACGACGACTAGACGCAGACATTCATGTAAGGAGAAGAGCATCAGATGTCTGTACTGTATTCTCAGTAGTAGTTACTAGAACCAGGTCACAACATAATCTAAGAATTTTGTTGGCAAAAGATAAGAAAATTTAAGTTTATTAAAAACTCAGAAATTTTTTATAGGAAACGTAGATAACCTCGAAATAAATCAATGAAACATATAATAGTTTTTGAAATTATACTTTACTTAGAAACTTTTCCATAACAATAAAAATTTGCTTTATTTAAAGTCAAATTTATTTATTTAAAAACACCCTAGCCAAATACTTCGAGAGTCTAATGCAGGGGTCCCCAAACTTTTTATCACGTCGACCCCCTCATAGAACATTTGTCTTCTCATCGACCCCCAGATTAAACGTTTAATAAAAACCAGTGCCGGATCTGGGGGGGGGGGGGGTGTAGACCGGGGTGCCAAGTTAAAGGGGGCGGCAAAATCATGTTTGAAGGTCGGCGATTTAAGTCGCGGAAACCATTTTTTAGCTCTACTAGTACACTGGGCGCGGGGCGGCGACAACAATGAGTTTGACCAACAATCGGCGCGGCGACAACAATGTGTTTGGCCGACAATCGAGGTGGCGACACTTGGGGTCAGTTTTTGCCCGGTTCGAAAAATTCCTGGATCCGCCAATGATGAAAATTTTAAACCATTATTAGCATTTCTGATGTTAAACAATAAGGAAACTTGCATAACAACCCAAAGAAAGTATTTATAGTTCCCACACCTTAAAAAATCCACCCAACAACACTAACAGAAAAAGGAGATATTTTACACTGCTATTATAATCGTAAAAAATAATAACAAAATTATAGTTAGATGGAAACTAGCCTATAGCCGTAAGTGTCATAAAATGTAAAATAAAAAATAATACTTGAAAATTTAAATAAATTATATTCGATAAAAAAAAACATCTACCATTTTACGACTACTATTGAATACATTAAAAATAAGTTAACATACCTTTTTATTAAAGTATCTGATATTAGTGAGATGGATGGATCTGAAGGGCAGCAACAAGATTACTGATGTTCGGTTGAAAATTGATAAGTTTTAGTCACAAATCACCACGGTTTTCCAAGTTCAGTCTGTTTCTCTGTCTTGTCAAAATAGCGTTCGCGTGGCTAAAGCCAGCTTCAACCATGTATGAAGTTGGGAATGCAAGTAAGAAAGGTTCGGCTTCTGCTCTGAGCTTGGGATATTTTGTAGCGATATTGTTATCGCTCCAAAATTCGCTGAGGTTTTTATTTTTAAACAACGCTTTAGCTTCCAGATTAACGCATATTTCAATCATTTCATCTTCTAAGCCGGGTTCATTACCTTCATTATCAATTTTAACATCAAATGGAGAAGCAAACCATTCAGGAACATGCATGTTCTCCAAGTCTTCGAAACGTGCTTTGAAGTCTTCTCTTAATTTATCGAGATGTTTAATATATATCTCCAAATCACTGTCGGGTATCTCTTCATTTTCTTTTAGTAGTCGAAAGTTTGAAAAATATTTTAAATCTTTACGTGCCAGTGAAGATTTTAACAGGTCCATTTTTAGTTGAAAGGCCATTATAATTGTTCGAGCTTGAACAATTGTAACATTTTTTCCTTGTAAACGCTTCTGTACTTCGTTAAATTCCGAATAAAGATCTGCCAAATAGAACAGATGGTTCTTGCACTGTTTTAACTTGTCACATAGTAATGGATCCACATTCTTAAGAAACTCTGCAGACGAGTCATACAAGTCAACAAGCCTCTGCAAACTATCACCTTTTGACAACCACCTTACCTCAGTGTGTAAAAGTAATTGATTGAAAGGTTCATCATTTTCTTCACATAACTTCGGAAACAGTCGGGAATTGAGAGGATGAGCTTTAATTTTATTAATTGACCTAATGCACACTTTTAGACTATCATGCAGCTCGCCACTCAATTTTTTGGCTATAAGATGCTGCCTGTGTAGGACACAGTGAACGGTATGTACATTAGGAACTTTTTCCTTCAGAAAGACGAAAAATCCTCTATAACGGCCTACCATAGCAGGTGAACCGTCAGTAGCTACTGCAGTAATATTCCCGAAAGGAATGTTGTGCTTGTTCAAATAATCTTGCAAACATAAAAAAATTGTCTCACCTTTTGAATCAGTTTGTACATATTTAGCAAACAGAAATTCATCAACAGTGTCATTCAGGAATGGACTATGGAACCTAACATAAGCCATGAGAAGATTTGAACTTTCGAAAGTTGATTCGTCAAGTTGAATAGCAAACTTACAATGCTGGAACTCAGAGGTCAAAGATCTTTCAACATCATCGGCCATTTCCTCTATATGTCGCTGCACAGTATTTGCACTCAATGGTATGCACTTTAAAAATAGTTGAGAGTCTTTCTTCATAACATTTTCAATTGCCTCTTTTATAGCTGGTACTATAATCTCTTCACCAATAGTGTACGGTTTGCCTTTCTTTGCTATGTTAAAAGAGATGCTCAGAATGTCCTCAGTCCTCCATCACTGTCAGCGCTAGCAGATGACTTCAAATAAGTACTTAAATTTGGCCGTTCTCTCAATTTCTCTTTTAGCATTTTGAAATACTCAAATTCTTTGTTTTTCTTATCAGAATGGATCCTTTCCAAGTGGTCTTTCATTTTCGCTGGCTTCATAGCATCATTGCTGAAAGTTTTTTCACATAAAAAGCACATAGGAATAGTTTCATTAGCAAAAGATTGCACAAAACCATATTTCAAATACTCGTGTGAATATTGTCTGCATTTCTTCTTAGCACTGGTAGACAACATTGTAGGTATTAAACTCAGATTTATAATATGAACAACAGGATACGATCGCGGCACAACAAAACAGCGGCAGTAAGAGACGCAACTTATTACCGCACGAGATATAAAGAACTCCCTGTTCTTTCTCAGAGTGCATTGTTGCTACTTTTTGCTAACAATAGATATCTAGCCTTGGAAGGAATAATAATTATATCTAAAAGTAACCTAGTCAATTTAATTAGATAGGAAAAAGATAAAAAAGAAGTATCTAAATTTAATGGTTTTCGGTATATTACGATGTTTTCTATGTAAAGGACAAAATCTGCATTTAGATATACAATACATAGAGTGGAAACCATACTAGAGTTTAACAGTGCAATTTGTGTATAATGAACCAGCAGCGTTCACTCCCCCCCCCCTTTCTCTGTGGCTTTACGTCTCGTCGACAGCGCGGTCATTAGAGGCGGGATGGAACTGCGGACAAGGAACTGGAAGGAATTCGGCCAAGGCGTTTTGGAGGAAGCATCCCGGTATTAGCCTTGAGTGATTTGGGGAAACCATGGAAATCCCAAATCCGTATGCCCGGAGGGGATTCGAACCGGCGTCCTCCCGAATATAAAATAGTTAAATAACCGAAGTAAATAAAAAATAAAGTTTTAATACTTGTTGAGTTCATCACGTAGCTTAGCTAAAATAAAATAATTGTGATGTTTAACTTCTTTCTTATCCCTATACCGACCTCTTTGGGGACCCCTGGTGTAAACAGACATCAGAGATGCCTGTCTTTTAATTGATAATTTCAGCTAACTTCCTATTTTTCGAAAATGTAGAATTTCATGTCCAAGAGACACAATTCGTAAATTGGTCTACATTCGTTTCTCACAGGAATGACCACTAGCAAACCAGCAATGTGAGTGAAGAATAAAGCGGTGAAATCAAACAATTTAAATGCTAAGCTTTGCTCCATTATTACCTCACCGCTTTGAACCCCAGTATGAGTCACCGCATCAATCCAATTGGTTTTCGTTGCTTTGTTCTTCACTCTTGTCGTTGCTATGCTCTCCGCTCCAGTATGTTTTCTCCTTAACACATACCTAAAGCGACGCAGGCTTCGGTAAAACTTAAATTATAACGGAGGTAGTCAGTTATTTTGGATTTTTGTTGGAATATTCCCATTTTTTCCCTAAACAATTTAATTGATCCTCTTTTTATCAATCGACCCCCTTTCGACCCCCGGGTATTAATCGACCCCCAGAGAACTCTTATCGACCCCCAGGGGTCGATACCGACCACTTTGGGGACCCCTGGTCTAATGAGAAAAAGTATACTCATATCACGAAAAGTCTTAGTGAAACAGTTCGTTAGTTGTTTTTCCATAGAAACTTTTTCATTACAAATTCCTACTACCACCATGCGTGATACACGTCACTTTCGACGGGCTTTTAGTTAGTTCAATATAACAGTGACAGAGGTAAATTTTTTAACAATGTCAATAGTATAGAGGGTACAACAGTTGGACAAAACGTATCGTGGAAAGACAAGATAGAGAAAATGCGAAACTTACGACATTCATCGGCCAACTCTGAGAGATTAAGTCGGAACAGAATTAAAATGAATAGTAGATCAGTACCATGAAGTAGCAACGCTAATTAAATTCTAAACTGAATCGCACAGAGATCCAATAGTATCCCGCACGGGCAGTTAAATTAAATTAACACTACAGGTGAACCATCTCAAAATTATAAACAGAGTCGTATAACATTCGTTCCCAACACCAGTACTGTATGGGAATACGAATATAACAGAATCTTGCTCATTCACACATCAAAAATAGGCTATTAACTACATAGTTTGTCACGGTATGGGAAAGAAAACAGAAGCAAACTTAGAAGATGATAGTTTAACTTTAGAATATACTTCAATGACACACTCAGCAACGAGGTGTCACATGTAACAAATTTGCGTAGAAAATATGAATTGAGAAGAACAATGCATTCCATGTACATGTGTGGAATCTCGTAAGACCCATGCAGTAGAGCGATAAACCGCCTAACCACAGGAACTCATCAAAGAAGCGATTTTGGTATGCATGTTGAATGCACGCAATTCGCCGATAACAGCCAGAAAAACAAACTTTCGTTAATGTCAGCCAACCCGACATAGCAAGCGCCAGTGGCCAGCATGTGCACGCTCATCTCAGTGACTTCACGTGGTTCGCAGTGCGATGGGCCGAATAGAAAAGAACAAATAACCACGCTGTTCAAAAGGCGGAGCAAAGTTCTCTTACAATGTTCCAAATGCTGGAAACTTGACAACTACGTGATCTCCAGGGACGAACACAACTTTGAAGTCAGCTCCAGGAAGGAGCAAGGACCTTCTAGTAGACTGCCTTGTTGATGGTCTAGTATTTTTCTCCGGAGAGCAGTAAAATTTTACTGTCAAATATCTGTTTGTATAAATCGGCCGAACCTGCGGTCAGAGACAACGGACCTTTCAATTGGCATCTGAAGTAACACAGCTTCCTGCAGATCGACCCAAGTACAAGTTCACCGAAGTTGGCGAACAAGTAAATAAATTTCGGTTGCGCTCAGCTAACCACAGCTTGAATTCAACGGTGGTCGCAAGAATAGAAGTCGTCAGCATGCTAAGTGGCATTGATAGGGAGGACTTAGTAATACGTGATCGACCACGAAGATCAAACCAGTAATTATCTTAGATTTAGACAGACACCAGTCAAAATGCTATCAGAAAATTGAGTATATTTTCAGTCACGTTTCACGTGATATACAAATATTTATATGTGAAATTTTAGTCACAATAAACATTATTGCTTCTTAACTAATAAAATAATCAATCACAAAACCCTCACTTACGCCAAATTATTTTTTAAAACTTATATAATAATTAGATCTTAACGTGCGATGACATGATCGTGAAGTATTTAAATGTATTTACCGAGTGTGATGATGGCAGTTCTATCATTACCGCAAAACCACAATCTGATGATGAATTCCTGTAGAACTCGACGAAACAAATCCAAAATAAATAATAATTTTTTTTATATCTCCCTAAGTTTTCAAGGTAGTTCTTTGTGCTTTCTTTCTTCTGGTCCAGGCCATATTTCAACCCAACAGCAACCACTACGAAGAATATAAAACACCTATAGTTCATTCCCACCGTGACGATATAGTGGTTCTGGAGATTTTTTTTTTTATTTTTTTTTTTTGGTCAAGGCCACATCTCACCCTAACCTCCTCACTTTCGAGATACAATATCTCGAGAACTAAGTGAGATATGAAAAAAAAAATATTCCTTAATTTCAATTTGTCTCGCTGAGTTGCATAAGAATCCATCATCGAATTGCGGCGCTACGGTTATCGAAGAATCCCGATAAGTATGAATAAACTTCTGAGAATTAAGTGAAGAAACATTTGATTCTTTTTATTTGACACCGTAAAGGACTTTTGGATCGAGCTTTGGAGCATGATGTGCCCGCCAGTGCCGCATGTTGGATGGGGCAGGTACAACTGGCCGGGGCACGAGTCCAGGACTTCCCTACCGCCGTCCTCACTGCGATTTTTGTGCTGTTTTCCGCAGCCATGAAGGCGGAGTCCGGAATGGTCCCCACTATCCACATAATAAACTGCACATTTCACAAACAAAAAATACACTTATTACACACAGAACATAGTTACACATCTGGCCGACAAATGGCAACACTTCACTTCCTCCATTAGTATGTAGTACAATCTG
This sequence comes from Vandiemenella viatica, assembly GCA_031002005.1. Taxonomy (NCBI): domain Eukaryota; kingdom Metazoa; phylum Arthropoda; class Insecta; order Orthoptera; family Morabidae; genus Vandiemenella; species Vandiemenella viatica. Next base: position 287,325,606 of record CM061920.1, read on the forward strand.
GCAGTCGGTATAAAATTCTTGGCGTCGTCATGCGGCCGTAAAACCAGAGCTCCAAATTTGACCAGGCCAATGATGAGTAAAACTTTCAAAGGCAATTGGGCCCTAATGTTGGGCAAAGGAGGTGAACAAGAATATTCTAAGATAATGGCCAGAAATATTATGGATCCAAAAGTAGGTTTTAGACATATAAAATAAATTATATAACTACACAACTGTCAGGAACATACCAGAAAATGCAAGATTAGTGCGGGGGAAAAGATATCAAAGATAGGTGGATGAAATTTTCTCTGGAAACTAGCCGAGTGAGAACGTTTGTATAGCACGATGTTTCTGCGGTCATATACTCTGTCGCCATTGTCAAGTGACTGATGCCTGTGGGTGATGGGGTTGCTTAAATGTTTGTGGAATTGTTAAATACTGTATTTAACGGTTCCTCATGATATATAATCAGCCTCATCACCACTGGCATCATGTCACTTAACAATGGCGACAGAGTATATGACCGCCGAAACATCGTGTTATACAAACGTTCTCACTCGGCTAGTTTCCCAAGATAATTCCATCTGTATACAGCGCTGAGAAATCCTCCACTCTGTTAAAGATATAACGCAGGTGTGCTGCATTATTATTCAATCTCTACATTGATCCTGAAAAGGACTTCGGAAGAATAAACTGAAAATAGAGTTATAAGTAATGGCGAGTGTTTTAAATCAATCCGCTTCACATATTATATTGCATACTTATGAAAGAATAAGCAATAACTACAACACTATGCACTGTATATGATGAAAGTAGTTCTAAAGGAAAAATGTGGAATAATAATAAATAAATAAAGGAGAGAATTATAGTGAAGGCAATAATATCCGCATACCAGGAGGCAGACTTATTGTTTCCAAGAGATAAACTGATGGAGGTTAGTGTCTTACGTGATGAACTATATTACACTTAACAGAAGATGTACAACAGAAATAAAAATCAGAACAGATGATGACGAGGAGTTTTTGTTCAACAATAGATAATACTACAAAAAAATTGTCTCATTGAAAATTAGAAAGAGGTCTGCAAAAGAACTTTATCTGTAGTTACATGCTTTAATGACTGTGGACAAGGAACTAGAACGAATTCGGCCTTGGTGATTTCGGGAAACGAAGCGCTTAACCCTTGAAACTGATAGAAATCTCGTAGGAATACAGGAATAACTGAATGCAACAGCTGCCTCACATTTCATTCTTATATGGCAACAAAAATGAAAACTGTTTTTCTATACTGATACAACTGTGAAAAATAAAAAACTTAACATTTGAAAACTACGTTCTATCCTGTTGTCTGCATAAAATAAATGTTTCTACCTTGAGTGGCTTGGTGCACCCACTTGCTGTTTACAATCTTTTGAGGTTGCTGAGAAAAGAAGAAAACAATCTGGGAACATATCATCCACTGGAAATATACTAACGTCTCTTATGCTCTGACCTAATCGCTCCTCGAATTCATATTTCGTTGTGACGAATTACTTAAAACATAAAAAATCTTGCACTTCAGCCGCATAATGTTATCGCTAAGCTTCCATTCCCAAAGTCACACAAGCCTGTTTAGATCATTGAGTCTGACGGATCCTAATTGAAATCACAAGTCAACCTGGACAGAAAGATCGGTAATCTTAAGGCCCATTCCCACGGCGCGTGGTGAGGCAGTACACACCTTTCATCTTTTACCGCCTAACGGTGGGTCGAGGCGCGCCATCCCTGCTAACATATGCGGCAAAGATGAAAGGCGCCCACAACCACGCGCCGAGGGACGCGCCGTGGGAATGTAGCTTTAGTGTTTAGCTGCAGCGATTTGCTCCATGTGGACACTGACTTATTGCACAAATTCAGATGAATTCACTTACAGGGAAACACAAATGTAACGAGTTAGTTTGTAAATACCTTAATGACCGCGAGGCTACAGATTTGGAACAACAATCATTTTTCACTGTTTCCGGCTGTGATGGATAGCAATAGTCTGCTACAAAAGGGTACTACTTTTCGGAAAAAACGAAGAGGACAACGCGAGGAAAATTAGTAATAAGACGGTCGACCTAGATGTAACTGTAATTTTGTGAACGTTGTATTAGTATTACGGTTGTGTAGTTGGTAATTTCATTTCCTGTTGCTCCCTCATACGAGGGTTTCAAAGGAAGATTTGTTATACTTAAAAATAAAATGAAGCCTATGAAATATATCACTGAGTAGTCCCAGCTCTTCTGAGTATACTGATAGCAGGTGTCGTTAGTGTTGCTAAAAAAAAAAAAAAAAAAAAAAAAAAAAAAAAAAAAAAAAAAAACTGAGGTTTTTTCTGGGGATTTTTTTAAATACTAAATCTCACATTTGTAAGACAGTTATCGTTAATTTATATTAAATACTTATCTTAATTTTTAAAGGAACTTTATTTTCCTGGTTCAGTAGAACAAAAAATTATGAAAATATTGACAACATTGACTGAAGTTTTCGTTTATGAACGGGGACTTCCCGAAGAGGCTAGGTTGCACGAGATGGAATCCCCATTCCCCTTTGTTTGGTTTGATCCTCGCTATAGAACGTAATTCGGCTTTACATGTGAGAGCGATAGTGTTTTTTCTTTTTTTTTTTATCAGATTATTTCGTTGTATTCGAGTGCGTATACAAAATATAGGTATGCCGAAACGAACTGGTCGAAAGACTTCGGCCGTGGCAAAGCTTTTTAATCATATTATTTCCAGTTCTAAAATTTCAAAAGTAGAATGTACATTCTCCTCAAACTCATAACGAAAAACGGCTCCAGAATGTCAAAGCACAACCAAAATTGTAAAAAAGTCCCAAATCTGTAAAAAAAAAAAAAAAAAAAAAAAAAAAAAAAAAAAAAATACAAACAATCAATACAAGAACAACCATGAAAAGAAAATGTAACTATTTCTGACGTTATGGATCTAGAGGAGACAGGAGAAGAAACAGAAAATTCCGGAACTAGTGTGGTGCTGACATAGAGGATTAATAAAATTTTGTAACCTATATAGGTACTTACATTTAAGGCATTATACGATTCAGTAAGATTTAAAAGACACGTGTAAAATGTAATAAAACTATAATTTATCAAATACATTTTTTGAACAAATACCAAATTTATATAAAAAATAATGGTTTCAGGTTTTTTTTTTTTTTTTTTTTAAAAAAGTGAAAAAAACTTTTTTTCAATTTGCAACACAAGGTTTCACACATTCCAGCAACACGAGGGAAACGGTATGTGCATTTTGTTACATTGGTGCTCGAATTTGTAACGTGACGCGCTGTCACCACCTTCCAATGTGCATTTTTTATTATATAAATAATAATATAAGAGGAATTTACATAAATCTTGGCCGACCACCTAAATAGATTTTTGTTGTAATTTCCTAAAGACCGCAAGATTCCAAGTGAGGACTGTAATGCAATGGTTAACATTCAGTGTATCTTGTTAAAGCGAATATTAAAGAATTATTGAGCTGTATAGGATGAAGCTAATCGTGGTCTTCCCGAACCATGGCGACAGGAAGTCGCGGATTTAGTGCTTTGCCGGACGACACACTCTGCTCCCTGGGGGTGGGCGGTCAACAAGGTCACTCACCTGGCGAGAAATGCCTGCCGCCCGAACACAGAGTCGTCCCCGAACGCAGCCGAATATGTCCGACCTCTGTTAGTTACGAGGGCAAATAAGATATCGGGGATATCACGTGACATTAGGTGCCAACCTGAAGAACCAATCCAAATGAGCATATAACTTAAAATCCTGGAAATTTTCTGTTGAATGTGTTCTTAGAGACTGGAAGGGGGTGGAGCCAGAAGTTCTCCTCGCAGACCGAAGAGCGAGGAGCTGGACATTCTACATTCGATTCTACGCGAGTCTAGTCTGAGGTGTACTTGGAAGGTTGGCTTCTCTCGCCATCTGCTGCAGTTCGACTCCTGGTGTCGTAAAAACCCTGACGCTGCCGGCTTGATGGAGTGGCTTCCTCACGGCGACACTGCAAGTAATGCGATGATGCGCATTAACAGACAGGACGTGTCTGTAGCCGCCGTGTGAGATAATCTCACATACCGTGGGTCATCTCCGATTACCGCAGACATCAGACGCAGAACTACAATGGTAACTTATTACGACCAACCCATCTGATTGTGCATTCCGTGAAACTTAATCCTTAAGCGACTTTCAGAGGATAGATCCATGTTCTCACTTTGTAATTGTAAAAACCCCTGATCTAGCGGCATAATTTGCCAGAACTAGTCATTTTCGAATGATATATTGTTCATTCGTGGCGCCCATGATTTTCTTTTTAACTGTAAAGTCACAGTATTATGATACCTTTGTCTGAGGTCGTCATAACTTGTATTTTTCATTGTTTCCAATTGTCATTATTTCTTGCATTTTAATTCTGAGATATATTTAAAAGTAAATATACAATTGTTTGCTTGCTCATGATGGCTAATTGTACCTCTAAGCGTTGCTTTAATGATTTTACCAATTTATGTTAATGTTAACGGTAAATTCGCTCAGACTTGTAATCGCCAATGATAAGAAAATAAATGTCATATTGTGACAATTTTCCTAAATTCCAGCTAACATCGGGATTCTTGCAAAATTCATAAATTTTCACACCTTCATAAAAATTAAAATTCCTCTTTAATTAATCATAAAGGTATGAAAGATAATTGTAACGTAGTTTGCCCACTAAGGCACCCACTACAAATGGGAACAGTTCTGCACGATTTTTTAAAACCAAATATTTTCCAGTATTTTTCTTTTGTTTTTAAGTAAACGTGTGCAAAGTTCCATAGGTATATGATAAGAACTGTGTGAATACATAATGAATACTGACAAAAATTAAGGGGTTGAAAGGGGGAGAGTGGTTGGGTTTTTCTAAACCAAAGGTTGACAGTATTTTTCTGTTTGTTTTAAAGTATACGAGTGCAAAGTTCCTTGAAAATTGCATAGACTCTGTAGCTTTATATAAAGAACGTTGATAAAAATTAAGGAGAGATGGTAAGAGGAAGAGGAATTGGGTTTCTGAAAACCAAATACAAACAGTATTTTTCTGTGGGAAAAGTTGAGGAATTTTCTGCAGTACATCTGACATAGCTGGTAACGTTCCAAAATAGAAGTTGGATCCATTTGTACCGTTCTAGTAAATCATGCTGTCCTAGAGCATACCAGGTTACATCGAAGACCTTTTGAATATCCAAAAACGCTCTAAAAAGTGGTTTTCTCGTTCCAAGGTGCTAGGCCATCAGAAGATTTGTGAAGTGAATAGAATCGATTGTTTGTGCAAAGTTATACCGATACCGGACAAATACTGTGGATATTTATATAGAATATTGATAAAAATTAAGGGAGGGGTTGGAAAGAGGGAGAGGGTTTGGATTTCTGAAAACCAAATATAGCCAGTATTTTTCTGTTTTCGCATAACTGACTCGTTTAATTGTGCAATAGTCCACTGCTAAAGCCTACGCACAGAATAATGTGAAAAACCAAATGCATCATGGGCGTATCCAGCGAGGGGCAGGGAGGGGGCTGCTCCCCCCCCCCCCCAGAAGTAAAATTAGCCTCAGCAGCACTTTGTGAGAGCAAAGATTGACTGGATTATGCCTGATGCGCATCGAAATTTCGTGAAAGAACACCATGAGATATTGAGAAATAAAGATATTGAAAAATTTTCTATGAATCCGAGACGATTAATGATTACATAAACTATAACTGAGTTACGATCTTAATTTATTACATAGTAGGTCCTTAGATTAAGTGGTTGGATTACTATATTAATCAATAATAAAAATAGTTTCCTCAATAGGTTTGAGTCTCATTTTGTAAGAAATCATCATGTTTCAGTGCCCCAACCCACTTCCTCGAAACCAATATGAGTTCCCCCCCCCCTAGCTCAAATCTTGCCCCCCTTTAGCTCTGATCCTGGATACGCCCTTGAAATGCATCTCTTCTTATTTATTTTAAAAATAAAAATAAATAAAGATAATTACACAAAGTAATAGAAAACCTTAAATGTCCAATACATCTTGCCTTTGAAATGATCACGTCGCAATAAACATTATTTAGATAGGAGAAAAAAGATTGAATGATAATTTGTTTAAACTGATTCGTATCCCATTAGAAATAAAAAGCCAAATATGGATAAATACTTTCACGTATACCATCGAATGCGGAGGAACTGTGACTCATCCTATAAAGAAAATTATGAATAAATTGGTTAGCTATATCATTGAGTTTACGTATAAGCGAAATTCGTAACATATATTAAACTTAATGTGTGCCACACTAGTAGGAAGGGGTTATTTTTTAAAAGGCGTATAGTCACGTATGAACAAGACGGAAGGAGAGGCTCAAATCTTTAACCGCTTTTAGCCAGTTGCCACAAATAAAGGTAATAAATCATATCTCCTTAATCTTTAATTTAATTTCTACGGTTGTGCACTCAGAACAGCCTTTTTTTACTATATAATTATCGTTTATATTGATTTAAGGTGTATTTGTATCGTGATTGAACGCACAACTCAAATAGATTAATCTTATGGTGATTTATAAGTGTTAATAGCATTTCAGTAACACTATTTGTTACAGAATTTCTTATAGAAAACACGAATTTAACCCTGTATCTCTTTGGCGACATTTCAAGAAACAATCGTCGAATTGATGTTTCGCTTACATTTGTATCGATACGAGAAAGCATTGTTCTGTAAAGCATCCTCCAAGCAGCGCCTTTTTGAATGCATTTATGCATGAGCAGAGAAAGCAAGCATCCAGATATTGGTTTCCGCAGGGGTTAGAGCTGTTGTTGGCAAAGTCACATTTTTTCATACCAGATATCTTTTATTGGATTATCTTTAAAAATTACAGAGGGCCTTGCAAACACACGTCTAACTGTAGGATCAAATAAAAATACATATGTTAATAAGTCTAAAGATAGATATAAAAAAAAAATGTTTTTGAATACGTGTGTAAACTTAAATCATTCATGAACTAAGCAACAGTGATAAATATCAGGAATAGTATACTCCGAACATAAAATAGTTTCTTTAGTATATCTGAAGTATCCGACTGATTTTGTCGGTCTGATAACTATTTTTACTTTATCGCATTTGTAACGGTGGACTGAAACTGAACCCCAATAATATAAATAAATCATAAGTTAAACATAAATAAATTCATTTGAGGCGTACATTTAATGAATATACTGTACAATATTTGCGAGCTAAATAGTGAGGCGTGATTTTTCACAACTTTTCAAATACCTTACAATTATCAAAATTGTTGAGATGATTGGATATTGATAATTAATATATAAGAAATTTTTCACTAATCACAACTCGAGTACAACAACAAGCACCAGTGTTCAGGACGATACATCCAATAGAAGAAAAGGGAGGCGGGGAAGAATTCGTAATTTATGTTGTCATAGAAACAAATGCTACATATTTCTAAAGCTACTATTGTTTCCCTTTTACCTTATTATTTACAAATTATATTATTTTTTCCTTCTCAGGTGTTGCCATCTAAATAACAGTTGGTTCTCTAAGTGATTTACTTAACAGCGTTTTAATGTATTACTAGTCTGTACTCCATCCTACACATTTGCATATAAGGACTCGTGCAGAAATGAGGAAACGGCGAATCAGTACGATCAATATTATAGCAGATGTTCTACGGTTATTTTGTAAAGGTCTCTATGCAACAGATGATTGCATTGCACATAGCAACAGGTGTCACCTGCTGGAGGAATTGAAACATTGTTCCTAATTCAACTGCAATTAGTTATTCCGCCAGAATACTTAGTGAACTCAGTGTATGTCAGTAGTTATATGCCGTTAGAATCCCATCTGCATTATTGAGATCTACTTGAAACATCGTAGTCATTGCGAATAGAACGAAAACCCGATCGTTAGCTTGATGCATTTGATGTTGTCTCAGATCTTCAGTAGACCAATTCTAGCTTCTTGAAATGCCTGCGTTCTGGACAACGAAAATAATTTAGCAGAGACATAAAACTAAGAGAGCGCTTTGCCTATTCTGGAGCAGTTGTCTAGGATTAATAGGTGAGATCTAAATCCGGGGAAAGTAACAGGATCTGAAGTTTCCTGTAAACAGAATTGTTAGAAAGTCTCGAGCAAGAGCACTGACACGATTTTTTATAAAAGAAATCATAATTTTAGACACTGAAATAACTACCTCTTAAGTGACTGGGAGATGGATTCCTATGAGTTTGCAATACGGTATAACTATCACTTTCTTTATAAAAACTAACACCCCAAACGTAATGAGTACACTGAACAGCTTATTTTGTAGCTTTAATGGTTCATAAAACTAAATCCGAAATAAACATGTTGCAAACCAAACTGGAAGTAAAATGGGATTTTGATTAGTGATTTGCTGCAGTGATTTCTGGAAACAAAAAGAACCGAAAAGAGCATTATCGGATCTGAAATCAAACCATGGGGCATCCAACCGCCAGACCCGTACGCTACCGCTCACCTTCCAGATTCTGTACAGGTCGTATGATCGAATCGGTTACTATTCATTACTAAATTTAGTTTCTATTTTTCACTTTATTTATTTTTGTAGGCTACATTTTTCACTTGCCGTGCTACCGTTAAATATCAAATGGTTAACTGTTTTACACTTTTGTTAGGTTCGGAAACAATACTAAGGTGGTGCAGAAAATCAAATTAAACTATTTCGAGAAATTTTATGTGTTCTGTTTTGAAAGAAGAGAGTAACGAAATGAATTTACGACAGTTGACGTGTATTATAGCTAAGGATTGCAATCCCGCAGTGTTTTCAATCCCGCGGGATCCGCGCGGGATTTGCGCCAATCCCGCGGGATACCGCGGGATCCGTGCGGGATTAGTACAAACAGTTTTTTAATGCATATATTTAAAACATAGTTACTTAAAACGTTAATAAATTAAATGATAATTAAATTAATAAATAATTGTCAATGTTAAATAATAAAAATTAACAGTTAACAATATTTTGATTGGCAAAATGACATTAAAACTTTTTAGCGTGTCTTAAGTGTATTTCCAGGTATTACATTTTTGTTTTTTAATCTAAACCAATTTTTATATAAATAATAAAAATGGAAAATATTGAGTCTTAGGTCATATTATGTGCCTTACAATATATCACATAAGTTTACAAATATGGTTTTCTTAATGGCCAAGTTACCAGAGGTATTTTTTTTTTCTTTTTTTTTTAAATTATAAATAAACGTTGCATAACACCGAGAAAAGCATTCCATTTCACAAAGTGAAGTGAATATACTCTGTAAAGCGTAGAATTGGCTCAGAACATGATTTCATAACTTTTTGTCACTGCACAAACACGAGACATGGCCTTTTTTGCGTGATTCATTATTATATCTCCTGATTCCTTGATTGATATTACAGTTGATTCAATGTTATTAAAAGAAACTACTCACCAACACGTAAACTGTCAAGTATTTCAGATTTACTTATGTGGCGTAACGATGTTTTTAGAGTGGAAATGATTATTTTTTAGTAAGAAAGGAGACTTTCTCGGCGAATGATTGCAGTGAAATCCTCATAGGTTATATCTACGGATTTCATTGCAAACACACGAAATTACACACGTGAAGAAGACGGCGGAGGCAGCCGTCGTAGTATGGTGTTCCTACAACACAATTCGTCTATACACCCGTGAAAATTTCATTATAACTTTTTTTACCTTTACTCGAAATAATAACAAGGATAAGAGGGATTAATCGAAAACCTGAGCGGCACATGTAAGCAGGTGGCTTTGGTCAAAGAAACGCATTGAGGCAGCGGCCAAAACAACAATAAGTCAAATGATATACAATTTCCTTTTGATAGCTGTTAAATAAATAGGTACGCTATCGTTAAAATTAAGATAACATTAGTTTCATATCAACGAATAAGCAAATTTTCAGCGGCAAATTAGGAAATTGTCTCAATTACTTTATCTGCAAATACAGAAAATGGGAATAATGAAACCGCGAATAAAAAGCTGTAACCGTGTAGTTCAGAAAACATGCGCGACACTTAAAAAATAATTATATAGTTAGAAAATCGTACTAAATACGCACATAACTCAAATTACAGAAGTGTGTACTCGAAACAAACGTAAGTTTTTATGAATACGTAAAAGTGTATTTATTTACTTACGAATGACGAAGGTTGACAAAAACAAACGCATGTTCACATGAGTCAAATGCCAACTGGAAGGGTACAGGCAAACAGTGCAAAATATCCGACAGAGAGCCGAGTGGGGCAGCGAGTCACGCAGACTGACACGCGTTTCCGCCGGATTTTGCGGATTGCGGATCCGCTTAATTTTGTGCGGGATCCGCCAGAATGTCTAATGATGCGGGATCCCGCGGGATTGCGGGATCCCGCTTTGCTGGATTGCAATTCCTAATTATAGCTCTACAAGTATTGTTGACTATCATCCAGTAATATACTTAGCTTTTCAATGCACAAAATATCCTTGCAACAAAAAGTCAATATTATTGAAACAAAAATTCAACACTTTGATAAAATGATAAACCCATACTGTCTCTATTAATCAAAAACAGGAGAGAAATTAGATCATCAAGAAAGAAAGATAAAAATTTCTAATTAAAAAATCCTCACTTCTAAACAACGAAAATGAAATGAAAAAAATATGTTATATATACTTTTACCATGAAAACTGCAAAACTTCTGGATATTATCAGAAGAATTGTAATTGTTGTGAATGAATCCAGACTAACAAAAAGATTTGTTTTAATAAAAAAATTAAAGCACAAATTTGTTAGTTTACTAAGGTTTTGAAAAACAGACATAGCAAAAATAATAATAATTATAATCTTAAGGAAGAAGAAATTTAAAACAGGATGCTAAAGCAACTTTTGGAGCTTTAAGATTTCCTTAAGGAAGAACAGAAACAAATAACGGTTTGGAGAAGAAGAAACACAGCAAACGAATGGGAAAATATTGAGAGCAAATAAAAGAGATCATAAATTTATTTCTCTTGGTCCGTAACTGGACGAAGATGATTTTTCACCTATTCTAGTCTCCTACATCTTAAATCGCCGATTAATTTCGGGAAGGACACTGGGATATCTATCTTTCGCGGCAATAATTTACGAATACTGATGAAATCGATTGAGGCAACTGCCAAGAATACAAACTGCCCTTGCCCGCCAAGAACTAAACTGAAAACGTTTCTAATGACACCGAATATGTGCTGTATCTCCAAAACTTATGAACTGAGGTTAAACTAATAAAAAATATGCATTATCTTCTAGTCACTCAAACGAATATACAATATACTTCCAAATAAATGCAATGTTGTTTCAGGCCATTTCTCTGATGTTGCTGGCAACATTTTAAACAAATTTCTTCAGCCGCAGCTTGCTTTGGAGAAAAAAACAGAGATATGTGGCTACGAACATGTGAATAGTATGGTGTGAAGAACAGTAAATGTTTCAATTTAGAATTATGTTAAACATTATATAATAAGTTTGCAAATTAAGTGTAAATTTCAACATAGATTCGTCACTGATTATGCCTCTAGGAGAGGCGAAACGCGTACGGCATTAAACCATATGAAAACAGTTGCATTGGCGTTATTTATTAACATTTAATTTACCTCCAAATATTTTACTTGGTTTAAAACACGTAATCCAGTCTTGGAACAATATCAGAACGCAATCCTGTATCACAGAATGAAGAACCAATCCAACAATAACCAATCCTGTATGTCTCAAAATATGACCTACCAGCCTATCTCTTCTTTCTGTAAGACTCTTCTACAAACTTCTTTCCTCACCCATCATTATCAAAACTTGTACGTTTCGTACTTTATTTGTCCACTTAATTTTTAGCATTCTTCTGTAACACCACACTTCAAATACTTTGATTTTCCTTCTGTCTGGTATTCCTAAAGTCCAGAGTTTCGCTGCCATGAAGTGCGGTGCTCCACACATAAAGTTTTAAGAACTTCTTTCTGAGTCCTAGATAAATATTTGAAACTAATAGATTTCTCTTTTTCATGAAGGATCTTTTCGCTACTGCTGTTCTGCTTTTAACATCATTCCTGTTTCGGTAATCAGTTGCAATTTTACTTCCTAGGTAGCAGAATTCACTACCTTCTGTTATCGCATCTGACTCTATTTTTATATTTAATTTACTAGTATTGGTATCATTTCTGCTACATTTCATCACTTTTGTCTTGCTTTGCTTTATATTTAGTCCAAAACTTTCGTTCAGTATTTCGTTCAATAAATTAGATATTTCTTGGTAATTTTTGTCAATACTACATTCTACTTATAAGTGTTTAGAAAAAATTTCATGCGTAGCTTCTGTTTCGGATAGTCGACTGCTCTTTATTTCTTAGCATCTGTCGTTTTTAATTTGTTATCTGTTGATGACAGAATTTTCTGATGATTATAGCTCCAACAGTAAAAAATACACTGATGAGCCGAAAAATAAATTCAACCTGCGTATTACCACGTTGGTCCATCTTTAAAAACTCAATACACCAGCGATTCGTGTGCTTCGGAACACTTGTGCCTGCCCCAGTATTGTGCTCTGTCGTCAGATCTGCCACAGATCTGCTGTACAGAGCGGGCAAGTCTCAGACCCCCACGTTCGGTGATGAAGCGTCGATGTCAATCACCTTGTCGCCTTCTAGTGGTTTCAATATCCTTCAACCAATATTCCGTAGATTCCCAATACAATAGCACGCGAACAACCTACCAATTTCCGTCGTTTCCGAGGTGTTCGCAAACAGACGCCGCGCCCACAAATCCTTAATTTAAGGGAACAGCACGTCCTGTTCGTAAACACCTTGTGTCAGATACCTCCGTAAACAAAACCAAGGGCTTGTCGAATCCATGCCGAACCGAATCACTGCTGTTTTCAGTCAAGTTTAATCGTATTAAACTCTATAGTGGATTCATGAGACTGATTAATATCGTAATTGCCTTATTATTCGGATTTTTACCAATTCTCTTTCATAATTTGCTAGGAAAATTGGCAAAACTAAGGATGACAGCCGTACCCACAGCCGGCAGACCTTCTGTTGACATACTCTGAAAATCAGAGGTTGACTGGTGTTTCGTTTTGAAAGGCCATGTTCACAGTTTAGTAATTTAATCCGAGGCGATGGAAAACCTCACAAATGTATCATAAATCCATTCGCAGGAAAAGCATGATTCTGTCGGTGACTCCTAAAATGATTTTCATTATTATTCTGGAGCCATGATATATCTTATTTCACAATTTCTATTGCTTTCAGTACGGACATTGGATATTGTTGGATTCGAATCTACGCCGGTTCTCGATTCAGCGATCAAGATGAATAATATGTTAAAACACAAAGCTCAACGGTTAGACTGTGTCTGTAGTATATAAATTATTAAATTTTAAAGCAGAGAGAAGTTGGTAATCAGCAGATGATCGATTCATATGAGTGGCTGGCATTATAAGTGACTTCTAGAAATGTAGAAGCTGTCGTATAAATAATTTACTGACTGTTGCTGGTACACAGCTAAAATCAAAAGGTTCTGGGTCCATTTTCATGTCGAAAATTTCTTCATAACGCCTAGAATACAAAGAAAATTGTATTGTTAGTAACTAAATGTTTGGGTTTCGATAGTTCTGATAATTGTCAGACAAATATCTGGGGTGAGTGGTACTTAACGATTTTTAATTGACCTCAGATGTTAGCATATACTTTGTTTGGATAGATTTTTTCTTCTTGGCAACTGATCAAATGTTTGATTACAGCGCAAACGAGATTTTTATGAATCCCGTCTAACACCAGTGATGACTCACCCATGAAACTTAGGAAAGTGGAGATAAAAAAAGATGTGTGGTAGCCAGTTCTAGGATTGAGTAAGATTTGTGTTAACACAAACTCAAACTCAGCGCTCAACTTAACATCGATCCTGTTCCCTTGTTCTGATATTCCCGCCAAACAATAGGGAAAAGCTTCGGTAGATCCCACTGTAGACAGGGATGTCTGAACTCACAATGTTTTCATGAGAAGATTGATGCATCGTATGTTTGTAATCTGTCAGATAATTTACTAAGAGTCAAAATTTTCTGACCATGTCATGGATATGAACGGCCTTCTCTTAGTACACAGCTCTCTATTCCTCTGTCTTGTTCACCCCTGAACGTCAATTTTCGTTCATCCAGTACTGAAGAGATGTAAAGGGCTGTTAAAAAATTTGAAAACAAAACTAATATCAGCTCTTGAGGTTGTTTCTTACCTACTGCATCCTACGCAAGATTTGTGAAGGCAAAGGAGGACGTGCGAATAAATAGGCCGAGAAAGAAGAGGGGAAGCGAGGAAGCTATACACACTTCACCCCCTCCCTCCCTACTCGGTAGTGACCTTCCGTGCTCTCATGACAAAGTCAATCTCACCGTTATTGTTATCTGAATAAAAAATTTCTTAGATCGAGAATTATAGGAAATTAAACGTTTCTCATTGAAAAGTAAAGGCATTATTGGCTAGGTTATCCCTAAGGAATTGGGGCGCCAACTGACAGAATTCTAATTTTCCGCGCAATCCGCTTTAGTCGTGCCTACCACCCAAACTGCAGGAAACCTTTACGGGGTTAACATGGAAACACATGAATAAAGCTCTGCCAGAGATGGAAGTCAGGTTAAGTTCCTGTAGAAATTCGGACCGAGGCCGGTAATCAAACCGTGGACCTCTCACTCCCCCTACAAGAATATTTTGAAGTATGTAATAATACCGGAAATAACAGAGCTTTTGTGATTTTCTCATTCTTTTGACCCACTGTGTTAACTTGCATTTTGGCGTTACTAGTCATTATTCATCAATCCATAATTACGTTATTACGTAATCAAATACAACTAATTTATTTCAAGGTATAGCCGCATTTTGCCTCTGACCTCGTTTATACATATACATATATATAGAAAGTTTACTGCACTACAGAAACTGCTGAAAATTTGATTATAAACGCAATTTCACATTTACCTGTGGTTACTTATAGAACTATTACATTCCCAAGCAAATATACCTATACCAGGAAAACGTTAATCAATCAAAACATACACAAATTTAAGCTTGAACTTCATATAATAAGGAAGGAGATGAGAACGGTTTAGACCATGATGCGACTGGGACACGCCTTCTTGTTGTCTGTAATCCTGTGTACCGTTGAGAACATTTGTCCCACTACAGAGCAAACGAAATAACTCGGAAGTACAATGATGAAGAAATAGATCATGTAGCATTAACTTCTTTCCACATATTGTACATTTATGTTCAGAAGTAAATGTCTATTACTGTTTAATTAATTTGGTGAATTCGTTATTTTCGCTTTGCAGATGGCACCATTTTGATTTGTTTAAAGTATTGGTAGTAATTTTGAGGCATCCCTGAGCATTCAGTTGCTTTGGGGCCTACTGACGGATCCTGCCAAACTTGTGAGGGTCATATCACGCGTCGTGAGTCAGCTAAATATATCGAGGCGCCATCTATACTGCTAGGGCTGTCACCATTAAACTTCTGGATTTCTTGGCAGTTTCCAGAGAGCATTTTACTCTCTCAAGTGTCTATTTCTCTGAAGTAGCCATTTTTCCCTCTTAGAAGTAACTTGAGACCGCGGTGTCAGATGGACACAAAATACGAACTGATCATCGATGCCTCTGGGAGGCCAAGTGCCTAAAGCGATTCCTTGAAAGCTCTAATGATATCGCAAATGTACTTCAAAATTTGGCCAATTTTTTCTTGAAAAGCTTAATTTAGTTCGTTGTCCAAAAATTACTGAACTATCCACTGCGTCA
Source organism: Vandiemenella viatica (assembly GCA_031002005.1). NCBI lineage: Eukaryota > Metazoa > Arthropoda > Insecta > Orthoptera > Morabidae > Vandiemenella > Vandiemenella viatica. Next base: position 287,341,451 of record CM061920.1, read on the forward strand.
ATTCTGTGACACTCTCGTTTGGATTGTGGCAAGCGGCATTTCTCGCACATTCTCGATACTATTAATCAACCTATTACGACATAGTTTCCAAACAACACAACAAAACAACTCCAGATGAATGCGTACAAGATTTTTGCAGGCTATTTCCATCGCAGTTAAGTTTTAGTTCTTCAGAAATCGACCTCTATGATATAGCTTTACTTACAACATACGTAACTCACTTCTTACTGCCATTCACTGTTGCTCCTGGGTACTGAATGATTCATTCTTTCCAAGAAATAAACTGTTTCATTGATACTTATGGAAATTGATTTTCGTTAGTTCATTATATGTGTTACAATGCACTTCTTGAAATTGAATTTAGGTTTCCATTCATTGAACCATGCTCACATAATATTGAGATTATACTGATTGATTAAACAATCATCAGATCTCTATACCTGTGTTTCATTAAATGTATCTTAAGCAAAGAATCTTAAACAGCTATTGATGCTGTCACCATAAAAATCAGGAATCCACTTACCATATTTATTTTGTTGCATAAACAACGAAACTGCCTGACCATCTACTTACAACTCATGTTTTCCCACACAAATGTGTTACAATACATTACACTGTAGAATCTTCATTACGAAGCAGTTGTGTAATCCAGAGTTGAAAGGTTTCTGTGAATAATAATAATAATAATAAAATACGGGTAATTACAGACGAGATGACTTGAATACTCAAAACAACTGTGAATAAATGTTATTTTTTTTCGTTATGGATAGTAAAAAACTTTACAGTGACGTTTTAACGTTAAAAAATTATAAACAAGGTTTCAAATCATTTACAACGAGAAGAGAGGCTTCCATTGACCAAAAACACAAACTACTAATGCATACGATTAATGTAAGTAATAAAATTAAAGTACAATGATAAAAATACATCCTGCAAGTATCAAATTGACTGACTTCACCAACGTACCAGGAGGGAGTTGGCACCAGAATCATATACTTTGTCGAGGCGGTGGTCTAAATATACTTGCTATTGATGAGCCATATCGGAACTGCATCTGTGAAACACGCTATTCGGCTCGGGCCGCAGTCGGCAAATAGCGGATTTATTCGAAAATTGCGATGTTGGTTGCCAAATACAACTCTAATCGATTGTCCAAATAGGAGCACTATATTTGTCACTAATTTATTGGCTCCCATACAAAGAGAAAGGTATATTGTTTGACGTAGTACGTTAACGTTCTCAGTCGGTTGTGTTTCATGGCGTTAACGACGGCGTTAACGACGGATCTAGTGTATCCGACCAAAAGAGGGAATACTGATTAAAGTCAACGAACTGCTTTACGCTGGTAATGGGTTGACTATTTGAAAGTAGGCATTATAATAAGTTGTGAGAGCGTTACTAGAGGCATTAATAATGAAGAGTTTACAATTTCAGGATAAGTAAATTCTGACACTCGTATAGAAAGCCAAACTATATATATATATATATATATATATATATATATATATACATAAGCTAGTACCTTAATGGATTCAATTGATACAGGGACATTATTTATTTACATCTTGGTGTGCATAGTAATTAGTCTGCCTTTATTTTTTTCTAATAGAAAAGAATACACATTTGTAATGTAGTTTTTTTTTAACCATAAATTAAAGTCCACAATGCCATTACACTTTTTAATTATGACTCTTTTATATAGTGGTTTGATTAACGTTTCAGTGTATTCCAAAATACTACATTTCATAAAACTAAACAAACAAATAACCAAAGTTACGTAGTACAAAAGCAGTATTAACAGAATCTGGAAGTAAGAGTGTTTAGTATGTTGTAACACGATATTTGATGGGTATGTATCTCGTAAAGTAGTGTTTATCTGTAATACAGTGCGACCTGTGGCGCCTATCCGTTCTCGATAAGAATGAATTTCTGGCTCCGTTCCCCTGAAACGTAAATTCGTAATATATACCGCAGAATTTAATAATCTTTAAGACTTCGAAGCCCCATCCAAATTCGTTACCTAGTTTTTGCGTATGCCTGGATAAAGGGACAGACAGACGAAAACCGTATATATATATATATTATTACTATTATTATCTGCAGTTTGACCCTGTCGGATCACGCAAAGCCTTAACCATTCAGTTTTCTAAGTTTCTATATAGCTATCATTTTTTCTCCATGGATTCTCTTCCTTTCTTCAGTCCACTTCGTCCCCTATCTCTTAATGACTTCATTCTCTGGCGGTACTTCCCATTTGTTAATTTTTTCTCTGTATGTTTGTCTGTCTATGATTTCTGATGAGTTAATGTGGGCTTTTTCCATGTCTTTTTTGATCTGCTGGACCCAGGGTATAGTTTTTAGCTGTTCTATGTATGTCACAATTTTATGAATCAGTCTTGTTGCTGGAAGTCTGTGGATATGTCCATAAAATCTTAACCTTCGTTTCTTGATATCTGCCGCGAGGTTTGACAGTTTCTGTTGTTTTTTGAGATTTAAGTCTATATCCGTCATCTGTTTTTTTTGGGCCAAGGATCTTTCTTATAATTTTGCGTTCTTCTTTCAAAATACTTTCTAGGTTACCATTCCTGTGTAGTGTTAAAGTTTCCCTGGCATACAGGGCTTCAGGTTTGATAACTGTGTTGTAATGTCTGACTTTTGTATATATGGACAAATATTTTTTATTATACATGTTGTAGGTTCTACCGTAAGCTCTCCTAAGTTTTTGCATGCGAACTTCCTGTGCTATTTTCTCTCCTCCTGTGGGTTCGATGATTTCTTCCAGATACTTGAAATATGGGACTCTCTCAATTTGTCCATATTTTGTGACCAGATTTTGAGTGTAGAGGTTTGAGCAGATGAACTACTTTTTTTTTTTTAATTTTTTTTTTAATTTTTTTTTTTTAGGATATTTGTAAGCCTACTCTTTCAGAGCATTCTTTGAGAGTTTATATCTGTTTATTTGCTGTGGTCTCGTCATCTGCTAGTATGGCTAAATCATCTGCGAAGGCTAGGCAGGAAATTTTAATACCATTCTTGCGTCGTCCGAGTTGTATAGGTTTCCAATAGTTCTGCTGTATAAGTTCTTTCTCCCATTCTCGGATGACTTTATCCAGAACTAAGTTGAAGAGTATCGGGGACAGACCATCACCCTGTCAAACGCCGGTATTGATCTGAAATAGTTCAGATATCTTGCCCATGAATTTCACTTTGGAGGTTGTTCCAGTGAGTGTTTGTTTAATGAGGTTTCGGGTTTTTGGATCGAGCCCTTGCTCTTCGAGGATGTTGAAGAGAGATTGTCGGTCGATTGAATCATATGCCTCTTTGAAATCTAAAAAGGAGGAAATGACTTGGCTGTTCCTGAGTGCTTTATATTTTAGTGTAGTTTTTAAATTGAATATTTGTTGTATGCAACCCCGACCGGTGCGGAAGCAAGCTTGGTACTCTCCAATTTTGTGGTCGAGTTACACTTGCACTCTTTTGAGAAGAAAGGCTGAACGAATTTTGTATGCAACTTAAAGAAGGAAGATCCCGCGATAGTTATTGACGTCTGTTTTATCTCCCTTCTTGTGTAGTGGGTGAATGAGGGCTCTTTTCTAGTCTTCCGGTAATTTTTCTGTCTGCCAGATCTCTGTAATTATTTGTGTGAGTTCTTTAAGTGAATTTGGTCCAAGATTTTTCAATAGTTCTGCATTGATACCATCCTCTCCAGGTGCTTTGTTGTTTTTAAGTTTGAGAATATGTCTGTGGACTTCCTCTTGTGATGGTGATGGGGATTCCGGATAGGTATAGGTGGGGGTTTCCTTCGGGAATCTTGAAGGGGGCTCAGGCAGTTGAGCAGTTCAAAAAAGTATTTTAACAATTCTCCACAATTTTCCTGATTAGTTAGTGCGAGCTTTCCATCCGATTTCCTGAAGCATAAGTTTTGAGGAGTATATCCTCGGATTGTTCCTGCGATCCAGTTGCTCCTTCAGGTACTTTCTGTTGCTTTGTCTGAAGATTTTCGTTACTTGTTTTCGGATTTCATGAAAGTTCTGCAACTTTTCCAATGATTTTTTAATGTTGTATTAAAGAAAAGCTTCTTTGCGTTCCGATAGTGCTTTATCACATTCTGAATCCCGCCATGGATGTCTCTAACTCTTTTTCAATGGTATTAGTATTTTTGCCTTTTGTGTAATTATGGTGTGGACTTTTTCCCAGGTATCTGCTTGTTCTTTCTCCCATTCTTCTCTCACGTTTGTTTCCCTGATCCTCCTTGTGTCAAATTTTTTTAGGTGTTCTTTGTTTTCTTATGTTCACTTAGGGTGAATTTCATTTTAATTCTTGTTAAATAGTGGTCTGTGTCTATGTTTGCCCCTCTGCGGACTTGAACATCATAGACTTCTTTTTGTAGAGGATAAGAAATGGCAACGTGATCAATCTGATATTCACCAAGTTATTTTTTTGTCTCTCATATATTACCACAATGTTAGTTACAAGCTGTCAGTGAAAGTAAGTAATTATGTTTTCTTAACGTAGAAAAATGTGTTGTCATTCACGTTGTTCAAAAACATTACGTACCAAGATGATCTACAATAAATTTCATCCATAATTCCAATCATAAATCTCCTGGCAAAACCTGTTAAGATTCATCAACTTTACCACAGAACAATTATGAGTTAACAATCGCACGTACAGCTGACGAAGCTACTAAATTTATAAAATGATTAGTTTTAAAGAAATTGCACGATATAACATTCAATAATGTGATTTATAATTTGTAATTTAATTAACTGCAACACGAAATTAATTTAAAAAAAGATTTTGTTATAGGTACAGACTATTGTACCTGAAGTGTGATGTTGTGGCTTACTATATTAATTAGTAAAACGTTCAATGGTTAGCTACGTAATTTACTTCTTCATCTAGAGCAGCTTCCAGCCACTGGTCTGGTCTGCTGGGAACAAAAACCTCTCCAGCGTTTCCTGTCCAACCACCATCTCTCTTCTTCCACTGTCGCCCCATTTCCTCCTCTTTCTTCCACAAATTTTTAACTCCTTTAACTCATCTATCCCTCGGTCTTCTTCTGGGCCTCTTCTGCCTCCTTTCATTATCTTTAGAGCATCCTCCAATTCCTTCCATGTAAAATCTCCCTTTTCCCCTTGATACTGGTCCTCTCTACAACCTTTTTCATCGCCGGCTCCTGTTGCAGTCAATAGATCCTCAAAATACTCCATATAGATTTCCTTTATCTCTTCCTTCCCATTGACTAAGTTGCTATCCTTATGCTTGAAACTATCTGCTTCAGTTCTACTATTCCTCCTACTTTTCCTTCTTCTTCATTCACTATTCTCTTCGAGCATTTCTGTCCATTTTTCCACCCATTTCCTCTTTTATTCCTGTACCACTGTTTTTGATTCTTCCTTCTTCTTTTGCTTTCCTCTGTTCTCATTTGGAACCAATCCCTAAAGGTTTTATTCTTCTGTAGCCGACCATCTTTTACCAAGTCGTTCTTCCTTTCCTCTTCTCCTACCAGTTGTCCTAGCACATACTACTTTGGCTATTTTTACCAAGCTGGTCTTAAAACATTCCCACTCCTCTACAAACTGCAAGTCTTCCCTAGGTAGTTTCTGTGCAACATGCTCTTGGTAATATCTCCTACACTGGCCATCCTTTAGTTTGCACACTATTATAGTTTTCTCCTAATTGTCTGATATTCTAGCTCTCTTTTTCCATTTCTGATTGGTTATCACAAGTCGGTGGTCACTATCTTAAGACTTCTGATGGGATGTATTTTATATCCATAATACTCTTTCTCATCTGTGCTTCGATTATAACAACAATCTACTTCAGAGACCAGTCTGCACTATACCATGCCATCTTATGACTTTCTAGAGACCAGTGGTTCAAACTAAATCGCCTAAGAACAGGCCACGTAAAAAGCAACGCCATGCTGTATAAGTTGGGTCTTCAGGATTCTCCTGCATGTGGCTGCGGTGCTCCCTCCCAGAGTGTGGAGCTTATTGTCGAGGAATGTTCTCTAAGGAAGTATAATGGGCCATTTGAAGATGTTTTCAGTGCTACAACTCCCTTCATAGAATGGCTGGAAGAAATGGACATCAGTTTGTGAATGCTACCAACGTTCTTTTCATTATATATATTTATATGTATTATATTAGTTGCTTAGCCATACGACAAATAAATAAATCAATTATGACTTTCTCTTTTCTTAAACCAGGTACTACCTACAATCAAACCATTGCGTTTGCAGAGCTCCAACCACTTTCTTCCTTGTGTATTTCTGCTGTCCCATCCTCGTGTCCCTAGAACCTCCTCATATCCTTTCCTTGCACTACCAACATGCACATTATAATTTGATTGCTCCTGCCAAGCTGTTGCTGTCTATCTCCTTCAAAACTTTCGTTCTCCTGCTCAGTGCAGCCTACTTGAGAAGCATGAACTTGGATTGACTCCACTTGCTTGTCTCTAATTTTAACTTTAACCTTTATCATCCTTAATTTATTCCTACTAATTCTCCCTTTAAGCCTTCGATTATCTCAAGTGCCACTCCATTTCTTTATCCTTCACTATTTCCAATCTAATGAAGCTTGTATCCCTTTCGTAATTCCTTCACTCCCTCTCCTCACCACGTTGTCTCTGCTAGTCCCAATATATCCGAATTCCGTCCTTCCATCAAATCTATAATTTCTTCCTTCTTTACCGTGAGCGTTCTTACTTTTAATGTTCCTAATTGTAATCCTCTTCGTTGTTCTTTTCCATTGCCAGGTCGTCAACATTGGTTTCTTATTTCGAGGCTTGCTCCTTTATAGTTGCACTGTTGGCTTGCTAGGCCTAATAAGAGTCGAGGATTTTCATTCCAGGTTTACTCCCTTAGCCTTTGAAGATCCCTCTTCGCCACATGGCAGTCGTTTTCCCTTCCAATTCACCTCCGGAGAGGATGGGTAGGCCCTTCCGTCATTTTTGCAATTCTGAAAGTCTCTTTCTCTGCCGAAAAACTGCCGTGGAGGACTTTGCCCGTATTTCTAGATATACACTGTGGGACTGGGTCCCTGCTTGAACTTAGCCACCCTGTCACTCCAACCTACTGGAGCTAGGATACCCACCCCCGCAGAGTGGATGCGCCAGACAAGAAGTACTCATGTGCAATACGGGGAAGATGACCCTGCTTCCCTCGAGCCGGGTTAATAGTTGCGCATGATGCACAATCAAAGGCACGTAAATTACTATTATACGTAACTAGTTTTAAATTTATAATTTAATAGATGTCACACGTTTTTAATGTTATACATCAGTCACTACGTTATTCATAATAACTACCATTTGCTACGACAAGCATTGTTTAATTCACAGTCAAGTTATAGTTCGCATCTACAGAAAGTGCAGTACTGTTAACAATAACAAACTGGAATGATTGCGGGATAGCATGGAAAATCGAATTCTGGGTAACTGGACCGGGATTTTTTTTTTTAATTTATTTTGACCTTTGATCTAAAACCATTTAACATTGTTATATGTTGATCCTTGTTTTCTAGTAATCTGTTGTGGGATTCATATCCTCATTTTGGTGTCTTGAAGGAAGCTGATAATTGCTTTATAAACCTGTAAATTTTTTGATTGCAACATGGTAGTAACGTTCGCTGGGAATCTAAGAAAGCTGTTCCAGGCGCCTACAGGCCCACGCGTAGCCACTCATCCGCCAGAATCGTTCCTAAAGACAATATGTTTTAACATTATGTGTACTAATGTAAAGCCTCTTTTAAACTCAGAACAAGGCGACACAAAAACCGCACAGAGAAACACCATAACAGAATACTCTTGATCTTGGTATTTTGGATAAAGATTCGATATTGAGGTTATAGGAATTTCAGCTTTCAGAAAAGATTTTTTCCCTGCATAAAAGTTCTAAAAGCAGTATATGTACAATAATATAAAAATTTATAAACAATAAATTAAAATAAAAATACCGTTTGTTAAATTTAGGTCTCAATAAAGTCATATATCCAGGGATACAGCGGAACAGGCATTGCAAAATTCGAAGATATGGACGTGTAGAGTTTGTTGAGTCATTAAGAAATCATTAATTAAATGAAATTTCGCTCTTGCAATAAGTTTCAGGAAAACAAATTAAAATTAATAATGTAGCGTTGAACAACTCTGCAGAAGTAATGTTGTCTTTTCTGGGTCCACAAACGCTCTCTTTCTTAAATTAAAAGAATTAATTTTTCCAGGTACATGATTACTCACAGATAATCAAACGATCTTCTCCAAAAACTGCTCCAAGTCGTGCGTTGTAAGGACAAATATCTTATCCTGCTGGGATCGAGTCGCAAGTCAGAACTAAACTCACGTAGACACACGACTTAAGTCGGCCAGTTCGAGAACGCTGATTGCATTCCGAACTTCATAGCTACACGACAATGGACGACGAGTAGTCGGATGTAGTACTTCAAGGGTCCTCGTGTAAAATTTTAGCCAGTCACTTTCATCACAATTTATTCAATTTAGTTTGTGATGTAGCCTACACTCCGGTGGCAATTTCCCTACACACCCATTTTCCCCTTTTCCTGTTCCCACCTTCTTTTTCTATCTACAAATTATTTCTTTAAATTGTTTCAAGGTTTTGGTAAATTATTAATCAATTTTCTTGGTAACTTGTTCCAATCCCCGACCCCCCTTACCAACAAAAGAAAATCTTCCTACACCCTTGTGTCTGAAATCGAGTGCCAACTTGTGGTCATGGTCATATTTTCCCTTCCATGCATTCCTTTTAATTCTTACACCAATATCTTTCCACGCCACATCACTAATATACGCCTTACACAACCCTCATGACTCTCTTCACCCTCCTTCCGTCTTCCAATGAATCCCATTCCAGCTCTTATATTAAATCGGTTACCTATTGCGTTCTGCGGTAATTTCTAGAAACAAATCTAGCAGCCCTTTTTTGCACCCTCTCCAACTCCTGTATTTGATACTCAAAATGTGGGTCCCATACTACACCACCATTTTCAAGCAATGGTCTGACCAAAGTTTTGTAACCCAGTTCCTTTACTTCTCTGGTAAATGCCTTTATCACTTTCTCCAATGTGTGAAGGATTTTGACAACTTTCCTACTACCTGTCCAATGTGTGCTGCCCAGTTAAGCTTGTTTTTTTTTTATCTGCTTTACGTCTCTTTTTAACATCGAGGTCTTTAGAGACGGGAAAGGATGGGAGGCAAGCATGGGGGCAAGGAATGGGAAGGAATTTGGCCATGGCCTTTTGAAGGAAGCATCCCGGCATTTGCCTGGAGTGATTTGGGGAAACCATGGAAAACCCAAATCTGGATGCCCGGACGGGGGTTCGAACCGTCGTCCTCCCGAATGCGAGGCGAGAACGCTAACCGTTACACCGCCCCACTCGGTCAGTTAAGCTTGTTATCAAAGGTTATCCCAAGACATCTCGAGTCTTCAACAAGCAATTCTTTCCCCACTTTATAATCATAATCAACCCTTAGTTTTTTTTAGAACAATACCTTGTAACCCAAACTTCAGGATAAGACGTAGTCTGTTGCTTCTGTGTTTACCGCTAACCACTGGGTGCCTCAGAGTTCTCGACCGCGTTGTGGTTAGCGGATAGAGGAGGTTTGCCGTATCGGCTTTACGGAGAGCCACCTGGCTCGTCACAGGGCGTTGAGTGGGGCTCAGCTTACAGCCAAGTGACTTCCCTTGTTGCTGTCGGCTAGGTCGGGTCGAGCGAACACCACGGAGCTCTCCATCCATCTCCTCAACGGGAGCGGTGACCTATATCCGTGTCATTACTCGTACTTATTCTCCAACAAATTTTTGATGGAAGAATCTTGATAAAGTCAATGTGCAAGGTTCTTTTTGACATATAGCGTGTTATAACAACGTTTTTTTATCCTGTATGTTACACACTATTGTTCAAAATTGAGATATTAAAGAAACTCAACGTCTAAGGTTGTCTTAAGATATGTCAATTATTTCGATATGAAGTCACTGTAATCAGCAACAATTTTTGGGAACACGATAATTATGCTTGCAATGATCAGACTTACTGTAGAGTGGAGATAAGGGGATTGCGAGCCTACAGGTAATAGCAGCCTCTCCTGAATAATGTGAATATTTTTTTTTTAATGCATTTCTGTATCATAGGCCATACAGCCAGCTCGATAATTTTTTCCCAGCTAATTAGACACACCAAAGGACGGACATGACATTCATCATAGACACAACACTTAAACACCCATGCCCTCGGACGGACTCGAACCGGCGACCTCCGGCACGTGGAACTTAGCACTCCAGCCCCTACGCTACCGAGGGCGGCAAAATCTGAACTACTTATTTTTTTATTTTTTTTTTTAATGGCTTTCGGCGACTAAGCCATTTAGCCAGCTCAGTGTGTTTATGATCTCTTCATGTGATTTTTTTAGTTTATCCAGTGCGTTTATGCTTCCTATGTAGAGACACCACAGGACGGACAGGACATTCATCACAGACACAACACTTAACATCCATGCCCGCGGCCGGATTCGAACCGGCGACCTTCGGAACGTGGAGCTAGAATGCAGCCCCCTACGCTACCGAGGCCGGCAAAATGTGAACATCGCGTGCTAGAAACCTGCGAGTTTCGTTGAAGACTCGATAGAGGGCATCATTCCTTCTAATTACAAGCGGTGACTCAGTCGCTCTAAATTTGCCAAACAAACGATACAAAGTGTTTTCGGCTGTCCGACTGTATTATCTTAAGCAGCAAAGTTTGTTATATTGCTTATAAAGTTATCTTAATATATTTTAATGGTTGAATGATTAATGTAGTTTAACGGGCACTATGTAAAACGGAAGGAAATACTGTATTATATATATATATATATATATATATATATATATATATATATACTTTTTTAACAAAAGCGTTACATGTGGGGTAAAGAGAGCCATGAGCAAGGGGAAATTCGAGCTTAGCTCTGATTACACCATAATTTCCCCTATGCCAAAATTAGGCGACTAACCCCCCACCCCAGAAAAAAATGGTCGTAAAAATCAGCATTTGTAGATTTTTACTGCTTCACTCTAAGGGAAACTCTGTGAAGAAAAGGAAAAACGAAAGACAGAAAACATTAACGGTGCGCCGGAGAAAAGATCCACATTTTCGGCTGCAAAACAAAGAAAGCAACAAAAATACAGTGAGGGCTAACATATCTAATTTGAAATCTAGGGCTACAAGCTGTTTGTTACAATATTCATCGATTTTAAGTAGCGATGAAAGTGATGGTTCCTGTGTAAAAATCGTTTTATTTACTTCGCTTCACAGAAGTTGAATCAAATAACGCCCTCATACCTTGTGAAGTGTGTAAAAATGTAACACATCTGAATTGTGCAGATTGTGGTGATAAACTTTTCTTGTAAATTTTGTGTTGGAAAAAATAATGTTTTCTAATGTACAAAAAGTAAATTATCAATTTGTAGATCCACAAGAGTGGAAAAAATGATATTAAGTTTCAATTTTGTCAAGAAAACTAAAGTTTTGTCAGTATTATGGACTAATTTAGCTATGGCTACTATTACCCTGTCGGTCGCTCCCATTACCCACTTTACCAGGTAATGAGACCCATTCGAGTCAGTTTGGTTTTTCTTTTCTCTCTCTCTTCAGTGAATTTTCCGTTTTCGTTTTGTTTTACGTAGTCCATAGATTAGACGTAATATAAATTTAAAAATAGGTATAAAAATTGTTTCTAAGGCACTAATTTTTCACTTTTTTCTTAGTAGGCTCCCATTCCCCCATTCTCCCCTACTTATTATGGGATTTTCCTGAGTTAAATATCTCAACAAACATGAGTGATTACTGTTAAGTTTAAAAATCCTTCCTAATTATTTGTTTTAGACCCATTGCTTGATAAGTCTTCTCCAAACATAAAAGTTTAAATAAATTGTCAGTATGTTAAGCTTATTTTTCATCACTTTTTTTGGCTAATATTAAATTTTACAATCCGCAAGAATTCATACAAAAATGAACCTCTGAATATGATTCAACTACCACAGTTAACACTATTCGTAAATTTCCTAAAGAGATTTTCATGGGCTCAGAAACTGTTTCTTGCTATACATCTTTCTCTAGCAAATAAAAAAACAAACAAAAAACAAAACAAAAAAATACGATCCATTTGCAATATCATTGAAGCGTTATAATCTCAGGATACTGCTGGTTCTTATTAGTTTCCACCACATCATTGAATAGTTATAACTTTTAATAATACGTGAGGGATTATTAGCAATTTACAAGATCATCATTAAGTATTTACATAAAATAAGCATTAAAACAATTAATAGGAGTGGTATGGGATAATAATAAGATTGCAAGAATCACACCCTAACGAATTTTCAAATAATTACTAAACAATTTATTTTAAAACCTAAAGACAAAAAGTAAATGAATATTACTTTAATGGCTAATTGAAATGGTAGAGAGCTTAACATTCCATTAACAGGTCAAAATGTTCTTTAATTTTGAGCAATGAGATTCTTAGTATGACGTTAGGCAATCAGGGTGGGGGGGGGGGGGGGGGCACTGGGTCTAATTCCAACTTGAATGCAGAGTCTCGCTGTGACAGTAGAATTCTACGTTGGATAATCGCTTTGTTGAGAATGCTGGTCGTCAAATAGAGGCGCAGTAGACATATGCCAGTGTGCACCGTAGTAACAGGGATCTTTCTGCAGCAGCTGACATCAAAACTGCCCGAGAACACGCGAGCAGTTGCGCTGCAGATCATCACGCACAGCGAATATGCGAGCTCTATCGCCGCAGATGATGGCACCAGACAATGCCAGTGCGTGAGCGAGGCCTTTCGCTTGACACGTTCTCACCAGAATGTCTTCACCACAGCCACTTGGAGCGAGGAATTTCTTCTCCCACCAGTGCACACCAGCAAGGCCATCCCCTCAATCCAGAGACATCGGGCTCTCGTAGTTTGCCATACATATATATACAGGGTGTTACAAAAAGGTACGGACAAACTTTCAGGAAACATTCCTCACACACAAACAAAGAAAATATGTTATGTCCGGAAACGCTTACTTTCCATGTTAGAGCTCATTTTAGTTTCGTTAGTATGTACTGTACTTCCTCGATTCACCGCCAGTTGGCCCAATTGCAGGAAGGTAATGTTGACGTCGGTGCTTGTGTTGACCACAGTACCAAATGTAGAGACTCTTCGTGCTCGTATTGTGGACGGCTGTGATACAATACGCCATTCTCCAGGGCTGCATCAGCGCATCAGGGATTCCATGCGACGGAGGGTGGATGCATGTATCCTCGCTAACGGAGGACATTTTGAACATTTCCTGTAACAAAGTGTTTGAAGTCACGCTGGTACGTTCTGTTGCTGTGTGTTTCCATTCCATGTTTAATGTGATTTGAAGAGAAGTAATAAAATGAGCTGTAACATGGAAAGTAAGCGTTTCCGGACACATGTCCACATAACATATTTTCTTTGTTTGTGTGTGAGGAATGTTTCCTGAAAGTTTGGCCGTACCTTTTTGTAACACCCTGTATATTAAAAAAAATCATTAGTTTGTTATGAATACACTCCTGTCTTCAGTGACGGGTCTGCGAATTTTCCGAGCCGGGGTAAACTTGAGATTGCCGACCCTTCAAACATAAACTTGCGATCTGGACAGTTCTTCGATTTTGCTGCCCCACTGATGGTTGCCGCTTGGAACTCTAGGGCTAGAAAAAATGGTCACTGCCACACGAACTTGCCATTTACAGCCCCTTAAACATGATTTTGACACCCGGGGCAAGCGCTCCCCCCCCCCCCCCCCCCATCGCTACACAGTTCTTTCACTCCCCACACGCTCTTCATCGGCACAGAAAATCCCACCTCCTTACCGCGAGTCTTTCCGTGGAATTCCTTTAAAAACCAACTGCTTGTTTGTGACACGATTCCCAATAAGCACCACTATCAAAACGCTAAATCTCCACACACCGCCAGTTCCTGTCCTTCGTCCGGCAGATAAGCCTATACAATTTTTGTCTCCCCTGAAGAGGCTGCCTTTCGGGCCTTTATTATAAGCCAGGATAAAATTCTCATATGGAGAACTGAAAGCTAAACTTGTCTCCAGCGAACAAGGCACAATATTTTCTTGTGAAAATACTCGGAATGGTACTTTTCACTGCATTTAAGATTGTCTATATTAAATCTTGTAACTATATCAAACCTGACATCTTATAGTGCTAATATCCGAGCTGTTGACCTGCTCTTAATAGGACCTATGCATCGGTGCCTTTCTATGCTGTCTGTCACCCCTTTACACCCACATTTTTCATAACTGTTATTAACAATTTGATTATTATAAAATGTACGAGAAGTCACCAGGTGCAATCTCAATTCACATGTATGCTATTTGTGAAATAAGATGAAATCTTTGGCTTCATAAATACTGCGTACTTCTAAATTATAGATGGGAAATGTTGCAAATGAATCTCGTAATTAGGTATTTATTTTAAAATGTAGCAAAGTGAAACAATTATTGTTGCTGCTACAACTAGGCATTCCAGTTGCTCTTGCTTTACAGGAATATCTATTTTAGCCGTCTGGAAAAATAGTGTCTACTAACATCTACTATAACGTCTTGCATTTGTACCAAACATCGAGAATATGCCATTGATATTAAATCTTGTTATTAACTCCTTGTGAAGTACTGACTCCTACTTTTATAGTTTTTCATGCAGCCCGAGAAACATTAGTTAGACACTGCCTGAAACGCACTTCGCTGTAAAGTTGCTTGTGCTTGCTTCTTACAATGTCAGGGTACACTTCTAAATGAAGGAAGACTCAATTACAGTCATTCCATTTAATATAAACGATAACTGAAACCAACACCCGTCATACAATTTATATTGGTCTTGACTTGGTACTTAATTTCCGAAAGATCGCAGGTTTTGGTATTGGCATTTTTTTTTTTTTTTTTTTTTTTTATTTTTTTTTAATGAGTGACCAGCAAATTGTAATAGGAATTCAAAGCATGTTTATGAACTATTTTCCATGGAAGTTTTTTTAATATCTTTTAAATTTATAAATAATTATATCAAGTTATTTATTTTGTATTAATCAGTTCCGTTACATGATAACACAAGCACAGTAATTTTTTATCGTTTTTTGTATCTGTGCTTTATTCACTAGTAATATTACAGTTTCCCTACAGTGGTCTTCATAGATATCATGGAAGTTCATTTCTTGTAGTAAGAAAGCAGCGTAGACTTTCACGCCCAATTTCTGTGCCAACGGTTTAGCGCCAGACTGACATGCAAAAGCCAAGTCTCGTAACTTTTTTCCATCTAGCCTGTCTATGTTTACTCCACCGAGATTCTGTGAGGGCAAGAGGAGAAAGGTTGGTTATGCAAAGTGCCAGGCCACATTCTGACGTCACGTATTCACAGACGCAATGGCGGGTGCATTCTCTCCACCCTCGCTATACGATTATATCTAGTCTTCACATAAACCATAGTCAAGTTGGTGTCACAGTGAGAATTATTGGAACTCTACTATTGTCGGCGTAAATTTTACTGTAATTCTTAAATTTAAGGATTTAGTTGAGGTAATTGGGGATTTTACAATGTCAGTTTTTGCAACAGAAATCCCTAGTCCCCCAGTGATGATTGTGGTTGGTGAGCGGGAATGTTTAAGCCTAATTTTCAGAAGAACCCGACTTCAGTCTCCACATTTCTGTTTTCCACTGTTTCTGGAAATCAATTAAAGTGAAGACCGGGATGTGGCATTTAAAATCCCATGACATATTCCATTTTAGTTCCTAATTCACAAGCCTGTTCCGATTGAAACCAGCTCGTCATGGAAGAGTCGAAGCCCTTTATCTCCTCCCCCCCCCTCCCCTCCAATCTGAAAGGCTCTTCTGCGAGTGTACAGATAACAAGAAGACGTTATATACTGCAATGTTCTAAGGATGAGATAAAATATCTAAATATTGACGATAACTATGTATATTCGTTGAGGTAATTGATTTTTACGGTTTTTCTACAGTTAATTTATTTCACATATTGGAAAATCTTGTTTGAATTATGTGTATCAAAAAAATAATTATATCACAATACTGAATAGATGTTGATAATATGTTGTTGTTTATCACAGCTACCTTTTTCTGCATCCATTGCCATTCCTCACAGTAGTGGCACATGTAAATCTCTGATTTATAGTGCTGATTTCCCTGCATACTCCACAATTTGGTGCCACGCTTACTTTTATGTAATTAGCTGCATTTTGTTGATATTTTTCTTTCATATGTTGATACCCCATAGAATGAATTTCATAATTTTTTTATTATTTAAATGTGACTTTTTCCACGCTTTTTTCCATTTCACTGTGTGTACTTTATACGAGAATTTGTCCTTGTATCACAGGATGTGCTTCATCATCATATTTCGTATTTTCTTAGTTGTAAAAGTGTCCAAACTTCCGTGTAGACAGATGTTTTCTAGGAAACAGGTTCTTGTATGAAGAGGTTTGTAGCCTATTGTTTCAAATGATGCTGTTCATACATATTTTTATGGTTAGAGTTTTACATCTTGTCAACATCGAGATCATTCGAGAGGCGTAAAGACAAGTACAAAGAACTGGAAGGAATTTTGCCATGGTCTTTTTTAAGGAACCGTTCAGGCATTCATCTGGACGGATATCTGGAAACTATGGAAGGCTGGATGGCTGTACGTGGATTAGAAACCCTCGTCCATCAGAAAACCAGACCATAGCGTTACCGATTACGCTATGGGCTAGTTTTCAGACGTACTTTGCAAAAGATCATATAACCTAATGGATGGGTAACTTATCACCATTGTAATGTCCCTTGGTGACGGGAAAGTTATACGTGTGAATTCCACGTTTCTTTGGCATCGGCGAGAGCCAGGTGACTCATACCTGCGCTGAAAGACCGAACGATTTATGGCAGGCCGTAAAGTTAAAAGCTTTACGCATTCAATGAAATTCAAAGGACAGTATAGGGACTGTGCCGAAATGAGGATTTCCTGGTACAGTAGAAAGTTGAAACTAGAGAAACGATGCTTCGGAGAAAAAGTCAGGTTGCGGAACACCTCTGTTGGGAACCAGCGAATCAAACTGTGTAACGAACTTTTAGAAACCATAAGTTTTTTATGTTGCATGAGGAGCGCGAATGGAGATGGTGGATGACCCGCCAAACGCTGCGACTTGCTGAAATTTCCCGCCTCTGCTAAAACTGGGGAACCTGCAAGTTTTCAACGGAGCGATCACGCGGGAGGGAAGAGATTCTGTTTCTGGCCAGCAAACAATCCACACCGGCGCACCACGGGAGATTGCCGGAGAGCTGTGGGGAGCTACCTTGCCAAGTGACCTTCGCCCAGCTGATCAACAGGGTCTATGAGACTCTGTTTTATCTGCACGTCATCTGCTACGGTAAAGAACGCCGACGATGTATAGACACTCTTGCGTCATTCTACCTTAGGCAACGCTCTGAGATGAGAATCATGCTCTAAATTGTTCAAAAGAAACTTTTAATATTCATTTCTGTTCAATAAACCAATTAATTTTATATTCAAAGAAAATAATAGGTGTTGTAAATCTTGCTTTCAATAACTTCCTTTCCAATGTACCAGTATATCATTTGATTAGATGAAGATTTGTGTTTTTAATGGTATTTTAAAATTACAATTGCTTTGATTAAGAGTATTTCAGAATTGGAATGTCGCTTCTCTCGGATAGAGAACACTTCCATTCTTGGCGCCTACCCGGGATTAATTTTTAAAATTAACTTATTAATTAATGCATCTCATTATTTTATTCTAATTTTAATAACGTCACAAACTAGACGTTACACCATATTACATTAAGCTTCAGTGACACTCTGAAACAAACAGAAAATTCTATGAATTTAAAAACGTAGAATACCACTGTCAAGTCAGTGTGTTTCATTGTAGTTAAAGTACCGTTGCCACTATGTTCGGAAAGGAATTTTCAGCCTTTCTAAAAGTGAAACATTATTAATACGTTAATGTGCATACGTTGGTATCTGAAAGTTGCTTAAACGTTAGGCCAATACAGTTTGTCATTTAATTGTAAATATCTAAAGCAGATAGTAAAGATTAGTATTTGACTATCAGATTGTGGGAAACGGCATAAAAACTGTATTGAGGATAGCAGGTGGAGAAGAATACATCCTTCCGCGCAGTATCATCCATATCAGGATAGCGGTACTTCAACACCATCAGGCAAACTGAGGGGTGGTATGTGAGTTGAGACTTCCCAGACATAGTGATGCAATCTAATCTTCTCAGATGTCCATCCGGCTGGATACCCAAGAAGATTACATTGTATGTGGTGTTAGTTCATTTGCCGTAATGTCGCTGAAATT
The DNA here is from genome assembly GCA_031002005.1 of Vandiemenella viatica. NCBI lineage: Eukaryota > Metazoa > Arthropoda > Insecta > Orthoptera > Morabidae > Vandiemenella > Vandiemenella viatica. The sequence continues at coordinate 287,359,842 of CM061920.1, forward strand.
CATTCTGGAGAAGGATTAAGCCAGTTCGTCCTCAGTAAAGCCCAGAGAAGCACGACGTCCTCTGCTTCTTCAGTAACTCCTAGTGTTCTGTATTAAGCGCCAGCATAGTAGAACGTTGTTGCCACAACACTTCCTAAATCAGGCGGTGGAAGCAACTTCTGCATTAAGTATTATACAGGTACGGATTCACCTGTGCATGACAACGAGGTAAGAAAAGAGTTTAATTTGCTGAGATCTTTTACTTCTTTTACAACACACTCTACACAGCAGCAATAGCAGTTACCTGCTACTTCGATCGTTTGAACTGTTTGCTGTCTCTTAAACCAACGTGATCAAGAACTACCGTACATGATCCGAGGTCCCTGCGTCTCACTGAACGCAAGATATTTTTGAGTCAACTGGCTTCGTGAAAACCGTATCTTCGTTCCTCCGAATAGAATCGCTGTCCCGAAAGAACGACGGCAGAAATACAAAATACCTAATTTTATAGGAGAGCGGAAAACGGAACTTTATTAATAAATAGTTCAACAACCATAAAATAATCGATTATTTGGTTTGGTGGTTTCGTATTTGTTGTACGACATGATACAGATTCAGAAAATAATGGTAGGAACAAACTCAATCATATAAAGCATGAAATCAACTCACTATTACAATTACGTCTTTTACCTCATACATTTTTACATGGATTTATTGATTAATTTTAAAAAAGTACATTGAAGATGTTATTAATAACAAAAAATACATCATTTTCTAGGTCCTCCTTACTAATTAATATCAATCAGTCGAATGTAGATAGTCCGCCAACTTCAATACATGGCCCAAGCTTTGATTTTCGCGGTAGTGCTGTCACCTAGCATATTATTACTGTTTGATAAACTGCTCTCAAATTACACACTTCTGCGCAACGGATGTTAATGTTAAATCAAATCTACCAATATTTTCATTTATCTACACATTTTATTGAACACTTTAAATACTCAGATAACACAATACATAGTCGTCACTGTGCAATTAATACATTCCCTCGTGGTCTCTCTGCGCCATCTTAACACCTTCCTTCTTTCTCGACCATCCATACAGGAGTGCCAACTACAAAAAATTACATTACTACAAAAGACTGAAAATTACACAAATGTCTCTACATACTACTTACGCTGTGAAAGTCTATTATTTGCTAATCTATTTAGAATTTCGGCAATGATTTGTGAGTGGGACCTCACACATTTCACTTAAATTAATGTAATGAAACACAAACGGTATTGTAGAATCGAGGTACAATATTACTGTCAGTTAAACTCTGCAAGTCGTTTATCTTATAAATAGAAAGTGAGAATTATTTTGGTATAAGCTGAAAGTTGACAGATGCAATAGGTTTACTCTCAGAAAAACACCTTCTTGTATGTTCAAATCTTACACTTTTGCTCTCTTACGACTGATAGCTGGTTTTGAATTAAAACGTATGTTCCTTTTCAAAACGCAACAGTCTAACTTCTTATATAATGAATTCTTTGGATATTAATGTCTTTCGACCTCTGGAAAACTGAAAACATTTCGCAAAATGAATTAAGAAAAACTCGCTGCAGTTGCAAAGGTGATCTCTATTCAGATAATCGTTTGAATACGTTAAACGAGCATTTCTATGAACATAGTGGACCCATCTATTGCGTGACAACAACTTTTCCAGTCCGTATTCTATAACTTTCTTCCGAATGATTCAAAATTTTTACTTTTACTTCTATCAAATTTTCTACATTCCGTTTCATTTTCCTAAAATTCTTAACCCTGTGGAAATCTGAAGCATTTACAGATTGTGTAGGTACAACTTATTCATCCTCACTCGACTATTGGACTACATGATTCTTCTTAAATACTTGGGGATTGAACTTGAAGAAGATGTCCTAATTTGTTTTAATCTTCTGATTCCTCAATGCCTGTTCAGTTTTCTCAAATTTAATTTTGTAGCAACAATTATTTTACTGCTATTGTAAGTAGGAACCGCAGGAATCCAATTATTTTCACATTTGTGCTGTCACGGTACATTTCCTGAATGTTCAGATTTTTGGGCTGACATTTCAGTGTTTTGGCTAGTTTGATGAAGTTCACAAGAAGAAAGAGGAAGTTGCATAATCTTCTAGGTACGTTTACTAATTGTGAAACTGATATTTAATGATTGAGAGAGCAATTATCTCATCGCAATGAAATATTCTATTTAAGAGAATCACCACCGAAAGTGCAGTTACACCACAAAAGTTACAGAAAATTGACAACTACATAAACTACACTCAAGTCACTTATTTTCTGGTGCAATAAACAATTCTTGACACGAAGTACACTTGCGCTGTTTCTGTACAGAAGACAACTTGTACTGCACACAATCGTGAACTCAACTGTTCCTTCGCTTTAGTTCTTCCACGAGGTTAACAAACCCTATTTTCAATAACGACGCAACTTCCCTCTAGCCGCAGGCAAATGAATTACAAATGTCATATTTCCACCGAATGTAAGAGATAATTTTACACTTAAAATGCAGTTGCTAACAAAAATTCAATTTTTGCAGTTCTGCCATTGTCCTTGTGGCACAGCGATATGATACCACTCAAACGCTGAAATCATGATAAATATTTCAACTGCAAAAGGTAATTTACATTTTAAATTAATAATAATTTGCGGATTCTTTTCTTTTAATTTCTCAGTTTTTCGAAGACAAATCTATGTGAAAAATACCCCATTTTTCCCGCGTAGCCACCGGCTGTACATTAATCAAAACGCAATTTAAATTCAAACAGTAGTTTTTTAGGATATCGCGTTCACAGATATATTATCTTAAATTCGTCAGATTTACGAAATCACATCAAAATTAAACCTACAGTATTTTACCCGCGGTATCGGAGCCTACACATTAATCTAAACTCCATCAAAGTGCTATCAGGAGTTTTTGCATGAATAGCGTTCATCGAAGTATTATACTAATATGGTAAGTTTCTCAGCTCTCCGAAATTGCATCAAAACAAAACATATCATACCTGATCCACGTCACCATGAATTGTACTTTAATCCAAACCACAACAATTTTTTTTTTTTTTTTTGAAAATTGCGTTCTACTGAAATTGATAATTATTTGGCAAATTTGTCACTATTCAGACATCATTACAAATGAATCATAACCTGTTTCAACCTATATGGGTTCTACATTGTTCTAAACCTCATCAAAATTCGACCAATAATCTTTTGTGAATCGCGTTGAACCAAAAATGATACTAATTTAATAGATTTCTCAGTTTTCCTACATAACTTCAGTGTAAAACTTACATTATTTTATCTGCGTCAGAACGAGATATAAATTAATCGGAACCCTATAGAAATCTTGCCAGTAATTTTTGCGGAGTATAATTTTGAATTCGTTTTTAACAGTTTTTTTTTTTTACTTATGGCTTTACGGCTCGTCGACGTCGGGGTCATTAGAGGCGGGGGTATTTACAGTTAATGTGGAAAGATAGACAATTTCACTCAAGTACATAGCAGTAACTGAAACTATCACCAGCGATGGAATAATTACTTAATGCGAAAAATTATAACCGTAGTTATATACACAAAATGCAACGGTGTAGTCACAAAATATTTGATCTCTGTAATAAGTGTCAAGAACTTTTGGTGTATCCCCACACACATAGAACCACGGAATATCACTCGCTACAATTACCTAGCCAGTTTTTGAAAGAAATTTTAAAAAAAACTACAAAAACTGTAAAGAAAACAAAACAAAAAGAACATTTTTTTTTTTTTCACAGATCGTAGCCCCCGTGAAACCTATAGAGCATTTAAGAAGAATTATACAAACCTATGCGTAGCTTATCTTTTTCCTGATGTCTTTTTTTAACAGTACGTCTGACAAACAGCCATCGTTGTTTGTGGAATTATTTCATCTAACGTTCCCGAGACGTAGTTGCCAGCAAAGGAATAGCGTTAAACGCAGCTGTAATTCAACTCCAACAACAGAGCTGTTGAAGGTAATGAAGTTCCGGATGAAAAGGAAATAGAACTGAGAACCCAACGAAAGCATTAATTACTGCATCTCTACAGTACAGAAAACTCTTTCTAGGCGGATGCGTTTGGTGCTTGTCAAAGTGAGCTCCTCCAGAACATCGTTACTCAAGCATATTATATGAAATTAGCGGAAGCATAAAGAGCCTTCAGCGTAGGATACTAGCAGATTTGGTAATTTCCGATTCATGTTATTCTTGTACTAGCAGAATACGCGGCGTACCTCGGGCTCATTGAGGTTACTTTACTATTACTGGTTCTTTAGACGCCCAGTGAGAAACACGTGTATAAAGATTCAACTAAACCGCCTCAACCGTTTCAGGAACGTGCACTTATCCGCCACCCACCCACAAAGGGTACGTTTTGGTCGGTTTACACCTACACTATTTTTGTCTAATGTGAAACATTTCTACCAAGTTTTATCAAAAACACCCCAGTCTTCCAACAAAAATAAATATTTATTTAGGTACAATTAAATGAAAATACATTTTTAATGATACAGACAGAAAAGTAAAATCATAACCTTGTTATTCAACCCATTTGTCTGGTATTGGCGATATGGTTACGGTTCCTTTCTTCCTTAACTTACCTAATCCGGCCAGGTATAGGAATCCTACAGTTTAACGTGGAATTGGTACTACGGAACTGTTCTGAAGTATTTTACATTACACAGTTAGCAGTGCAAAAAAAAAAAAAAAAAAAGAAAAAAACCTGTCATTTTAAAGACTTATTTCCTCGAACCTTTTGCAATTTTTTTAAAAATTTTGTTCTCTCATAAATTATGACCCAATATTACGAATGGCATATCAGTGCGATGTCATACTATTCCCACGTCCGCAACGAAAGTATGTATGCCGTTAAAAAAACTTAAGAATAACAATAGTTCTCATTTCCTGTTTCGTAAATAATCGTTTCTTTCGGAATAAAGGTATCCGATGTCCTAGTGTAGACCATATTCTAACTCTGTACCAAATTTCATCCAAATTCTCCATTGTGCCATTACATCCAAACAACTGCCGATTCTAACTTTCTCATTTCTAATATTACTAGCATTTTATTATTATTATTATTATTATTATTATTATTATTATTATTTAGGTTAGTATTCATTTACTAACAGATTCAAGGAATTTTATGCGACATTCATAAAGATTGGCGGTAGCATTCAATTTCGGAAACTGTTCGTGAATTTAACATTCTTCGATCCACAGTGTCAAGAGTGTGCCATAAAATGTATGTGTCGAGGTTTCTCAATTGAGCTACAGGAAATACTGCATCAGAGAACAACAACACTGAAACTTGGCGTTGATTGGACATGGAGTGACTCTGCTAACAAAACGCCATCGGCTGCAGTGTATCTCCTTGGTTCGTGAACATGTCAGTTGAATCCTAGATCACTGTGAAGAGGTTTCATGGTCAGACAATCACGATTCCATATTAGGGTGCGCCTGTGGGTCCAGGTTATGAGGGAGACAGCGTGCAATTTGATGGTGGTTCCATCCTAGTACGGGCTGTGCTTAAATGGAATACATTGGAACCCATGATCAAACTGAACCTACCATTTTCTGTATTTCAGCTACTCGGAAACCATCTTTAGCCATTCGTGGTCTTAATGTTCTCAAACAACATTGTGTTTTTCTAGTACGACAATGTGTCATGACCACAGCTGGGCACAAAACAGTTAATCCGTTAATCGTTAATTAACGAAGTTAAAAAAAATTAACTTTTAAGTTAACCTAAAAAATCATTAACGGTCTTCTTAAATTCCGTTAAATTGGACTTTCGTTAACTTTAGTCCGTTACATAGGTTGTTGACGTCTTTTCGTTTGTTTGAACTATGCGCCACGCCACCACTCGTAGTCGTATGTTCGGTGTAGTAGTGGGCGCCACCTGCTAAAATCTTGGCGGTGGCGCGCCGAACATTTTCAGCCGGCGGCGGCGTGACTATTTTATATTGTGAATTCTGCAAACGTAAATAAACTAAAAAGCGTCATAACCTATCTTACTGACAAATCAACATTATTATCTGTAATTATGTGTATTTATTATTACAAAATGTATGTCGTTATTATACGTTTAGTAAAAACATCGCGTTCAGTTGGTGTTGAAGCAACAGTGACGGTTCGGCAGTGTGTGTCGGAAGAGGTTAATCGGACAAACTGTTCGTCCGTCAAATCGGACATTACTCGGACGAAATTCTGTGCCAGTGGATGACCGGCCACCTGATCGATAGTTAGTATCGCACTGGAGTCTGCAAACAGTGTTGCAGATCAGCAAAAAACTCAACTTTCAGTAACCAGTGCGAAAAAATTCAAAGAAATAATACATAAGTTACGAGAAAGGTGATGTGCAATTTTAATTCGAAATATTTGTGTGTCTTTTTTTTTTTTTAAAAAAAAGTAGAAGCTAGTTTGGCAGTTTCGGCCGTGTAATGTAAAAAGATGTCACTGACTAACTTCCGTTCTAGTTGTTCACGTAAAAACATGCAGGCCATGATTTAGTGAAACCAGGCCGGGTCGTCTAAAGGGGCCTTTAGGTCACAGGTAGGCCGTGGCACAAAGATAACCGTAACAGGCATTGGTCGTAGATTTTAGGTTGGCCGCAAATTTCACTGGTCGCAGTTTTCACATATTCAGGTGTCCCAGTCCAACTTGTTTTCTATAATATTGTTGCTTTTCACTCTGTATTCATGTTTTTTTTTGGTTTTTTTTTGTTATTTCTACCCTTTTTTTTATAAAGTCAGGAGCACCTTAATTGTGTCTCGTAAGACAATTTGCAAGTGTTGTGTTGATCACAGTCTCAACAAAGATAAAACAGACAGGAATACCACTTCGTTGTTGTGGCGATAGCGTAACCACAATTTGTTAATTTTTATAAATAAATCCACACTTGCATCATGGTACATAACACCTTGAGATAGAGAGCAGTTATACCTACCGTACTATAATACTAATACATCAGTACAACTTTTGACTAGTTAACTTTTAACGGATAACTTTAACTTGCGTTAAATTTATAAATATTTAACGCTTTAAACGATTATCGAAGTTAACTTTTTAAGTAGCGGAATAATGATTAACGAAGTTAACGTTTGGATTAACTGTGCCCACCTGTGGTCATGACGTAGGGCCAAAATCGTTCGCGATTGCTTTGAGGAACATTCCGCCGAGTTATTTGGCAACGTAAATCGACAGACATGAATCCAATCAAACATATCTAGGACGTGATAGACAGGCCTGTTCGAGCGCAACGTACTCCACCAACGTAACTTTAGCAATTAAAGACGGCTGTACGAGACTCGTGACTGAATACTTCTTCAGGGAATTTCCTGCGACTAGTTGAGTCAAGCCACGGCTGGCTGCTGCACTTCGCCAGGCAAAGAGAGTCGCTCACGATATTAGGAGATATCTCAAGACTTTTGGCACCTGTTGTATATCAGGTGCAGAATTTTTTAGCCATAAATGGAACGCACAGACAGATCAGGCTAAAATATTCAACAAATGCTTGTGTACAAATAGACTTGATTGAAGAAAATTTTTGCTTGAAACATGATACATTTTTTTCTATACGTTAACAAATCATCACAAACGATAAAGAGATTTCTATGATAGCACTTTTGCCAGTGTGTAAATTAGGTATAGTCTCAGAATTCGCCAAGGTCATTGCCGAAAACCACCTAAAAATGCAGTCAGGATGACTGGAACTAGGAGTCCGGTATTTGAACCTTGGTCCGTTGAGCCGTTTGAACTCGTGGAGCCACACTGGGTGGTCGATAATAATTTAAGTGTGAAAAATATTGCAATAATATTGAAATAAAATTGATATTATTATTATAGAGGTGTTGAAATAATACAACCGATTATTAAAAAAAAATACCGGTAGCCGGACGCAAACCCGAATCTGCAGCATGACAATCGAGAGTTTTTCGGCGTGCCTACGCTCCGATGCTTGGCAAGTAAGCTGCTATGAAAAATGTTGGACGCGATATCCTGGAAACTAAAGCCCGTAGCATTAAATCATTTAAAATTGTAACTAAGAGTAATGTACGACATGCATTAATCAAGGTCGGTGATTAACAAGTCTGCTTGCCCCCTCCCAACAATCGGCAAAGATAAACAGAACCATTCCGAAAATACAGTACAGTACTGTAAAAATATGGTCCTTTCTAGATAAAACAAAACATAATTTATTGGTGCATTCCCCCATTTCACCATCCATAGTTTATAAGAAACATTATCTATTAGAGGCATCAAACGTAAATCTATATCCTTGGATCATTAGCGAGTCTTGAACTATATTTCGGACAGAAACATAAATCATCACGAAAGCTCGTTACAGTCTGCAACCTGCTGTGAGGACTTAATGACATGTAAAAATGCAAAAGAGGATTGAAGCTGTAGTCAGCCCAGCAATGGTATGCGATGGATGACGTTCCACATGCTAAGGTCTACCTGCCTAATAGTGATATTCTTTTATAGCTGCCAGAGGTATCTAGAGGACAGAGGTTGATATCGCGGCTGAAGGTAGAGTCTCAGTTGTTCTGCTTGCCGTCCAACTATTATGTATTCATTCAGTATTCTGCTATTGATGAGCACCTCTTGAAGAGAAACAACCACGCAATGAGGGACGCTGTAAGTTAGGTTTATTTTTCGATGAGCGGCACGAAGAAAATAAAAAATATTTTAACTAAGTTCAATTCAGTGAATCATTCTGGAGACTAGTGCGGTATACTTTACAAGAATTAATCAATGTCTCATATCTCACTTTAAGTGGAAAACCGTGTTCAGACCTACATCTCGTATCCTGAATTACCTCACTCCGACTACACGACCAGTGCAACACAAATCTTTTTTGTGCTGTTTATGATTCTCTTCCACGAAAAGACCCCTGACCAACAAATTTAGTTTTTCCACTACGTCGTGATCTCGAGACTTCATCAGCAAGTCTCGCCTCATTAATTACTGCATTTCCTCCAAACGAAGCTAATAAAATTTGTTTGAAACGTTGTTGCATTTTGAGGGCTATAAAAGTTTTGACAACATTGTGGGTTCCTTTAGCCTCACTTCCAGAACACTGTACCGTTTTGGAGCGCTTAGGTCACAGAATAAGCCCTTTATTGAAGTTAAGATATTCAAAACTATATAAGGCTTTCAGTTCATTTTAATGTGTTATTATATACCTGTACAGCATGAAATTCACAGGCACAGTGATTGAAATCAGAACAGCAATCATAGTAAGTGTGAAGATGCTCTAAACACCGTTGTTATTACGAAACACAGGAAAGGACGACAGGCTAGAGGCTGTTACTGTCTAGCTAGAAATAACTCATAGCCTGCTCATTAAGAAAAGTACACCAATTATTTAAGCCGATGTGGTGTATAAGTAACACCACTATATTACGAGCTTTCTAAAATATTTCGGTCTCTGAGGCTATTCAGCCAGCTTCATTTTGTTTCTTTGTACTTGCTGTTGTATCGGGCTTTGCACCTGTAATTCAAGACACTTCACTTAAGACGACTTAAGACTAATGCGCCCGCGGCCGGGCGTTGCGAGTTTACAGCTGCTTGCGTCTCATCCTAAGTGAAATCACACGTCAGCTGATAACTTAAAGGCAGACGTTAACACATTAGTAAGAGTGAAACAAGTTGTCAGTGGCAAACAGAAAAAGACTGCTCGGGAAATGAAGTCTGCATTCGGGCGGACCTCTGCATTCCAGATTTAGTTTTTCCTATTTTCCCGAAATCACTCAATATGATAGCTGGGGTAGTTCCACCAGAAGGCCATTGCCAATTTTTTTTCCTTTTCCTTGTCCCTTATCCTCTCCCGACTCTAATGATCCCGACGTTGAAGAGCCGTAAGGTCCGAAATAAAATAAAAATAAATTCTTATTTCCAAGTTTCCTACATACATCATCAAGATATTGCAGGCCAGAAATGGGCTCACCACGGCTACAGTACTTGTATTCATCATTTCTATGACTTAATCAGCAACTAGAAAGAATCGCCCTCTGTAAACGATGTGAAATCTGAATAGATGTTTTTGTGTTATCGGAATATAAGCCTTGGCCAAAACCATTTTTTCTTCTATTTCTCAAAAAATATTTGCTTGCGGCATAGATGTATATATATATATATATATATATATTGTAACGAACGCGTCTTGTGACCGCTAGTTACATTAATAAACTATATGTTTATTATTTAAAATGTGGAATATTTTAGTGGGCGTTTGGGCGCAGTGTACATTGTACGAGTGTGGAGCGGCAGATCTGAGGAATGCCAGCAGGCCGGTTCCTAGAATTAGCGAGGGGAGAATAGTGAGTGCCTAATGGAGGGGAGATTTGTGCTTGCCAGGTAGACAAACAGGGTGATCGGCGAGAGTTTTTTTTTTTTTTTGCATGTGGCACGACGAACGAGGGAAGGAATATTCGATGCCGGCGGGGCATTCACGATCGGTCGATGTGGACTGTCTATTCGTGAGTGGGACTGTTGCTGCTACCTGGATCCAGACACCCGCTATTTTGTTTTGAGCAGATGAGCTCAGGCAAAGGACGACATCTGAGGAACTGTGCTACACTGGTCCATAGCAGAGAAGACCGTCATCCAATGTGTGGCGGCAGACATGTACATTCGGTAATTATACATCGCCAATGAAGGACACTGTGCTAGCTAGACTTTCAAGTTCATAGCATTGCCCAGCATTGTATTACTTTGCGTAGTTAATGCATGTATAAATTCATGTTGTACTTGTTGATCTTAGATGCAAGTTGGTTCTGCAATAAGATCAGATAAATTTATTTTGTGTGCATTGCGTATGTTAAATAATAATTATCTTGTGTGACATGGGAATGTGCAATGGGTTTTGTCCAAACGCACTCAAATTCTGTTGTATTACGGCGTTGATAATTGTTGTGATGCTTTCTTTATGGCAATTGCAAGTATTTGTCGAAATATTAGTGTGGATTTCGAGCCATATGTCCAGGGTAACGATATCCTTTCATATTTAAACCATTTTTCCGCGTTGGTATTTGATGAGTAAATTCTTCTTGTAATTTTTCATTGAAATTACAGAATGTGCTGTGGAATGTTCTTTGGGTTTGATTTTACTGTGCAATCGCAGATTTTATTGAGGCATTTTATTTGCAGATTAGTGTAAAGTCTTTCTGATGGTGTGTTCTGCAATCCTTATTTCTTTTCCTTGTTGTTGTGTATTGGAATATTCTTTGTGTGTCAACGTAATAGTTGAAAATAGCGTGAAGTTTTAAAGTAATGCGCTCGAGATCCAGTACCATTATTAACATGTCGAAAGAAATCATGGAAGGTCAAATTTATCACATGAGCCAGCACCCACTACTTCAAATAGGGATCATATCGGGGAAGACAATAATCCTGCAGAAATAGCGTATTCCACTCAATCACCCGTTGAATTAGGGCAGGAGAATTTGGAAAATTTTCAGAATACCTCCAACATGAGTGCGAATAAAGTCCGGTGATTCCTACATTGCAGACTCAGCAACACCAGATGAACGATATAGCGGCTTTATTAATGGAGAAATTTTCACAATTATCTGCTCAATTTACAACACAATTTCAAGAATCTAATGAAAAATTGTCTGAACTCTCAGTGCAAATGTCTAGTAAAATCGAGAGTCTTGAAAGAAAACAAGAAATGGCTCACAAAAGAATTGAAGAGCAATTTGCTACTTTTCGCGGAGAAATTGGCCGAGAAATAAATGATTTTAAAAAGGAAATTAGCTCTGAGATCACTCTTTTAAGCAAAGTCCAGACGGAGTTAAAGTCTTCTTGCAATGTACTTGAGACGACTAACAATGAAATTTGCCGTAAAGTAGAAGCGAATAAAAGTTCAATTGAACAAATGCGCACAGAAAACAGTGAAAATTTAGGTCAGATTTCTGAGTTTGCTCATTCAATAAAAGATGGTGTTGAAGAAAATTTAGTTAAATAAGATCCGAAGTTGGAGACCTTAAGAATTCCGTGGGAGAAATGGAGAAAAGTCATAATAATCTAGAAACATCACAGTGTAACCTTGCTGCCGAAACGGAAGTAAAGTTACGTAATATGGAACGGAAACTAACCGAAAGGAATAACTCTGCTAGCAACAATGAACAATGTCAAGCTAGTTGTGCTCAGCTGTTTTCGGGAAATATCGAGTTAAAGCTGCCTAGATTTGGTTCCAAAGGGGGAATAAACCCGAAAGCTTATCTCGAAGATCTTGAAAGATACTTTCAAATTAAAGCTGTTCCAGAGTCGGCAAAACTTTTAATCATTAGCCAGTCACTTTTTGAAGAAGATCGTTCATGGTTACAAGTAGCGTGTACTCCAGATATGTCGTACACACAATTTAAGGAATTGTTTTTAAGTACTTTCTGGTCAGCAAAAATTCAAAACCAAGCTAGGATGCGATTTTACCAAGGAAAATACAAGCCTAAACCTGGTGATTCAATGGAAAGGTATGTGGAACGGTTAGTCGTAAAAAGTCGTTATTTTGACACAGTGATGCCGAACGAGGAGTTCATTGATGTAATAAGCTCACATTTCAGCCCGAGGATTCAAGAACACATCTCGCCTGTATATGTAAAGAGTATCACTGATTTATTAGAAACACTGCGGAATCTAGATACCATAGGACAACGAGCGAGCCGTGAACAGTGCGCGGAAAATGTGCAGGACAATCGCTCTAATTCTCATGGATACTTCCGGCCAAATAATCAGAATAACGGGCAAAGTTTCAATGGAGGTAAAAATTGGAAGCAATTCCAATCTGGCGATAAGAAACCGTGGAAGATTGAAGGTCAGCGGGATGGTCACGGACAAACGCGCCGTGATTCGCCGGAAGTAAATGGGATTCTAACCGTCGATCCCGGCAATAACATTCAGAATGAAAGTGAAAATTAATTGAGAGTTGGTGCAGCATGTGAAACATCGCAGGGTGACCAATTAAAACAATGAGATTTCGCAGGGGTTGCTGAGGGCTCTCCACAGTTTTTCCTTATTAATTTAACATACTGGCGAAATGGCGGTGTGGAGAATGATGCGATCATAGCAAGACCAAAGCATAATCAAACTTTCACTGTAGGGCAACGAGTATTACGCACCAGTCCACAATCATACACCAACAAGAAGCTTTTGCAAAGTTTATTATAATATATATATTCCATGCATGGTGAAAAGGATAACCTCAGTTAACAGTCACTTATTCACTAATGGAACCAATGACTTTAACCCCATAATTCACGAAACTTGAAAGAGTATTCTGATTATCACAAAGTTTTGGTACAGTCGCGCGAGGATCATTTAGTGCAACTTGTTTCTCTTGATAGTGACGATGGGCATATATGTGCCGGAAAAGGATAAAAAACTTGCCGAGATAATATGTTGGGACTTGATTTCTGGCAGACAGAAGGATTCCAAAACGTTGGGGTACATTTACAGATAAATTTCTGGAACTTCACAGATGTTGTGTGGCATATCAAATGTACAAAGTAGCCAAGGGAAAAGGATCTCCGAGGTACTAGGTAGATAATATTTTATTTTGTTTTGTTCATAAGGAATTACGCGAATCAGCAATCCATGAACAAAATTCTTTTATGCCATGTAGCAAATGTATTTATAACGTTGTCTGGGGAAATCGGGAAGTATACTGGGACGGCATCCGCGTACACTTGATCGAGATCATGTTAATTTAATAATCACGCGAGGTCTGTAACAAGCGGAGATAAAAGGGGATGTAATTGTCATTTTGTATACTAAAAGGATGGTGGCGGAAATCCATTACAAATACTTTGCTTAGCGGTGATATAGTAAAAAAATGTTTGGAAACAATCTTGTATTGCTTTGGACAACCCTGCACTTCATAGATGACTTCACTGCTTAAAAGTTTTTTATTATTATTATTCAGATAGGATATGTTCTCTACCAGTTTTATTCATTCATTATATGTTAAGATTGTGTTATCCTATGTGTTGAATATCTATGATGATCACAAATTACGATGTATTGCGCTATATTTACTAAGAATGGTGTCTAAGTTAAATTTTCAATTTGATATAAAATGTTATTGTGTTAGAACATCTATATCACTACAATAATTTGTTACTTATAAGGTTACATTTGAAAAGGTATATTATGTATTTAAGGCTTGCACAAATCTACCCACAATCAGGGATGGGAGTAAGAAAAGTCTATGTACAAAGTAGCCAAGGGACATATGTTCGGTTGAATATTCATGTCGGTGGAACTTGTGATGGAATAGGTTACCAGATTTATAATTACTGTTAAATTAATGGACGAGGAAGGAAAATTTGTATATTTCTTATTGTGAAAATTTAAATAAAACTAGTTTATTTAAATTTGCCGAACCAGGGGGAATATGTAACGAACGCGTCTTGTGACCGCTAGTTACATTAATAAACTATATGTTTATTATTTAAAATGTGGAATATTTTAGTGGGCGTTTGGGCGCAGTGTACATTGTACGAGTGTGGAGCGGCAGATCTGAGGAATGCCAGCAGGCCGGTTCCTAGAATTAGCGAGGGGGAGAATAGTGAGTGCTAATGGAGGGGAGATTTGTGCTTGCCAGGTAGACAAACAGGGTGATCGGCGAGAGTTTTTTTTTTTTTTTTTTTGCATGTGGCACGACGAACGAGGGAAGGAATATTCGATGCCGGCGGGGCATTCACGATCGGTCGATGTGGACTGTCTATTCGTGAGTGGGACTGTTGCTGCTACCTGGATTCCAGACACCCGCTATTTTGTTTTGAGCAGATGAGCTCAGGCAAAGGACGACATCTGAGGAACTGTGCTACACTGGTCCATAGCAGAGAAGACCGTCATCCAATGTGTGGCGGCAGACATGTACATTCGGTAATTATACATCGCCAATGAAGGACACTGTGCTAGCTAGACTTTCAAGTTCATAGCATTGCCCAGCTACGACCCTGCAGATAAGAACTCTCATAGCCCGGAGCAAACATCTCTTTCAGAAGTGAAGTCAAAATGTTGACTTCGTTTACTGTTTAATTTTGTGTATTTTATATAAAATACCCTGGCGCCCACAAAAGGACAACTGATTATTTTTAACTAATTTGTTATATATGTCATGTGATTAATTGAAATAAAACCATTTGTGATTTCTCGTATAAAGTATTCACGCAAGTTCTACCTTTCATGATAATAAAATAAAATAATAAAATTAATTATAATTTTAAATCAGGTAATGAGGTCAGAACGTTAACAATATATATATATATATATATATATATATATAAATTATTCATTTTTTATAATCTTCCGAAAGTGATACGGTGCCATGATCTTCACAGGATTTTTTCTAATACTAAGGAGTATTGATCTATATCCCATTAAGGGAACCAGCTTTGGGTGGTTCCGAAAGACTATTAGAATCTGATTGAAATCGGTTGGTCGAATATTGTGAACTCTGCTTTTTGCTTGATATTTTTCTAATTTTATTTTTTATTATTCATTTTTTTTAACTTATGGCTTTACGCCTCGTCGGCGTCAACGTCCACGTCGAGGTCATTACAGGTGTGACGAGGATTCAAACCTATATCCTCCCAAATGACTTGATAAAGTATGCATGTGATTTTTTTATTATGGCTTTACGCCTTGTCGACGTCGAGGTCATTAGAGGCGGGAAGGGACCGAGAGAAGGAACGGGAAGGAATTCGGGAATGACCTTTTGAAGGAAGCATCAGGGTATTCAACTGGAGTGATTTGGCGAAAACCATGGAAAACCCAAATCTGGATGCCCGGACGGGGATTCGAACCGCCGTCCTCCCGAATGCGAGGCCAGAACGTTAACCACTAACCCACCACCGCTCAGTGTATGCATGTAGCGGTAGGCTCAAGATATGTGATAAATCTGTTAATAGCAAATAACTATATAATTTCTAACGTTAAGGTGTTTCTTCTAATTCAGAAGAAGTACGCAGTCAATCATTATCAGGGGACAGGATACGAGCTGCGTATAATAATAATGAAGGAGAAGATTGCTGCGGGATAGTAGGTTAAATCAGAAAAAACTCTCAGTCCATATTCTAGATTGCCCACCTGTATAAAAGGCGGTCGTTGTTATAATTAATACCAGGCAATTAAAGGTCTACCGACGTGGCATAATACTACATTTTCTCTAAAATTTCTGCTTATATTCGGTATTTCAGTAAGCTATACCGAATTACAGTGAAACAACAGAGTTATTAACAACATATTTTTAGTCTCCAATCATTAAACATGCGCTTCATAATGTGATCAAACTTTCATTAACATGGCATATTTTGTCTCTAATATTAATGCGTGGATGTAGGCTTGTAAATTCTATTTGTGGGAGGTTGTGGTACTTTACTTCACTTTTATTATGTGAAAAGAGTGTTATTCGTGTAATCTGTTCTTCACTTTTTAATGAGCCCGGTATGCGCTATTAGCTATCTTTCATTATTTTCCCACGTAAATAAATGGCCCGTGCTGCTTGACTGCGCTCGAAAATGTAATGCCAGATACTCGTCCGTTTATCAGGGGAAGCAGTAGTGCGAAAGAACTATTGTTATCTGCGGCGATGAGTGACGTATCAATACGTGTCAGTGCATTGTGATAGGTGGCCTTCCTGCAGCCGGAGGGAAGCTCTCTATAAGTCCGGTTGAAGTTTTGATCCGGAGACAAATGGGCGATTCACTGAACAGAATGGGCTCAGCACAATGAAATCACTGTTCGCCATGGATTTGTGTTCAGAGTGCGATGAGAACAATAATTTTTCACCTTGTAATAGAAAAACACAGAAAAATATATTCTTAAGCCCGTAGTTTATGATTTATCCGGATGTTACAGATTTAAGCTTTTAGTATCTGTGATTCGATAATTTGGTAAATACATATCAAGCGTCATAACGCCTAATATTTTAGTTTTTTGAAATATAATAGTTAAATTATAAAAATAAAAACATTATTTAATTAGTTTATCGAGTTTTTTCGGTTTCGTATGTACTCACTGTTCACTTTTTGAGTAGCTTGAAATATTGATAGATCTAACATTTAAATAATTAATTGAAGTAACCTCCTAAATTAGTCCTACTTTGTCTTTAATATGTACAGCTTCTTTAAATTACATTACCATAGAATATTTACTAAAACTAACACGACTGCTGTTATTTTTGTGTATCGATGTCACAAATTTTCACATGATGTATTAAATATACAGCTGTTGTACTCGTACATATAATTTTTACCGTCATTGTTTATGAGTACGTTTTAAATATTAAAAATTAAAATTCAACATCAGATAACGCAGACTAAAATTCTACGGTCACATCTACAGGATGCCAGATCACAGATTAACTAAGCAGATATTCAAACTTATGCAACCATTAAAAATGCCTAACAGTTGGTTCCATCAAGTAAGACAAGACCTGGAAAAAGCTAAAATCAAGAGTTCAGAAAACCTAGATCACAAAATCTTCAGACAAAAAATACACTACTGGGTAGTCATGCCAGAAACGAAAGCCAAGAAGACCGGCACAACATGGACAGAAGAGAGAAAACTTGCCTTCAGTAAACGGATGCGAGAATACTGGAATGGCAATAGAAACTCGTACAGAAAATGACTACGTTTTGCGTGATCTGTATAGGTCTATTCGCATAAAATAAATAAATATAAACAATAAAATATTTAGTTACATTGTTTTGATCAATACAAAGTTTTTTTCCAGTAGAAGGTTATTTCTTTTACTAAATGAGATACATATTGTAGCACAGATGGATTTTGATTTGATCCTCGTTATGCCCATAAATGTTAGTTTTATTTTGCAAACAGAACTCATTTTTTTTTTTCATTTACGCCTCTTCGACGTCAAGATCATTAAAGGCAGGAAAGGGGAGGGGGCAAACAACGAAATGAAATTTAGGATTGACATTTTGAAGGAACCATCCGGCATTCGTATGGAGTGATTGCGAAAATCCATGGAAAATCAAAATCTGGCTGACCGGACTCGAAATTTCGACCTTGCAGAGCGATACCGCTTACTGACCACGCTCGGCAGAATTCCTTCACCTATTTTACTACACCTGCTTCTGTTTTATACACATTCTCCCGTGCTCGTTATGACTGCTAAGTTATTTTGTTAAACTTCAGTACTGAGCCATTTGGCTCACACAGTGGTCGGTTGCTTGACTGAGTTGGGGTGGAGTGATCAGTGGAAGGTGCTGAATGCTGTCCACACCGACCACTGCCTGCATTATTGAGTGCTCGGACGGCTTCTTGCCGCCACAGCTCTGAGTGGTTCCTCCATAATAGAGTCTGTTTTCACCTGGTCACTGCTCCAGTAGACGTACCAACTGCTACCGAGGGAATGAAACTGAGTCTCCGTACCACAACTTGTTGCGCTTGTACCGAGCGTGGTGGGTGAACGCTTAGCGTTCTGGCCTCGCATTCGGGAGGACTCAGGTTCGAATTCCTGTCCGGGCATCCAGATTTGGGTTTTCCATGATTGCCCCCAAATCACTCCAGGCGAATGCCGGGATGCTTCCTTCAAAAAGGCCATGGTCGAATTCCTTCCCATTCCTTGTCCCCATTCCCATCCCGCCTTAGCCGTCGACGAGGCGTAAAGCTGTAAAAAAAAAAAAAATTGTTGCGCTAGTACTTGATCCCATACACGTATCATCCATCATCTCCTTTATACTCGCTATGTCAGCGAACTGTTCCCTTATTTGATACTCCCTTGGTGATCTATTATCACATTTTATTTTTAGACATTAGAATTTTAAAGTTGTCCCTGCTTAAGATGTATATCTATACACTGTAGTATAAATCACTGGAATTTTCGGAATATCGATTGTTTTATTGTTTAGAAGAATGTCCATCCAATGGCACAACTGAATTGTCAATTTTTTTGCATGATGTGACTCATACTCGTTCGTCAACTTGGGTGAATACAGGAAGTACTCTAACAATGAACATTCCGTATTATATTTCACCCGTGATTTGCAGTAAAAAGTCCCATGCACGATTTACAATCTTTTTCCTTGAGAATCCACCTTTTGATCTGTCTAAAGAAACTGAACTTCGGGTGTTGAGGGACTTAAAGTATTGAAAGTTTGCTAGTAGCTTAAGAAGCTTTGTGTAAAATTCGGACGAAAGGCTCAGTTTAAGTGTACTTACTGTTTTCGTAGCTGCTAACCAGAATAATCTAAGCAACATCATTAAAGAAATAGACAGAAATATTTTTGTTTTAAAATAAATAAAGAATCATGAGTGACAAGCGCTGACAAAAAAGAACTGAGGGAAAAATTTAAGAGTGGGCTAATAAAACTGTGGTCGGCTAAACGTTTTTCCTCCCTACTCGATTCCCAGAAGACCTCCGCTTCCACGGATTTTTACACGCTACGGACAAGTTCCTTTAAATCTCTCTTTTCTATAGACGTGCACAAACTCAAAATTTACAGCCTGTCTGTCTCTAAACTCTGAAGCTGCACTATTGTTACGTTCAAAATACTCGAGCGAATAGTGTTCGTGCTTTTTCCTTCGGCTCTCTCAATGTACGCTGGAGGTCCGCCGACCAGCTTTGGCCTCCAGTCTCAAAAGCGCAGATGCCAAATCACCTCATTCACAGTCGGGTGCATTCTACGTCGCCACCAGCTGAAAACTACCTGTCAAGTCTGGCGCGAGGGTAATCAGCTCACAGCAAACACTGTCACATATACAGTCCGTCCTGGTATCACATGTGTTATGATACATATACTGATGCCATAAGCGCAGGCTTAATAATCTATCCTCATCAACATAATTCCTCGTTGAACTGTTTATAACTCACATGATACCCTATTTCTTGTTCATTACAATCTACTTATAGCTAGCGATGCTATACCCTGTTCACCCTCAACTGACGGCTCAAGGTCATATTCCCCTTTGCTCCTCGCCTCATCTCACCACCTCCTTCCGTTGCCTACGCCTCCGAGCAGACCACTGTGTCCAGGCAAGAGTAAAATTTGTGAGCGCGGCCACTGTGTAGGCTTAAGGGCAGCGGAGTTGGGATAGAGTGGAGTGACCTTCAGGCGCCTCAGTTACTGAATGGACTATAATTAGTGCATATTCACTAGATAAAAGTTCTCTGCACCCTTCCATTGAACCTCCATAATTCCAGCAACATCTAAATCTAGTTATTTTGTCTCTTTCTTCAATATCTCTTACCCATATTCTCCTTTCAGACTTCTAACATTCCACATGCCAACTTTCTTTCAATTCTGATAATGCCTCGCCATCCGGTGACCAGACTGAGTTTATCTCCGG
>CM061920.1:287381198-287599026 GCA_031002005.1 Vandiemenella viatica
AAACATTGTAGCTGTCTAAGGAATTGTTTTAAGTATTTTTGGCGTAATACTGCAGGTGAATGCTGTAATCAGATTTGTGTGAAAACCACTATTGTAAACCACTCTATGGTACTGAATTATCTCGTATAAGAGGAAGAAGACCTATTCACGTTAACCGAGACATTAACAATGAACTCAATGATGAGGATATTGTAGTATTTGAGAGACCTCATTCTGCTATTGGACACAGACGATCTTTTGATCCAGATCATGATGAAGTATCTGTTATCTCTCGCCATGATCGGAGATAAAAGAAATTTTGATAAGTTTATATATGTATTATTTCAATTATGTTTTTTTTAAAAAAAAAATTATATGTATAATGTGCTTAAGTAGAATTAAGGTTGAATGCAATGTAGTAGTTAGAAAATGATAAAGATTACAGCAGTAGAAGTAGAGAAATGTGCAAACAATTGATCAAATCCATCAGTGTAGTCAATTCAAGACAAATTATGTAATCAACAATTCATGTAGTAGTTTTAGAAAATGTTATCCTAGAAGCTGAATATAATAACAAATAGAAATAGTGTTAAGTCAGATATCTAATCATTTCAAGGCACTTTTATTTAATCAACATTTATTGTGTATTTTTGTTTAAGCATTTGAGTCCAGATTTTGCAGACTACCAGGTAAGAGTCTCACCTAGGCTAAAGCCCTGGGTTCGACTCTTCCCCAAGGGGGGAAGTGTAGTATATTGAGAGATTTTAGCTATAATATGTTCTAACTTTCGTTCGGGATAATTTTTCTCAAGCTGCAGCTATGTAACATGTAATTCCACCCAACGAAGCAGAGCTCAAGGTTGGCAAAGTCACTTCCCGTGGGAAGCAGTCCCCCTACCAGGTAACCGAAAGCCCTTAGCCAGGGATTTTAGACGAATAGGATTAAGTCACATGACTTCTCCCCACCACGTTTCTACTCTGGAGAGCGCAGTCTAGAACGGCCTCCGGGGCAGTCGTTTCGCCGATTCAAAGGATGGACCACGTCGCCATACGGCATGCAGATTTTATTAGGTAATGGCTAATGCAGTTTATACCCTCTGGCTGGCTGAGAAAGAATATCCCGAGTGACAGGATTTTATTAGTAGCAGATGCCTTTTATGAGAGCTAGTTTATGCCAGTGTTTTTTCATTATTTTCAAGGGTATATCTATGTGCCCATTTTTACTGAAGTATTAAAGTCACTCAATTCTTTCAACTACATGTTTTCATTTGTATCGCTGATTCCTGCTCATTACTAGCTATAAGTGTGGGCAGAACGTAGTCCACTCTGATCTTATGGCCACATATCTTCGAAAGCTAATCGAGGAGTGGTTGATCAGAGACGAATCCAAACTTTTGGCCGTGGTGACTAGCCGCTCAGTTACTACACAGCAAGCTCTTAACCGTAACATCCGAGCTCAGGCTAACCGACATATTGTGGCGACAAGGCACATGCACTCTTTATAGAGGCCTTATACGAGGTGTAAGTGGCAAGGCACTTGCAGCCCTTTGAAAGGCTACCTGCGCCACTCTGTTCCAAACTCGACTCTCGGGCCAACGAAACCCTACGCGGGGGTCCACCCTCGCTCTCATCGACAAAATCTTCACCAAACAAACTGCCAATCGGAGCGTAGCTAATTTTCCGCTTCTCTGTTCCCGGGTAAAACAACACTTCGTCGGGTTTAAATAAGAGACCCTGCTTTTCCTTCCTAACCAAAATCACCATCATCCGGATATTCTCGACGACACGTCTCTCCAACTACACTTTGCTCCTTGCTGCGCTGCCTTCGCCTTGACCAAAACAGCCCTTTTCAGGTATAACAAGCCAAAGTTCAAAGGATATTCCCTTCCACAGTACTTTTGAACTTAAAGGAATATTTTAAGTTTTGTGGGAACGGGTCGAACTTTGTAGAATTGTGTATAAGTTTCTACACAGCTAACAAGGTTCCAGAAAGTTTACAGCTAGACAATTTTGTACAACTTATAGAGCTTTCTACCATATTCTACAAATTATATTCTTATTTATTTACGTCACTTCGCCAGCCCTGTGGATATTTCGTAGGCAAGGCTCACTTTACAAGAGGCTGGGATTCACAGACTAGTGCTGTTTCTTGCAAATTCAACCCCACACACTTTGTAATAAATGAAAACTTAAATAATATTTTAATCACGTGACAAAAAGCAGGCTTGCCCGCTAAGCTAGCGACGAATAAAGTATTGCGGCATTGGAGAGCCGTGAAATGGAGTCAGCTACCCAACCAGAATTGTGCCACATAATCATTTTTACATGTTTATATCATTAAAATGCGGAACCCTAAACTCAGCTCAAACTTGCCCATTATATGCTGGTACTTCATCACCCTTCACCGACTACGTCTTTCTTACAAATAACGAAATTCGTCAAATGAAGAAAACACTAAATAATATGCAGCAACTTGACAATTTTGCCAAGTGGGTCACCCTGTGAGGTGCTTGACGTGTATCGATTTGTTATTATAGCCGCTCCAGTCTAGTGTCATGCTACATTTCCAATATTTGACTTGCACGTACTTTGATAATAACGAATGACGACTTTATATCTCGAATCTGCCGACAACTGGTACCCTCCTGTAACTATCAACATCTTCATATGCACAGTTCGGCAATTACTGAACCTTGATTACTCTAACCGGTTCTTAAACTGATTCTCGTTGTAGACCCCCATGTGTGTGCAGCCCACTCGTTGACTCCGCAAGTCTCAAATTGCATTAACTATGGAACTCCCAACTGCAGTACCTGATAACATCAATCACAGACCCAGCCATCACGTACGATCCATTTTTCCTGGGCTTCGTGGCAGAGATGATGCAGAGACTTTATCGGGCTTCGCGGCTTGTCAGCGTCGAAGTAATTGGTACCGGTAGACGATGCATGGCAAGGACTGCGAAGGATTTCGACCGTACCCTTTTAAAGGAACCACGCCTACTATACCTGGAGTATACCATGCAAAATTGAAATCAGGATGGTAAGAAGGTGATTTGAACCCGTCCTCTGAAACGTTCGTCCCAATCAAGAGACAGCCGACTTTTCTTCTCACCACGAGAAAGAAATCGACTGGAGACTACAACTTGAAAACGGTCCCAAATTGGGCGCCGATACGTTAAGCGCTAATAATTTTAGATGGCAGTGCTTCATGCTCTCTGAACTTTCGGATCACTGTGACACCAGTTCCTAGGATTAGTTGTTACTGAAATCATAGGCTAGAAGCTATGGCAATCTTAAAAAAAAAAAAATCAAAATGTTATCACTTTAGTCTTACTACAAACAATATATACAACAAAATCGATAACAAAGTTTTTAATATGTTTATTTGGATATCATGCGGGAACTGAGGCTGGTTTCTAAAACGAGAAACATTTTATAAGATAGATAATTTCGATGATTCAACTAGTTATTGTTTTGAAACATTTAAATCAGTAAAACCGCATTCAAACGTTTAGCAGCTCTTCAGTGGCTTTTTGTCTCAATAGTAAGGCCGCCGACGGTAGGTGGAAGGCTTCTAGGAAGTAATCTCGTTCAGAGCTTGGAGTCATCGCTTTTGAAGCTGGATTTGGGTGTCTGTGGTTTAGCAGACACCCTGAGTTTCGAACTACACGTTCAACTGTAGCTCTTCATTTACTGGATTAATTTAGATGGTAACGACGTTGGTCGAATGCATGCCAAATTGAAACGCTATCTCTTATGAGACCGAACTAAGCTTGGGCAACTCTTGTGAAATAATGTTGCAAGCATTAGTATTTATTAACCTAGTCGAAATTTATATCACTGATCACTCTACTTTCTTTGGTGGCTTTAGAGAACTGTCGAACACACGACATTGAGATTTTTGTAACACTTCTGCCCGATAACCGAGAATTCTAGGGAAAATATTTGTAAATCGCTTCGATTTCCCCCAAGATTTATAAACTGGTCATAACAACATGGAATAACATAACTAATAATCGATGTACCGAGCTTAGTATATCTACCTGTGTACTTGATTTGATAGTGTTCTGTTTTCTACTGGCGCCCTAATTGTGAAAACAACACATGTCATGGACAGCAAGAAACGTTGTATCCCATGACGCAGACGACTGACGTTAAAACAGCACTATTGTTGATGTATATTCCGTTTAACATAAAGTATTCGTCCTTACGATAACAGTAATAGCTTCTGATTGCTTTTTCAATTTGAATTTAAAAAAATTAATTCGGCTCGCAGCCAGTTGCAGTATTATTGTCATTTTTTTTAAAGTGTATACCATTCAACTTCTACACCGAATTGCTTCAACCAAGTACAGGCAACACAAGACGGAAAGAACAATTAATTACCTGGGGTCGATGTCGAACTAGTGACCACTGTAACGTGAGGCTAGCGCGCTAGCCTCAGTATTACCAAAGCCGACAGTAGTTAATGTTCTTGGATGTAGAGCACCGTTTTCCCTCTCTGGAATTTACCAACAAAGTTTGGTGGTGGGGGGAGGGTAGTGGGCAGTGCTGCCAGTCATTTGGCTCTGAATATCCGTAGATGGCCACTAAAATTTCCGTGGATTGGGTACAAAAATTCGGAGAATCTCTAACTAAAAGACGGAAACAACTAATTATTGAAGAGAGAGTCAAAATTAAGAATACTATTTATTTCCAGGTCTTTAAAATTTTTTTTTATCTGCTTAACGTCTCTCTAACAGCGAGGTCTTTAGAGACGGGAAAGGATGGGGGGAAAGGATGGGGGGCAAGGAATGGGAAGGAATTCGGCCATGGCCTTTTGAAGGAAGCATCCCGGCATTTGCCTGGAGTGATTTGGGAAACCATGGAAAACCCAAATCTGGATACCCGGACGGGGATTCGAACCGCCGTCCTCCCGAATGCGAAGCCAGAACGCTAGCCGTTACACCACCACTCTCGGTCTTTAAAATTCTAAATAAAAAATAATATCCTACATTGAAAGTAAGAAATATCTCTGAACATGTCTTATACAGCGTCACTTTCATCACTGCTGCTGCTGTGCCTACTCTCTCTCTATCTCTCTCTTTTTAGGGATCATACATTTTTTTGTTGACATTTAATAAATGTAGCATAACTTCTGTAATATGAAACGTTAATAACTACTTTGATTCTCGGATGTCGGTTAGGCACTGCTTTGTAAGCCAAAGAGTGTGTCACCGTGCATATAGAGTGCGCCGATAATTTTGTATTACGATCTTTTAAGGTTAAATTCAAATCAATAATAAAACAAAAAATGAGCTTTATTTCAATAGTTGGTTCACACGAGCGGCTGCAAGGAAACGATTCACAATTATTGACAATTCTGTAGTGCATTAACACTATACGCTCAAAGTTTTCCAAAACGCTAATATAAGGAAAAATCAACAAATAATAAAAAGTATAAACAAATCCGTAGATATTTTAACAAAATCAGAAAATCCTAACTTTTTATAAAAATTCGTAGAGATGGCAGCACTGGTGGTGGGACGGGCGATAGGAAGGACCTATCACGTAGCTACAGTATAAGAACGAAGTCTTCAGCATTAAATTAATGTCTGCAGAATCTTTTCTCATTAGAATTCAAGGGGTAGCAGACTAAAAGGGTATTCAATTGAAAACTAAATTATTTCAGATAAACCATTTTCTTCTTTAATTCACCTCTTATTCTTATTTTTCTGAACAGTCATCCTGAACTATTTAAAATTTTGTCTTTCTTCTTTGATGCAATAGGGTAACTGAGTTTTTAATATTAATCACACAAATCATTACGCGCTTCTTGTCTTCTAAACTGCTCCTTCCCTCAGTACAAAAAATATCATACACGAACAGTCTAACGTTATTACTCCAATTCAACAAAAATTCTAGTAAAAAGTGACAAAAAATAATTACATGATATTGTTTTCCTGAACAAATCGTGAATGTATTTTCGACACAGAAACATAAGACGAATCTACGTACGAAATAATATTCAAAGGGTGTAGAAAATTGTACCCATTCACTAACGATTCCTTTTTTGACGAAATCCTGTAATACATAAATGTTGTAGCAACAATTATTATTTACTTCTGTTTATTGTCATTAAATTAATTCTAATAATCGTAAAAACAAATTGTCATAAATATTAATTCTAGCTGGAATAAAAGATCTCTTACACATGAATATGACATTCATAATGCTCTCATGGCCAAAACTTGTAATATTATGAACGTCTATTAAAATATAGGTCATCTTTTAATTATGAAAGATGTTAGTTAACATAGATCGCAAAACATGAAATTATATTTAATTATCAGATGCACTCATAAACTGTTAAAATCATTGACTATTGTATACTAAAAAAAACACACACACATACAAGACATTAATCGGTTTTACAATGAGCCGTGAGATTTAATTTATCTTAAGGGTGATTAAGGATTCAAATTAGTAGACATTTCCTTCTTTATGATTATCAGAGATCACGTTACCAATAGTTATGCCTGTCTACTTCACCCTCATATTGAAGGTTTATCACCTGAAACTCCATTACCGAGCGTGGTGGTGTAACGGATAGTGTTTCTGGCCTCGCATTCGGGAGGACGGCGGTTCGAACCCCCGTCCGGGCATCCAGATTTAGGTTTTCCATGGTTTCCCAAATCACTCCAGGCAAATGCCGGGATGCTTCCTTAAAAAGGCCATGGCCGAATTCCTCCCCATTCCTTGCCCCCATCCTTTCCCGTCTCTAAAGACCTCGCTGTTGAGAGACGTAAAGCAGTTAAAAAAAAAAAAGTCCAGTGAAAACCAAAGTGGATATTCTCGCCGCGATTCTTTTCATAGATATTCCTATGTCACCAATTCTACTTCATCTTCCTGCAGTAAAACGTAGAACAATTCAGCTCGATGATCGAACAGAAAAACTGCCCTGTTCGGCGAAAATTGAGGCTCCTTCTACCAAAACATGGAATTATTCCGCTCCACCAACTGAACATATAGTCCATTCGCCTTACACACGGAATTCACTCTCCTACCAAGGTGGTACATATATTTCACTCATTGACCAATCACACATTCCACTTTTCCGAATTTAATCACTTCTTTGTTGTTAGGTTTTATCTTGTTTTATTTTCAAACATACATCGACCATGCCATTTCCTAACGGTTGAGGTAGCTCTTTGATTTCACGGAAGCTGTTTCTGTGAAACCCAGGTACTCCAGAATGACTCTTGCTTTCCATTCCACTTCCTGTCCTTTCATTGTGGATGCACGACTCTGGAAAGAGTTTGTTGAAATTCTCCGTACAGAGAAATCCTCGATAAACCTCTCATAAATTATCTTTAAATCGTTTGCCTTTTTCGTGGCTTTACGTATCAACGACACAGAGATAACTAAAGGAAGAAGAGGGATGAGTGCAAGGAACAGGAAGAAATTTGGCCGTAGTGTTTTCAAGGAATTATCCTGGAAGTAGCCTTTAGTGATTTCTGGAAGTCATGGTAAACCGATTTCATGATTTCTGGACGTAGATTTGAGTTCGCATCCTTCCATATACAGCAGGTGTCTCGCAAATACTGATCATAAACATTTACTCTACTAAATACATACCGGGATGCTTCCTTCAAAAGGCCATGGCAAAATTCCTTCCGTTCCTTGTCCCCAGTGCCATTCCGCCTCTAATGACCTCCATGTCGACGAGGCGTAAAGCCATAACTAAAAAAAAACTAAATACATGATTTTCGACAAGGTTTTGAAACAAAGTTAAAAATTAAAATTATTTACAGAAAGACAATTGAACTCCTAAATATTACATTTCGTAAAATTTTTATTACTGATAGTGGAATTATTTTACCCCAAATATCTCATTCAAAAAGAAAGAAACTTAAAGAAATAATTCAAAAACTGTAAAAAAAAAAAAGGAATTATGACCCCGATAGTAACTAAGAGATCCGTAGAACGATAAAAATATCCTTTCTTTAACCTTTTTGATGCATATGTTTTATTTTATTTTTTCCAAACGGGTTTAACCTACAGGAAGGTTAAAAAAAAAAAAAAAATGTGTAACCAGAGAATTTTTATTAAAAAAAATGTATAACCAGAGATTTTTTTAAATGTGTAACCAGAGATATAGGACCGTCCTGTCATTAGCCTAGATGATTACTAGAAACTGCATAAAAACTGCAATCAGCACGGCCGGTACACGTGGTACAAGACTCGATCCTTGTTTCATTGAACCTCGCCGACCCAGTGTGCAACATCTTAAAGCACTGAGACACATTGACATGTGCATGTGTTGACATATTATTATTAATTGTGATATTTATGACAGAACGTAAATGAAAAGCACAGCGATAATTTTTTTAAAAAAATATTTATTGCGAAGTGCAGATGTAATTATTTCATCGACGACATGGTTGTTACAAACTGAATTAAATGCGATATGACGTGAAACGTAACAATAACTTCTGAAATGGGACACTTTTCAGCATTAATTCCTAAGGGCAGTGCTGTGGACGTTATAACTAAAAACCGATGTTTCATTCTCATGCGTTATTTGGTGGCTCATTGAAATTGTACGGACCGAGATTGGTGGGTGAACGGTTAACGTTCTGGTCTCGCATTAGGGAGGACGGCGGTTCGAATCCCCGTCCGAGCATCCAGATTTGGGTTTTCCATGGTTTCCCCAAATCACTCCAGGCGAATGCCGGGATGCTTCCTTCAAAAAGGCCATGACCGAATACCTTCCTACTCCTTGTCCCCAGTCCCATCCCGCCTCTAATGACCTTAACCGTCGACGAGGCGTAAAACTGTAAATAATAATAAAAAAAATTGCACGTGAAATAAAGCACACGAACCGTTCTTTCATAGTGCTGGAAAACATCGGAAAATCATCACACCATAGTGACTGACCGTGTGAAATTCTGAAAGTGCTTTAAGTCACGTATTCGTCAAACACTTAAGTAGAGGGTTCTTGGGGTGTGGACACGTCTCCTGTTCCAATTTAACAGGTATACATAACATGAGAAGGAATAATGGGATTCGCTCTTGGTGGCAATTCACTCCGCTCTGATTTTCGTTATTTTTAATTATTTTGTAATTTTTTGTTTACTAAAAAAAAAATTCCTGACATCTTCAAGTATGGCTTTGTGCGATAATTTTACATTATCTAGACACACACAAAGAATATAACTGAACTCGGTGATGCCCTCCACTTAGTGCAAACTGATTACCCTTGGAAGACGAGGTTAGCCTACCGACGTATTGTCAACTACCGACCAGAACCGGACAAAGCAGATAATAACATAATATGGCAAGGAAGCAGAAGGAGGGTGCAATCAAGTAGGGTACGAGACACAAATAGATTGAAGTGTTTTGTAAGCAAATGCCGGTTTACAGTGGTGGTGGGTGGCAGCGTGTACATAAGTCATTATATTTCAGGGTCGTGTCGATATTATGGAGATCGACTGTGACCAGTGATCGATGTTTAGCACTGGGTGGGCGCCAGTGATTTTCCGTCAAATGGTCTGCGGGCAGGATTGCGTGCTGCCCGCCATTGTATTTCCCAGCCGGAATGCATAGAACATTAGTGCCAATTCGCTCCGCAAATGGAATGGCACTTGTCGGATATTAATCAGCATAGATTTGACTGCCGCATCCGAAGCTATAATGCGAAACCGCCGAGATTAGGAAATGAGGCGAAGTTGCAAAACACGACGAAATTTGACAAAGTGTCGGATGTTACATTACCCAGATTTGCCCCTTCCAGTAATATTTCCAAATTATCAAAAGAAAATATATTAGCAAATAAACACTGGAACCAATTTTTTTACTTTTTTATTTGTGGAAGTATAAACAGTAATTTTTCTTCAGTTTCGTCGTCTGTGATCAAAATTTTTGTAACTTCCCGTATGGATCTATCTCCATTTTATTAAAACTCTACTGGAGAAATGAAAAGGTACAATGTTATATGAGAAACATAGTGTTTTATTATTATTTTGTTCATAATTAAACATATAATAAAATAAATGTTATGATAATGATATAATGAACAGTAAAAGGAATTTCAGGGTTTTTTTTATGGGGGGGGGGGGTCCTATACCTCCTGCCGCTTCCTGCATCTCAATCTCCACAACTGTCTACCGTTGACCTCTTTCGGTTCTCTGTTTTGTTGTTTCATTGATCGCTCCACCCCTTGCAACCATCTTAGCGGTTGTCTGCCTATTCTTCTCCGAATTGTTTCGTAGTTACAGATTATTCTTTGGTATTCTGTCTTCGACTATTCTGGGTAAATGTTCGAACCACGATATTTGTTTCCTTCGATGTTCTGGACTATTGTGCCAGTTGGCTCCTGAATTTGTTCATTCTGGATATGCTCTAAATTAAACACTCGGGAAGCTCTTCGAAGGAAATCCTTCTTCACTGATTCTATCTTTTTGCAGTTTCTTTCTATAACTGTCCAACATTCTGCCACATATATGACAACTGATTCCACAATGGCTCTAAACATACTGAGAAACAGAAGGGTAATTAATTTTTGTATGGCTGATTTCACTTGGTTTCGTCGATTTCTGATACCTTTTTCACATGTCCCGTTATTACTAAAAATGCTGCCCAAATATTTAATGTATTTATCGTTAGGTAATCTGATACTTTGAGATATGATGTCACCTGTCCTGTCTTTCTGATATTGATTTTTAGTCCCCAGCATATCCTTAGCATATCCGCTAAGTCCCCTTCGTCCCCTACTACCTCTACCTGATCATCTGCAAATGACAGATTATATAAACGCGCTTCCCCCCACCATTCTCATGTATTATACGATTTTAGTGGCGTTACACAAAATTATTTTATTTATTTCACTTCTTGGTATTGGTTTCTTCAACTTGTTCTATCTCTTAGCTAGCTCTCGGCCGTTTTTAAAGTTCCGGAGACATCCCTACACGTCTTCTGAGTAATTATTATTCTGAGTGGTTAATAAGAATTTTTTTTATTTCAAAAGGTTGACAAATGTGAATCAAAACAGGATCATTTTTGTTTGTTTTTAAATGACTCACCCACAACCTTCCCAGAAACGAGTGAGTTTGGATAGATATACCCCTACAGTATCTTTACTCGACCAAAGAGAAACATATGTAACAAATTTAATCAAAATGGTAATAACGGTGAAGAAGAGAGATTGAAACAAAAACACATACTCAGGCAAACATTCTCTCGATATATATAAATCTAAACACCAGACATATTGTGCAGAATGGGTTCATGATTCGAACAAAACATTTTGGAATCTTCAAGTTTACTAGTGGCATAAGATTTTCTGTGGTGGTTAGGACAGCATCTCCGGCGATACAAAAAAAGCCATTATTTTTTGCGAGTTTCTTAGATTCGTCCTTAGCGGTGCTAAAGAGGATATGTAAGTCGATTTTCTGCTCTAACAACGAATCTATGAATGCTGCATACTGCTATCAACTCTTGGGAAAGCTTAAGAAGGCCCTGTTGTTCAGAAGGTGGCAAGGTTCCAATCCGCTGCTTCCTGTTTCTGCTCGATAGCTCTCGGCCTTACGTTGCTGCTGTTACGCAAGCGAAATTGCAGGAACTACACTGTACAACTATGGAATTATCACCCCTAAAATTCATATTTGCAATCATGTGGCTATCATTTCTTTGGAACCTCAAAAAATATTACTTGGAAAAGATTTTTCATGCGATGAAATGATGCGCTATTGGCTACTCAGGTGTCCAACAGATTTTTACAAGGTAGTAATTTTAAACACCTCGATCTTGCTTCATGACCGTCATACCACTGGTGCGATATCCAATACTTTCACTCGGTACATGGACATTTTTCTGGAGGCATCTCTGTGAATATTGGCATGGCAGCAAACTTTCACCTCAGGAAATTTAGATTTCATGCTCCTCCTATATAAGACTGAATTGAGCGCACACCTAATTTTTTCCCCGTCCATTGGTATTTCTTTTATTCATTCCATGATTTAACTTCTCTTTCTAGACTGAACAAAAATAGCAAAATAATTACTTTTTTCATTTATATTACATTAATGCATAATTCATCCCGATCATTAATAAGATATTCTGTATTTTAATAATTAATCTTTAAGTCCCAAGCTTTATATTTCATTAATAGTTGATGACAAATGTAATCCGCATCTTCCACGTGTTGTGAGAATGCTAAGGATATGGGAAAAAAAATTATATTCAACTTCTTATTAGAGAGTGTATATATGGACCAGAAATCTAGACACTTAATTAAAAACATATTAAGAAGCTGAAAACATAGGAAAGGAATACTGTAGCAGATCAATAAGAATTTTAAAGAAATAAAAAGTAAGGAATACCGTAATGACAAGACTAATGAACTGAAGAAATGTATGAAACTATAGAACAAAAAGATTGGAATGGTAGGACTAATGAAGAAGAATGGAAGATACTATAGTGTCAAAACTTGTACAATCATGGGAAGTTGAAGGAAGGAGAAGAAGAAGTTAACCGTTATCTTTGTTTTGTTTATAGCTTTACGCCTCATCGATGTCTGGGTCATTACGGGCGGGAAAGAACGGGAGGCAAGGAACGTGAACGAACTTCGTCCATGGCCTTTTTGATGGAAGCATCCCCGCATTCGCCTGTAGTGATTTGGGGAAACCATGAAAAACACAAATCTGGATGCCCGGACGGGGATTCGAACCCGCGTCCTCCATAATGTGAGGCCAGAGCGTTACCACTCAGTCACGAAGTTCGGTACGACCCCATATCACCTGGCGCCAAAATGTACAGACAGCAATGAGAAGATTTGGTGCAGAAGAACGAGATACACACGACCGAAGCATCTGGAAAAATATTTTTGAGAAGATAAATTCGAGTTCTGTGTGCCGAGTTTTTATTGTTATGTCGGAGGGTAACTTATGAAGTGAGGAAAAACTCTTTAAAAAAAAAATACAATTTCGTTAGCGTATAACACAACACACTTAACACAATATTTACGGGGCTCTCGGATAGAAACGAAAATTAATCTTGGTTCCTAAATAGTCGGTACTGGATTTTCTTTAAAATTATCTACATGAACGTTGCTGAAAAATTTAAACGCTAGCGATAATGATTCTGTTTGAAGCAAAATTTAAGCTAAAGTTCGATGCAATTTTATGTAAATAAATAGATTTGGATTTTTATACTTTGGTTACGAATTGGTTTTCCAGATTTCGTTTCTAGGTTACTCGACAGAAGTTCTACAAAATCTCATGAGCGAATGGTCGAGATTTAAACTGCAGACCACTTCTACTTCCTTCGAGTACTAATATCCACATCTGATGACTTTAGTGAACTGCAATACTTGGGTAATAATTGTCCCACAATGACAGTGACCTTAAGGATTACTTTTTATCAGATTTAATAATTTATGTGATTGTGTGGACAAATTGTTAATTTTTACAATTGAAATTACTGATAAGATACAATACAAACTTCAGTACGCCTAAACTGAAACATCTGAGTTTCAGTGAATGTGCGAATTCTTAATAAAACTATTTTTACGCATAGATGTAACATTGTTACTGAGGGAAATTTTGGCGTGTTTATTGTAATTCTCTCGATTAAGTGTATTCCATAGGTACAAATAAAACAATTTTGGAGAACTGTGTCATGAAAAATAATACCAAACGTGTTTAGGCAGAGTTCTCACTATTCAGTGTTATTTCAAAACTTTTTAATTTCTGCTTCTCTTTTTCAGCTTTCGAGTGAAGAACAGGGCAGAGAGAAGACCGACCAAATACGACAAAGACATTTGCTTGCATCACATTAAATGTTCTACACAAGACAGAAAAAGCTCTTTGTGAAAGGGCTTGTAGGTATATAGAAGTTCATTCTCACGTGATCTACAATTTGTGTAATAGTAGCTGAACCCCGCTGGATAAATGTTTTATGAAAAAATATTTTTGTGATTTATTAATGAAAAATATTTATGTAATTTCTGACGTTGTAACTGTATAGTATATTGGATAATGTGGCTTAAGACCGTGTTCGTAAATACGAGATTTTAACCTCTGTGTCGGCATTGCTACATTTAATTCCAAGTAAACAGGTGCATGAAAGACAACTGCAACATCAACACAGTAGCCAAACTTAAATAAAAGATCGACATTAAGAAATAAGAATGATAAAAAGATGTAAGGCAGAAATTATTTGTAAATTTAAAATGTTTGGAAATTATTTTATAGAGTTTCAAAGTTGTAAAAAGATGTTACTATGAGAAAGTTTTATTTTTCTAGTCAATTGTATTTCCTAGAGTTATTATGTAAGTAATTTAGTTCTCGTTTATTTATCTGTTATGTCTGTTCCCAGTTTGTAAACTGGATTCCGAGTTGTTATAGCCTGCACAACGGGAATACCCACTACGACCTGTGAATGCCACAACGGATTATGTCTGTTTTCAAGCATATGACATTTCGTGTTTTGTTTCTTCAGTCATTAGAAGCTATTTATTGAATGCTATTATCTTTATATAATTTTTAATTTCATTTCAGCGTTTCAAAGAAAACTAATGAATTTAATCGTGTTTTGCGTAAATATTATTTGGTTTTTAAAGTGATATAAAAATGATAAAATACAGAGATATATACATCTTCAATATGAAATCTTTGTATGGCTACTGTGTGAGTCATTCAGGAATGGATTGAAGATGGTATAGTAACAGAGGTAAAAAACTATTTTAATTGTTACCACACTATTGCTCGTTTATTTGGTATTGTAACCAACTGGAAAGTGCCGTTCACAGCTTGCAGTAGTTGTAGTGAACGAAGTACCTTCAGGTCGCTGGTTGCAGTTCCAAAAGAACAGCGGATCTCTTACGGGTCGATTTTTCTCTCCAAAACAATGTAATATATGTGTCCAAAAAATGTGTATATTACTGTATATTTCATGTAAATGTTGTTGTTGTTATATGTGTCTTGCCATCTACCACACCGCAAGATGCATCAACTGAAATGTCATCACTCTATGTAAATAATATGTAACTAATAAAACTTCAAACGGGTATTTAAGATAAGTGTTAATATTATCAACGATATAATAAAAATGATTGCTGCAGTATCATTTGAATTTCTTCTATTCATAAAGTATCCAGTATGTGAATCGACCGTTGTTGTGGGCAACGAATTGTTCAAACAGTCTGATTTCCATTGAATACAGGTTACAAGAAAGAAACAATCGTATACACACATAAACAAACAAATTTTATTACTCTACAACTGATTGCTGCATATACTGAAATCCTGTAGTCAACGTGATAACAGAAAAAGATTCATCACACGTGCTTGTATTCCTCTGTAGTTGGTAATCTTCACCGAATATTAAGACTTGTATTACGGGATATTTAGCTGGGTACGTCACCATGGAATAAAGATAAATATCAAGAAGAGTCACCTTATTAGAATACACAAATAAACTAAGTAAGTTTAAGATTCAGGTATGGAAATTAATTGGTTGTTAAACTGTATATATCTTGACATACCATTTAATAGGAAATGTAGTTGGGTAGCACGTGTGTGGAAAAGGATTGAAAAACCGTCATTTTTTGGAGAGGTTGGTGCCGGAATGAACCAGAGAAGTGAAGGAATTTGGTTAAAAAAATTGGATCAAATTATTTATTGAATATGATGGTATACTATGGGACCCACATTTTGGGTATCAAATACAGGAGTTGAAAGAAATGCTAGGAGGCAGTTATACATCTCTGTGGAATTTATGCCAGAACAGAGTACATAATATGATAAAGGAGCTGGATTTTGGGGTCATACGAAGAGTGGAGGAGAATGAGAAAGTACTGGGAGATTACAAGGCGTGTATCGGTGAAATAGCATTGAAGAATATTGGTAGAAGCATTAGATATAGTGTTTGAAAGAGAAGAGGTTACCATCACCACAAACTGCAAGTCGATTTCAGTCATAGCAGAGTGGAAAAAATTTATTCTATGTGTAAGTCCAGGATTGAAGTAATTTATCTGGATAAGGCACTGCTTGGAAGGAAAGAGATTGTCATCACCACAAGTTCCAACGCGATTTTAGGCATAATAAAATTTTCTTTTGTGTTTAAGCACAGGACTATAGAAATTAGCATTCTTTACTAAACTACGGGATACCCAAGTCAGATAAACAAGTCCAAAGTGTGATAATAATTCTAGAAGATAATTAAATTTGTAACATATTCAATTCTCAAACAAAGTAGTTATTGAATTACTTCAGTGCAAGGTAGTAATGTTTTGATATTTATGTTCACAAATTTTTATTTTCGGAGAGAGCTTAGTAGTTAAGGCATCTGTCTGGACATCGGAACGTCCATGGTTGGAATTAGTGTCTCGGTGGGTGTTTTCATTGGCTCTTAACCCGTCCTTCACCTCTGCCACAGCATGCTGTGTAATGTGAAGTACCCCATAACGGTTCCGTAGTTCGTATTCCACATTAAACTGCAGGTCCCCGATTCCCGCTAGGATTACTAGGTTAGGCTAGACGGATACGATAAGGGTGGATTGCGCAGACGATAATAAACGCTGTCACCAGGTCATTACGACCACACAACTTTACCTTTATTTTCTGAAGTGTAATAGTACAAAATTTGTTAGATCAAGTTTTTATCTTTATTATGGACTGTTAAAGTTACTTGATGAGGCAAAATGGGAGTAAACTGTCTGCTCTAGGGTCAGACAGAAACATTGTGGATGCATCATGCAAGCACTAATCAACCGCTATCCATACCTTGTGTATAAAGGGAAGGGCCAGATTTCGTAATTTATTTGGCTTCTTTAGCATCAAATATAACAAATTAACAGATCTTTGGTACTGAAGGTGGAATATAGACGTATGTAACAGTTACATATATTTAATCATCTGGAAGAAATATTTGATATTTTCACAGACCTGGTTGTAGTGGCTGCGACATTATAAACTGATGTGAAGAAATATTTTCTTTAAAAAATGATACATATGCAAACAAGAATACATGCGTTGTTTCATGATTTGACAAATTCGACAGAATGAATCTACATCAAAACTGTGATACGAGAATTTTTCTGTAGTAATAAAGTCAAATTTTAATCACGTGTAGGGCAAGTAACATTCAATCAATAATATAGCTTTACGCTTTTACACAAATTAGACGTGAAATTGATTAGTGTATCTACAGAAAATTAGTACTATGAGTCTAAACGTTAAAAATTTAAAAAATACACACAATTTTGAGAAAATTTTAAAAATTTCCTGAACAGCGTCGGGAACACAAGAAAGTATCCGGGAACCAATTAACAATGGCGTGTGTACAGTATATCTATAGCGTCAGTGATCAAGGCAATGTTTTGGCAAACAGTGGTCCGGAATCCTCATTAAACTCACGACAGAGGCGGAATGCGCTGAAAACAATAACTCAGTCATTCAGCGGCTGAACTGCGCTTCGGCTTCCCTCGGATCTCGACACCGTACACAATTACTTTTTACCATTGTTTCGTATTCGTTCACCAATATTCTATAGATGCAGGCTGTCTTCTCAAGAGCTGTCTAATTCATGGGCTATATAACAGCAATATTAATCTTTAACAACTGTGTGTTTTTTCCTTGTCGAAAGCCGCTAGAATAAAAGAATTCCGAAACAATGAAAATTATCAGGTTATTTGAATCCACAGTTGAAGTCGTAATAATATTTCCTATCAAAATTTGATTTATTTTATCACTGTGAAGTGATTCAAGCACAATTATATCTCCAAGATTCCATAGACAGAAATAAATAAAAACGTTGAATTAAAAATGACCATTAACGTTGGGTGCTGAGTATAGAGCAGGTGCGACATTAAACTGAGAAATAATACTTGATAGTATCCACTTTCATGATAAACAGTAGCCTTTGAGAAGTGTTTCAAAGTAATTTATTTTTTATGATGTATAAAGTTTTTGATCTTTAACCGATTATTGTTATTACCTTTGTCGACATTCCTAATGACGGAAGACAGGCATTTTTATATATAAATATTAATGGACAATGTTCTTACAATCTTCTCGAGGAGTTAAATCAGAGAATCTAGCGATTTTAGTGCTATTGCCCCCGTGATGACAAAAGATATCGCATCTCTTTACGAGGAAAAGGCAGTTCCATTTTTATAGCATAGAAAATGAATTAACCTTGTCTCGTAAAAATCAATGACTTTGTCACCCAACGTTATGCTGCCTTGGTTTGATCGACTCATAATGATAACATCAGAGCTGCCATATTCTTCCGTGTCATTGGTGATTCTACAAATAAATTTGAATTTCCAGGTAGTAACTGAACAAAGTAAGGTGAAACTAATTTTACAAAATTAGGGATTGTGGTTCGTGACCTTGTCTTGTATGACCTAATAGTTTTCCAGAAACTTCTGATATAAAACAAATTGTTCCCATCCTTGCGGATGTAGAGTTTCTTTCGGGTTAACGAGAAAACGAGATAACTATAACAGTATTTATTGCTTCAATTGAAAGAAAATCTACTTCAGTTCGGAATTTAGAAATTGTCCACCGTTTTCAGTTAGTGAACTTAGTTGGATCTAACCGACTGTTCGCATTTTTATTGCGAGGGGAGGGGATGGAAGTCGGCCGTGGCCTTGTAGGGAAGCGTCCCAGCTTTCGCCTTGAGTGACTGAGGAAAGCCACGGAAAACCTCAGTCAGGATGGCCGAACAGGGTTTGAACCACGTCCTCCCGAATGTCATGTAAGGGTAGGGAGGGGGCAAGACGCCCGTTCTACATTGGATCTCTAAAAGTACGCTGTTATTCTCAAACCAGTTGCGAGGAGAGGACAACTCTGCGTTGGCAGTGTAATAAATCATAATACGGAACTATTTTGAAATAATTAAAGCAACATTGATTACACATCATTTTGTTGAGTTCAGAGGATACTTTATGTTGTTGTCATAATCTACAGGTGATCAAATTATGGAAACATTGTATTTTATTTAAAGTATTTTCTTTAAGCAAATATTGAGTTGTTTAGGAACAGGGGTAATGGTTAGTACACGTAGCTTTGTTATACAAGAACTTGCTGAAAGCCCACTCGTTTTGGGGGCCAAAGATCATGACAGGTTGACGTTATTTAGCTTATTTGCAATCTGACCCCTATTTTACCCGAAATTTCGGCTCTGCAAAATTTGAAGTATTTACGTTGAGTTTGAAAGGAATTTGAATGCCTAAGAACAAAGATTTCGACCGGACAGAGATTAAGAATTATATAGTAAAGAATAGTGTAGTGCAAATTGTCGTTTACTCACGCTCGAACTCAATCGCTATGATCTGTCCTCTTTACTCGAGCGAGCTGTGACCGCTGGAGCTTCCCCAGACTCGGTGGTCAAACGAAGGCTCGGTGGTCAAACGAAGGCTCGGTGGACAGACGAAGGCTTGGTGGACAGACGAACGCTCGGCGGCAAAAGGAAGCTCGGCAATGCAGCAATAGCGCATAGTGTCTTCCTCGCTCGTGCCGCGCGACGAGGTGGTACATTATAGAAAACTGGATACGACTGTACCGCAGGGTCGTTATCGAGTCTACATTGTATCAATGATTGCTACCAATGTTTTGTACTTGTTCTATAAATTGAATCGCCGTAAATATGAAGTGCAACGTGTATGTTTTTGTTAAACATATGTAACGGAAATATTACAAACGATGAGATCAGAAAAGAGTGTAACGAAACCATGAAATAAATAAGTAATCTGTAGTTACCAACATGCATAAAGTATAACCTGAATTCACATGTATTGCTTTATGAGGTTACAATTGTATGTGATGTCTTGTAAGGAATTGTCCCTATTAATGCATAACATTGAACTCTCTTTAATAGCATAACTGATATTACTCTAATAAGTGATTGTTAATAACCAAAAGCTCAATGTTCAGAAACATATTGATACATTTCTTATGAAATGTCGGAACATCGTCACAGAATTCTTGAAATATGGAGCAATCTGCCGATTTTTACCTTTTCATTAACATAGAGCTACTCCCGGAATTTAAGTACCCGAATTTTCCGAAAGTAAACGTAGATATTTAATCTTTAAAAAAATAATGAAAAAGCATTTATAAAATAAGAAAAAAAGACATATGCTCTCAACTGTTTTTCCTTCAAAAACTTTTTTCTTCGATTTAGAGGTTTTTAGACTGCGATGCAGTTCGTGGATGTTCTGATTGTATCGATCGAGGTACGGAGTCACTTCGTCACCACACAGAGGGCGCCTATTGTCAGGCTCGAGCTTGCGTCCAGGTTCGATCCTCTGCACTGTATTTCCGGCATGTCTCCGCAGAGGTCGCACTGGCAGCGTTTGCACGACTCTAGTAAAGAATCAGAAGTTATTACCGAGTGATCTGATCTGCCTGAAATATTTACTGGATATGAACAACACCCAAAGCGTTTACTCTTCAAAAATAGAAAAATGGTTGCGTTTAACGAGACTTAGAAGTAATAAAAGCAGATGTTTAGCACGAGAAGAGACTACACACTATACACACTGCTTTTTATGAACATTGCAGCATCAAGATGGAGACATGTGATTACAATGAAACGTATTTTGCAGATTAGGAACGTGACAATACATAAATGATTACAATTACAGAAATGTATGTGTAATTTGACCTTGAGAATACAGTAGTGTGTGAGCAATTAGAGCCTCCAGACTTCATGGCACTGAATCAAAGAGAGCCTGGATATGCTGCTGGGGAACACACAGCCATGCTGTTTGTAGGCGCGTCCACAAAGTATCAGCAGTGGTCGCAGGAGGACCACGAGCAAGTTGCAGACCGACCAACCCCGAGACATGTCAGGTGGACAAATATGCCAGGGAAGCAGTGGTACCCGCCGTTCTTCAAAGACTTTCAGATTCCTCGCCACATGTGACCGAGCATTGTCTTGCTGAAATATTGCTTGTGCAACTGACTGCAGGAGGAACTGTAGCGGAAGGCCGGGCAAAGTGGCCACACTAACGTTTGACGATATTTTAAGAACTTACAATATGCCTAAAGTCATCAAAATCAGGGGTTACAAAGTTCAACTATCCTAGTACATACCAAAATTTTTTAGTTACCATTTAATTATGTTTAGTACCTAAAATAACCAATTTTCAAAAAGTACCCAAATGGTTACAGAAACGTCATTCTATCTTAACAATGCAAAGAAACAATAATGATAACCAAATCAGGAACTTACAGCAAAAACATCACTCTTGCAAAATCATTTTGTTCAGAAGCGGTAAGTCATCTGATTTCTTAGTAATAAATTTATAAACTGATCACTTACTCAACACCAGGGTACTCAAAAACCACAAATATTCTAATAACTATTCGAATAAGAGATGATACGCTAACCGCATCGGCCTTCTCAAGGTAACAGAAGGCATTAAGTTGCACCAGTTACGATTTTTTGCCGCGTGATGGCACCGTCCTTTGGCCCAATAAAACCACGCGGCTCTCCTCTACCTAGAGTTCTAAAATCTCCATGATGTAGCGGTTGTTGTTTAGATTGCCTAGGAGGAGAAATCGCGTTTGGCAGTAGTCAACTTGAGTTCAACGGTAGTGGTCATCACTGTAAGACAAGTTGAACGGAGAAGCCGGCCTCGGTAGCGTAGGGGCTACAGTGCTAGCTCCGCGTACCGAAGGTCGCTGGTTCGAGTCCAGCCGAGGGCATGGGTGTTTAGTGTTGTGTCTGTGAATGTCTTGTCCGTGTTGTAGTGTCCTTGTGTCAATACTTGATAGCAACAAATCACATTGAGCTGGCTGTATGGCCCAGTAGCCGAATGCCATAAAAAAGTTGAACGGAGGTTTGTCCGGAAACACTACATCAGTGTTTTTCAATCTGTGGGTCGCGACCCCTAGGGGGGTCACGAAGCTTTACTCGGGGGGTCGCAAGCTGAATGAAAAATTCAAGGTTCTACCACTACAATTTTAGTGAGAAGGATGGGCTTGTTTATTTTTCAAAAGTTTATCAAATCGTAGTGCTATTTTTGAAACGTTAATAATCAAATCATTTTACAATTGCAGTCTATTTCTCTTTTTAGTTTTAATGTCTACCATTGCAGAAAATGTTAGTACACACAAGTATGAAGTGGCGAATGGCACTAATAATTTTAGAGCTTCCCTTGCCAGCTCTGGGTATTCATGTTTTCTTTTCATCCAAAATACGTCGATACTTTGGGAATTAAATTCCATTTTAAGCATGCCATCAGCAACTAAATCTACAAGACATTCTTTCATATTTGTGGTGACATCAGCCAGATCTATTGACTTGTCTAAAAAAGGGTTTAAAATCCATCTACGCTCATTGTCAGCTTCAGAATGCCAGTCTGGAAAGTATGTCATAAGTTTCTCTTGTAAATTATGCAAA
This sequence comes from Vandiemenella viatica, assembly GCA_031002005.1. NCBI lineage: Eukaryota > Metazoa > Arthropoda > Insecta > Orthoptera > Morabidae > Vandiemenella > Vandiemenella viatica. Next base: position 287,403,577 of record CM061920.1, read on the forward strand.
CTCTGTATCATGCAAGGAATGTGAGCCCTTACTGCGAGACTTTGGTCTGATGTGTTGTCTTCAACAATCTTCTGAACACACGGAAAAGACTCGAATATAGTTTTGCAGAGAGGTTAACCACAAACGAAGTTTTGCGTGAAACGCTTTGACTTTATCTTTAGCTGATGCTTTGACTTTATCTTTAGCTGTTAAAATATTTTCTTCTCTACCTTGGAGGTTCTTGTTCAAATTATTAAGGTGGCTAAAAAGATCTGCCAAAAATGCTAATTTCAAGAGCCAAATAGGGTCAGAAAAACGATTAGCATATTCAGGTCTTGTATCTTGTAAGAACATTAACAATTCAGCTCTCAGTTCTATAACACTTGTCAATACCTTTCCTTTGGATAGCCACCTGACTTCTGTGTGATAAAGGAGATTTTGATGAAGCGAGCCCATATCTTCACAAACGATTCTGAATAGCCGGGTTTGCAAGGCTTTACCTTTGATAGAATTCACAATTTTTATTATCTCCTTGAGCATATCATTTAAATCAGAAGATACTACCTTAGCAGCTAGAGCCTGTCGATGAAGAAAACAGTGTGTCCAGGATATGTTTGGCATTACCGATTTTAATTTCGCAATGAGTCCGCTATTTTTGCCAGTCATAGCTTTAGCGCTATCGCTACAAATTGCGATACATTTTTTCCAATCAATATCGTAGTCGCAAGTGCTTTCTAAAAACATATCGTACAAACACTGGCCAGAAGTGTTTGCAGGAAGTGCTTTGCGAAATAAGATTTCTTCCATGATATTGTCACCTGCTTCAAAGCGCACAAATACTACAAATTGAGCACAATCGGAAACACCTGTAGATTCGTCAAACCGCAAAGCAAAATGTTGGCTGTTCTTTAATTTTTCGATTACTTGTTCTTGAATATCATTGGCCATATCGTTTATTCTGCGTGAAATAGTATTATCAGAAAGTGGTATGTTTTTTAACTTGTTTGCCTCCTGTTTACTGACCATAATTTCAACCATATCAAGAGCTGCTGGCAAAATAAGATTTTCGGCAATTGTATGTGATTTCCCTGCTTTAGCAACTCGATATGCGACTTTATGGCTAGCTAATAATGCTGACTCATTGACACTGGATGCTTGAAAATAAACCAGACAATATAAAAGTGAGTGTGAAATAGTCAATAAAAATTAAGCATGCGAAACCTTTGCAAACCAAAATTAAGTATAATAAAATTTGTATGCAAACAGCAAAGAAATAAACATCATAAGACATCAACAGTAGAGATAGCAACAATTAGAATAAACTCGACTTGATTCGGTTATCCATGCTAAAATTAAATTAATAAAACGATTTTATTACCTGAATTATAGTATTTTGCTGCTGACTAAGAGCTTTCAACTTTCGTTCAAAGAAATCCAACGGCTTATCGGCTTCTTTTTGATGCTTGATTGTGAGATGCCGCATAAGCTTTGACGGTTTCATACTCTCGCCACAAATTACACATTGAGGTTTATTATTTATGACTGTGAACCCGTATTTCAAATAACTGTCATCGTAATGTCTATTTTTTTCGGATTTGATTCACCACTACCGCTATTGACACTCGTACCACATGTTGAAGGCTGCGATCTTTTGAGAAACTTATCCATTTTACAACCGCGCGGAGCAAGCAAAAAAACCAAAAATGACGTCCGTACTTGTTGACTGCACTTAATTGAACTGAGTGAGCTGAGAGTTGAAACAAAAGAACATTGTGGTGTGGCAACGTCGCCGTCTCCAACGCAGTTTGACCCGCGCGAATTTGCGTCCAAGTTCATAGCCTTACCAACTTACCTCGTACTTACTTTCAAAAGTCTCGCGGCTTCTTGCAGAGTGTAGATCTGGATAATATTAAAATGTACCAAAATAGAAAAAAGACAACATTTACGTAGTAATTTAATTTAATTATTTCTTTGTCTTCTATGATGTGTCGTGGTCGGGGGGGGGGGGGGTCGCCAGAAATTTTCAACTTGTAAAGGGGTCGCGAAATCAAAAAGAATGAAAAACACTGCACTACATTTTACCTCGCAGCACGCCCGTGTATACTGCAGTGTGAGGCGTTGGAGGAAGCCGATGGATTGCCATACATGACAACAGTCCAGCTCTCAGCAGACGGCATCGAAGCAATACCTAGGCAAGAGAAGAAAGAGGAGGACATCTCAAATGTCAGTCAGAATACGACAAGGTTAGTCTATATCAAACGCCCATTAAATAAAATAAACACTCGACCCTCCACAAATTTAAGATCCTAATATCTATGTTTACATATTATTGTAATTGGTTCACTGCACCCACCACCCGTTTCTTAGAATCATACATATAATTTTGTAAAACTTTTTCGGTCCACCACATGGAGGACCACGTTAATTTGATGCAACGTTTAGAAGCCTATCTCCGAGTTCGTCTTCCGGTAAAGCGTTGGATTTCTGAAGGCGCTGTACTTATAAAACTTTATATAGAGGCGGCTACTCGAGGAATCTAACAGTTTGCCGGAAGATAAAGTATGAGGCCGCCTTCGAAACGTCACATAAAACTGACACGCTTCTCCAGTGGAACGCTTTTTTTTTTTAATTCTCCGGGAACGCCTCAGTTCCTTCAATTGTACAATTATTTACTGAAGTATATACCACGTAGCGTGCCAGTGACAATGTTCTCGTGCACACTGCAGTGTGAGGCATTATTAGATGCCGGCGTATCACCATGCATGCCACCAGTCCAGCAGACGGCGTCGAACCAATACGTAGGCGAGACAAGAAATGGTTAGTTAAGTAACCAACACTTAGACGTGCAGAAATAAGTGCTTTTATCGTTATTGAATGGAGTAATAAGATGAATAGTTGGCCCAACAGTCAAACAGTTTATATTTGTTACTCAACCAATCTTAACATAACGTGGATATACTACCGCGTGAGGGTGGCGCACAGTTTCACGTGGATTCGGTGCCACGTAGTGTCCTAGCATAAATCACGTGAAATAAGAGAATCATTCACAGAGGCAGAAGTCAGATTAAGGGCCAATAAAACTTTCGCCCGCAGCTTCTCTCTCCCATCTAGGGGCTTTAATCAAAGATCCACCATACCACTCATTTACAACACTAAGGGAGCGTGCACAAACTACGTCACTTGGTCCAAGGGGGGGGGGGGGGGGTTGGTTGGAAGGCTACGCTGAGCTATGTGGGGGGAGGGGGGTTGCGAAGGCCACGTAGCTTTCCTTTCATAACATTTCTCATAGTTAAAATGAGGTACAGAACACACAACAGCATGTGAATATTTATTTCCCTCAGTCAATTATCTCCGTACATAATTTACAATAGTCTGGCACGCGACATGAGAGAAAAAGGCACAAAATGTCTTCTGGAATCAAAAGGAGAAAAAAACTACATGCTACTTGCTACGTGGGGGGGGGGGGTTAGAGGCAAAAGCCACGTAGGGCTACGTGGGGGGGGGAGAGGGGGGTTCACAGGGGGCCAAAATGGAGCTACGTGGTTTATGCACGCTCCCTAACGAATGCCGAAAACGAAGACAGAGTTAGCTAATAACATGTAACACATTCAAGCACTACTCATATTAGTAGTCAATACTAACGGCAAAGTATCCATCACATTTTATTTTACTAAAATTTGAGATTTTGTTCGCTTTTTTGTAATTATTTCCTTCCACGTATTCCGTACACAAAATATATAAATTATGAATTCCTTTGAACGTAACAACACATTTCAGTCATTCAGTGGATGCCATGTTGTTATTCCATTGCCATCTGCATAATTCAAAGACTTAATACACGATAATTATCAAACAAAAGCAATTAAATGTCGTTAACAAAATATCGGGTATTAGTTAACCGATTTTAATTAATTTATTTAATCATTGAACCTGGCAATATTAGGGCTGTCAAGCCCTATCTTATCTCAAACAGATGTAAATAAAACACATTTTACGCTTTACACAAATTAACACTATACTATAGACTACTTATTTTACATTTGTTTTAAATTTGAGAACTAACATACTGACCAAAATTCTTAAGTTGATGGTTAACTGGTGCATTAGTAGATAATTGATGTAAACTAATGCTAGCGAAGTCTGAAGAAGAAAGTGGTACAAAATAAATACTCTTAAAGGGTGAAGAAACATGTGAAAATGGCACGAACTAATACTATTAAAGGTAGAATAAATGTGTGGAAATAACAGAAATTAATACAACTGAATCCTAGCAATAAGTTATACGTGGAATATGAGGTTCTTACGATAATGCTGGGACAAGTAATGTTTACTCAAGCGTATTTAAATGGACCGATTTCATTGACTGTTATAATTTTCCATTCTACAATCTGGCGGCTGAAATGTAGAAGGAATTGGCCAGGGTTTCCGAGCATGACAATGTATGGTTAATGTATCTGAGGTGAGGAATCTGGCGTTAATATTACGAGAAAGTCCTTAAATATGTGTTGGTGGAATAAAGGTAGGCGAAGATGATGAAGGAGACAGAGTGTGGAATTGTCGTCGATTGCGAGAGAGCAATCGCAGGTCGCTGCTGTATCTTACGCAAGAGTTAATTTACCGCTCAATGTTTAAGCAAAAGACTCATATAAAATTTCAGCCCATAAAAAGGAGAGCAGTAGCACCTAGTAGTTAACCCGCTTCATAATCCAGTGTTATTGGTGAGATCACCTCTTATTTCCACACTTGCCTTTTGCTTAATGTTTTTCATTAGTAACTTCTAGTTTCTGTCAATTCTAATAATTTTCAGTGTATTTGTTAATTTTTCGCATCGTTCATAGTCAAATAACTTTTATAAATGAATAGTGGAAGAAGTGACACGGCATCTAGTTATACGATGGACTGAACTTGGTATCGTTGATTTTTACGAGTGCAGTATTTGTTTTTTTTTTATTTTATTTTGTTGACACTTGACCTGGTGCCCATACAGTATCTTGAGAGCTAAGCTTACGAAGAAGAGACAAACTAATCCGTTGACTGGTGTGATGCTGCGGGGGACGGCTAATAATTCAGGGGCATGTCGCTCACGCAGCGCCGCTTGCGGCGGTAATTGGAAACCGCGGCGCTGCCGTCAGCCACAGAACTCACGCCGACCGAACGACATCACCACTCGCTGCTGTTCCGTTATGTTTGCGAACAGATGATAAACAGCCAGGTATATATACCTCACCGTTCTTTCGTCAAGTTTTACACGCAGGCAAACAATGATTGCTAAATTTCAGCGGTATTTACGATCAGGGACACCCTGGAGCCATATAATCCATTCTTCGCGAATTGTACGCCTGTTGTGTTATTCAAATCTACTCAGATTACTGTGAACAAAATAAGCTATTTGGATGGGGTTTAAAACTATGAGTTCGCGACTTCCCATCACCGACTTGCTACTACGTGTTGCAAGTATGTATGTATATATATATATATATATATATATATATATATATATTTACAATATTCGTCATTTCTTCATACAAACACACAGTTTTTATCCTATTTTGATGGAACTTTGCAATAACAAATAGAAAAACACTGTTTTCGTTTGATTTACACAAAAAACTAAACCTTCTCCTCCTTCCACCATTCACCTTAAATTCTGCCAACGTTGTTCACACAAACCCACAAATTTTATCAGATTTCGATAGTACTTAGCACAAGTATGCTTCAGGACTAGGCGGTCTGGTAACTGAGCTGTTAAGGCGCTTACTTACCTTCGGACGTGGATTCAAATCCGTTGGTGAGCAGGAATTTTTAGGAGTTGTATTTGACTATATGAGTTAGGCAGGGACGTTCCGTGGCTCTGATTTCACGTTAAACTGTAGGCATCTGAGGAAAGGAGTTGCCCTTCCTGCCTCTGATACAATAGCTTGGTACATCTCCTTCGGAAAGATTCGACAAACCTTCGAGATGTGGACTAAGTTAGATTTCTTTAGGAGCGTTCCGCGATTTTTGGATGGGTAAAATCTTACCAGTTTGGGTCACCGTCATAGTAATGTCAGCAGTATATCTAGAGCGATCTGGTGGCTCAGCGGTGAAGTTGTCTGACTGGGAAACGAAAAGTCCCCGATTTGAATCCCTGTCTCGGCGGGGATTTTCATATATCCTTAACCTTCACCTCTGGCACAGCTTGTTGTGTAATGTGAAGTACGCCAGAAAGTTTCCGTGGTTCGGATTCCACGTTAAACTGTAGGTTCCCTGTACCTGGTAGCAATGCCGGGTTAAGTTAAGGCGGCTAAGACAGGGACGGAATGCGCAGGCAATGGAAACCCTGTCACCAGTTCATTACGACCACACGGAATTAATATTATGTTGTATATCTGTAGCTATAAATATGAAGTGTTGCGCATATGATATTCATAGTTTTAAGTTTTCACTTCTGTCGGCAGTCCACAAAAATTGGTGTTTTTTTTTCTTTTTTTCTTTTAGTACCTTCTTTTTCTATGTGCCGCAGGCGAAGGGAAACAAAGCCCTGTTATTGTCACTCCGATGTTACTCCGTCTGTGGCAGATTTCGTGATTGTAAATGGAATTATTTACAAATTTCATATTTGGATATTTATTATTAAGGGGCGGGGATTCATGTAAGTAGATAGGATACATTATAGTAGATGGCTTAAGCATAACCTTTAATACATCTTACGGTAACTGAACTTTTGCACCAGCAGAACGAGTAACTGCGGTAAACATATGGGGCACTGATTTTTCCACCAAGTGACTGTGTTCTTTCCTACCATTTCCATGTCTGTTTAGCTCATTTAGAATACATAACCCTAACTGCCTCTGATTGTAATCGTGCTTAATCTGTTGTTATCATTTTTAGGCTATTTCACTATCAGTAACACTTCTAAACACCAATGACTTTACGGTAAATAAGAATGACAAAAGTGAGAACAAAATAAACTTTAGCAATTGCAGGTAATTTAAATTGAGTGGGGAGAAGCATCTGCATTAGCATCTGTGGTGCCCGGATTGTCTCTGGTGCTCGGTCGGCATCCTACAGCGATGAGGAATTACTTAAAACTGATGACAATACAATCGCAATACAATTCACGGTGATTGCTACTTAGTTTTTATTGTCGAGTCGTAATTATCATCACCTCAATATTAATTTTATTATAATTTTCGTGTTTAAATTTTCTATGTAAATTTTCATAATGCACTGCTTAGTAAATTATCATCATTAGCTCTTTGTTCTGAATTGCTTCTCACAAAAGCAAATAAATAAATCTGCGAAAGCAATGTATATAAGAACGCGAGTAAAGAAGAGAATAGTAACAATATTTCTCGAATAAATTGACGAGTATTTATTTTTATTTTTTTATTTATTTATCAATCTCGTTTCAAGGATCCCTGCTGAGGAAGCACCTCTGGGATGTGAAACATGTCATGGTTAATATACATACATACAATATGAGTCATAAGCATATTAAAAAACAATTATATGTTACAAAGAAAAAATAAAGACAATAAAATAAACATAAATTTTTACAACTTTGATTTGCAAAAGTCATATTGAATACAATTAATTGTTTTGTTCAAATTCTTGAATGGAGTAGAAGGAGTTGCCAATAAGATAATCTCTCAGTTTTTCTTTAAATATATCTTTATTTTCTGCAAATTGTTTTATACCCTTGGGAAGTTTATTAAACAGATGTATACCAGAATAATTAACTCCTCTTTGTACTAATGACAGAGATGTTTGTGGTTTGTGCAAGTTATTTCTGCTTCTTGTATTGAGATTGTGTACCTGTGAATTAGAAGTAAACAGGTTACAATGATCTATGACAAAGCACATGAGAGAATATATATACTGAGAACTCATTGTAAGAACACTGAGTTTTTTAAAAAGTTGTCTGCAAGAAGTTCTTGGTTTTACCCTACACAACATCCTAGTAGCTCTTTTCTGTGCTATAAAAACTTTTTTACTTTGTGAAGAGTTTCCCCAAAAAATTATGCCAAATGACATTACTGAATGAAAATATGAGGAGTAAACCTGTTTCGTTAATTCTAGATCTGCTGTTAGAGAAAGTGATATGTTCATGCCAACAGAGTTTCTCATCTATTTTAATACCAAGGAATTTTATACTCTTTGTTTCTAATATTGTGTTATTTTTATAGCTTACTTGTAAATCTGGCTGTGCATAATTTTTTGTTTTAAACCTAATATAATGTGTTTTTTTTTCAAAATTTAGTTTTAATGAATTTGCCTTAAACCAATTTGCTACTTCACTATGTATTTCATTTACATTAAATTCTAGATTGCTGTTTGGTGTTTTTCTCACAGTCAGGTTAGTGTCATCTGCAAATAAAAGACTCTTAACTTTGTCAGATAAGTTTCCAGGAATGTCATTGATATACAGCAAAAGGAGGAGGGGTCCTAGGACAAAACCTTGTGGAATTCCATGTTTTAATTTTTCCCAGTCTGATGAAGCATCTTTGTTTATTTTAGTATCAAAAATGGACACTTTTTGCATTCGACTTTCCATGTATGATCTAAACCATTTACCTGCGATTCCATAAATACCATAGTATTCCATTTTTTTCAAAAGTAGTTCATGATTTACACAGTCAAATGCTTTTGCAAGATCACAAAATATTCCTACAGGGCTCATTTTATTATTAAGTTCCTCAAATGTGTTATTTAAAAATGAATATATAGCCATTTCTATAGATGATCCTTTTTGGAACCCAAATTGGGATTTAGTGAGGATATTATTTTGCGTAACATGTTTTATTACTCTACAATACATGACTTTTTCAAAAATCTTTGATAATCCTGAAAGTAATTAAATGGGACGATAGTTATCTACACATGTTGATTCTCCTTTTTTAAACAACGGTTTTACAACTGCATATTTTAGTCTATTTGGAAACACACCTTGAATTAACGATTCATTACAAATGTGGGCAAGTACACGATCGATACAATCTGAACATCTTTTTAGTAATTTACTTGAAATATTGTCATAGCTGGAAGAATTTTTAGGTTTTAATTGTTTAATGAGTTTATTTATTTCTGAGACTGTTACTGGTGGCAATTGCATTTCCACAAATCTATTTGGGTAAGCAGTCTGAAGAAGCCTAAGGGCACTATTTGGGGACTGTTTTTCTCTGCCTAATTTCTCTACAACTGTAGTAAAATGTTTGTTAAATATTTCACAAACTTCCCCTACTTCACTCTGGATAGATGAGTAGATTACGATTGTTGTCCCTTCTTCCCCAAAAGAGTACACGGCGAATAACATGATTATAAATGTTTTATATGGCACTGACAATGTGGTTTTGTCTTTACGTGAATAGCTAAATTCTGGGCGCATAATATACAGCACTGACTGCGAAATGCTCGCTAATTTTCAGCTTAAAATCATGTAGACAGCACTGCCGGAGCTTCGTGATTTATACTTTTTTTTTTTTACCTTTGGAAGTTTGAGCATTAATTAATGTAAACCGTCAGCAGGGTGATATTGGCTAATGAAAAAATGACATCGAAATCAAAAATACATTTAAAGCGTGAATGTAATAAAACTGTCAATTGATATCATGAATAAACGTTCTTCGTTAGAAAAAGTGAAAAACGTATGACATAAAAATGACAAAACACAAGCGGGCTAGTGTTAATTCGAATAACGCTATGATAACACGTTCGTTGCTGAATGCTTCGAGACAGATAGACAACCGAAGTTCATTACTCGTAGATTAGCATGCAATATATGAAGTGTCACTGAGGCAGTGTAATTTTACAGGTTCCGTAATTTTTTTCCTGTTACTGCAAGGTTGGTCTGTATTAAGCGGTCATCACCGTTTTACTTTTCTGATTCAAGCAGAGAACTGTTGCAGTAACAGCGATTGGTCTAAAATAGGAGCATATTTCTTGACTGAGAATTTAGTTGTGCCAGCTGTAAATGAAGGATTCGCTCCCTGGGGAAAAAAAGAAATATTTTTTATGATCGAAATTTAATATTGTTGCATACTTTTAGCAATCCTATAAAAACATCATTCATTAATAACGTTCACAGTAATTTTTTTCGATATTGTGAGAGGTGAAGCTTAATGACGGGAAACGTAACATTCATAAAAAAGAATAAATGTTTCGGCAGTTATAAACCTATGAATATAACAAACAGGTGTTACGAATATTACACCAGTACTGTAACGTAGAGGAGATTCTGCCAGTTTAAGAACAAGTGCGTAAGTGAAGCTAACTCCGCTTAATGTATGCCTGAAATCAACGATGGGAGATTTAAACCAGCATTCATTATATTCCGAGAACTGTTAAAATTAAGGATAGGTATTTGAGGCACAGTGAAAATTTGAATAACACAACCTTTGAAATTTCTAAGTACAAAATAGAAGACCTGGCTGAAGTTGTAGTGGGGCCTCGTCAACCTTTGAATTTTTAACATTGTAAATTTTTATTTACAATAAACGTCCTTGAGGCATTTTGTAATTTTAATACCTTTAAATTTGGTATGTATTAAAATGAAAAATAAATAAGCCAGATTATTTAGTCAATCTTAAAATTTTGCAAGACCGTTTCAAAATTGTATTTCTTAAATTTCTAAAAATGTACTTGAGGCATGCTGAGATTTACACACGATAATATTTACAATCTAGAAATAATAATTCTGAAAAGACAGGTGATTTGGGTGGTACTTTACACCTGCCAGGTGATCGGAAATGTTATACGATAGCATGATTGAATTGTATATCGGCGGCTGACTGATTTGAAACGTGTCGCAATGAATTGTATATCGGCGGCAGGCTGATTTGAAACGTGTTGCGGTGCAATTGGCTCTCGCCAGACCACGTGACTCATAGCAAACATGTAGTTGTTTAAGGGGGTAGGTACACCTAACACATACAAATATTTGATAAAGTTGAGATGTCATTTTCTCCAAATCTATTTGAATTTGAGGGTTCAAATTTCATAGCTCCATAGAACTGTTTTAGCTAGATATAAAAATTGATTTTTAGAATAAAAATATTGTTTAACAATAGGATAATCTACCATCCAAATTGACAGTGAAAAATATATTGTTGTAAAGGGTTTTAAAGATAATACGCATAGTATTTGAAATTTTTCAGAAATATTCTTTTAATATTGTAAACTAATATCAAGGCAACAAGTTGAACCTATAATATAACATATTTAACTCCATAGTTTTTATTAATAAATTTTTTTGTCATGAAATTAAAATTTATGCTTTTTTTTGCTTAAATATAAAGGCATATTTTTCATTTGGGAAAAGCTGCATAAACAATAATGGTTCAGACTGTAGTACTTAGTATGTAGAACATGTCCTGCAAATTTGAAAACGATCTATGCATATGGAAAAAAGTTATCATTAAAACCATTTGATGAATTGCTGTTTTGAAATAGTTAAGGTTAAAGATTTGGATTACCTTCAAGTGCAGTAAGATTTAAATGGCTGTCAATCGTGCAGGGCATTGCTTAATCACACATAATTCCCACACTGTTGAAGATATTGAAATAATTTTTTCACTAAAATGAAGCCAAAACTATAAACTGTTTTTGTGAATAATAAAAAATAATCATTTTTTTGAAACCTGATAAGTGTACCTACCCCCTTAAAAAGATTTTGTAGCAGTTAAAAGATGCTCATTCGTAGTTATTTTTTTTAGAATTTTCATATATTCGACAAATGAAATATTTTTTATTTTTCCTCTGTGTACTGTATAACGGATTGTAAAAAAATAATTAATACAAAAATTATTTGATAAAATTTATTTTGATGAACTAATTATGTAGGTATCTATATATATATATAATCTTATTCTTCATCTGTATTGATTGTTTCTTATAATCATCATCATAAGCAGCAAAGTCTTCATCAGTGCTCAAATTCTTTTTCTGGTTCTGTTTTATTATCTGAAAATAATAATGCATATATATTTAATGAATAATACAACGAACCTGTATTATTTTTATTGATGTTCTCATTTCTTCCATTAAATATAACATCTAACACTAATTGTACCATACATTCTCCATCAAAGCAAGGAAATTCTAATCCATTTTTCTTTCGTGGCCATCCATTAGATTCAGTTTTTAAGGAACTCGGAAAACGCAAATACGCCAAATATTCGAAATGTTCTTAGCTCTTAAGAGCTGTTGCAATTCAACTTTACACGCTTTAAAAATTATTTTGTGAAATTCAGGGATTTAAAAATATCAAAGATATAAATATAACAAGATTTCATAAATTCTGCTATCTTTACGAAGCTGACAACAAAACAGAACCTTCTAATAAATCATGAATAAACTGTGATCCCTTTACTTTGCCACCGTTACTTTACTAAATAATCTGGCTTATTTATTTTTCATTTTCATATATACCAAATTCGAAGGTATTAAAATTTCAAACTGCCTGAAGGACGTTTATTGCAAATAAAAATTCGAAAAGTTAAAAATTCAAAGGTTACCGAGGCGCCACTACTCTTCAGCCAGGTCTTCCATTTTGTACTTAGAAATTACAAAGGAAGTGTTGTACAAATTTTCGGTGCCTCAAATACCTACCCTAAATTTTTTACAGCTCTCGTAGTATTAGGGTTCTGTACCCAATGAGCCACGAAGCTATATTTCTGACTCCCCTCTGTTTGTTTATACAGCGCCTTAGAGGCTTTAAATGGAATTAGATGGATTTGACAAATTTGCACGTGTTGCGTTCATTTTATATGAGTTATATTCCCTACTAGATCCGGTATTACTTAGTGAACTTGACGTACTTTACTATTTTATACGTGTGACTTTCACCTTCAGATATTGCTGAATATAACAATATTTTATTCTTTTTTTACCTTTCGATGATTGTTTATGCCCTTTTAGTAGAGTGAATACATTATGCGTCGTCTTTTTAGCTTTAAGAATGTCGAATGCTGGCTCGCCTTATGTTATCCAACATCGGTTACGTTAGCGCCATGTTTTACCCTAGAAGGTAGGCTGCCATGCAATAAATCTTAGCACTGAAATCCAATATGGCAGCTACGCATAGAGAAATTGTAAATGTTACAGATTTTCTACTTATTGCATGTGAAAAGTAGTTTTTATCCAACAATTAAGACTTAAAAAGAAACGAACTTAGCCTTATTCACCTACTACACTTTACAGCTCTCCTGGTTTCGATTACTGTCATTCAGTTACTGACTCACTTTTAAGCAATTATCTATTTTCCAGTTATACATATTATTGAAATTTATACTTTTTAATACATCTTTATATTTGTACGTAATATCACAAATACTTCTACCCACAGCCGTTTACAATTTTTTAATAAACCATTTCGTTTTTTTTCATTCAAACAATCAGAGTCATTAATATTTCTTGTTCAACTTCGTCTCTTCAACTGTTCTTCCGTATATCTTGACGCTTTTCATTTGATCACTGAACCCTGATACAAATTCTTTAATACTAGATGACCCAAGCTAAAAATAATAGAACGATTGCGGGTCTGTAATAGGATAAAAGAAGAACCGCCTCCTTTGTTTCAATTGTTTATTTGTTTAGTGTAATTGGTACGCAACAAAAGTCGAGGCGACACAGTGGTTCAGGATTAAAGGAGAGTGGACATTCGAACTAAAGTCATAATATCGATACAAAAACAATTGCTTTAGACAGCATTTGCTCTGCTGATCAAAAATTGTTATGTTTAATTTATGATAAAAATGAGTCCTTCATACTTAAAAAAAAATGTATAGGTGAAAATCAGTTTTTTTTTTCCACGGCCCTACATCAAAGTGTCAAAGTCAAATCTTACGCAATCGTAAATACGTACCATACTTAATATTACGACTTTTTTTTTTTTTTATCCTTGCCTCTTTGACTACAGGGTGAAAGTGAATTTCAGGTAGTGTTGCCCAAATGCAAGAACAAGACCAGACTTGGCCGGTCTTGGTCTTGCATCAATACACCTGGTCTTGGTCTTGGTCTTGCAGAAATGCAAGACCAAGACCGATTTTGGGCAACACTAGTGTTACCCAAATGCAAGAACAAGACCAGACTTGGCCGGTCTTGGTCTTGCATCAATACACCTGGTCTTGGTCTTGGTCTTGCAAAAATGCAAGACCAAGACCGATTTTGGGCAACACTAATTTCAGGACTAAAATGTAGTGAACATTCGAAGTGAAGTCATAATATCGATCCATAAAAAAATTGCTTTAGACAGCATTTGCTGTGCTGAAATTGAACATAACAATTTTTGATATGTTCATTATTTTTGGATCGATATTATGACTTTAGCTTGAATGTACACTATGCTTTAATCCTCAACCACTGTGCGCCAGTCAAGCAGTTTATTAATAGCCTGAGTGGAGACCTTAATCTTTTAAATGATAACTCATTTATCTATTTAGGTTGGGTGTAAATGGAGATAAAAGGCTCGTAACAAAAAAAAAAAAAATAATAATAATAAAAAATAAAAGCTATGGAAATAATGATACTTTTGCCCTTCAAGGGTCGAATTCCAAAAGATTCATTTCTTTAGATATGATTTTACCAACGCAGAGACCTTAATCTTTAACATGGTAGCTCATTTATCTATTTTGGTTAGATATCAAGGGACATAAATAGCTCATGACACAAAAACACATTGCAGAAATGTTTATACATTTGCTCTTTAAGGGTCGAATTCGGAAAAAAATTCTTGTCTTAATATTGGTATGATATCACGAAAGTTGAGATCTTAATCTTTAAAATTATACTTTATATAACGATTTCAGTTAGGAATCCAGGGAGATAAGCGGCTCGTGACACAAAAAAACAGCATTTTAGGAATATTGACATTTTTGCCCTTCAAGGGTTGAATTTGAAAAAATGTCTTAATATGATATGATCAAAGTGGATACCTTAATCTTTAAATTGATACCTCGTTTAACGATTTCGGTAAGAACAGAGATAATGGCTTGCGGCAACAAAAAAAATACCTTATATAAATAATATATATGATATGATGATGATAAAATCATTAATAATCGTATTTATAGTCTTTTATATTCATTATGACATATTACAATCACAACTAGCATTTTCGGTCAGTGGTGATATAAGTCCTTTATAACATAAAGCCGAATATCACTTTAAAAATATATATATATATATTTTTACGTAGGTAAAATACTCGTCTTGCATTCGTATTATAGGCTGTTGGGCTACCTCAGCTCTCTAAAAGTCGCCGTTTCGCTCGAACCTTCGGAATACCTTCTTTGGCCGAGAGTCGATAAGAAGTCTGGAGCCGTAACTTAAGCTCCTTAGGCGGTGCCATTCTGAAAACCGACACATCTCAGCACCCAGAATGAGTCCACAGCGAACTGAACAGAACTGCATGTTGTGACGTTGATCGTAGACATATTTCATACCAATGAATCTTCTGCCACAGCAAAAATTTAACAGACATATTACTACTAAAGCTTGTAGAGTGTATGATGTTTTAATAAGTTATTTCCAAAAGCGCAGAACGGGCCACGGTTCATTTGATAGAGCGACTGGACATGAAGTTGACGGTCAGTACTCAGTTACCTGTCAAGATGAATATTTTCCACGAATCTGAAAGACTGGAAGGGCATCCCTTATTATTGATAGTGCCTCGCATGAATAAACAGGTTGTATTTCCTCCGTGAAAAGGACAGGTGTGTAGTGTTGTTAATGACCATGCATTTCCTTTCCAGTGATGATGCAATGGAGTGAATTTCAGAGATATGATCCCCTTAACAATATAACAAAAGCCCCAAAATATGTTTATAATTGGCACTATAACAAACCTAGAGGCTACTGACGTGAAGGAGGACGTAAATATGAAATATGAATACGTATAAGGGGAAGACTTTGAGGAATAGTAGTAAATTTTAGAAATGGAAACGGATATATGAAGGAAAAAGTATTAATAAGTGCAATTACGAGAACAATCAGTGGGAAATTCTGTACCCTGGAAACTGAGAGATAACGAACCAAGCCTTTATTAATTTCGAAAACATTCCATAAATTACAGAGTACTCTGACATATATATAAAATTAGCATTATCTTTATAGTTTATAGGAATCAATTTTTGGCTTAAAGGTCCAAATATTTAGTAAAATGATTTTTTTTAAACTAACAGAGAGGGCTACAGGATACTTCAGGTGTTTTAGAGAGTGATACAAACACTAATTCTTTCATATTTCTGCTACTATTATTTATATCAAGTTACCCGTAGCTCAGGGTGTAGACCATCTGACTTTCACCGAACTATCGGGGTTAGATCCATGATAAATCCAAAGATTTTCCGTCTGAGCTGAACGACTGGAACTACTCCCTATGCCCAACCAGTCTGCTGTCCAATTAGCATCGCACAGGAAACTATGCAAAGAAGGTAAAGAAGGCCTGATCGTAGTCTTAGGCCATTGTTTGTTTAGGAGGAACTCTATAAGGTGAGAACTCATGGCACTATTGGTTACGAAAATGTGAAATTGGAGAATCAGCCTTCGTTATCGCATACCTCTAGTTATCAGAGGCTATATTGTTTCGCAGCAGAAGATATGAAGCTTGACAAGACAATTATTAACGACGAAGATCAGATCCTAAAAATATTGCTTCACGCAGATTATTTTGTTTACTTATGGCTATATGCCTCGTCGATGTTGAGGCCATTAGAGGCAGGATAGGATTGGGGACAAGGAACGGGAAGGAATTCGGCGATGGCCATTCGCCTAGACTGATTTGGAGTAACTATGGAAAAACCCAAACCTTGATGTTAGGACGGGGATTCAAACCGGCGTCCTCCCGAATGCGAGGACACAACGTTAAACGTTCACCCACCACGCTCGGTTTGAAGATGGTAGCTCTGCGTGTTTCTTCAGAAGAAAACAGAGCGTTGCCTGATCTAGAATAATATTCACTCTGCTGATAACCTTATAATTTTGTGTACAGACAAGCACTGCAGTAAAATTCCTAACAGCGTGTTATACATACCAACGTCGAAGTCGTTAGAGTCGGTCTAAGATGGATTTGGATAAGGAATGGGATGGAATTCAGCCACGGTCTATCGAAGAAATCATTGCTGCATTCAACTGAAGTGATTTCCGAAAACCAAGTAAAACTGAAATCAGGATTGCAGTACAGAAATTTTAACCAGCGTACACCCGAATGCCAGGCCCGACCGTTACTGCTCACCCACAGGGCTCAGTAGCAAGTTATTACAATAGGCCTAACGAATTTAACCGAAAGAGAGAAATGATGAAAATTAAAGCATGACCAAGAGATATGGCAAAAATTAAAATTCATATGCCCAAAATAAAAATACAAGGAAGAACGAGTGAATGAAATACAGAAACAAATTGAAAAATTTCGTTACCAGAGTTGAAGAAAGGGACGACTGAAACGTTGTTGTTGAAATGAAGAACAAATTGTAAAAATGCCATATAACAATTTAATAATACGAAATACTAAAACAAACAAACACATATATGAAGTCGGCAAAAGAAGTCTGGTTACAAAGCAAATGTAAAATGAGATCGTCCTCATAAGCAAGTGAACAGTATTAAAAAGTCAGTAGCAATAAGATTCAAGACAAGAATCCACATAATAAAATTCGTTGAACCTGGAGGTTGAACGTCAACTCCATAAATCGGAAAACTTCGGCGAATCCGATAATACTCGAACTGTTAGTTACACTGGCCGCCACCATAGTGCTGCCTGGCTAATCATGAAATTTCAAATGAATAACTAACTGCATTCACTTTATTTGCTCTTACATTGTGAAAATCATAAGTAAATTTCAAGTAAATAATTGAATTGTATAACAGCGATCAAGTTTACACAATTCTCTGTTGTGAAAGTAACTGCACTAAAATACGATGGACAGTGATAAAAAAAAATAATGCGAGGCAGGGAGTAAAAAAATACAATGCAAAGTTCGTTTAAATTTATAGTCGCTTTTTGTATATTTACGACGACTAGACGCAAACATTCATGTAAGGAGAAGAGCATCAGATGTCTATACTGTATTCTCAGTAGTAGTTACTAGAACCAGGTCACAACATAATCTAAGAATTTTGTTGGCAAAAGATAAGAAAATTTAAGTTTATTAAAAACTCAGAATTTTTTTTATAGGAAACGTAGATAACCACGAAATAAATCAATGAAACATATAATAGTTTTTGAAATTATACTTTACTTAGAAACTTTTCCATAACAATAAAAATTTGCTTTATTTAAAGTCAAATTTATTTATTTAAAAACACCCTAGCCAAATACTTCGAGAGTATAATAAGAAAAAGTATACTCAAATCACGAAAAGTCTTAGCGAAACAGTTCGTTAGTTGTTTTTCCATAGAAACTTTTCCATTACAAATTCCTACTACCACCATGCGTGATACACGTCACTTTCGACGGGCTTTTAGTTAGTTCAATATAACAGTGACAGAGGTAAATTTTTTAACAATGTCAATAGTATAGAGGGTACAACAGTTAGACAAAACGTATCGTGGAAAGACTAGATAGAGAAAATGCGAAACTTACGACATTCATCGGCCAACTCTGAGAGATTAAGTCGGAACAGAATTAAAATGAATAGTAGATCAGTACCATGAAGTAGCAACGCTAATTAAATTCTAAACTGAATCGCACAGAGATCCAATGGTATCCCGCACGGGCAGTTAAATTAAATTAACACTAAGGTGAACAATCTCAAAATTATAAACAAAGTCGTATAACATTCGTTCCCAACACCAGTACTGTATGGGAATACGAATATAACAGAATCCTGCTCATTCACACATCAAAAATAGGCTATTAACTACATAGTTTGTCACGGTATGGGAAAGAAAACAGAAGCAAACTTAGAAGACGATAGTTTAACTTTGGAATATACTTCAATGACACACTCAGCAACGAGGTGTCACATGCAACAAATTTGCGTAGAAAATATGAATTGAGAAGAACAATGCATTCCATGTACATGTGTGGAATCTCGTAAGACCCATGCAGTAGAGCGATAAACCGCCTAACCACAGAAACTCATCAAAGAAGCGATTTTGGTATGCATGTTAAATGCACGCAATTCGCCGATAACAGCCAGAAAAACAAACTTTCGTTAATGTCAGCCCACCCGACATAGCACAGCTTCGCGACAGGCAAGTGCAAGTGGCCAGCATGAGCACGCTCATCTCAGTGACTTCACGTGGTTCGCAGTGCGATGGGCCGAATAGAAAAGAACAAATAACCACGCTGTTCAAAAGGCGGAGCAAAGTTCTCTTACAAAGTTCCAAATGCTGGAAACTTGACTACTACGTGATCTCCAGGGACGAACACAACTTTAAAGTCAGCTCCAGGAAGGAGCAAGGACCTTCTAGTAGACTGCCTTGTTGATGGTCTAGTATTTTTCTCCGGAGAGCAGTAAAATTTTACTGTCAAATATCTGTTTGTATAAATCGGCCGAACCTGCGGTCAGAGACAACGGACCTTTCAATTAGCATCTGAAGTAACACAGCTTCCTGCAGATCGACCCAAGTACAAGTTCACCGAAATTGGCGAACAAGTAAATAAATTTCGGTTGCGCTCAGCTAACCACAGCTTGAATTCAACGGTGGTCGCAAGAATAGAAGTCGTCAGCATGCTAAGTGGCATTGATAGGGAGGACTTAGTAATACGTGATCGACCACGAAGATCAAACCAGTAATTATCTTAGATTTAGACACCAGTCAAAATGCTATCAGAAAATTGAGTATATTTTCAGTCACGTTTCACGTGATATACAAATATTTATATGTGAAATTTTAGTCACAATAAACTTTATTGCTTCTTAACTAATAAAATAATCAATCACAAAACCCTCACTTACGCCAAATTATTTTTTAAAACTTATATAATAATTAGATCTTAACGTGCGATGACATGATCGTGAAGTATTTAAATGTATTTACCGAGTGTGATGATGGCAGTTCTATCATTACCGCAAAACCACAATCTGATGATGAATTCCTGTAGAACTCGACGAAACAAATCCAAAATAAATAATAATTTTTTTATATCTCCCTAAGTTTTCAAGGTAGTTCTTTGTGCTTTCTTTTGGTCCAGGCCATATTTCAACCCAACAGCAACCACTACGAAGAATATAAAACACCTATAGATATACAATATCTCGAGAACTAAGTGAGATATGAAAAAAAAAATATTCCTTAATTTCAATTTGTCTCGCTGAGTTGCATAAGAATCCATCATCGAATTGCGGCGCTACGGTTATCAAGAATCCCGATAAGTATGAATAAACTACTGAGAATTAAGTGAAGAAACATTTGATTCTTTTTATTTGACACCGTAAAGGACTTTTTGATCGAGTTTGGAGCATGATGTGCCCGCCAATGCCGCATGTTGGATGGGGCAGGTACAACTGGCCGGGGCACGAGTCCAGGACTTCCCTACCGCCGTCCTCACTGCGATTTTTATGCTGTTTTCCGCAGCCATGAAGGCGGAGTCCGGAATGGTCCCCACTATCCACATAATAAACTGCACATTTCACAAACAAAAAATACACTTATTACACACAGAACATAGTTACACATCTGGCCGACAAATGGCAACACTTCACTTCCTCCATTAGTATGTAGTACAATCTGGCAGTCGGTATAAAATTCTTGGTGTCATCATGCGGCCGTAAAACCAGAGCTCCAAATTTGACCAGGCCAATGATGAGTAAAACTTTCAAAGGCAATTGGGCCCTAATGTTGGGAAAAGGAGGTGAACAAGAATATTCAAAGATAATGGCCAGAAATATTATGGATTCAAAAGCAGGTTTTAGACATATAAAATAAATTATATAACCACACAACTGTCAGGAACATACCAGAAAATGCAAGATTAGTGCGGGGGAAAAGATATCAAAGATAGGTGGATGAAATTTTCTCTGGAAACTAGCCGAGTGAGAACGTTTGTATAGCACGATGTTTCTGCGGTCATATACTCTGTCGCCATTGTCAAGTGACTGATGCCTGTGGGTGATGGGGTTGCTTAAATGTTTGTGGAATTGTTAAATACTGTATTTAACGGTTCCTCATGATATATAATCAGCCTCATCACCACTGGCATCATGTCACTTAACAATGGCGACAGAGTATATGACCGCCGAAACATCGTGTTATACAAACGTTCTCACTCGGCTAGTTTCCCAAGATAATTCCATCTGTATACAGCGCTGAGAAATCCTCCACTCTGTTAAAGATATAACGCAGGTGTGCTGCATTATTATTCAATCTCTACATAGAACCTGAAAAGGACTTCGGAAGAATAAACTGAAAAAAGAGTTATAAGTAATGGCCAGTGTTTTAAATCAATCTGCTTCACATATTATATTGCATACTTATGAAAGAATAAGCAATAACTACAACACTATGCACTGTATATGATGAAAGTAGTTCTAAAGGAAAAATGTGGAATAATAATAAATAAATAAAGAGAGAATTATAGTGAAGGCAATAATATCCGCATACCAGGAGGCAGACTTATTGTTTCCAAGAGATAAACTGATGGAGGTTAGTATCTTACGTGATGAACTATATTACACTTAACAGAAGATTTACAACAGAAATAAAAATCAGAACAGATGATGACGAGGAGTTTTTGTTCAACAATAGATAATACTACAAAAAAATGTCTCATTGAAAATTAGAAAGAGGTCTGCAAAAGAACTTTATCTGTAGTTACATGCTTTAATGACTGTGGACAAGGAACTAGAACGAATTCGGCCTTGGTGATTTCGGGAAACGAAGCGCTTAACCCTTGAAACTGATAGAAATCTCGTAGGAATACAGGAATAACTGAATGCAACAGCTGCCTCACATTTCATTCTTATATGGCAACAAAAATGAAAACTGTTTCTCTATACTGATACAACTGTGAAAAATAAAAAACTTAAAATTTGAAAACTACGTTCTATCCTGTTGTCTGCATAAAATAAATGTTTCTACCTTGAGTGGCTTGGTGCACCCACTTGCTGTTTACAATCTTTTGAGGTTGCTGAGAAAAGAAGAAAACAATCTGGGAACATATCATCCACTGGAAATATACTAACGTCTCTTATGCTCTGACCTAATCGCTCCTCGAATTCATATTTCGTTGTGACGAATTACTTAAAACATAAAAAATCTTGCACTTCAGCCGCATAATGTTATCGCTAAGCTTCCATTCCCAAAGTCACACAAGCCTGTTTAGATCATTGAGTCTGACGGATCCTAATTGAAATCACAAGTCAACCTGGACAGAAAGATCGGTAATCTTAAGGCCCATTCCCACGGCGCGTGGTGAGGCAGTACACACCTTTCATCTTTTACCGCCTAACGGTGGGTCGAGGCGCGCCATCCCTGCTAACATATGCGGCAAAGATGAAAGGCGCCCACAACCACGCGCCGAGGGACGCGCCGTGGGAATGTAGCTTTAGTGTTTAGCTGCAGCGATTTGCTCCATGTGGACACTGACTTATTGCACAAATTCAGATGAATTCACTTACAGGGAAACACAAATGTAACGAGTTAGTTTGTAAATACCTTAATGACCGCGAGGCTACAGATTTGGAACAACAATCATTTTTCACTGTTTCCGGCTGTGATGGATAGCAATAGTCTGCTACAAAAGGGTACTACTTTTCGGAAAAAACGAAGAGGACAACGCGAGGAAAATTAGTAATAAGACGGTCGACCTAGATGTAACTGTAATTTTGTGAACGTTGTATTAGTATTACGGTTGTGTAGTTGGTAATTTCATTTCCTGTTGCTCCCTCATACGAGGGTTTCAAAGGAAGATTTGTTATACTTAAAAATAAAATGAAGCCTATGAAATATATCACTGAGTAGTTCCAGCTCTTCTGAGTATACTGATAGCAGGTGTCGTTAGTGTTGCTAAAAAAAAAAAAAAAAAAAAAAAAAAAAAAAAAAAAAAAAAAAACTGGGGATTTTTTTAAATATAAATACTAAATCTCACATTTGTAAGACAGTTATCGTTTAATGTTACTGTTTTAATTTATATTAAATACTTATCTTAATTTTTAAAGGAACTTTATTTTCCTGGTTCAGTAGAACAAAAAAAATTTATGAAAATATTGACAACATTGACTGAAGTTTTCGTTTATGAACGGGGACTTCCCGAAGAGGCTAGGTTGCACGAGATGGAATCCCCATTCCCCTTTGTTTGGTTTGATCCTCGCTATAGAACGTAATTCGGCTTTACATGTGAGAGCGATAGTGTTTTTTTTTTTTTTTTTTTTTTTTTTTTTTTTAATACCAGATTATTTCGTTGTATTCGAGTGCGTATACAAAATATAGGTATGCCGAAACGAACTGGTCGAAAGACTTCGGCCGTGGCAAAGCTTTTTAATCATATTATTTCCAGTTCTAAAATTTCAAAAGTAGAATGTACATTCTCCTCAAACTCATAACGAAAAACGGCTCCAGAATGTCAAAGCACAACCAAAATTGTAAAAAAGTCCCAAATCTGTAAAAAAAAAAAAAAAATAAAAATATACAAACAATCAATACAAGAACAACCATGAAAAGAAAATGTAACTATTTCTGACGTTATGGATCTAGAGGAGACAGGAGAAGAAACAGAAAATTCCGGAACTAGTGTGGTGCTGACATAGAGGACGAATAAAATTTTGTAACCTATATAGGTACTTACATTTAAGGCATTATACGATTCAGTAAGATTTAAAAGACACGTGTAAAATGTAATAAAACTATAATTTATCAAATACATTTTTTGAACAAATACCAAATTTATATAAAAAATAATGGTTTCAGGTTTCTTTGTTTTTAAAAAAAAGTGAAAAAAACTTTTTTTCAATTTGCAACACAAGGTTTCACACATTCCAGCAACACGAGGGAAACGGTATGTGCATTTTGTTACATTGGTGCTCGAATGTGTAACGTGACGCGCTATCACCACCTTCCAATGTGCATTTTTATTATATAAATAATAATATAAGAGGAATTTACATAAATCTTGGCCGACCACCTAAATAGATTTTTGTTGTAATTTCCTAAAGTGAGGACTGTAATGCAATGGTGAACATTCAGTGTATCTTGTTAAAGCGAATATTAAAGAATTATTGAGCTGTATAGGATGAAGCTAATCGTGGTCTTCCCGAACCATGGCGACAGGAAGTCGCGGATTTAGTGCTTTGCCGGACGACACACTCTGCTCCCTGGGGGTGGGCGGTCAACAAGGTCACTCACCTGGCGAGAAATGCCTGCCGCCCGAACACAGAGTCGTCCCCGAACGCAGCCGAATATGTCCGACCTCTGTTAGTTACGAGGGCAAATAAGATATCGGGGATATCACGTGACATTAGGTGCCAACCTGAAGAACCAATCCAAATGAGCATATAACTTAAAATCCTGGAAATTTTCTGTTGAATGTGTTCTTAGAGACTGGAAGGGGGTGGAGCCAGAAGTTCTCCTCGCAGACCGAAGAGCGAGGAGCTGGACATTCTACATTCGATTCTACGCGAGTCTAGTCTGAGGTGTACTTGGAAGGTTGGCTTCTCTCGCCATCTGCTGCAGTTCGACTCCTGGTGTCTTGATGGAGTGGCTTCCTCACGGCGACACTGCAAGTAATGCGATGATGCGCTTTAACAGACAGGACGTGTCTGTAGCCGCCGTGTGAGATAATCTCACATACCGTGGGTCATCTCCGATTACCGCAGACATCAGACGCAGAACTACAATGGTAACTTATTACGACCAACCCATCTGATTGTGCATTCCGTGAAACTTAATCCTTAAGCGACTTTCAGAGGATAGATCCATGTTCTCACTTTGTAATTGTAAAAACCCCAGATCTAGCGGCATAATTTGCCAGA
Organism: Vandiemenella viatica; assembly: GCA_031002005.1. Lineage (NCBI taxonomy): Eukaryota > Metazoa > Arthropoda > Insecta > Orthoptera > Morabidae > Vandiemenella > Vandiemenella viatica. The sequence goes on from CM061920.1 coordinate 287,428,446, forward strand.
ACTAGTCATTTTCGAATGATATATTGTTCATTCGTGGCGCCCATGATTTTCTTTTTTAACTGTAAAGTCACAGTATTATGATACCTTTGTCTGAGGTCGTCATAACTTGTATTTTTCATTGTTTCCAATTGTCATTATTTCTTGCATTTTAATTCTGAGATATATTTAAAAGTAAATATACAATTGTTTGCTTGCTCATGATGGCTAATTGTACCTCTAAGCGTTGCTTTAATGATTTACCAATTTATGTTAATGTTAACGGTAAATTCGCTCAGACTTGTAATCGCCAATGATAAGAAAATAAATGTCATATTGTGACAATTTTCCTAAATTCCAGCTAACATCGGGATTCTTGCAAAATTCATAAATTTTCACACCTTCATAAAAATTAAAATTCCTCTTTAATTAATCATAAAGGTATGAAAGATAATTGTAACGTAGTTTGCCCACTAAGGCACCCACTACAAATGGGAACAGTTCTGCACGATTTTTTAAAACCAAATATTTTCCAGTATTTTTCTTTTTGTTTTTAAGTAAACGTGTGCAAAGTTCCATAGGTATAGGATAAGAACTGTGTGAATACATAAAGAATACTGACAAAAATTAAGGGGTTGAAAGGGGGAGAGTGGTTGGGTTTTTCTAAACCAAAGGTTGACAGTATTTTTCTGTTTGTTTTAAAGTATACGAGTGCAAAGTTCCTTGAAAATTGCATAGACTCTGTAGCTTTATATAAAGAACGTTGATAAAAATTAAGGAGAGATGGTAAGAGGGAGAGGAATTGGGTTTCTGAAAACCAAATACAAACAGTATTTTTCTGTGGGAAAAGTTGAGGAATTTTCTGCAGTACATCTGACATAGCTGGTAACGTTCCAAACTAGAAGTTGGATCCATTTGTACCGTTCTAGTAAATCATGCTGTCCTAGAGCATACCAGGTTACATCGAAGACCTTTTGAATATCCAAAAACGCTCTAAAAAGAGGTTTTCTCGTTCCAAGGTGCTAGGCCATCAGAAAGAGGGAGAGGGTTTGGATTTCTGAAAACCAAATATAGCCAGTATTTTTCTGTTTTCGCATAACTGACTCGTTTAATTGTGCAATAGTCCACCGCTAAAGCCTACGCACAGAATAATGTGAAAAACCAAATGCATCATGGGCGTATCCAGCGAGGGGCAGGGGGGCTGCTCACCCCCCCCCCCCCAGAAGTAAAATTAGCCTCAGCAGCACTTTGTGAGTGGAAAGATTGACTGGATTATGCCTGATGCGCATCGAAATTTCGTGAAAGAACACCGTGAGATATTGAGAAATAAAGATATTGAAAAATTTTCTATGAATCCGAGATGATTAATGATTACATAAACTATAACTGAGTTACGATCTTAATTTACTACATAGTAGGTCCTTAGATTAAGTGGTTGGATTACTATATTAATCAATAATAAAAATAGTTTCCTCAATAGGTTTGAGTTTCATTTTGTAAGAAATCGTCATGTTTCAGTGCCCCACCCCACTTCCTCGAAACCAATATGAGTTGCCCCCCCCCCTACCTCAAATCTTGCCCCCCTCTAGCTCTGATCCTGGATACGCCCTTGAAATGCATCTCTTCTTATTTCTTTTAAAAATAAAAATAAATAAAGATAATTACACAAAGTAATAGAAAACCTTACAATGTCCAATACATCTTGCCTTTGAAATGATCACGTCGCAATAAACATCATTTAGATAGGAGAAAAAAGATTGAATGATAATTTGTTTAAACTGATTCGTATCCCATTAGAAATAAAAAGCCAAATATGGATAAATACTTTCACGTATACCATCGAATGCGGAGAAACTGTGACTGATCCTAAAAAGAAAATTATGAATAAATTGGTTAGCTATATCATTGAGTTTACGTATAAGCGAAATTCGTAACATATATTAAACTTAATGTGTGCCACACTAGTAGGAAGGGGTTATTTTTTAAAAGACGTATAGTCACGTATGAACAAAACGGAAGGAGAGGCTCAAATCTTTAACCGCTTTTAGCCAATTGCCACAAAGAAAGGTAATAAATCATATCTCCTTAATCTTTAATTTAATTTCTACGGTTGTGCACTCAGAACAGCATTTTTTACTATATAATTATCATTTTTATTGATTTAAGGTGTATTTGTATCGTGATTGAACGCATAACTCAAATAGATTAATCGTATGGTGATTTATAAGTGTTAATAGCATTTCAGTAACACTATTTGTTACAGAATTTCTTATAAAAAAAAACACGTATTTAACCCTGTATCTCTTTGGCGACATTTCAAGAAACAATCGTCGAATTTATGTTTCGCTTACATTTGTATCGATACGAGAAAGCATTGTTCTGCAAAGCATCCTCCAAGCAGCGCCTTTTTGAATGCATTTATGCATGAGCAGAGAAAGCAAGCATCCAGATATTGGTTTCCGCAGGGGTTAAAGCTGTTGTTGGCAAAGTCACATTTTTTCATACCAGATATCTTTTATTGGATTATCTTTAAAAATTACAGAGGGCCTTGCAAACACACGTCTAACTGTAGGATCGAATAAAAATACATATGGTAAAAAGTCTAAAGATAGATTTAAAAAAATAATGTTTTTGAATACGTGTGTAAACTTAAATCATTCATGAACTAAGCAACAGTGATAAATATCAGGAGTAGAATGCTCGGAACATAAAATAGTTTCTTTAGTATCTCTGAAGTATCCGACTGATTTTTTCGGTCTGATAACTATTTTTACTTTATCGCGTTTGTAACGAAGGACTGAAACTGAACCCCAATAATATAAATAAATCATAAGTTAAACATAAATAAATTCATTTGAGGCGTACATTTAATGAATATACAATATTTGCGAGCTAAATGGTAAGGCGTGATTTTTCACAACTTTTCAAATACCTTACAATTATCAAAATTGTTGAGATGATTGGATATTGATAATTGATATATAAGAAATTTTTCTCTAATCACAACTCGAGTACAACAAGAAGCACCAGTGTTCAGGGCGATAAATCCAATAGAAGAAAAGAGAGGCGTGGAAGAATTCGTAATTTATATTGTCATAGAAACAAATGCTACATATTTCTAAAGCTACTATTGTTTCCCTTTTACCTTATTATTTACAAATTATACTATTTTTTCCTTCTCAGGTGTTGCCATCTAAATAACAGTTGGTTCTCTAAGTGATTTACTTAACAGCGTTTTAATGTATTACTAGTCTGTACTCCATCCCACACATTTGCATATAAGGACTCGTGCAGAAATGAGGAAACGGCGAATCAGTACGATCAATATTATAGCAGATGTTCTACGGTTATTTTGTAAAGGTCTATTTGCAACAGATGATTGCATTGCACATAGCAACAGTTGTCACGTGCTGGAGGAATTGAAACATTGTTCCTAATTCAACTGCAATTCGTTATTCCACCGGAGTAATTATTGTTCTCAGTATATGTCAGTAGTTATTTGCCGTTAGAATCCCATCTGCATTCTTGAGATCTACTTGAAACATCGTAGTCATTGCGAATAGAACGAAAAACCGAGCGTTAGCTTGATGCATTTGATGTTGTCTCAGATCTTCAGTAAACCAATTCCAGCTTCTTTAAATGCCTGCGTTCTGGACAACGAAAATAATTTAGCAGACATAAAACCAAGAGAGCGCCTTGCCTAATCTGAAGCAGTTGTCTAGGATTAATAAGGTCAGACGTAAATGCGGGCAAAGTAACAGGATCTGAATTTTGCTTTAAACAAAATTGTTAGAAAGTCTCGAGCAAGAGCACTGACACGATTTTTTATAAAAAGGAATCATAATTTTAGACACTGAAATAACTACCTCTTAATTGACTGGGAGATGGATTCCCTATGAGTTTGCAATACGGTGTAACTATCATTTTCTTTATAAAACTAACACCCCAAAAGTAATGAGTACACTGAACAGCTTATTTTGTAGTTTTAATGGTTCATAAAACTAAATCCGAAATAAACATGTTGCAAACCAAACTAAAAGTAAAAGGGGATTTTGATTAGTGATTTGCTGCAGTGATTTCTGGAAACAAAAAGAACCGAAATGAGCGTTACCGGATCTGAAATCAAACCCTGGTGCATCCAACCACCAGACCCGTACGCTTCCACTCACCTTCCAGATTCTGTACAGGTCGTATGATCGAATCGGTTACTATTCATTACTAAATTTAGTTTCTATTTTTCACTGTATTTAGGTATTTTTAGGCTACATTTTTCACTTGCCGTGCTACCGTTAAATATCAAATGGTTAACTGTTTTACACTTTTGTTAGGTTCGCACGCAATACTAGCGTATGTCAGGTGGTGCAGAAAATCCAATCAAACTATTTCGATAAATTTTATGTGTTCTCTTTTGAAAGAAGAGAGGAACGAAAGGAATTTACGACAGTTGACGTGTATTATAGCTCTACAAGTATTGTAGACTATCATCCAGTAATACACTTAGCTTTTCAATTCACAAAATATCCATATTGCAACAAAAAGTCAATATTATTGAAACAAAAATTCAACACTTTGATAAAATGATAAACCCATACTGTCTCTATTAACCAAAAAAAGTGGAGAAATTAGATCATCAAGAAAGAAAGATAAAATTTTCTAATAAAAAATCCTCACTTATAAACAACGAAAATGAAATTAAAAAAAAGATGTTACATATACATTTACCATGAAAAGTGCAAAACTTCTGGATATTATCAGAAGAATTGTAATTGTTGTGAATGAATCCAGACTGATAAAAAGATTTGTTTTAATGAAAAAAAATAAAGCAAAAATTTGTTAGTTTACTAAGGTTTTGAAAAACAGACATAGAAATAATAATAATATTCTTAAGGAAGAAGAAATTTAAAACAGGATGCTAAAGCAGGTTTTTGGAGCTTGAAGATTTCCTTAAGGAAGAACAGAAACAAATAACGATTTGGAGAAGAAGAAACACAGCAAACGAATGAGAAAATATTGAGCGCAAATAAAAGAGATCATAAATTTATTTCTCTTGGTCCGTAATGGACGAAGTCGAAAAGAAAAGTAATGGTTTACACGCAGATGATTTTTCAACTATTCTAGGCTCCTTTATCTTAAATCGCCAATTAATTTCGGGAAGGACACTGGGATATCTATCTTTCGCGGCAATAATTTACGAATACTGCTGAAATCGCTTGAGGCAACTGCCAAGAATACAAACTGACCTTTCCAGCCAAGAACTAAACTGAAAACGGTTCTAATGACACCGAATATGTGCTGTATCTCCAAAACTTATGAACTGAGGTTAAACTAATAAAAAATATGCATCATCTTCTGGCCACTCAAACGAATATACAATATACTTCCAAATAAATTCAATGTTGTTTCAGGCCATTTCTCTGATGTTGCTGGCAACATTTTAAACAAATTTCTTCAGCTGGAGCTTGCTTTAGAGAAAAAAAACAGGGATGTGTGGCTACGAACATGTGAATAGTATGATGTGAAGAACAGTAAATGTTTCAATTTAGAATTATGTTAAACATTATATAATAAGTTTGCAAATTAAGTGTAAATTTCAACATAGATTCGTCACTGATGATGGCTCTAGGAGAGGCGAAACGCGTACGGCATTAAACCATATGAAAACAGTTGCATTGGCGTTATTTATTAACATTTAATTTACCTCCAAATATTTTACTTGGTTGAAAACACGTAATCCAGTCTTGGAACAATATCAGAACGCAATCCTGTATCACAGAATGAAGAACCAATCCAACAATAACCAATCCTGTATGTCTCAAAATATGACCTACCAGCCTATCTCTTCTTTCTGTAAGACTCTTCTACAAACTTCTTTCCTCAGCCATCATTATCAAAACTTGTACGTTTCGTACTTTATTTGTCCACTTAATTTTTAGCATTCTTCTGTAACACCACACTTCAAATGCTTTGATTTTCCTTCTGTCTGGTATTCCTAAAGTCCAGAGTTTCGCTGCCATGAAGTGCGGTGCTCCACACATAAAGTTTTAAGAACTTCTTTCTGAGTCCTAGATAAATATTTGAAACTAATAGATTTCTCTTTTTCATGAAGGATCTTTTCGCTACTGCTGTTCTGCTTTTAACATCATTCCTGTTTCGGCCATCAGTTGTAATTTTACTTCCTAGGTAGCAGAATTCACTACCTTCTGTTATCGCATCTGACCCTATTTTTATATTTAATTTACTAGTATTGGTATCATTTCTGCTACATTTCATCACTTTTGTCTTGCTTTGCTTTATATTTAGTCCAAAACTTTCCTTCCGTATTTCGTTCAATAAATTAGATATTTCTTGGTAATTTTTGTCAATACTACATTCTACTTATAAGTGTTTAGAAAAAATTTCATGCGTAGCTTCTGTTTCGGATAGTCGACTGCTCTTTATTTCTTAGCATCTGTCGTTTTTAATTTGTTATCTGTTGATGACAGAATTTTCTGATGATTATAGCTCCAACAGTAAAAAATACACTGATGAGCCGAAAAATAAATTCAACCTGCGTATTACCACGTTGGTCCATCTTTAAAAACTCAATACACCAGCGATTCGTGTGCTTCGGAACACTTGTGCCTGCCCCAGTATTGTGCTCTGTCGTCAGATCTGCCACAGATCTGCTGTACAGAGCGGGCAAGTCTCAGACCCCCACGTTCGGTGATGAAGCGTCGATGTCAATCACCTTGTCGCCTTCTAGTGGTTTCAATATCCTTCAACCAATATTCCGTAGATTCCCAATACAATAGCACGCGAACAACCTACCAGCCCCGTCGTTTCCGAGGTGTTCGCAAACAGACGCCGCGCCCACAAATCCTTAATTTAAGGGAACAGCATGGCCTGTTCGTAAACACCTTGTGTCAGATACCTCCGTAAACAAACCAAGGGCTTGTCTAATCCATGCCAAACCGAATCACTGCTGTTTTCAGTCAAGTTTAATCGTATTAAACTCTATGGTGGATTCATGAGACTGATTAATATCGTAATTGCCTTATTATTCGGATTTTTACCAATTCTCTTTCATAATTTGCTAGGAAAATTGGCAAAACTAAGGATGACAGCCGTACCCACAGCCGGCAGACCTTCTGTTGACATACTCTGAAAATCGGAGGCTGACTGGTGTTCGTTTTGAAAGGTCATGTTCACAGTTTAGAAATTTAATCCGAGGCGATGGAAAACCTCACAAATGTGTCATAAATACATTCGCAGGAAAAGCATGATTCTGTCGGTGACTCCTAAAATGATTGGATATTGTTGGATTCGAATCTACGCCGGTTCTCGATTCAGCGATTAAGATGAATAATATGTTAAAACACAAAGCTCAACTGTTAGACTGTGTCTCTAGTATATAAATTATTAAATATTAAAGCAGAGAGAAGTTGGTAATCAGTAGATGATCGATTCGTATGATTGGCTGGCATTAGAAGCGACTTCTAGAAATGTCGAAATGTAGAAGCTGTCGTATAAATAATTTCCTTTATTTTTTAACTGCTTTACGTCTCTTTTTAACATCGAGGTCTTTAGAGACGGGAAAGGATGGGGGGCAAGGATGGGGGCAAGGAATGGGAAGGAATTCGGCCATGGCCTTTTGAAGCAAGGATCCCGGCATTTGCCTGGAGTGATTTGGGGGAAACCATGGAAAACCCAAATCTGGATGCCCGGACGGGGATTCGAACCGCCGTCCTCCCGAATGCGAGGCGAGAACGCTAACCGTTACACCGCCCCGCTCAGTAAATAATTTACTGACTGTCTCTGGTACACAGCTAAAATCAAAAGATTCTGGATCCATTTTCATGTCGAAAAATTTCTTCATAACGCCTAGAATACACAGAAAATTGTATTGTTAGTAACTAAATGTTTGGGTTTCAATAGTTCTGATAATTGTCAGACAAATATCTGGGGTAAGTGCTACTTAACGATTTTTAATTGACCTCAGATGTTAGCATATACTTTGTTTGGCTAGATTTTTGCTTCTTGGCAACTGATGAAATGTTTAATTACAGCGCAAGCGAGATTTTTATGAATCCGGTCTAACACCAGTGATGACTCACCCATGAAACTTAGGAAAGTGGAGATAAAAAAAGATGTGTGGTAGCCAGTTCTAGGATTTAGTGAAATTTGTGTTAACACAAACTCAAAGTCGGCGCTCAACTTAACATCGATCCTGTTCCCAGGTTCTGAGATTCCCGCCAAACAATAGGGAAAAGCTTCGGTAGATCCCACGGTAGACAGGGATGTCTGAACACACAATGTTTTCATGAGAAGGTTGATGCATCGTATGTTTGTAATCTGTCAGATAATTTACTAAGAGTCAGTTGATAGGATGCCCTCCCATCCCGACACAAATGCTCTTCCCTTGTAGTATTTGCTGACCATGTCATGGATATGAACGGCCTTCTCTTAGTACACAGCTCTCTATTCATCTGTCTTGTTCACCCATGAACGTCAATTTTCGTTCATCCAGTACTGAAGAAATGTAAAGGGCTGTTAAAAAATTTGAAAGCAAAACTAATATCAGCTCTTGAGGGGTTTTTTTTAATTTATTTAATGGCATTCGGCTACTGAGGCCACACAGCCAGCTCAAAGTGATTCTGATTCTTTCAATGTATTAGTTTCACCAGTGTACATATTTTCAAGTGTAATCACAAGGACAATACAACACGAACACAACATTCACAAACACAACAATTAAACACCCATGCCCGCGGCCGGACTTGAACCGGCGACCATCGGTACGTGGAGCTAGTACTCTAGCCCCTACACTACCGATGCCGGCAGCTCTTGAGGTTGTTTCTTACCTACTGCATCCTACGCAAGATTTATGAAGGCAAAGGAGGACGTAGGAATAAATAGGCCGAGAATGAAGAGGGGAAGCGAGGAAGCTACACACACTTCACCCCCTCCCTTCCTACTCGGTCGTGACCTTGAGTGCTCTCATGACAAAGTCAATCTCACCGTTATTGTTATCTGAATAAAAAATTTCTTAGATCGAGAATTATAGGAAATTAAACGTTTCTCATTGAAAAGTAAAGGCATTATTGGCTAGGATATCCCTAAAGAATTCGGGCGCCAAGTGACAGAATTCTAATTTGCCGCGCAATCCGCTTTAGTCGTGCCTACCTCAACCCAAACGGCAGGAAACCTTTACCGGGTTAACAAGGAAACACATGAATAAAGCTCTGCCAGAGGTGGAAGTCAGGTTAAGTTCCTGTAGAAATTCGGACCGAGACCGGTAATCAAACCGTGGGCCTCTCACTCCCCCTACAAGAATATTTTGAAGTATGTAATAATACCGGAAATAACAGAGATTTTTTGATTTTGACCCACTGTGTTAACTTGCATTTTTGCGTTACTAGTCTTTATTCATCAATCCATAATTACGTTATTACGTAATCAAATGCATCTAATTTATTTCAAGGTATAGCCGCATTTTGCCCCTGACCTCGTTTTTTACATATATATATATACAGAGAAAGTTTACTGCACTACAGAAACTGCTGAAAATTTGATTATAAACGCAATTACACATTGAGTGTGTAATTATTTAATTTTCATTTACCTGTGGTTACTTATAGAACTATTACATTCCCAAACAAATATACCGATACCAGGAAAACGTTAATCAATCAAAACATACAAAAATTTAAGCTTGAACTTCATATAATAAGGAAGGAGATGAGAACGGTTTAGACCATGATGCGACTGGGACACAGCTTCTTGTTGTCTGTAATCCTGTGCACCGTCGAGAACATTTGGCCCACTACAGAGCAAACGAAATAACTCGGAAGTACAATGATGAAGAAATAGATCATGTAACATTAACTTCTTTGATAACTTTGATAGTGTAGCACTAGATCTGTCTAAGGCGTTTGACAGAGTAAGCCATAAAATGGTAGTAAATAAGGTAAAAACCATTGGAGTGGATAAGAAAGTCATTTGCTGGGTAGAAGAATTTTTAAAAGGTAGAAAACAGAAAGTTAGGGTAGGAAATGTAGTATCAAAAGAAGTGGAAGTAAAAATGGGTGTGCCACAGGGTAGCGTATTGGGACCATTGCTATTCATTATTCTAATGAATAATTGTGTTGATTGTTTACTATCTGAAATTAGATTGTTTGCAGATGACATAATGCTGTATAAAAGAATCAAAACAATAGAGGATTGTAAACAGTTGCAGGGTGATCTGGACAGGATATCTAATTGGATTGGTAAACATGGAATGAAGATAAATGCAAAGAAGAGTCAGCTTATTAGATACACAAATAAAAAACAAAAGGTTAATTATGAATATAAGGTGGGGAAAAAATTGCTTACTGAAGACTTGAAATGCAAATATCTTGGAATTACTTCTGATAACAAACTTAACTGGGCAGGACACATAGGACAGGTGGTAGGAAAAGGTTTCAAAGTTCTGCACTTGTTGGAGAGAGTGATGAGGGGATGTACGAGAGAAGTCAAGGAATTGGGTTACAAAACTTTGGTCAGACCATTGCTCGAATATGGTAGTGTAGTATGGGACCCTCATTTTACGTATCAAATACAGGAGTTGGAGAGGGTGCAAAGAAGGGCTGCTAGATTTGTTTCTGGAAATTATCGCAGAATGCAATCAGTGACGGATATGATAAAGGAGCTGGAATGGGATTCATTGCAAGACAGGAGGAGGATGAGGAGGGTCATGGGAGTGTACAGGGCATATACTGGTGATGAGGCATGGAAAGATATTGCAATAGGTATGAAAAGTAGTGCATGGAAGGGAAAAGATGACCATGACCACAAGCTGGCACTCGATTTCAGGCACAAGGGTGTGGGAAGATTCTCTTTTTTAGGTAAGGGTGTCAGGGATTGGAATGAGTTACCAAGAGAAATGATGAATAATTTACCGAAAACTTTGAAGGAATTTAAAGATAAAATTTGTAGAGGGCAAATGTAGGTGGGTGCAGGATAGTGGGAAGATGGGTGTGTAGGGAAATTACCACCGGAGCCTGTGCTCCATTGCAATTAAATTACATTAAATTAAATTAAAATGTTTAATTAATTTGGTGAATTTTTTATTTTCGCTTTCCAGATGGCACCATTTTGATTTGTGTAAAGTATTGGTAGTAGTTTTGAGGCATCCCTGAGCATTCAGTTGCTTTGGGGCCTACTGACGGATCCTGCCAAACTTGTGAGGGTCATATCACGCGTCGTGAGTCAGCTAGATATATCGAGGCGCCATCTATACTGCTAGGGCTGTCACCATTAAACTTCTGGATTTCTTGGCAGTTTCCAGAGAGCATTTTACTCTCTCAAGTGTCTATTTCTCTGAAGTAGCCATTTTTCCCTCTTAGAAGTAACTTGAGACCGCGGTGTCAGATGGACACAAAATACGAACTGATCATCGATGCCTCTGGGAGGCCAAGTGCCTAAAGCGATTCCTTGAAAGCTCTAATGATATCGCAAATGTACTTCAAAATTTGGCCAATTTTTTCTTGAAAAGCTTAATCACGTAACAATTACTTAGTTCGTTGTCAAAAAAGTACTGAACTATCCACTGCGTCAATTTTGTGACACTCTCGTATGGATTGTGGCAAGCGGCATTTCTCGCACATTCTCGATACCATTAATCAACCGATTACGACATAGTTTCCAAACAACACAACAAAACAACTCCAGATGAATGCGTACAAGATTTTTGCAGGCTATTTCCTTCGCAGTTACGTTTTAGTTCTTCAGAAATCGACCTCTATGATATAGATTTACTCACAACATACGTAACTCACTTCATACTGCCATTAATTGTTGCTCCTGGGTACTGAATGATTCATTCTTTCCAAGGAATAAACTGTTTCATTGATACTTATGGAAATTGATTTTCGTTAGTTCATTATATGTGTTGCAATGCACTTCTTGAAATTGAATTTAGGTTTCCATTCATTGAACCATTCTCACATAATATTGAGATTATACTGATTGATTAAACAATCATCAGATCTCTATACCTGTGTTTCAATAAGTGTATCTTAAGCAAATAATCTTAAACAACTATTGATGCTGTCACCATAAAAATCAGGAATCCACTTACCATATTTATTTTCTTGCATAAACAACGAAACTGCCTGACCATCTACTTACAACTCATGTTTTCCCACACAAATGTGTTACAATACATTACACTGTAGAATCTTCATTACGAAGCAGTTGTGTAATCCAGAGTTGAAAGGTTTTTGGGAATAATAATAATAATAATAAAATACGGGTAATTACAGACGAGATGACGTGAATACTCAAAACAACTGTGAATACATGTTATTTTTTTCGTTATGGATAGTAAAAAACTTTACAGTGACGTTTTAACGTTAACAAATTATAAACAAGGTTTCAAATCATTTACAACGAGAAGAGAGGCTTCTTGACCAAAAACACAAACTACTAATGCATACGATTAATGTAAGTAATAAAATTAAAGCACAATGATAAAAATTAAAAGAAGAATACATCCTGCAAGTATCAAATTGACTGACTTCGCCAACGTACCAGGAGGGAGTTGGCACCAGAATCAGATACTTTGTCGAGGCGGCGGTCTAAATATACTTGCTATTGATGAGCCATATCGGAACTGCATCTGTGAAACACGCTATTCGGCTCGGGCCGCAGTCGGCAAATAGCGGATTTATTCGAAAATTGCGATGTTGGTTGCCAAATACGGCTCCAATCGATTGTCCAAATAGGAGCACTATATTTGTCACTAATTTATTGGCTCCCATACAAAGAGAAAGGTATATTGTTTGACGTAGTACGTTAACGGTTCTCAGTCGGTTGTGTTTCATGGCGTTAACGACGGCGTTAACGACGGATCTAGTGTATCCGACCAAAAGAGGGAATACTGATTAAAGTCAACGAACTGCTTTACACTGGTAAAGGGTTGACTATTTGAAAGGAGGTATTATAATAAGTTGTGAGAGCGTTACTTGAGGCATTAATGATGAAGAGTTTATCATTTCAGGATAAAAAAATTCTGACACCCGTATAGAAAGCGAAACTATATGTATATACATAAACTAAAACCTCAATGGATTAAATTGATACAGGGACATTGTTTATATATACCTTGGTGTGCATAGTAATGAGTCTGCCTTTATTTTTCTTCTAATAGCAAAGCATGTCGCGTTCCCGGTTCTCTTAAAACTCCGGGCATCGCCTCTACAGTGGCTATAGCTAACCCTGGTATTGCCGAGTGGCTTGGGACGCAGGGTAGGTACTTATGGGAGCAATTAGTCGAGTAGCTTGGCTACTAGGAGGGAGCTAATCACTGTTATGGTCTATAGTGCGGGAGTGCATGTTTCTATTACTGCTATGAGTGAAACAGTGGTTGAGGATACAGAAGTATATTTACAACCCTTTCATAGAAAGGAACAATAAGGGAGACACATAGTCTCAGCTATATACAATGGAACAGTACTATGGCCCAGTAGATAAAGATACAGATGCTTACAGTGTTAGAGCAGAGCAGAGAGCGGAGGCAGTGGCGAGGCTTCGGAGTCCAGTGTTCGGGCCCGGGCATTACATTTGTAATGTAATTCTTTTGTAACTTGTAACGTTCTAACCTCATTACCTGATTTAAAATTATAATTAATATTGTTATTTTATTTAATGATCATGAAAGGTAGAACTTGCGTGAATACTTTATATGAGAAATCACAAATGGTTTTATTTCAATTACTGACATGACATATATAACAAAATTAGTTAAAATTAATCAGTTGTCCTTTTGCGGGCGCCAGGGTATTTTATATAAAATACACAAAATTAAACAGTAAACAAATTCAACATTTTGACTGTTCACTTCTGAAAGAAATATTTGCTCCGGGCTATGAGAGCTCTTATCTGCAGGGTCGTAGCTGGGCAATGCTATGAACTTGCACTTGTAGCTGGCACAATGTCCTTCATGTGGCAATATATAATTACCGAATTTTGATGTCGGCCACACACACTGGATGAAGTTTTCTGCTCTGCTACGGAACAGTGTGGCACAGTTCTTCAGAACATCCTTTGCCTGAGCACCTCCGCTCAAACAAAGTGGCTGATGTCCCGTTCCAGGCAGCACAGTTCAATAAACGCCCAGACAGTGCACATCGACCGATCGTCCCTGCCGGCTGGCCCCGAATGTTCCACCGTCCACATGAAAACAGAAATCTTTCGCAGATCACCCTGTTTATCTACCTGGCTAGCACAATCCTCCCCTCCATCAGGGACACACTATTCTCCCCTCGCTAATTCGAGGAACCGGCCTGCTGGCATTCCTCAGATCTGCCACTCCACACTTGTACAATGTACACTGCACCCAAATGCCCACTAAAATATTCCACATTTTAAATAATAAACATACAGTTTATTAATGTAACTAGCGGTCACAAGACGCGTTCGTTACAAACTCTACCATAAATTAAAGTCCACAAAGCCATTACACTTTTTTAAGAATTAATCTTTTATGTAGTGGTTTGATTAACGTTTCAGTGTATTCTAAAATACTATATTTCATAAAACTAAACAAACAAATCACCAAAGTTACGTAGTCAAAAAGCAGTATTAACAGAATCCAGAAGTAAGAGTGTTTATCTATGTTGTAACACGATCTTTGATGGGTATCTATCTCGTAAAGGAGCGTTTATCTGTAATACAGTGCGACCTGTGGCGGCTATCGGTTCTCGATAAGAACGAATTTCTGGCTCCGTTCCCCTGAAATGTACCGTAGAATTTAATAAGCTTTAAGACTTCGAATCCCCATCCAAATTCGTTCCCTAGTTTTTGCGTATGCCCGGTTAAAGGGACAGAGAGACGAAAACGGTATATAGGTATATAATCAGTTTCTAAGTTTTCAAGTAAATTATTAATTTCTCTTACACAAATCTGTTTCATGGCTGAATATTAAGCGCGGTTATTTATAAAAAAATTATCTCTTCATATATTCCCACAATATTAGTTACAAGCTGTCAGCGAAAGTAAGTAATTATGTTTTCTTAAGGTAGAAAAATGTGTTGTCATTCATGTTGTTCATAAACATTACGTACCAAGATGATCTACAATAAAGTTCATCCTTAATTCCAATCATAAATCTCCTGACAAACGCTGTTAAAATTCATCAGTTTCACCACAGAACAATTATGAGTTAATAACCGCACGTACAGAAGTGGACTCCTCCAGCTGACGAAGCTATTAAATTCATAAAATGATCAGTTTAAAGAAATTGCACGATATAATATTAAAAAATGTAATTTATAGTTTGTAATTGAATTAACTGCAACATGAAATTATATACATTAAAAAAAAAATAAGATTATGGTATGCAGACTATTATGCCTGCAGTGTGATGTTGTGGCTTAGTATATTAATTAGTAAAACGTTCAATGGTTAGCTACGTAATTTACTTCTTCATCTAGAGCAGCTTCCAGCCACTGGCCGGGTCTACTAGGAACAAAAGCCTCTCCAGCGCTTTCTGTCCAACCACCATCTCTCTTCTTCCACTATCGCCCAATTTCCTCCTCTTTCTTCCAGAAGTTTTTTAACACCTTTCACTTCATATGTCCCTCGATCTTCTTCTGAGTCACCTCCCATTCCGCTCCATGCCCAGCATCTTCCTTGATATCTCCTCATCTCCCAATTTCTTTACATGCCCATACCACTGTAACCTAGATTTTTCTATTCTTTATTGTAGCGGTTCTTCCTTTACCATCTCCCTGATTCTCTCGTACCTTATTCTGTCCCTTCTCGTTACTCTACTCCCCAGAAATTTCATTTCCATAGCGTGTACTCTCCCTCTCCTTCATCACCCTGTTTTCCGATGCATATGTCAAAATTGGTTTTATATTCCTCCTTACTCTTTTGCTCCATACCAAACCTCTAATACTCTTAAAAATCTATCTGCACATCTTCCTCTTTCTTTTATTTCCATCCTGTTTCCTCTATTTTCTTCAACTCAGCTTCCCAAATATTTGAAACATTCAACTTTTTTACAGTAATTGCTTTCCTCCTAGTGATATACCTATGTCTATCCTGTTCTTCTTTCTTTCACCACTCTTTCTTGCAGACAACTTCGTGCCATATGATGCAACTACTCTGCCCTACACATCCAGCTGATTCCGCACCTCTCCTTTCATCTTCTCCCCAGACCAGCAGATCGTCCGCCGATAGCTTTGCTTTAATTCTTCCTTCCTCATTCTTCAATATTTCATCCATAACCTTTATAAATAACAGGGGTGATAGGGCACTTCCTTGTTTAAGTCCACTGTTCAAATGGAACCATGCGGTCTTATCCAGCCATACATATCCTTCACACTTCCCACTACCTCCTTCTTTACTGACTTTTTCTCATTACTTTCTGCACTCTGTTTCCGTTGAGCCTGTCATACGCCTTTTCAATATACAGAAAGGCCATAACAAAATCTGTGACCTACTAATAGTGTCGCTATTGTAGTTATGTTACTGCAAATACGAGATATGGTTAATGGCTGAGATTCATTGTCTAAATCCGCTCTTCTTATCCTGCTCTCGAAAACTTTCTCATAAATTTTGTCACAGTGGCACATCAAGGTAATTCCACGGTAGTTTTAGCAGATAGTCCTGTCCTGTTTCTTGAATATGGGTATTATAACCTTCTGGAATTCTTCACTCGTTTTTTTTTTTAATATATCTGCTTAACGTTTCTCTAACAGCGAGGTCTTTAGAGACGGGAAAGGATGGGGAGCAAGGAATGGGAAGGAATGGGAGGGAATTCGGCCATGGCCTTTTGAAGGAAGCATCCCGGCATTTGCCTGGAGTGATTTGGGAAACCATGGAAAACCCAAATCTGGATGCCCGGACGGGGATTCGAACCGCCGTCCTCCAGAATGCGAGGCCAGAACGCTAACCTTTACACCAACATGCTCGGTCTTCTTCCCTCGTTCCACGCAGCCCACATCACCCTGTAGAACCACTGTATGCCCACTACTCCAGCAGCTCATATCATCTCCAAGCTCACTTCATCCTCTCCGGGTGATTTACCTTTCATTATCTTTACAGCATCCTCCAATTCCTTCCATGTAATATCTTCTTTTTCCTCTTGTTACTGGTCTTCTCTACAACCTTTTTCATCGCCGGATTCTGTTACAGTCAATAGATCCTCAAAATACTCCTTATAGATTTCCTTTATCTCTTCCTTCCCATCTACTAAGTTGCTATCCTTATGCTTGAACTATCTGCTTCAGATCTACTATTACTCCTACTTTTCCTTCTTCTTCCTTCACTATTCTGTTCTAGCATTTCTGTCCATTTTTCCACCCATTTCCTCCTTTTATTCATGTACCACTGTTTTTCCTCTTTCTTTTTAAAGCTGTAAACTCTTTTGCTTTCCTCTATTCTCATTTGGAACCAATCCCTAAAGGCTGTGTTCTTCTATAGCAGACCATCTTTTACCCCGTCGTTCTTCCATGGGGTTTCCTTTCCTCTTCTCTTACCAGCTGTCCTACCACATGCTACTTTGGCTATTTTTACCAAGGTGGTCTTAAAACATTCCCACTCCTCCCATACAAACTTCAAGTCTTCAGTAGATATTTTCCGTGCAACCTGCTCTTGGTACTATCTCCTACACTGATCATCCTTTAGTTTTCACGTTCTTATACTTTTCTCCTGATTGTCTGATATTCGAGATCCCTTTTTCCCTTTCAGGTTGGCTATCAGGAGTCGGTGATCACTATCTAAGACTTATTTTATATCCACAACACTCTTTTTTATCTGTGCTTCGATTATAACAACAATCGACTTCAGAGACCAGTCTGCACTATACCATGTTATCTTATGACTTTATCTCTTCTTAAACCAGATACTACCTACAATCAAACCATTGCGTTTGCAGAGCTCCAACTACTTTCTTACTTGTGTATTTCTGCTGTCCCATCCCTGTGTCCCTAGAACCTCCTCAAATCCTTTCCTTGCACTACCAACATGCACATTATAATTTGGCCGACCCCGGCAGCGTAGGGGTAGCGTGCTTGCTTCTCGTTGCAGGGGTTGCCGGTTCGAGTCCGGCTTAGGGCATGGGTGGTTTTAATTAAGTGTTGTGTTAGTCTTGTGTCGTCCTTACACATTAGAGAAAATAATCATACTCATAAGAAATCTGTACATTGTAAGAGAAACAAACACATTGAGCTGGCTGAATGGCTAACACGGCCGAATGCCATTAAAAAAAAATATATATATAATTTGATTGCTCCTGCCAAGCTGTTGCTGTCTATCACCTTCAAAAGTTTCGTTCTCCTGCTCAGTGCAGCCTTCTTGAGAGGCATGAACTTGGATTAACTCCACGTGCTTGTCTCTAATTTTAACATTAACCTTTATCATCCTTCATCCTATTAATTCTCCCTTTAAACCTTCGATTATCACAAGTGCCACTCCATTTCTTTATCCTTCACTATTTCCAATCTAATGAAGCTTGTATTTCTTTCGTAATTCCTTCACACCCTCTCCTCACCATGTTGTCTCTGCTAGTCCCAGTATATCAAATTCCGTCCTTCCATCAAATCTGTAATTTCTTCCTTCTTTACCGTGAGCGTTCTTACTTTTAATGTTCCTAATTGTTATCCTCTTCGTTGTTCTTTTCCATTGCCAGGTCGTCAACATTGGTTTCTTATTCCGAGGCTTGCTCCTTTATAGTTGCACTCATGGATTGCTAGGCCTGATAAGAGTCGAGGATTTTCATTCGAAGTTTACTCCCTTAGCCTTTGAAGATCCCTCTTCGCCACATGGCAGTGGTTTTCCCTTCCAATTCACCTCCGGAGAGGATGGGTAGGCCCTTCCGCCATTTTTGCAATTCTGGAAGTGTCTTTCTCTGCCGAAAAACTGCCGTGGAGGACTTTGCCCGTATTTCTGGATATACACTGTGGGACTGAGTATCTGCTTGGACTTAGTCACCCTGTCACTCCAGCCTACTGGAGCTAGGATACCCACCCCAGCAGAGTGAATGAGCCAGACAAGAAGTACTCATATGCAATACGGGGAAGATGACCCTGCTTCCCTCGAGCCGGGTTAATAGTTGCACATGATGCACAATCAAAGGCACGTAAATTACTATTACACGTAACTAGTTTTAAATTTATAATTTAATAGATGTCAAACATTTTTAATGTTATACATCAGTCACTACGTTATTCATAATAACTACCATTTGCTACGACAAGCATTGTTTAATTCGCAGTCAAGTTATAGTTCGCATCTACAGAAAGTGCAGTACTGTTAACAGTAACAAACTGGAATGATTGCGGGATAGCATGGAAAATCGAATTCTGGGTAACTGGACCGGGATTTTTTTTTTTTTAATTTATTTTGACCTTTGATCTAAAACCATTTAACATTATTATATGTTGATCCTTGTTTTCTAGTAACCTGCTGTGGGATTCATATCCTCATTTTGGTGTTTTGAAGGAAGCTGATAATTGCTTTATAAACCTGTACATTTTTTGATTGCAACATGGTAGTAACGTTCGCTGGGAATCTAAGAAAGCTGTTCCAGGCGCCTGCAGGCCCACGCGTAGCCACTCATCCGCCAGAATCGTTCCTAAAGACAATATGTTTTATGTAATAATGTAAAGCCTCTTTTAAACTCAGAACAAGGAGACAGAAGAACCGCACAGAGAAACACCATAACGGAATACTCTTGATCTTGGTATTTTGGATAAAGATTCGATATTGAGAGTATATTAATTTCAGCTTTCAGAAAAGATTTTTTCCCTGCATAAAAGTTCTAAAAGCAGTATATGTAATATAAAAATTTGTAAACAATAAATTATAAATACCGTTTGTTAAATTTAGGTCTCAATAAAGTCATAAATCCAGGCATACAGCGGAACAGGCACTGCAAAATTCGAAGATATGCACGTGTAGAGTTTGTTGAGTCATTAAGAAATCATTAATTAAATGAAATTTAGATCTTGCAATAAGTTTCAGGAAAACAAATTAAAATTAATAACGTAGCGTTGAACATCTCTGCAGAAGTAATGTTCTCTTTTCTGGGTCCACAAACGCTCTCTTTCTTAAATTAAAAGAATTAATTTTTCCAGGTACATGATTACTCACAGATAATCAAACGAACTTCTCCAAAAACTGCTCCCAGTCGTGCGTTGTAAGGACAAATATCTTATACTGCTGGGATAGAGTCGCAAGTCAGAACTAAACTCACGTAGACACACGACTTAAATCGGCCAGTTCGAGAACGCTGATTGCATTCCGAACTTCGTAGCTACACGACAATGGACGACGAGTAGTCGGATGTAGTACTTCAAGGGTCCTCGTGTAAAATTTTAGCTAATCACTTTCAATTTATTCAATTTAGTTTGTGATGGCGTACACAACTCCGGTGGCAATTTCCCTACACACCCATTTTCCCCTTTTCCTGTTCCCACCTTCTTTTTCTATCTACAAATTATTTCTTTAAATTGTTTCAAGGTTTTGGTAAATTATTAATCAATTTTCTTGGTAACTGGTTCCAATCCCTGACACCCCTTACCAACAAAAGAAAATCTTCCTACACCCTTGTGTCTGAAATCGAGTGCCAGCTTGTGGTCATGGTCATATTTTCCCTTCCATGCATTCCTTTTAATTCTTACACCAATATCTTTCCACGCCACATCACTAATATACGCCTTACACAACCCCCATGACTCTCTTCACCCTCCTTCCGTCTTCCAATGAATCCCATTCCAGCTCTTATATTAAATCGGTTACCTATTGCGTTCTGTGGTAATTTCTAGAAACAAATCTAGCAGCCCTTTTTTGCACCCTCTACAACTCCTGTATTTGACACTCAAAATGAGGGTCCCATACTACACCACCATATTCGAGCAATGGTGTGACCAAAGTTTTGTAACCCAATTCCCTTACTTCTCTCATACATGCCCTCATCACTCTCTCCAATGTGTGAAGGATTTTGACACCTTTTCCTGCTACCTGTCCAATGTGTGCTGCCCAGTTGACCTTGTTATCAAAACTTATGTCAAGATATTTACATTTAGAGTCTTCAACAAGCAATTATTTCCCCACATTATAATCATAATTAGCCTTTAATTTTTTATCTGTATCTCATGCGTTAAAACAATGCCCTGTAATCAAAACATCAGGTTAAGACATAGCCTGTTGCTTGTGCGTTTACCGCTAACCATTGGGAGCCTCACAGTTCTCGACCGCGTTGTGGTTAGCGGATAGAGGAGGTTTGCCGTATCGGCTTTACGGAGAGCCACCTGGCTCGTCACAGGGCGTTGAGTGGGGCTCAGCTTACAGCCAAGTGACTTCCCTTGTTGCTGTCGGCTAGGTCGGGTCGAGCGAACACCACGGAGCTCTCCATCCATCTCCTCAACGGGAGCGGTGACCTATATCCGTGTCATTACTCATACTTATTCTCCAACAAATTTTTGATGGAAGAATCTTGATAAAGTCAATGTGCAAGGTTCTTTTTGACATATAGCGTGTTATAACAACGTTTTTTTATCCTGTATGTTACACACTATTGTTCAAAATTGAGATATTAAAGAAACTCAATGTCTAAGGTTGTCTTAAGATATGTCGATTATTTCGATATGATGTCGCTGTAATATGCAACAATTTTTGGGAACACGATAATTATGCTTACACTGATCAGACTTCCTGTAGAGTGGAGATAAGGGGATTGCGAGCCTACGGGTAATAGCAGCCTCTCCTGAATAATGTGAATATTTTTTTTTAATGCATTTCGGTATCATAGGCCATACAGCCAGCTCGATAATTTTTTCCCAGCTAATTAGACACACCAAAGGACGGACTAGACATTCATAGACACAACACTTAAACACCCATGCCCTCGGACGGACTCGAACCGGAGACCTCCGGCACGTGGAACTAGCACTCCAGCCCCTACGCTACCGAGGCCGGCAAAATGTGAACATCGCGTGCTAGAAACCTGCGAGTTTCGTTAAAGACTCCATAGAGGGCATCATTCCTTCTAATTACAAGCGGTGACGATACAATGTGTTTTCGGCTGTCCAACTGTATTATCTTAAGCAGCAAAGTTTGTTATATTGCTTATGAAGTTATCTTAATATATTTTAATGGTTGAATGATTAATGTAGTTTAACGGGCACTAAGTAAAACGGAAGGAAAAACTGTATTATACATATATATATATATATATATTTACTTTTTTAACAAAAGCGTTACATGTGGGGTAAAGAGAGCCATGAGGAAGGGGAAATTGGAGCTTAGCTCTGATTACACCATAATATTCCCCTATGCCAAAATTAGGTCACTAACGCCCCCCTCACCCCCCAAAAAAGGTCGTAAAAATCAGCATTTGGAGATTTTTACTGCTTCACTCTTAAGAAAACTCTGTGAAGAAAAGGAAAAACGAAAGAAAGAAAACATTAACGGTTCGCCGGAGAAAAGATCCACATTTTCGGCTACCAAACAAAGAAAGCAACGAAATTGCAGTGAGGGCTAACCTATCTAATTTGAAATCTAGGGCTACAAGCTGTTTGTTACAATCTTCATCGATTTTAAGTAGCGATGAAAGTGATGGTTCCTGTATAAAAGTAGTTTATTTACTTTGCTTCACAGAAGTTGAATCAAATAACGCCCTCATACCTTGTGAAGTGTGTAAAAATGTAACACATCTGAATTGTGCAGATTGTGGTGATAAACTTTTCTTGTAAATTTTGTGTTAGAAAAAATAATGTTTTCTAATGTACAAAAAGTAAATTATCAATTTGTAGATCCACAAGAGTGGAAAAAATGATATTAAGTTTCAATTTTGTCAAGAAAACTAAGTTTTGTCAGTATTATGGACTATTTAGCTATGGCTACTATTACCCTGTCGGTCGCTCCCATTACCCACCTTACCAGGTAATAAGACCCATTCGAGTCAGTTTGGTTATTCTTTTCTCTCTCTCTTCAGTGAAGTGTCCGTTTTCGTTTTGTTTTACGTAGTCCATAGATTAGACGTAATATAATCTGAATTTAAAAAAGGTATAAAAATTGTTTCTAAGGCACTAATGTTTCACTTTTTTCTTAGTAGGCTCCCATTCCCCCATTCTTCACCCCTAATTATTATGGGATTTTCCTGAGTTAAATATCTCAACAAACATGAGTGATTACTGTTAAGATTCAAAATCCTTCCTAATAATTTGTTTTAGACCCATTGCTTGATAAGTCTTCTACAAACAAAAAAGTTTAAATAAATTGTTGGTATGTTAAGCTTATTTTTGATCACTTTTTTCTGGCTAATATTAAATTTTACAATCCGCAAGAATTCATACAAAAATGAACCTCTGAATATGATTCAACTAGCACATTTAACACTATTCGTAAATTTCCTAAAGAGATTTTCATGCGCTCAGACACTGTTCCTTGCTATACATCTTTCTCTAGAAAATAAAGAAACAAAACAAAAACAAAACAAAAAAATACGATCCATTTGCAATGTCATTCAAGCGTTATAATCTCAGGATACTGCTGGTTCTTAGCGGTTTCCACCACATCATTGAATAGTTATAACTTTTTATAATTCGTCAGGGATTGTTAGCAATTTACAAGATCATCATTAAGTATTTACATAAAATAAGCATTAAAACAATTAATAGGAGTGGTACTGGATAATAATAAGATTGCAAGAATCACACCCCAACGAATTCTCAAATAATTACTAAACAATTTACTTTAAAACCTAAGACAAAAAATAAATGAATATTACTTTAATGGCTAATTTAAATGGTAGAGAGCTTAACATTCCATTAACAGGTCAAAATGTTCTTTAATTTAGAGCAATGAGATTCTTATATGACGTTAGGCAATCAGGGTGGGGGGGGGGGGGCACTGGGTCTAATTCCAACTTGAATGCAGAGTCTCGCATTGACAGTAGAATTCTACGTTGGACAACCGCTTTGTTGACAAGGCCGGTCGTCAAAAAGAGGCGGAATACAAATATGCCAGTGTGCGCCGTAGTAACAGGGATCTTTCTGCAGCAGCTGACATGACAACTGCCCGAGAACATGCGAGCAGTTGCGCTGCAGATCATCACGCACAGCGAATATGCGAGCTCTATCGCCGCAGATGATGGCACCAGACAATGCTAGTGCGTGAGCGAGGCCTTTCGCTTGACATGTTCTCACCAGAATGTCTTCACCACAGCCACTTGGAGCGAGGAATTTCTTCTCCCACCAGTGCACACCAGCACCGCCATCCCCTCAATCCAGAGACATCGGGCTCTCGTAGTTTACCATACATATATATATACAGGGTGTTACAAAAAGGTACGGCCAAACTTTCAGGAAACATTCCTCACACACAAACAAAGAAAATATGTTATGTGGACATGTGTCCGGAAACGCTTACTTTCCATGTTAGAGCTCATTTTAGTTTCGTTAGTATGTACTGTACTTCCTCGATTCACCGCTCGTATTGTGGACGGCTGTGATACAATACGCCATTCTCCAGGGCTGCATCAGCGCATCAGGGATTCCATGCAACGGAAGGTGGATGCATGTATCCTCGCTAACGGAGGACATTTTGAACATTTCCTGTAACAAAGTGTTTGAAGTCACGCTGGTACGTTGTGTTGCTGTATGTTTCCATTCCATGTTTAATGTGATTTGAAGAGAAGTAATAAAATGAGCTCTAGCATAGAAAGTAAGCGTTTCCGGACACATGTCCACATAACATATTTTCTTTGTTTGTGTGTGAGGAATGTTTCCTGAAAGTTTGGCCGTACCTTTTTGTAACATCCTGTATATTAAAAAAATCATTAGTTTGTTATGAATACACTCCTGTCTTCAGTGACGGGTCTGCGAATTTTCCGAGCCGGGGCAAAAAACTTGAGATTGCCGACCCTTCAAACATAAATTTGCGACCTGGACAGTTCTTCTATTTTGCTGCCCCACTGATGGTTGCCGCTTGGAGCTCTAGGGCTAGAAAAAATGGTCGCTATACACGAATTTGCCATTTACCGCCCCTTAAACATGATTTTGCCACCCGTGGCAAGCGCCCCGGTTTCAACCCTCTCCCCCCCCCCCCCTCGCTACACAGTTCTTTCACTCCCCACACGCTCTTCATTCGCCACAGAAAACCCCACCTCCTTACCGCGAGTCTTTCCGTGGAATTCCTTTTAAAACCAGCTGCTTATTTGTGACACGATTCCCAATAAGCACCACTATCAAAACGCTAAATCTCCACACACCTAAAGTCCCTGTACTTCGTCCAGCAGATAAGCCCACATATTTTATGTCTCCCCTCAAAAGGCTGCCTTTGGGGCCTTTATTATAAGCCAGGATAAAATTCTCATATGGAGAACTGCAAACTAAGCTTGTCTCCAGTGATCAAGGCACAATCTTTTCTTGTGAAAATACTCGGAATGGTACTTTTCACTGCATTTAAGATTGTCTATATTAAATCTTGTAATTATATCAAACCTGACATATTATAGTGCTAATATCCGAGCTGTTGACCTGCTCTTAATAGGACCTCTGCATAGGTGCCTGTCTATGCTGTCTGTCACCCCTTTACACCCACATTTTTCATAACTGTTATTAACAATTTGATTATTATAAAATGTACGAGAAGTCACCAGGTGCAATCTCAATTCACATGTATGCTATTTGTGAAATAAGATGAAATCTTTGGCTTCATAAATACTGCGTACTTCTAAATAATAGATGGGAAATGTTGCAAATGAATCTCGTAATTAGGTATTTATTTTAAAATGTAGCAAAGCGAAACAATTATTGTTGCTGCTACAACTAGGCATTCCAGTTGCTCTTGCTTTACAGGAATATCTATTTTAGCCGTCTGGAAAAAATAGTGTCTACTAACATCTACTATAACGTCTTGCATTTGTACCAAACATCGAGAATATGCCATTGATATTAAATCTTGTCATTAACTCCTTGTGAAGTAATGACTCCTATTTTTATAGTTTTTCATGCAGCCCGAGAAACATTAGTTAGACACTGCCTGAAACGCACTTCGCTGTAAAGTTGCTTGTGCTTGCTTCTTACAATGTCAGGGTACACTTCTAAATGAATCAGCATATACTTCTAAATGAAGGAAGACTCAATTACAGTCATTCCATTTAATATAAAAGATAACTGAAACCAACACCCGTCATACAATTTATATTGGTCTAGACTTGGTACTT
The DNA here is from genome assembly GCA_031002005.1 of Vandiemenella viatica. Lineage (NCBI taxonomy): Eukaryota > Metazoa > Arthropoda > Insecta > Orthoptera > Morabidae > Vandiemenella > Vandiemenella viatica. The sequence goes on from CM061920.1 coordinate 287,454,622, forward strand.
CATTTCCGAAAGATCGCAGGTTTTGGTATTGGCAATTTAAAAAAAAAAAAAAAAAAAAAGTGACCAGCAAATTGTAATAGGAATTCAAAGCACGTTTATGAACTATTTGCCATGGAAGTTTTTTTAATATCTTTTAAATTTATAAATAATTATATCAAGTTATTTATTTTGTATTAATCAGTTCCGTTACACGATAACACAAGCATAGTAATTTTTTATCGTTTTTTGTATCTGTGCTTTATTCACTAGTAATATTACAGTTTCCCTACAGTGGTCTTCATAGATATCATGGAAGTTCATTTCTTGTAGTAAGAAAGCAGCGTAGACTTTCACGTCACAATTTCTGTGCCAACGGTTTAGCGCCAGACTGACATGCAAAAGCCAAGGCTCGTAACTTTTTTTCCATCTAGCCTGTCTATGTTTACTCCACCGAGGTTCTGTGAGGCCAAGAGGGGAAAGGTTGGTTATGCAAAGTGCCAGGCTACATTCTGATGTCACGTATTCACAGACGCAACGGCGGGTGCATTCTCTCCCCCCTTGCTATACGATTATATCTAGTTTTCACATAAACCATAGGCAAGTTGGTGTCACAGTGAGAATTATTTGACCTCTACTATTGCCGGCGTAAATTTTATCTAATTCTTAAATTAAAGGATTTAGTTGAGGTAATTGGGAATTTTACAGTGTTAGTATTTTGCAACATAAATTCCTAGTCCGCCAGTGATGATTGTGGCAGGTGAGCGTGAATGTTTAAGCCTAATTTTCAGGAGAACCCGACTTCGGTCTCCACCTTTCAGTTATCCACTTGAAATTTCTAGGTTCGTTATGCCTAGAAAGAATTTACGTGCATTAGATGCAAGATTTAATTATTAAAAATGTTCTTTTAATATTTTTATTGCAAAAACAGGCTTAAATTTAAATTACGCACTCTAATTACAAAAGGAAAAACACTAGTGCGGAAATTAAAAAAAAGAATACATTTATAAAATAAAACACTGATCTCAGCCAGCAAAGAAAAAGAAAAGGAGCTAACAGACAATAAACAAATTGTTCCCGGCTAGTGAGAGCACGAAATTGCTCCATCAGTTTGAGCGTATACTGGGTAAATGTTTATATGAATTTTTATCACTTATCGTAACGCAGGAAGCTTTCGGTGACCTCGATGTTTCCTTCACGATGAAGAAACACCTTTAAACGTCATCCACCAACTGAGATGGGTTCATTCGTGGCAGCATATGAATAAAACACTACGACAAAATGTTGTCGTGATAAAAAAAAAACACGGCCTCCACGTTTCTGGAGTCCGCATCCACACATACACACGTGTGTACTATCCGGGATCTCAACCCGAAGTGCCACTCGCTACCGCATGTCCACTCGCCCCCTCCCCGCTTCGGGAGCGCCCTCTGTACCTACGTCCAACAAACAAAGGATGTAGCCACGCCGTCAACCTGCCGCCAGACAGGAAATCCACCCTCCGCCGTCTCACAAAAACGGCTGAGCGAAATGCTTTAGAAATACATTGAGAGGCGATGAAATATTAATGACAGCAGAGGCTGGACATTACACACTGTTTCTGGAAATCAATTAAAGTGCAGGCCCATGATATATTCAATTTCCGTTCCTACTTCACAATCCTGTTCTGATTGAAACCAGCTCGTCATGGAAGAGTCGAAGCCCTTTACCACCTCCCCCCCCCCTCCCCTCCAATCTGAAAGGCTCTTCTGCGAGTGTACAGAATTAGAAGAAGACTTTATATACTGCAATGTTCTGAGGATGAGATAAAATATTGAAATATTGACGATGTCTTTGCCTCTTCCTTGAGGTAGTTGATTTTTACGGTTTTTCTATACTCAATTTAATTCACATATTGGAAAAACATGTATGAATTATGTGTATCAAAGATAATTACGATACTGAATGGATGTTGATAGTATGTTGTTGTTTATCACAGCTACCTTTTTCTGTATCCACTGCCACACGTAACAGTTGTGGCACATGTAAATCTGTGATTTATAGTGCCGATTTCCTTGCTTACTCCGCAATGTGGTGCCACGCTCCCTTTTATATAATTAGCAACCTTTTGTTGATATGTTGTCTTTCATATGTCGATACCACATAGAATGAATTTCATTATTTTGTTATTATTTAAATGTGACTTTTTCCATACATTTTTACATTTCACTGTGTGTACTTTATATGAGAATTTGTCCTTGTATCACAGGATGTTCTTCAACATCATATTTCGTATTTTCTTAGTTGTAAAAGTGTCCAGACACGCTTGTATATAGCTGTTTTCTTGGAAACATGATCTTGTATGAAGAGGTTTCTAGCGTATTGTTTCAAATGATGCTCTTCACATATTTTTTGGTTAGGATTTTACGCCCTGTCGACATCTAGATTATTCGAGAGGCGTAAAGACAAGTACAAAGAACTGGAAGGAATTTGGTATGTGTATTTGGTATGTATATTAACCATGACATGTTTCACATCCCAGAGGTCTTTCCTCAGCAGGGATTGATAAATAAATAAATTTGAGATGGTCTTTTGAAGAAACCGTTCAGACATTCATCTGGATGGATATCTGGAAACTATGGAAAGCTGGATGGTTGTACATGAATTAGAAACCCTCGTCCACCAGAAAGCCAGACCATAGCGTTACCGATTACACACTGAGCTAGTACTATCCAAAATATCATATAACCTAATGGATAGGTCACTTATTAACATATTACATTAAACTTCAGTGAAACTCTGAAATAAACAGAAAATCCTATGAATTTAAAAACGAATAATATCATTGTCAAGTCAGTGTGTTTCATTGCAGTTAAAATACCACTATGTTCGGAAAGGGCTTTTCGCCCTTTCTAAAAGCGAAACATTATTTAGACGTTAATGTGCATAAGTTGGTATCTGAAAGTTACTTAAACGTTAGTCAAACGGAGTTTGTTATTTAATTTTTGTAAATATCTGAAGCAGATAGTAAAGATTAGTATTTGACTATCAGATTGTGGGAAACGGCATAAAAACTATATTGAGGATAGCAGGTGGACAAGAATACATCCTTCCGCGCAGTATCATCCATATCAGGATAGCGGTACTTCAACACCATCAGGCACACTGAGGGGTGGTATGTGAGTGGAGACTTTCCATACGTAGTGATGCAATCTAATCTTCTCAGATGTCCATCCGGCTGGATACCCAAGAAGATTACATTGTATGTGGTGTTAGTTCATTTGCCGTAATGTCGCTGAAATTCATTCTGGAGAAGGATTAAGCCAGTTCGTCCTCAGTAAAGCCCAGAGAAGCACGACGTCCTCTGCTTCTTCAGTTACTCCTAGTGTTCTGTATTAAGCGCCAGCATAGTAGAATGTTGTTGCCACAACACTTCCTAAATCAGGCGGTGGAAGCAACTTCTGCATTAAGTATTATACAGGTACGGATCCTGTGCATGACAACGAGGTAAGAAAAGAGTTTAATTTGCTGAGATCTTTTACTTCTTTTACAACACACTCTACACAGCAGCAATAGCAGTTACCTGCTACTTCGATCGTTTGAACTGTTTGCTGTCTCTTAAACCAACGTGATCAAGAACTACCGTACATGATCCGAGGTCCCTGCGTCTCACTGAACGCAAGATGTTTTTGAGTCAACTGGCTTCGTGAAAACCGTATCTTCGTTCCTCCGAATAGAATCGCTGTCCCGAAAGAACGACGGCAGAAATACAAAATACCTAATTTTATAGGAGAGCGGAAAACGGAACTTTATTAATAAATAGTTCAACAACCATAAAATAATCGATTATTTGGTTTGGTGGTTTCGTATTTGTTGTACGACATGATACAGATTCAGAAAATAATGGTAGGAACAAACTCAATACATATAAAGCATGAAATCAACTCACTATTACAATTACGTCTTTTACCTCATACATTTTTACATGGATTTATTTATTAATTTTAAAAAAGTACATTGAAGATGTTATTAATAACAAAAAATACATCATTTTCTAGGTCCTCCTTACTAATTAATATCAATCAGTCGAATGTAGATAGTCCGCCAACTTCAATACATGGCCCAAGCTTTGATTTTCGCGGTAGTGCTGTCACCTAGCATATTATTACTGTTTGATAAACTGCTCTCAAATTACACACTTCTGCGCAACGGATGTTAGTGTTAAATCAAATCTACCAATATTTTCATTTATCTACACATTTTATTGAACACTTTAAATACTCAGATAACACAATACATAGTCGTCACTGTGCAATTAATACATTCCCTCGTGGTCTCTCTGCGCCATCTTAACACCTTCCTTCTTTCTCGACCATCCATACAGGAGTGCCAACTACAAAAAATTACATTACTACAAAAGACTGAAAATTACACAAATGTCTCTACATACTACTTACGCTGTGAAAGTCTATTATTTGCTAATCTATTTACAATTTCGGCAATGATTTGTGAGTGGGACCTCACACATTTCACTTAAATTAATGTAATGAAACACAAACGGTATTGTAGAATCGAGGTACAATATTACTGTCAGTTAAACTCTGCAAGTCGTTTATCTTATAAATAGAAAGTGAGAATTATTTTGGTATAAGCTGAAAGTTGACAGATGCAATAGGTTTACTCTCAGAAAAACACCTTCTTGTATGTTCAAATCTTACACTTTTGCTCTCTTACGACTGATAGCTGGTTTTGAATTGAAACGTATGTAATTCCTTTTCAAAACGCAACAGTCTAACTTCTTATATAATGAATTCTTTGGATATTAATGTCTTTCGACCTCCGGAAAACTGAAAACATTTCGCAAAATGAATTAAGAAAAACTCGCTGCAGTTGCAAAGACGCCAGTTCTCAATATTCATTGAAAAGGTGAGCTCTATTCAGATAATCGTTTGAATACGTTAAACGAGCATTTCTATGAACATAGTGGACCCATCTACTGCGTGACAACAACTTTTCCAGTCCGTGTTCTATAACTTTCTTCCTAATGATTCAAAATTTTTACTTTTACTTCTATCAAATTTTCTACATTCCGTTTCATTTTCCTAAAATTCTTAACCCTGTGGAAATCTGAAGCATTTACAGATTGTGTAGGTACAACTTATTCATCCTCACTCGACTATTGGACAACTTGATTCTTCATAAATACTTGGGGATTGACTTGAAGAAGATGTCCTAATTTGTTTTAATCTTCTGATTCCTCAATGCCTATTCAGTTTTCTCAAATTTAATTTTGTAGCAACAATTATTTTACTGCTATTGTAAGTAGGAACCGCAGGAATCCAATTATTTTCACATTTGTGCTGTCACGGTACATTTCCTGAATGTTCAGATTTTTGGGCTGACATTTCAGTGTTTTGGCTAGTTTGATGAAGTTCACAAGGAGAAAGAGGAAGTTGCATAATCTTCTAGGTACATTTACTAATTGTGAAACTGATATTTAATGATTGAGAGAGCAATTATCTCATCGCGATGAAATATTCTATTTAAGAGAACCACCACCGAAAGTGCAGTTACACCACAAAAGTTACAGAAAATTGACAACGACATAAACTACACTCAAGTCACTTATTTTCTGGTGCAATAAACAATTCTTGACACGAAGTACACTTGCGCTGTTTCTGTACAGAACACAACATGTACTGCACACAATCGTGAACTCAACTGTTCCTTCGCTTTAGTTCTTCCACGAGGTTAACAAAACCTATTTTCAATAACGACGCAACTTCCCTCTTGCCGCAGGTAAATGAATTACAAATGTCATATTTCCACCGAATGTAAGAGATAATTTTACACTTATAATGCAGTTGCTAACAAAAATTCAATTTTTGCAGTTCTGCCATTGTCCTTGTGGCACAGCGATATGATACCACTCAAACGCTGAAATCATGATAAATATTTCAACTGCAAAAGGTAATTTACCTTTTAAATTAATAATAATTTGCGGATTCTTTTCTTTTAATTTCTCAGTTTTTCGAAGACAAATCTATGTGAAAAATACCCCATTTTTCCCGCGTAGCTACCGGCTGTACATTAATCAAAACGCAATTTAAATTCAAACAGTAGTTTTTTTAGGATATCGCGTTGACAGATATATTATCTTAAATTCGTCAGATTTACGATATCACATCAAAATTAAACCTACAGTATTTTACCCGCGGTATCGGAGCCTACACATTAATCTAAACTCCATCAAAGTGCTATCAGGAGTTTTTGCACGAATAGCGTTCATCGAAGTATTATACTAATATGGTAAGTTTCTCAGCTCTCCGAAATTGCATCAAAACAAAACATATCATACCCGATCCACGTCACCATGAGTTGTACTTTTTTTTTTTGAAAATTGCGTTCTACTGAAATTGATAATTACTTGGCAAATTTGTCACTATTCAGACATCACATTAAAATGAATCATAACCTGTTTCAACCTATATGGGTTCTACATTGTTCTAAACCTCATCAAAATTCGACCAATAATCTTTTGTGAATCGCGTTGAACCAAAAATGATACTAATTTAATAGATTTCTCAGTTTTCCTACATAACTTCAGTGTAAAACTTATATTATTTTATCTGCGTCAGAACGAGATATAAATTAATCGGAACCCTATAGAAATCTGGCCAGTAATTTTTGCGGAGTATAATTTTGAATTCGTTTTTAACAGTTTTTTTTTACTTATGGCTTTACGGCTCGTCGACGTCGGGGTCATTAGAGGCGGGGGTATTTACTGTTAATGTGGAAAGATAGACAATTTCACTCAAGTACATAGCAGTAACTGAAACTATCACCAGCGATGGAATAATTACTTAATGCGAAAAATTATAACCGTAGTTATATACACAAAATGCAACGGTGTAGTCACAAAATATTTGATCTCTGTAATAAGTGTCAAGAACTTTTGGTGTATCCCCACACACATAGAACCACGGAATATCACTCGCTACAATTACCTAGCCAGTTTTTGAAAGAAATTTTAAAAAACTACAAAAACTGTAAAGAAAACAAAACAAAAAGATCATTTTTTTTCACAGATCGTAGCCCCCGTGAAACCTATAGAGCATTTAAGAAGATTATACAAACCTATGCGTAGCTTATCTTTTTCCTGATGTCTTTTTTAACAGTACGTCTGACAAACAGCCATCGTTGTTTGTGGAATTATTTCATCTAACGTTCCCGAGACGTAGTTGCCAGCAAAGGAATAGCGTTAAACGCAGCGGTAATTCAACTCCAACAGCAGAGCTGTTGAAGGTAATGAAGTTCCGGATGAAAAGGAAATAGAAGTGAGAACCCAACGAAAGCATTAATTACTGGATCTCTACAGTACAGAAAACTCTTTCTAGGCGGTTGCGTTTGGTGCTTGTTAAAGTGTGCTCCTCCAGAACATCGTTACTCAAGCATATTACATGAAATTAGCGAAAGCAGAAAGAGCCTTCAGCGTAGGATACTAGCAGATTTCGTAATTTCCGATTCATGTTATTCTTGTACTAGCAGAGTACGCGGCGTACCTCGGGCTCATTGAGGTTACTTTACCATTACTGGTTCTTTAGACGCCCAGTGAGAAACACGTGTATAAAGATTCAACTAAACCGCCTCAAACGTTTCCGGAACGTGCACTTATCCGCCACCCACCCACAAAGGGTACGTTTTGGTCGATTTACACCTACACTATTTTTGTCTAATGTGAAACATTTCTACCAAGTTTTATCAAAAACACCCCAGTCTTCCAACAAAAATAAATATGTATTTTGGTACAATTAAATCAAAATAATTTTTTAATGATACAGACAGAAAAGTAAAATCATAACCTTGTTATTCAACCCATTTGTCTGGTATTGGCGATATGGTTACGAGTTCCTTTCTTCCTTAACTTACCTAATCCGGCCGGGTATAGGAATCCTACAGTTCAACGTGGTATTGGTACTACGGAACTGTTCTCAAGTATTTTACATTACACAGCTAGAAGTGCAAAAAAAAAAAAAAAAAAAAAAAAAAAAAAAAAAAAAAAAAAAAAACGCTGTCATTTTAAACACTTATTTGCTAGAACCTTTCACAATTTTTTTTTATTTTAATTTTGTTCTCTCATAAATTGTGACCCAATATTACGAATGGCATATCAGTGCGATGTCATACTATTCCCACGTCCGCAACGAAAGTATGTATGCCGTTAAAAAAACTTAAGAATAACAATAGTTCTCATTTCCTGTTTCGGAAATAATCGTTTCTTTCGGAATAAAGGTATCCAATGTCCTAGTGTAGACCATATTCTAACTCTGTACCAAATTTCATCCAAATTCTCCATTGAGCCATTACATCCAAACAACGGCCGATTCTAACTTTCTCATTTCTAATATTACTAGCTTTTTTTTTTTTTTTTGGGTAGTATTCATTTACTAACAGATTCAAGGAATTTTATGCGACATTCATAAAGATTGGCGGTAGCATTCAATTTCGGAAACTGTTCGTGAATTTAACATTCTTCGATCCATAGTGTCAAGAGTGTGCCATAAAATGTATGTGTCGAGGTTTCTCAATTGAGCTACAAGAAATACTGCATCAGAGAACAACAACACTGAAACTTGGCGTTGATTGGACATGGAGTGACTCTGCTAACAAAACGCCATCGGCTGCAGTGTATCTCCTTGGTTCGTGAACATGTCAGTTGAATCCTAGATCACTGTGAAGAGGTTTCATGGTCAGACAAATCACGATTCCATATTAGAGTGCGACTGTGGGTCCAGGTTATGAGGGAGACAGCGTGCAATTTGATGGTGGTTCCATCCTAGTACGGGCTGTGCTTAAATGGAATACATTGGAACACATTATCAAACTGAACCTACCATTTTCTGTATTTCAGCTACTCGGAAACCATCTTTAGCCATTCGTGGTCTTAATGTTCTCAAACAACATTGTGTTTTTCCAGTACGACAATGTGTCATGACGTAGGGCCAAAATCGTTCGCGATTGCATTGAGGAACATTCCGCCGAGTTATTTGGCAACGTAAATCGACAGACATGAATCCAATCAAACATATCTAGGACGTGATAGACAGTCCTGTTCGAGCGCAACGTACTCCACCAACGTAACTTTAGCAATTAAAGACGGCTGTACGAGACTCGTGACTGAATACTTCTTCAGGGAATTTCCTGCGACTAGTTGAGTCAAGCCACGTCTGGCTGCTGCACTTCGCCAGGCAAAGAGAGTCGCTCACGATATTAGGAGATATCTCAAGACTTTTGGCACCTGTTGTATATCAGGTGCAGAATTTTTTAGCCATAAATGGAACGCACAGACAGATCAGGCTAAAATATCCAACAAATGCTTGTGTACAAATAGACGTGATTAAAGAAAATTTTTGCTTGATACATGATACATTTTTTTCTATACGTTAACAAATCATCACAAACGATATAGAGATTTCTATGATAGCACTTTTGCCAGTGTGTAAATTAGGTATAGTCTCAGAATTCGCCAAGGTCATTGCCGAAAACCACCTAAAAATGCAGTCAGGATGACTGGAACTAGGAGTCCGGTATTTGAACCTTGGTCCGTTGAGCCGTTTGAACTCGTGGAGCCACACTGGGTGGTCGATAATAATTTAAGTGTGAAAAATATTGCAATAATATTGAAATAAAATTGATATTATTATTATAGAGGTGTTGAAATAATACAACCGATTATTAAAAAAAAATACCGGTAGCCGGACGCAAACCCGAATCTGCAGCATGACAATCGAGAGTTTTTCGGCGTGCCTACGCTCCGATGAGCTGACTACTTGCTTGGCAAGTAAGCTGCTATGAAAAATGTTGGACGCGATATCCTGGAAACTAAAGCCCGTAGCATTAAATCATTTAAACTTGTAACTAAGAGTAATGTACGACATGCATTAATCAAAGTCAGTGATTAACAAGTCTGCTTGCCCCCTCCCAACAATCGGCAAAGATAAACAGAACCATTCCGAAAATTCAGTACAGTACTGTAAAAATATGGTCCTTTCTAGATAAAACAAAACATAATTTATTGGTGCATGCCCCCATTTCACCATCCATAGTTTATAAGAAACATTATCTATTAGAGGCAACAAACGTAAATCTATATCCTTGGATCATTAGCGAGTCTTGAACTATATTTCGGACAGAAACATAAATCATCACGAAAGCTCATTACAGTCTTCAACCTGCTGTGAGGACTTAATGACATGTAAAAATGCAAAAGAGGATTGAAGCTGTAGTCAGCCCAGCAATGGTATGCGATGGATGACGTTCCACATGCTAAGGTCTACCTGCCTAATAGTGATATACTTTTTTTTATAGCTGCCTATCTAGAGGACAGAGGTTGATATCGCGGCTGAAGGTAGAGTCTCAGTTGTTCTGCTTGCCGTCCAACTATTATGTATTCATTCAGTATTCTGCTATTGATGAGCACCTCTTGAAGAGAAACAACCACGCAATGAGGGACGCTGTAAGTTAGGTTTATTTTTCGATGGGCGGTACGAAGAAAATAAAAATATTTTAACTAAGTTCAATTCAGTGAATCATTCTGGAGACTAGTGCGGTATACTTTACAAGAATTAATCAATGTCTCATATCTCACTTTAAGTAGAAAACCGTGTTCAGACCTACATCTCGTATCCTGAATTACCTCACTCCGACTACACGACCAGTGCAACACAAATATTTTTTGTGCTGTTTATGATTCTCTTCCACGGAAAGACCCATGACCAACAAATTTAGTTTTTCCACCAAGTCGTGGTCTCGAGACTTCATCAGCAAGTCTCGCCTCATTAATTACTGCATTTCCTCCAAACGAAGCTAATAAAATTTGTTTGAAACGTTGTTGCATTTTGAGGGCTATAAAAGTTTTGATAACATTGTGGGTTCCTTTAGCCTCACTGCCAGAGCGCTTAGGTCATAGAATAAGCCCTTTATTGAAGTTAAGATATTCAAAACTATATAAGGCTTTCAGTTCATTTTAATGTGTTATTATATACCTTTACAGCATGAAATTCACAGGCACAGTTATTGAAATCAGAACAGCAATCATAGTAAGTGTGAAGATGCTCTAAACACCGTTGTTATTACGACATACAGGAAAGGACGATAGGCTAGAGGGCTTTCAGAGGGCTTGCATAGGGATTGTTGTAGGCTGTTACTGTCTAGCTAAAAATGACTTGTTCTCATAGCCTGCTCATTAAGAAAAGTACACCAATTATTTAAGCCGATGTGGTGTATAAGTAACGCCACTATATTACGAGCTTTCTAAAATATTTCGGTCTCTGAGGCTATTCAGCCAGCTTCATTTTGTTTCTTTGTACTTGCTGTTGTATCGGGCTTTGCACCTGTAATTCAAGACACTTCACCTAAGACGACTTAAGACTAATGCGCCCGCGGCCGGACGTTGCGAGTTTACAGCTGCTTGCGTCTCATCCTAAGTGAAATCACACGTCAGCTAATAACTTAAAGGCAGACGTTAACATATTAGTAAGAGTGAAACAAGTTGTCAGTGGCAAACAGAACAAGACTGCTCGGGAAATGAAGTCGGCATTCGGGCGGACCTCTGCATTCCAGATTTAGTTTTTCCTATTTTCCCGAAATCACTCAATATGATTGCTGGGGTAGTTCCACCAGAAGGCCATTGCCAATTTTTTTCCTGTTCCTTGTCCCTTATCCTCTCCCGACTCTAATGATCCCGACGTTGAAGAGCCGTAAGGTCCGAAATAAAATAAAAATAAATTCTTATTTCCAAGTTTCCTACATATATCATCAAGATATTGCAGGCCAGAAATGGGCTCACCACGGCTACAGTACTTGTATTCATCATTTCTATGACTTAATCAGCAACTAGAAAGAATCGCCCTCTGTAAACGATGTGAAATCTGAATAGATGTTTTTGTGTTATCGGAATATAAGCCTTGGCCAAAAACCATTTTTTCTTCTATTTCTCAAAAAATATTGGCTTGCGGCATAGATGTATATATATATATATATATATATATATATAAATTATTCAATTTGTATCACCTTCCGAAAGTGATACGGTGCCATGATCCTTCCACATGATTTTTTCTAATACTAAGGAGTATTGACCTATATCCCATTAAGGGAACCAGCTTTGGGTAGTTCCGAAAAACTATTTAGAATCTGACTGAAATCGGTTGGTCGAATGTTGTGAACTCTGCTTTTCGCTTGATATTTTTTAATTTTATTTTTTATTAATTCAGTTTTTTTTTTTACTTATGGCTTTACGCCTCGTCGACGTCGAGGTCATTACAGGTGTGACGAGGATTCAAACCTGTATCCTCCCAAATTACTTGATAAAGTATGCATGTATTTTTTTCATTATGGCTTTACACCTTGTCGACGTCGAGGTCATTAGAGGCGGGAAGGGACCGAGACCAGGAACGGGAAGGAATTCGGGAATGGCCTTTTGAAGGAAGCATCCGGGTATTCAACTGGAGTGATTTGGGAAAACCATGGAAAACCCAAATCTGGATGCCCGGACGGGGATTCCAACCGCCGTCCTCCCGAATGCGAGGCCAGAACGTTAACCACTAACCCACCACGCTCAGTGTATGCATGTAGCAGTAGGCTCAAGATATTTGATAAATCTGTTAATAGCAAATAACTATTTAATTTCTAACGTTAAGGTGTTTCTTCTAAATTCAGAAGAAGTACGCAGTCAATCATTATCAGGGAAGGGTACGAGCTCGTATAATAATAATGAAGGAGAAGATTGCTGCGGGATAGTAGGTTAAAATCAGAAAAACTGCTCCGTCATATTCTAGATTGCCAACCTGTATAAAAGGCGGTCGTTGTTATAATTAATACCAGAAATTAAAGGTCTACCGACGTGGCATAATTCTACATTTTCTCTAAAATTTCTGCTTTATATTCGGTATTTCAGTAAGCTATACCGAATTACAGTGAAACAAACAGAGTTATTAACACAATATTTTTAGTCTCCAATCAATAATCATGCGCTTCATAATGTGATCAAACTTTCATTAAGGTGGTATATTTTGTCTTTAATATTACTGCGTGGATGTAGGCTTTGTAAATTCTATTTGTGGGAGGTTGTGGTACTTTACTTCACTTTTATTATGTAAAAAGAGTGTTATTCGTGTAATCTGTTCTTCACTTTTTAATGAGCCCGGTATGCGCTATTAGCTATTTTTCATTATTTTCCACGTAAATAAATGGCCCGTGCTGCTTGTCTGCGCTCGAAATGTAATGCCAGATACTCTTCGTTTATCAGGGGAAGCAGTAGTGCGAAAGAACTATTGTTATCTGCGGCGATGAGTGACGTATTAATACGTGTCAGTGCATTGTGATATGTGGCCTTCCTGAAGCCGGAGGGAAGCTCTCTATAAGTCCGGTCGAAGTTTTGATCCGGAGACAAATGGACGATTCACTGAACAGAATGGGCTCAGCACAATGAAATCACTGTTCGCCATGGATTTGTGTTGAGAGTGCGATGAGAACAATAATTTTTCACCTTGTAATAGAAAAACACAGAAAAATATATTCTTAAGCCCGAAGTTTATGATTTATCCGGATGTTACAGATTTAAGCTTTTAGTATCTGTGATTCGATAATTTGGTAAATACATATCAAGCGTCATAACGGTTAATATTTTAGTTTTTTGAAATATAATAGTTAAATTATAAAAATAAAAAACATTATTTAATTAGTTTATCGAGTTTTTTTCGGTTTCGTATGTACTCACTGTTCACTTTTTGAGTAGCTTGAAATATTGATAGATCTAACATTTAAATAATTAATTGAAGTAACCTCCTAAACTAGTCCTACTTTGTCTTTAATATGTACAGCTTCTTTAAATTACACTACCATAGAATATTTACTAAAACTAACACGACTGCTGTTATTTTTGTGTATCGATGTCACAAATTTTCGCATGATGTATTAAATATACAGCTGCTGTACTCGTATATATAATTTTTAACGCCATTGTTTTAAATATTAAAAATTAAAATTCAACATCAGATAACGCATACTAAAATTCTACGGTCACATCTACAGGATGCCAGATCACAGATTAACTAAGCAGATATTCAAACTCATGCAACCATTAAAAACACCAAACAGTTGGTTCGATCAAGTAAGACAAGACCTGGAAAAAACTAAAATCAAGAGTTCAGAAATCCTAGATCGCAGTATCTTCAGACAAAAAATACACTACTGAGTAGTCATGCCAGAAACCAAAGCCAAGAAGACCGCCCAAACATGGACAGAATAGAGAAAACTTGCCTTCAGTAAACGGATGCGAGAATACTAGACAGAAAATGACTAGGTTTTGCGTGATCTGTATAGGTATATTCGCATAAAATAAATAAATATTAAAAATTAAATATTTAGTTACATTGTTTTGATCAAACAAAGTTTTTTCCCTAGTAGAAGGTTATTTTTTTACTAAATGAGATGCATATTGTAGCACAGATGGGTTTTGATTTGATCCTCGTTATGCCCATAAATTTTAGTTTTATTTCGCAAACAGAACTCATTTTCTTTCATTTACGCCTCTTCGACGTCAAGATCATTAAAGGTAGGAAAGGGAAGCGGGCAAACAACGAAATGAAATTTAGGCTTGACATTTTGAAGGAACCATCCCGGCATTCGTACGGAGTGATTGCGAAAATCCATGGAAAATCAAAATCTGGCTGACCGGACTCGAAATTTCGACCTTGCAGAGCAATACCGCTTACTGACCACGCTCGGCAGAATTCCTTCACCTATTTTACTACACCTGCTTCTGTTTTATACACATTCTCCCGTGCTCGTTATGACTGCTGAATTATTTTGTTAATACTGACATACTTGATTCGGGCGGTGGTCGGTTGCTTGACTGCGTTGGGGTGCAGTGATCAGTGCTGAATGCTGTCCACACCGACCAGTGCTTGCATTATTGAGCGCTCGGACGGCTTCTTGCCGCCACAGCTCTGAGTGGTTCCTCCATAATAGAGTCTGTTTCCACCTGGTCACTGCGCCAGTAGACGTTCCAACTGCTACCGAGGGAATGAAACTGAGTCTCCGTACCACAACTTGTTGCGCTCGTACCGAGCGTGGCGGGTGAACCGTTAACGTTCTGGCCTCGCTTTCGGGAGGACGCGGGTTCGAATCCCCGTCCGGGCATCCAGATTTTGATTTTCCATGATTTCCCCAAATCACTCCAGGCGAATGCTGGGATGCTTCCTTCAAAAAGGCCATTGCCGAATTCCTTCCCGTTCCTTGTCCCCATTCCCATCCCGCCTCTAATGACCTTAGACGTCGACGAGGCGTAAAGCTATAAAAAAAAAAAAATTGTTGCGCTCGTACTTGATCCCATACACGTATCATCCATCATCTCCTTTATACTCGCTATGTCAGCGAACTGTTCCCTTATTTGATACTCCCTTGGTGATCTATTATCACATTTTATTTTTAGACATTAGAATTTTAAAGTTGTCCCTGCTTAAGATGTATATCTATACACTGTAGTATAAATCACTGGAATCTTCGGAATATCGATTCTTTTACTGTTTAGAAGAATGTCCATCCAATGGCACAACTGAATTGTCAATTTTTTTGCATGATGTGTCTCATACTCGTTCGTCAACATGGGTGAATACAGGAAGTACTCTAACAATGAACATTCCGTATTATATTTCACCCGTGATTTGCAGTAAAAAGTCCCATGCACGATTTACAATCTTTTTCCTTGAGAATCCACATTTTGATCTGTCTAAAGAAACTGAACTTCGGGTGGTGAGGGACTTAAAGTATTGAAAGTTTGCAAGTAGCTTAAGAAGCTTTGTGTAAAATTCGGACGAAAGGCTCAGTTTAAGTGTACTTACTGTTTTCGTAGTTGCTAACCAGAATAATCTAAGCAACATCTTTAAAGAAATAGACAGAAATATTTTTGTTTTAAAATAAATAAAGAATCACGAGTGACAAGCGCTGACAAAAAAGAACTGAGGGAAAAATTTAAGAGTGGGCTAATAAAACTGTGGTCGGCTAAACGTTTTTCCTCCCTACTAGATTCCCAGAAGACCTCCGCTTCCACGGATTTTTACACGCTACGGACAAGTTCCTTTAAATCTCTCTTTTCTATAGACGGGCACAAACTCAAAATTTACAGCCTGTCCGTCTCTAAACTCTGAAGCTGCACTATTGTTACGTTCAAAATACTCGAGCGAATAGTGTTCGTGCTTTTTCCTTCGGCTCTCTCAATGTACGCTGGAGGTCCGCCGACCAGCTTTGGCCTCCAGTCTCAAAAGCGCAGATGCCAAATGACCTCATTCACAGTCTGGTGCATTCTACGTCGCCACCAGCTGAAAACTACCTGTCAAGTCTGGCGCGAGGGTAATCAGCTCACAGCAAACACTATCACATATACAGTCCGTCCTGGTATCACATGTGTTATGATACATATACTGATGCCATAAGCGCAGGCTTATGATCTATCCTCATCAACATAATTCCTCGTTGAACTGTTTATAACTCACATGATACCCTATTTTCTTGTTCATTACAATCTACTTATAGCTAGCGATGCTATACCCTGTTCACCCTCAACTGACGGCTCAAGGTCATATTCCCCTTGCTCCTCACCTCATCTCACCACCTCCTTCCGTTGCCTACCCCTCCCAGCAGACCACTGTGTCCAGGCAAGAGTAAAATTTGTGAGCGCGGCCACTGTGTAGGCTTAAGGGCAGCGGAGTTGGGATAGAGTGCAGTGACATCGAGCCGCCTCAGTTAACTGAACGGACTATAATTAGTGCATATTCACTAGATAAAAGTTCTCTCCACCCTTCCATTGAATCTTCATAATTCCAGCAACATCTAAATCAAGTCATTTTGTCTCTTTCTTCAATATCTCTTACCCATATTCTCCTTTCAGACTTCTAACATTCCACATGCCGACTTACTTTCAATTCTGGTAATGCCTCCCCATCCGGTGACCAGACTGAGTTTATCTCCGGAATATTTTGCTATGGAAAAATCAATTATGTGTTTTAGAAGATTACCACTGCATTTTTAATGCAATGGTTTACGACTTCATCAATGACGTCACAAGTTAAACCAATTACAACTTTTGTTTCACGACTTTTCATACTCAATCACAGACTAATACCATGTTCCACTTCCGGGCGATTTATTCGTCTGCAACCGTTATGAACACAATCGAATTCGATGAGTTTTTCCCTTTATGTTCCAACTATCTATTTTATAATTTCTACAGCTTCTGAAACTCATGCAGGCTGCAGCCGTATTCTTTCACCATTCTAGGCCTTCCCTTATTTTTTCCATTCTTGACATTATAATTTTTACTAACTGAACCAGTTACTCCTTACCTTCAGAGATACTCGTAAAATAGTATTATAATTGTATATGTTTAATTCGTGATACAAATAAATTATTTCATATGTATAATTATTTATGCATAAATATAACATTAACAAGATGTTCCTCCTTGTTATTTCCATATAGTATTCCTGATTGTAAATATGGGAGATAAAGGAAAAGTTGAGAAAGAATACACCCATCGGCTAGTGCATTGCTGTTTTCTGATGTTATCCTTTTAGTGACCTCTAGGCCCTTTTATTTGTGTTGGACTATTTCCTCAGAAGACAGCGCTCTTCTTCAGTAGACCATTACCATCTTCTGGCCGCTGGAGTGAACTCAGCCTCAAGCACTTTCATTATTTGCGCAACTGGACGCGTATGTCCAGGTTAACCGATTCGTCGTTCCATGTCCATAACTTTGGTTTGTCGTGGTTCTTTTATAAATTTCATTTTTTCTAACAGATTATCGATAACTCTGCAATATATATATATATTGAGAGCTTCTTCTTATCAAATGCCCTTACTCTACCACTTTACAACTCTTGTTTAAAAGAAAATGTCGAATATCTGCTCATTATCTTACAGATCCTCCTTTAATTGCTTGCACTCTTGTATGTAAAATCTCACTGAGAGCATCAGCCAGTTGTTTCTCGATTTCGCATCAAAACATTACTCAATCTTCACCTGGTTGAACGTCAGTTAATAGTAATATTTATCCGTTTATTTCTAGGTAGAGACCCCAATTTCCTCTGGAGCAATTTCAGCGAGCGCTCCTTGAATATACCATGGACGACATAGCCTGATAATTACAATGTTTTGTATGTGTACAAATTGATTCGTACGCTGATGCCGTTCTACTACAAACTGTAGAACGCGGTGATCGCTCCCCCCCCCTTTTTCCATAATTTAATTGTATCTGAATTTTCTACATAGCTCTTTTGTTTCAGTAGACCCTTCATTATATTTAGAAACAAATTGTGTTTCCTACACTGTACTGGCGCGTGGTCTTTTGTATAGGTGCTGCTCAGCAGTTTTTCTTTTTCCCCTATTTAATAAGATCATGTATAAAGTATAGGCTGTGGGATAAAATAAGCAATAAGGTTTATTTGATCATATCAATTTCTAAATTTGCATTTTATTATTATTACTTTGGGAGTTATTGTTTATAGGAATACCCAATGTATATGTACGAGGCGATTTTCGCCGGTTCGAATCAGACCTAGGTCATGGGTGGTTTTAATCAAATTTTGCGTTCCTCCTCTGTTGTCTTACTACATAGAACTATAATACAAGTGCTGAAAAAAGATAATAGAAATACCAACTTTCGTTGTCTGTATGGCTCAAAATAAAAATAAAATGAAGTCTTCATGGGTGTACCGCCGGAAAACACGATATTTCGACGACTAGCTCCGTCGTCTTCATCAGGTATCGAGACGTCTGCACAGGTCGGCTGACTGTCGGATACTGACCTGTACAGACGTCTTGACACCTGATGAAGACGACGGAGCTAGTCGTCGAAATATAGTGTTTTCAAAACACTATCCGTCGGTACACCCGTGAAGACTTCATGTCAAGCATACGCCGGGAAAGTCTCCGTGCTTACATCAAGAAAAATAAAACTATACCTTTCGGTATCAATACAATCAAGGTGTTAGGTTTACCATTGTTTTGCACGCTTAAGTTTATCTCCATTTTTTAATTCGGTTCTTTTAATATGTTCCATTCAATTGGCGGCTGCAATATCGCCATTCTAAAGCCATCTATCGGATATAAATACTCGATACTCGTGGACAGGAACCAATACATGACGTCAACACAGGCTCAAATATTATTGAAACGTGGTAGGATTACTTCTTAGCGTTTCACCTACCAGTGTGAAAGAACTTCTCTACAATATGCGTAAGGAATACCAAAATTAAATTTTAGCTTCTAAACATGGAAAAATGTTGTACGACATGTTGGGTGAGGTTAAGCTAATTAAATTTAAATTGATATGGAAATACTACGTAAGATTATCTAAAATTGTTTTAAAATATAATCCACAAACAATTATTGTAGGTAATCAATACCTGCTTATTTTTTACAAGCGTTGAACATGATATTATCTCAGTTTACAGTTAAACATACTGTTACCTTAAACTGATTGAAATAGAGATATACAGAAGACTTTCAAATCCTATCAAAAAAAGAAGAATTGTTTGATATGAATATCTGTTAAGAATGAATCCTGAATGACTAACCCAAAACTGATTTGATTATTTTGATACAAATCACAAAACATATTTTAACTTGTTTAGTAAAGTAAGTATACATGGCAGAAATGAATCTTAAGAAATCTTGAACAGGATCCTATGTTGAAAAAAGATTGCAGAGTTTCATGGTTTACGGCAGAAGCCACAGAAGCAAAGAAAGAAAGAAATAACACATTGAAGAAATATTGAGAGTAAAGAAAATATAGCATAAAGTTATTTCCCGCGTGTTCTACAATTGGCCGAAGTCAAAAAGGAGAAGAGGAAATTGCAGAAATTATGTCAATAAATCAAGTGACTAATACTTAAAACTCAGTTAGACGACTCTGCAAGGACCACTTGTTTTTTCGTAATTGTTCTCCATAATGCCGGCTGACAACACGGTTCTTAACTCCAGTTGGTCTACGGCTCTTCCCGTTTTAGTATGCCAATCATTTCCGCCGAGGCCGTATTATCCTCCAGCTACATTACTCAAATATGAGACAATAGTCGAGATTCGACTGATATACGCTCTACATGGTTAGCGATTCAGTCATCTTTCTCCAATATTATAATAAAATTATTTTTTTATGCAGTAAAACCAACTATATACTCGCTATAATGAATCAAATCTCTTTAACTCTTGCTACAAATATTTGAAGTTTGTTCACCTCATTAAATTTTGTATTACACTGTCATTTTTTAAATTCTTATGAGTCTATTATCTATGAAATTTTACCTCGTTCTGTTTATGCAAGATAAAGAAGAGACAATATACTTGGCCACTTGTTTTAGACAAATTAGAGAGGTTGATTTATTTGTTGAGAAAACATTTTACAGCCGAAGGATAGAACTGTAAATGAATATATATATACGATCATAGTAAAAAAGGTCGTAAATTCTAACTGTTACTTTACTGCCAAAATGTTATTATTGTGTGACGTAAAGTAAGAGGATAGCATTATGTCACTCTGGACACTAACAGAAGGCATTTAAAGAATCATCGTAATTGTCTGAGCGTTAAACGATTAATGGAGATCATGTGTTGCCAGTTTGCCACCCACAAATGTAATTGGTAGTCTCCGGTATCTTTGACTTCTTGAAGGATTAGCCGACGACAAAATAACTTCCGACACAAGTGATGGGAAATCTAAAGTAATTTGAATGAGAGGTTCTTACTTTATTAGCGTTAAGGGAATGGTTTTAAAAGAGAATAGTTATTCTGAAAAAAGAGCTGTTTTGTACGAGTAACGTCGTTACCACTATTAAGGAAGATACAGGTCTACAGGGAAGACTTACTCCCCACCAAATATTTATTCAATATTATTATGGCATTAATCTTAAGACTACATACATTCCTAATCTAAAGAGTGTTGGGTGATTTATGTTTTATTTAGAGTTTTTGAAAATAATGTAATGAAGAAAGTTTAAATATTAATTGTTCCTAAACATATCTGATTTAAGGAGCATCATAGGAACATAATACAATTGTTCTACAGGAGCTCTTTGGGATACTACAAAATATATCACAAAGTTCCAATCTCGAAGCAATATGGATACATAATGTCATACCTTTGGCAGATATATTTCTTTGAAAGGCTTTACAAACAATTCGGCATGGTGACATACGTTTTTATACAACATAGAGCAATGCTTATTAGCTTCGAAAATCGCCACAAGCTATTAGGGTTCTCAATAATCAATCCACTTATAAAATGGACAAAATACTCGTGAGAATAGGTTCCCTGTCAACCACTGGCCTTAAAACTTCGATTATGGGTCCAACACACGTGTTCCCAGTGCCAATATCCCCACATAAGCTTATTTATCGAAAAAACAAATTTTCACTTTAAATGTTTTCACTATTTGAGGTAAATTATTCAATACAGTTCTCAATTAATAATTCATTGCTAACTCTCTTACGTACAACTATTTTCCAACTTCTTTATGTCTGACATCAACTGCTAATTGTCTCTTTCCTTTTACATACTGCTTCCAGTTCTTGTCCCAGTATCGAAGCAATTCTTTTCACTTGTCTTCAAATGATTCCAAACCACCGAACGTGGAGGAATAGCAGTCCGTCGATCCAGATTTGGGCTTCCCCAAATCACTCCAAGCGAATGCCGGGAAGCCTCCTTCAAAAATGACATTGCCAGGTTCCTTCCCGTTCCTTGCTCCCAATAATTTCCCACTTCTGAATACCTCGACTTCGACGAGGGATAAATCAATAAACAATTTAAAAAAATCCTAACCAAACTCCTTTATCATAATAACTAGCGACTGGGTATTCCGTAGTTTCCGAAAAGAAATCTACTAGTATAACAATTCTAAATTCTTATTGGTTTATGATTTTGAGTAGTTTAAACTATCATAGCACGAAGTTTGCTTTGAATATCGAATATCGGTAATTAAAACATGCTATGAGCCTGTGAATACACGATTGGCCACTTGACAAGATCGCTTGAAGGATCTTGGGTGCTTGCGGTTGCCCGCGTGACTGAACTTCACGAATACTTTAGCCAACTACAACCCATCTTTAAACTGCAAGTGACGAGCCAAAATGCTTGGAAGGTTGAAACATTATACCATCCAAGTAAAGCACATAAAACAACTATGCCTTTGCTGTTTCACTTTCGAATTACTTAAGAACAAAACATCAATTAGAATATTCATTGCAAATAACACAAAACGTTCACAGATTGAATTTTTCTTAATGATACTGACTAATCCACACAGACAACTCCAACGTACTTATTTTCATTTGTACGTTCTTATCATTTCAAAGTTTTTGCCACTATCAAAGTGAGGTACAACGCAGAATACACAAAATATGTAATTAAAACAACTGTTACCCTTCGCCATACTCGAAATCGCCCTTGCTCAAAGTTTGTTAGTGTAAATGATAAGTGTTATATACTAATAGTTTGGTAGTAATACCACTATAGTGTCGTAAGTAAACTAGTACAGAGAATATTGGTAACAGTATCTTCAATGCCGTCAATGCCCGAGATCCAAAAATATTTATCAAATATTCATTAAAAGATGGGTACTACCAGACATTAATACAGATTTCGTCAAATAATGTTGCTAATTATTCAAAATAGGAAATTAACTTTTTGTTTTGATACTTCTGAGCTGTCGCTGTTGGGCTACTTATCATGATATCTCGGAAGCCTTCTGGGTCTGTAAGGCAATCCACAATGTCTCATTATTTTGTCGATTAGCCAGAATGTCATGGGGAAAAAAAATCTTCATTTCGCTTAACACCAAGATCAACCATTTTAAATAACGTATTTCAAATGAGGGGAGGTGGGGGGGGCAAGAAATAAAGTATTGCCTTCAATTTAAAAAAAATTACTGTCCCATGATAATCAGTTTTCACTCCCAATCGAATGACTTTGAATCTTAAACGTATCCAATGTACTCCACCCGGTTTGTTTTGCACTTGGTGCATTTTGTAAAGCGTACTGCAAATTCTAACCCTGACGCTCTTGGACACGACGGATGGAAGTAGTCATTGCTGTTACAAATTAAGGGTCATAAATAAATTATATCGCACGGTAACGGGGGAAGCGACACGGTAACGGGGGGAAGGAGGAGAAGTGAGGTGGGCCACAACGAGGCACGGCATGACCGAGGGGCTGGGGACGGATAGGTGAAAGGGGTAGCGGATAGAAGAATGGATGAGCAGATAGTGGGAAGGGAAAATGGATAGTTGGAGGGGTAACGGATAGCAAGAGGGATAATCAATATGGGAAAGGGGTCACTAGCTTCATGACGTCGCGCTGGATGTGCTGTTATAATCACGTTCTAAATACAAAATTGGCAAATGTGAGAAGTCATATTGGGTGACGGGTTCACAATATTGTGAAATGACTCCTTATGTTTCCTAGTAGACTTAATCGTGTAGTTTACAAGTTAGCATGTTGATTGTAAGAATTTATGCACGGCTCAAATCACAAAATCAAGAAATGAATTATGGCATTATCAGCGTCTAAGTACTTAGTACAAGACTCCAGTATTTTGCTCTAATCTACAGCCAAGCTGGGACCTGAACGCTGTTATACTCGTCAATACAGGAAACTATTATGTATACTTATCCAAAATACAGCAAGTCAGTGGTTAGAACATACGCCAGAAGTCAAAAAGAATAGATGAATCTCATATCTTCTCACTCTACATTGTAGAGACGGACCCAACCATTTTCCCACTTGAGCGATCTTGAAGTGTTTGAGCATGTTCTACCGGTCACTGCTATATTTAAGCTGTGTCAGTAAAATAAGCAATGATCAGGAACTTAACATTCGATAGTAAATCTTAAATATGAGGAGCGTACTCAAATTAAGAACCGATTGTGTGTAGGGTATATGCAGGTCACGCCATTGCAATGACGCCTCCTTAAGTTGGTTATTGAACGTGTAGTTAGTTATATTGGGTCTACAAAAGTGCCTCGAGTTTCTTTATTAGTTTAAAATGGACGTTAAAAAAATCTCCAGAAGTGCAGTGAACGATACGATTTTTGCACGCAAAAGAATATTTTTATGTCAGATATTTACAGTCATAAAATTTGATAAATGACGTAAATGTGAGGAAATGGTATCGATCACAATGTCACTGGCGATCAAACGTGGATTGCCCATAACACATGTAAAAGCAAGCAGCGGTCTTTACAGTGGCGGCGTGCTGGCTGCCGCTGTGCAGGGATGGCTGAACGGGTTGACGGTGAGTTTCTTCGACGAGGGAATACAGAAGCTCGTATCACGATGTGATAAATGCCTCAATAAAAATAGCGACTAAGTAAAATTTACTAATAAATATATTTTAATATATATTGAATACATATTTTTTAATAACATATCGATTTGTACTTTGTGGACTAGTCTCGCATATTAACAGCATTAAGCAACATTCTGATAAAACTAACTTTTCCCTCGTGTACAGAGACGAATTAAATGTAAGCGAATACCAGTATAAGAAGAACATAATGAATTAAAAACCAGAGGGCTTGGATATTGCAACCTCGAACTGTTTCTTGTGGCAACATTCACTAAGCGGCATCCACTGTGTTGATCAATTACTGGCTTATGCAGGCTAACATAGGAAAACAAACAATTGCATGATTATTACTGATGATGCTAGTATACCTTAAAGCTTATATATAGAAAGGGTGAATTTGGGTATTAAAAATTATTCATTTAGAACACAGACAGCGTAGCTTTAGTGCAGGTGGACCACAAAACACTTAGATGGTTTCCAGAGAGCAGACCCGCAACTAGCTCTGCCCTGGGGTTTACGCGCGCGGGTGCCCTGCCCACTTGCTGTTGGCTACCGCAGTTCAGAGTTAGTGACCTTCTCGGCGCCACGTTTAGCGCAGTAGCGTGGAACGTAAGGAGAGGTGGCTCAGGCTGAGTTGAATGGAGTCAGTCTTCCACGAACACTGCAAAGAAATGAAACGGAGTGAGAGCGAACTATAAAGGCAATGAATATCCAATTTATAGCACCCGTTCGGATATTTTCAGACTTTAAAGAACACAGCCACACAATACATTTTCAGTTTTTCTTCCGTACAGGCTATTTACCGTTTCTGGCGCAGAGGATAAAATGTGGTTTCAAAATTGGTGAAATAATTCTACCTGAAAGATAAGCAATCGCAAATTTTCTAGTGAACCAAATTAAAACTATTTGTGAATAGATTCCGTCCAGTTACATAAAATTGTTTATAATTTTTGGAGTAAATGTAACGCTCAGCTAGGACTTTCTTTTATTTATTAGGATATCTCCTATACAGACTAGTATCTACAGACTAAAATAGGCCCTAATTAAACAATCAGTTTAGCATTTGATATTTCAACAGATGTTTTACTAGGGATAATTATATTTTTGGTTATGTTTGGTGTTGGCAATATTTGAAGAATT
The DNA here is from genome assembly GCA_031002005.1 of Vandiemenella viatica. Lineage (NCBI taxonomy): Eukaryota > Metazoa > Arthropoda > Insecta > Orthoptera > Morabidae > Vandiemenella > Vandiemenella viatica. The sequence goes on from CM061920.1 coordinate 287,480,117, forward strand.
TTTGTTTGTTTGAACGATACTTAGGGTTACTTTGCTATAAAATACATATTATATACACTTGTCTCATTTCTGCATTCTCCATTGTTCTCCATTAATGACTTCAATTAACTGGTAGCAATTTTCCGATATTAAAATGTTTGCTGTTTCCAATCCATTTTATAATCGCAATTTTCCTCAATATTTTAGCAGAACACTTTTGTTTTATGCTTAACTACCACTGCTGTTACAAACACAGTTAGACAATAATAAAATATATTTTGCAATTCAACATTGTATTTAATCTATTAGTTATTCCTAATGTTGCTCATCACATTCACTAGCTTCCAAGTCCGTCAAAAACGATAGGCTGAACGCAGAGTTCCGGTATTTCTACGAGCTTACTGTAACAGTGACAGAGAATACAGCAAAAAGGCATACTTCAAATTAAAATAACTTCTATAACCGTTAAACATAACGTGTTCAACGTAGCGTTCTGGAAGTTTATTTCCTCGCAATTTCTTAACTTAATGTAGTTGTTATTAAATAACGCTTATGACCTTAAATATGATGTAACGTGGTACATGTTTCTTACTTTACTGTAACTGCGATATCTCTGGACAGAGAGTTAAGTAAATATCTACATTGACTATATATATATATATATATATATATATATATATATATATATATATATATATATATATACAGGGTGTTACAAAAAGGTACGGCCAAACTTTCAGGAAACATTCCTCACACACAAACAAAGAAAATATGTTATGTGGACATGTGTCCGGAAACGCTTACTTTCCATGTTAGAGCTCATTTTATTACTTCTCTTCAAATCACTTTAATCATGGAATGGAAATACACAGCGACAGAACGTACCAGCGTGACTTCAAACACTTTGTTACAGGAAATGTTCAAAATGTCCTCCGTTAGCGAGGATACATGCATCCACCCTCCGTCGCATGGAATCCCTGATGCGCTGACGCAGCCCTGGAGAATGGCGTATTGTATCACAGCCGTCCACAATACGAGCACGAAGAGTCTCTACATTTGGTACCGGGGTTGTGTAGACAAGGGCTTTCAAATGCCCCCATAAATGGAAGTCAACAGGGTTGAGGTCAGGAGAGCATGGGGGCCATGGAATTGGTCCGCCTCTACCAATCTAAAATGAGCTCTAACATGGAAAGTAAGCGTTTCCGGACACATGTCCATATAACATATTTTCTTTGTTTGTGTGTGGGGAATATTTCCTGAAAGTTTGGCCGTACCTTTTTGTAACACCCTATATATATATGTGTGTGTGTTAATTTATACGCAATACATAGCTTTCTTTCAGTGTTCTAGCATTCCATTCGCGGTTGGTAACTTAGTAACACTGTTGTTAAATAACACTCACACCTTCATTTTGTAGTAACTTCTCTGGTTAGACCGGTATTTAAGGTCGGGCATGTTACTTCAGCGTTATGGACACGATACCACACTGACCAAAGTAACCTTTGATACAGATAAATGGTGCGTTAAATTAATAATAGATGCTAGTTTTTGTAAATAAATGTCAGCAATTCTTTTCTGTATTACTTAACTAATTGCGTTCAATATACTATCAAATCCTTGTTGAAACACAATCTTGGTTCCTTTAGACTTCCTACTGTTTCTCTGTACTGTACAAAGCTGAGCAAAAGGTTCATTTTTTTATCCGTCTCTTCACATCATCTTCAGCGTCTTTCTCTTTGCTCAGTATACCACTTTTGTTCGTTTTCATGACTTGCAGTAAAGCGAATCGTGACGTACGTTCCCCAAACAATCTCCTTTGTTACCACCATGATTCGAGGCGAATAATATAGATTTATCTATAAACTATGCGATTTTTAACAAAAATGCAACTTCCTATTCAAATTCGAACAGAAAAATAATTGAGCGTGATGAATTGACTCCAGAAGAAGAAGAAAATTCAATTACAGCTCATTGTTATCTATATAGCAAAGTTCGCTTGTATTTCCTTTGACTTAACAACAAGATTTTACTAAACTTTCTTGTATTTACATTGGTTATATGTGTGTATGGGAGATTAGCAGATTGTCAGGATTTGAGTATAACAGTTATCACTCAATCTACTGATGAAAAGTGATCTTTCAATTACTTCGAAGTCGTCAGCAACAGTGTTGGTATATATCACTATCCTAATGAAAATCTGCAATAGATCCAGCAGAAGATCCAATACAGCAGTCGAAACATCGTAATTAAGTAAACGTAATAGACACAGTATAGGTCTATCTCTTTAAGAATTCGATAACATCATGAAGGCTATAAAATCCACTAAATATTTTGTAATTTACTTTTCGCGTGTTCACATGCGTGCGTGGGGGAGTGAAATAAACTGCGAACGTTATACTCGTGTTTACGTTTAGCATAACTCATTAATCACAAATGACAGTGAAGACTCATTATTCGTAAAAGATTCAACAGCACTGTGTTTAAAGCCAATGAAGGAGCACACTGTACCGCACATTTAATTAAAAACTGCTGTAGCACACATGTTAAACAATATGCCTACAGATACGGCCCATTTAATCCCTTCACATTATGTACTTTGCCAAATTAATACGGGTAATTCCGTTAACAAAGATCAACATTGCAATAATGTAGGATTTAAACACATACAAATAGTGGTTTAAAACTTATTTTGAACAATACAGTACACAAAAGCTAAGCAACAGCTGAACAGCTGGAAGCCAATCATCTGATGATCGACAGATGGTGAAGCCTGTGCCTAATCATGCTTACGGTGAAATCGTGATGGGATAGCTCTGCATTAACTTCAATGACGTCAAAAGAATCGGAAAAAAAGTAGTCTGTACATTGATCCGGCCTGTTTATCTCAACGCTTTTTTCTCAAACCACTATGAAAATTTTTAGTTCACTCTAATTCTTTTGTGTGCAGTACTAGCGAATTAAATGAAATGCTAGGACTAAAAGCTGTGAACCTTTCTAGCTTACCTGATTTTCTGTCTGAATAGTTTCCCTTAATCGAACACCCCTATGTGTCTGGTGCCAGTAATTCCCCTTTAACCCTCTTTCGTCTACTATACTGCGAGTGTAGTGCATTGACCAGTGGTTACACGGCGTTTATTCTTTTTAAAGTGGGTACAGGTTTTTTTATCTCTCTCTTTACCCCTTATCGCTACAGGCAAGAATGAATTGCGCGCAAGGGGCGAGAGAGAATCCAGCCGTGGTCTTTTGAAGGAACTATCCCAGTAAGTGATCCAGAAATACAAGGAAAATCTAAATCCGGTTGGCTGGAAATTCGCTGCACACCACACTCTATGAGTAATGTTTGCTGACTCAGCAGTGAAGATATTGTTTCTACATTTCTTAACTGTTTAATGCTACAGTCTACAAGTCGTAGGTAATTACACTTGAGATGGGGAAAATTAACTTGCTTTTCGAGATGAATTACTTTCTCGGAATTTCCCGTTATGCCCCAAAACCATACTTCACGTCCACAGTATACATTGCTTCACCGTAAATATAATGGACTGAAAATAGAGAACGCTGTTTCTCAAAATTAGTCAGATCTCATTGTTAATGAAGTGGGTAACATGGACCATTCAATATGCCAAGCGCCTGAAACTACCCTTTCCCTTCCTGACTTCACAATAACTAATAGAATCATTTACACAAGTTGTCCTAAAATATGTCGTATTACTGTGGTGGCTAGCTGTAGACATAATGACAACCTATAGCAAGCAAGCAATAATGCACTAAACTTGTCTGATACACAACAAATTATATAAAAGGAAATATTGCTATATGGTTCATCTAAGTGATGTTACTGTTGGTAGTAAAGAAATAAATTGATTACAATGTACTAGACCTGTTATAGCAATATTCTTTATTCCTTTGTTGAGCTACTCAGTGAGGAATATATGATATGGCGAGCGATCGAAAGATCGCTGATTCCGCAGATCGTTCCTCCCAGCCGAGGTCCACCCACCCAAACAGAAGTAGAAGCTTTTAGATGCGTTTTCGTGCCAAATAGTGTATCTTGACCCATCTATTGCGTAGAATATTTCAGCACGCATATTTTTTGATTACCTTTACGATTATACATAGACCAGTCGCAGAAATGGGAGTTCTGGTTACAAACAGTCAGACAGCTAGAAAAATGTTCATTCCGAACTGTTGAAAAATATATGAGACAGGTCCGAATTCTGGCGAACGGTCTATGCTTTCATTCACCGAGAGGCAAGACACAGGAAGGCACCTTGAAGCAAGTAGTATAACTCGTGGGCTTTCATTCATAAGAGACATCGGAACAGTTGCAGAATTTCATCCTTGCTATGCACAGTCAGATGTGGCATTACTGTTAATTACGCGCGAGTTTCTCCTATCCATTTTGAGCCCAAGAGCTTTTAGTCGTGGGATCATTGCCACTAACGAACTTGCTGGCATTACGTAGTAAGTGTAAGACTTGTCAGCAAAATTTTGAATCGCGACCGGTGCCTCAGTAACCAGCCGCAAACACAAAGGCAAGGTTTACAAACCAGCCGGTGAAATACCTTTCTTACATCTGTAGTAACCTTTTCTCCATAACGCGTGTCGTTTACATATGTGAACTAGTAGAAAATCCTGAACACTTCAATCTTAATGCTGACATACATAGCCATAATACTAGGAATAAATATAATATTCACAAGGATTACAAATCACTGTCAATTGTTCAGAAAGGGCTAAAATTTACTGGAGCTTCCTTATTCAAAGTATTACCAACAGAAATTAAATGTTATCTACAAAAACCCAACTACTTTAAGTCCAAACTGAAAGAGTTTCTGCTTCAGAACCCATTTTACTCTGTAAAAGAATTTTCTTCTTGGAATTTGGTAACTAAGAATGACTGATAAAATAGTATATATGGTGTATGGAAGGGGAAGGTGACAAAATTATCCACAATTACTAAAATGATATATGGTTTTTCTTTCTGTTGAAACTTGACAAATGAACTAATTACACTGTTTACAAAATTTCACTTATATATAGTAACTAACATGGGATAGCATGCACTCAAAAACTGCTGTGAAAAATTATCATATTAACAGGTTTTTAAGTAATTGACTGCTTATGAGTTGTTGGTAATATAATTGATATTGCTAATAGGTGTGTGTACTGTTCCACATAAATAGCAACTAACATAATATAATATGTAGTCACAAATTACAGTGAAACCTTACATGGTAACTGGTTGGTAAGAAAATAACTGGTTATTAGATGCTGGTAACAAGTGTATACACTGTTCCACATAATAAGTATTAATTAACTCGGGATTGTGTTTGTAGATTACAGGAGATATTGGTTATACTAATGGGTTGTTGCTAACTTGTTGTCAATATATAATAATATTATCAATTATATAGTAATATTGACATTACTAATAAGTGTATGTACTGTTCCACATCCCCGAGATTATTCTCACATGGGATCAAAGTGAACATATCTATCTATCTATCTATCTATCTATCTAACTGGAATAGCCAACAGCGTCTCACTGCAACATTGCACCCATTTAACAAAAGTCTCATAATTGAGAATCACTTTATTGTTTTATCGTAAATAAATTTAAAAAGAACATCTTAAAGACTTCCAATAAACGAAAAATAATAGTTTTGCGTATCTCGTTGCTTTCTCTTTAAATTCTATGTCATATTTATCTAAAGTCGTTTATCCAAATAAATGACTCATGAACAGTGTGCATGATGACAATAAATCCATTATAAAATTCTTAGTTAACTAACCGCAGTATTATCCTCCAACCTCAACGTCGTACTGTCTTACCTTTTATCCATCAATCATTCGTTGTTATGAGTATTTGTTTTATACCGTGACTCTCATCATTCTTCATGATAACCTAGTATCCTGCTTTTCGTTGTGTCTATGCACTTAGCAAATAAATCATATTTCATGATATTCCACGTTTTCATTTTGACATCACAGATGGATCTGTACATAGAATACATATATTTTGAGCTACGTGAATGTGGAAGTACCACGCAGTTAATACCTTCGTCCAGTGAAACACGCCATGCTTGTCTTATTAACAGCTTTCAGTTACTCCAGAAGTTGAATCTTAACTTATGGGGACCTTACAATGGCAAGTTTGTACCTCACACATTTACCCCTCAACAATAACAGGGTAGATTGTGCATTAAACGCGAAGAAAAACACGTTGAAACAGTCCGAACAAACTCATTTTCTCGGTCCCGCCATACCCTCCTGGTTAGCGAAAATAAAATGTTGCTAGCGGTATTGCACTTATGTGGTGAGCCTGTTCATTTCTGAATCCTCGCTGTGTAACAAGTTTATTAACTTCGTTATCCCGCTGCGACTGCATTCACAAAGCACTTGTATCTCCTTTGTACGCCAATGCTTGCCTAACTTGATTTAACAGGATGTTTCACTGCTTCAGAGCTTCCTCTCTTCAACCTTAACCTTCCTTTAGGCGGTTTGAAATACCTGAAGCCTTAATCGGCCATCTTACCTTCCTCTAACGTTTTATTCGCTTATATTCTGTTGTAAAGGCACCAATCTTCGTACTATGATATGAAAGAAGCCATTTCCATTTCTGTCAGGTCGTTATTTGTAAGATTCTGCATACACGGAAATAACAGCTAAAATTTCACTAATTACCTGTTCCCGGGAAACTGACTTATTTATTCATTACATTGTACCATTTTCTGATTTACTTTAGAACAGATACTAAAAATTTAAGATAAAAAAATGCATGACTGAATTAATATTTTTTACTGAAATACCCTAATTGTGATTATGATTGATACAGATTTATTATTAATTCGCTTAACAATTGATAGCTTGTAGCTGCATACCACAAATACAGATTTCTTTTAAATTCGAAAAACGTTTCGTCACAGGAATGTAGTGTTCCTGTATTAGTTATTCAAAGACACGCAGTTTATTTTGTAGCAAAATACCTGAGATAGCTGTACTGCAGCATTACACAAAATCTGCTATGCAATGAATATAAACTAGGCCTATACAATTATTGTGCTGACATTTAACCACAATTTCTTTTTTTATTAAGGAAATAAAAGATCTATTATACGAAATTTTTACTAAGTGTTCATTAAATATACCATTTGAATGGAAAACTGTATTTTTGGAGTACATTCGGTTCTTGAGAACTTACTATCTTCAATTATCTCGCTAAGCCCTGTACATGGGAGCACAGGCAAGACTGGAAATAAATGTTGATATTTAGCACTATGACAGATACAAGCTAAACGTTCACTTTTGATTGCTTAACACCTTTTGATGTAGCATGCAACAAAACTGTTGAGTGGTGCAGCGGTGTTGATATTGTTAACTAAGTTTGTAATTTCTCGTTTTTTTATAACTGTGTTATATAAATTGGTAATAAATTATATACCTGCATAGTACACCTGCTTGTATCAATCCAAGACACGTTCTTTAAGATTGATTGTTATATATCAAATAGCTACGGTTGCCAAGCGCTTTCAAAGCCCTACACAGTCATTAAGGATGATGACAGATTAATTTAATGAAAAACTTCTATTTGAAGTTTTCATGATAATCCACTATTTACTTGTTTGAAGGCTTGGTTTATTACTTCTTACAACGTTCGTTTAATTTCTTTAGACTGCAAAGTTATTTTTGAAAATTCTGGTTTTCAATGGTTTCACCAAATCGCTCCAGGCGAATGCCGGAATGGTTCCTTTTAAAGGCCATTGCCGAAAATCCTAGGTTCCTTGCCCCCAGTCATTTCCCGCCTCTAATGACCTCGACGTCGACATGGCGAAAAACTATAAGCAAAAAATAACAATAAAGCAAAAGAATAAGGTTAATGTGAGATGTAAACCGGTAGAACGAGTAAGAGAGAGGAATAGGAAAATGTTGAAGTTAAAACTCTGGAACGTTATAATTGGATGACGTCATTATCAGTGTGAGTATGATGAGCATACAGATTAGAGATAATTTCTTCTGAAGCCGATGAACTTGAAAAAAAAACATTTATGGGAAGTTGTTATAATCCATACAGTAAAACAATAATTTATCACTGCGACTAGTTCTTAAAATTAAAAGCCAGAATTGTAATTCAATTCCCGTGTATTCATTTTCGTTAAGAAAAGAGGGGAAAAGAAGCAAGGAAGAGAGACGAGAATTCTAACATGTTTGTTCATTGACTGCTGCACTCAGGCATGTTCATAGCATGTTCTTGGAAGAACGGACCAATACAGACAACACCTGTAGCAGTTCAGGCAATAAATGCTACTCGATATCAGGAAGAATTAACAAAGGTCGCAGTTAATGGATCCTGAATTAAGACATCGGAAGAACAGGTACTTCGACGGGAAAAAATACCCTACAATATATAGGTCATCAATTTCTTTTATTATATCCTCGAAGAAAGCTTTTATTTTTGTCAAGAATATGTTTAGTGTCCCCCCCCCCCCCCCAAAAAAAAAAAAAAAAGAATCAACAGCTTCTTGATCGCAAAGCTCAAACATAAACCGTCGACCAACTAGGCTCCCTAAAAAAATTTCATCTCAATTTCCATGTCTTATCTCGGTTCTATCAACATGCTTCTTAACGTTAGCTGTCTCAATGTTTTTCGAGCAACTTCCAACCAACATATCCTCTTCCGTCCCGAGGTATCATATATGATACCTCCAGGAATTATTTTTTACTCGGGCCACTGCCCAGCTGAACCTTTTCTGGCCTATCGTATCATCTACAACATACATCGCGCTTCTCACAGCTCATATGTTCTATCTTCTGCTTTTGGCAGCCCTGATTGGAAACTTGGGATTCTACAGCTGTACAACATGGCTCGTCGAAATGAAGGTAAAGACATATATTTTTTCCATTAAATAAAGTAACATGAAGCAGTAAAGTTGTGTGTGTAATTTTCCTGCTTGACTCCCGAGGTATCATATATATATGTACTATCTATAAAAAATTAATTATTGTATCCAAAAAAATTATGGTCATTCATTGTTAAGTAGCATTAACACAAAGTAAATAACACAATAGTAGTTCCCTTGCACTTTTATTATGAGCTCGGGACTGAAGAGGATATGAAAGCGACTGATAGTCTCATATCTACGACAACATAATTATATCATCGTTGTCTATAATAAAGGATGAGTACTTAAAGAATTCACATCTATCTCTGTGAAAGACTTTCATGTATCACAGGGACAAGCTATTGCTAAAATCTCCTGAAATTTTGGAAATAGCTAGTTTTTTCAGCTTCGGTGCGGCCGCTGACATTCAATTGTCAGGCTGCGTGCGCAGCTAATTGCAGGTCAGGCCGCGTGGGGGCTCTGTTTGTGTGATCTGTTTATGCACACTGACGCGTGCACACCTGTGTGTGTGTGCCTGTTTGCATACGAACGCTACACAAACGTTTTGGTTGTGAATTGATCTGTTTTGACGGACAACAGCTTTGATTCCTCAAGTGATGTAACCACTCAGAGAGTGGTTATTCCTAGAGAGTAAAATTATAAAAGTCGTTTTGTTTAGTGCATCAGCATTGTATGCTTAGCTGCTCATCTCATTCCTGTTATCGGTGCACGCGACCAATGTGCTTGCAGCAATGCAGTATTTCTCAACAATCAGTCACGAACGGTGGTGTTCTGGACCTCACAGACAAATTTGAACTAAATTCAATTCTTTGACTATGTGCCCTGTGGATGCGGCTTCGAACACCATGCCGTCCATCGACACTTAGATTATCCATGTTTTCAAAAAACCGTAACGTACAAATGCCGGAATTGTTCTCCAAAAAAAGGTCGTAGCGAAATCTATTCAATGAAGGCCTGATTAAGAAATATTTTTGCTTTTAGAACGACCATCTCATGTTGAGATAATCCTAAACCAATCCAGCTTTCCGGTTGCAAGCATTCATGTGGAATTTTGCGACATGAATCGTCTAAGGGATCTTCCATAAACTACGTGGCTTGGTCTAAGGGAAAGGGGGGAGGGGTTGTCTGGAAAGCACGCTGGGCTACGTGTGGTTGGGAGGGGGGGTTGTTTCCGAGCCAAGCCACGTAGTTTTTCAACCATATTATTTTCACAGATAAAATAAAGTACAGAGCACACAACAGCATGTGAAAATTATTTCCGTCATTTAATTATCTCTGTACGTAATTTATGATAGTCCAACAAGAATCAATAGGGAAAAAAAGCTACGTGTCACGCGGGGGATATAGATAAAAACGGTGTAGAACTATGGGGCGGGGAGGATTCACAGGAGGCCAAAATGGAGCTACGTCTATTCGTTCGTTACAACAGTACCATGCAGCACTTTCTTGCGTGACAAAATTCCGTCAGATTTGAATCGTTTATAACTTCGATACTAAAAAATCGCGAGCAACAGAGGTAGCTCAAGTCTTTTCGTTTTTGTCGCACCGGATGTGTTCGTCGCACGTGTGTAGGCGCTAGCAACGATTAACTTTCTGCAAAAATTGAAAATTTGTATTAAGTTGCAAATCTCAAAATCATTCACTGTGATTCATATGACTCTAGAATTTAGTCGGAATTACAGGAAACACCAATCACAGGAAAGGACGCATTAAAAGAAATTGAATGAGACTATAATATCCAGTTCCAAGTGAATGCGAAATATACGGCAGCGTTGAAGGAAATCGCATAAATGGTGCAAGATGCAGCGTATCAGTCAGGTGTACAGCGGCAGATGACTGGCCAGTCTCCTAACGATTCACGCGCAGACATCGTTGGAAAGCGGTAGACACATCATGAAGGTAGACCATACCATTGAAGCATCGTTAGGCGTGTGTGTATCGCCAGTATAGTGTGCTGCAGGAACGACGGCGGCTCAGTTCAGCGAGGGCGAACAGTGCTGCCATTTCTACGAACTTATCCGTAGATCTACGGACTTTTATAAAAAGTTAGGATTTTCGGATTTTGTTAAAATATCTACGGATTTTTGCTACCTGTTGATTTTCCTTATATTGGTGTTATGTTAAACTTTGTGCGTATAGTGTTAATGTATTACAGAATTGTTAATAATTGTTAATCCTTGCAACCACTCGTGTGAACGAACGACTGAAATAAAGCTTGTATTTTATTTGATTATAGATTTTATAGATCTTAAAAGGCCGTAATACAGAACTATCGCGCACTCTTTATGCACGGTGACAAGCTAGTTGGCACGGCTTGCAAAACAGTGCCTTCCGAGAAGTCTTAACCAATATCCCAGAGTCAAAGTGTTCGCAGTATTTAAAAATTCCTGTTACCGAAGATATGCTAAATTTAATGTCAACAAAGAAACCAGATAATGTATAGACCCCCCCCCCTTTCCCCAATAAAAAGAGTAGGCACAGATGCAGCAGCGACGAAAGTGACGATCTATAAAACATGTTCAGAGATATTTATATATATATTTTAAAGTCCTTGAAATAGAAAGAATTCTTAATTTTGATTCTCTCTTCAATAATTATTGTTTAGTCTTTTAGTTAGCGAGTCTCCGGATTTTTGTACCCAATCTATGGATATTTTAGCCGCTATTTACGGATATTCAAAGCCAAGAGCCTGGCAGCACTGCACTTGGCTTTGAATATCCGTAGATGACGGCTAAAATATCCATAGATTGGGTACAAAAATCCGGAGACTCGCTAACTGAATGACTGAAACAATAATTATTGAAGAGAGAGAGTCAAAAATTAAGATACCTTTTATTTCCAGGTCTTTAAAATTCGAAATACAATATAATATTCTGCATTGAAAGTAAGAAATATCTCTGAACAACCTAATTTATACATCGTCACTTTCATCACTGTGGTTGCTATGCGTACTTCTTTTTTTAAAATATTGTAACGAACGCGTCTTGCTACCGTTAGTTACATTAATAAACTATATGTTTATTAATTTTTTAATGGAGAATATTTTAGTTAGCTTGTGGTTGCTAAGCGGCTGGTCAGGAATGTCAGCTGGCCAGGTTCCTAGAACTGGCGGGCGAGTTTTGCTGGGGTGATGCGACGCTGGGAGAGGGGAGTATTGTATTGTGCTAGCCAGGTAGATTTACAGAGTGACGGAGAGGAATTTCTGTTTTCATGTGGCACGGAGGAATATTCGGTGCCGGCCGGAAAGGACGATCGGTCGATGTGCGTTAATTGAACTGTGCTGCCTGGAACGGGACATTAGCCACTTTGTTTGAGCGGATGTGCTCAGGCAAAGGATGTCCTGAGGAACTGTGCCACACTGTTCCGTAGCAGAGCAGAAAAATTCATCCAGTGTGTGTGGCCGACATTAAAATTCGGTAATTATATATCGCCATATGAAGGACATTGTGCTAGCTACAAGTGCAAGTTCATAGTATTGCCCAGCTACGACCCTGCAGATAAGAACTCTCACAGCCCGGAGCAATCATTTCTTTCAGAAGTGAACAGTCAAAATGTTGAATTTGTTTACTGCTTAATTTTGTGTATTTTATATAAAATACCCTGGCGCCCACAGAAGGCAACTGATTAATTTTAACTAATTTGTTGTATATGTCATGTCAGTAATTGAAATAAAACCATTTGTGATTTCTCATACAAAGTATTCACGCAAGTTCTACCCTTCATGATCATTCAATAAAATAATAACATTAATTACGATTTTAAATCAGGTAATGAGGTTAGAACGTTACAATATATATATATATATTCTTCGATATTTGTTAAGCCTTCTCGGGAGGAACTGCTTTGTAAGCCATACCAACTAGCGTGTCACCGTGCATAAAGAGTGCGCCGATAGTTCTGTATTACGGTCTTTTAAGATCTATAATCAAACAAATTATGAGTTCTATTTCAATATTTGGTTCACACGAGGGGTTGCAAGAAAACAATTCACAATTATTGGAAATTCTATAATGCATTTACACTATACACTCGAAGTTTAACAAAAAAAAAACAATGTATAAAAAAATCAACAAATAGAAAAACGTAGTAAAAATCCGTAGATATTTTAATAAAATCCGAAAATCCTAACTTTTTATCAAAATCCGTAGACCTACCGATAAATCCGTAGAATTGGCAGCACTGACGGATTCAGGATCAATCCAGAGCCTGTCGTGGTTATACGAGTGCTGATAGTTTGAGGCAGGTGAAACTTTCGTCTCTCTTAATGGCATTATTATAAAAAATGGTTTCGAAAACGCAAATTATCATTATATAGTAGTACTACTAGTAGTAGTAGGGTAGCTAATAGAGTTTCTCCCTCTCCCTACGTCGCGTCGGTCTTGTCCTGCTGGAAACGCGACAACGTGTATACCGCGTGTCCTTCCTATTTCTGTCTCTCTTCGTATAGTGTGGAGAGTGTCAACTTCTCCAATGACTTCAGTGCGAAAGAGTTAGTTTATGTGTGTGGTGTGTGCGATCTAGACAACGCTACAGACTAAACATTAAGCCGTTCGGATTACCGGAGACTTGTATTGATGGCGACTGAAGAGCTGTCCCGGTTTCAGACTTAATGTTCATGGTCGGCGATTCGGCCATGTCTGCTTCAATGAGCGGACACACTGGCAAACTAACATTGGAGTGCAGAGACATTTCGCTGAGATGAACACACATACTCGTGATGGTGAAGAAATCATCATAAAAGAAATTTTCCTATCCACCATAACATGATGAGTTAACTCTAAAAGGAGTAAGTTAGTATGCGTCAAATGCTACGAACAATTCTTCGAATAACAAATGTCATACATATCACATAACTGAAACCGTCCTTGCTAGGTCTATAGCAGCAGCTAAATAGTTTATCAGTGATTGAAACAAGGTTGCATCTGATATGCTCTGTAACGTAACGCGAGGGAAAGCAGTGAAATTTTGATGTGTAAGTGGAGATATTCCCGTAGTAGTGCCGCAATGTAATCTTCACAGGTGTGGTTAAAATACAACGTTTCGACAGCTGACTCTGCTGTCTTCAACAGGTGTTGTAAGCCTACTGTTACTGCGTCGACAGTCGAGGCAGTAACAACAGACCCATCTGTCGAAATATTGTATTTTCACTACGCAATCCGCGAAGATTATTACATTGCAATGAAGTTTGTCAGCATTAGTCAAATAATTACTTATAGATAATGTTTTTGTACATCAATATTTCTGCGGTTTTTAATAACTAGAGACAGAACAAATGTTATAGATGAAATTTTCTCAGGAAACTAGCCGAGTGAATAGGTTTATACTATAACACAACATTTCGGCGGTCATTACTCTGCCGCCATTGTTAAGTGACTGCTGCATATGGGTGATCGGGTTGCTTATATAACGTCGTGTTATACAGACTTACTCATACGGCTAGCTACCCGAGAAAATGTTATCTATATACAACGCCGAGAAAGCCTCAACTCTTACATAATACAAATGTTTTTTTAATGTATATGTGAATGTTCTTTCGGATCATTTAAGACCACGTTAAGCCTTTATTTGGGTTGAATTTGCTTTGGATGTGTACACATTCCTGTAGCAAGTAGGGGTACGAGCCCTACAGGGGATCTACAGTTTATCGTGGAACCCGAACTACAGAAACGTTCTGGCGTACTTCACATTACACAACAAGCTGTGCCTGAAGTGTAGGTCGGATTAAGCATATGAAAATCCCCGCCGAGATAGGGATTCGAACCGGGAACTTTCTGATCTCCAGTCAGACGCCTTAATCACTAAACCACCAGGCCGATATATATATATATATATGTTTTTAAATTATTTATCGTTGCACACATTTTGCCTTTCATCGAGATATCATCAGCAACGAATAATTTTCATTGGTCGTAGGAGTTTTGGTAGCAGGTGTTTAATACTTTTTTCACAAAACTTGTTGCATTAAGAACATCTTCTGTAATGCTACTTACATTATGATTAGGACAGATCGAAGTGATCAAATCTGTTCGGGTGGCTGAGGCAAGTGCTTTGGACACATAACGGTAGTGAAGCTGTCTGTAGAGGTCTCTGTTGCGATAGACATTCGCTCTTGTTACGAACAACTTTGAGGGAGGATTAAGCCTTTGTCTGTAGCCGGCTAATTAGAAAGCCGACCTCTCCGAGTTGGCCCACCGACTTTTTTGCGGAGTAGTCAATGCCAAGTTCGTTCTGTGATCGCATCCAATATTCCTGCATGTCCTCTGTCACACAGAGAACTTTTTATCATCTGCAGTAACCAACTGCATTATTCAACATGCAGTAGTCCTTGCCAAGCACCCTAGAGCTCCTTTCCACTTATGTACCGATGCTGTTAGTACGATTCCCAGATTACTTCTTATGCTATTTTAAGCAATAATTCCTTTATTTCTATCGGAATGAACAAACGATAAACAATAGTTTTAACGATTTTGTGTAACTAACCTTTTATGTTGCGGCTGGCGATCGATGTTAAGGGGGAACACTTTATTGCCAATCACACTGTCGACCAGCCTCTCTGTTAATTGGCGTCTTTATATCCACAGCCACTGAAAGGTTGTAAGCAGCAATGAACTTAGAAGTTTTTTTTTTTTTTTTTGATGAAGGCCAATTATATTATATTAAGTCTTAAATTTCTACAAATTTAATGTTCCATTTTATTTCTATTCTTTAAGTAGCATTAATTTTGAGTCTTTTCGATTTTTTACATTCGTCATTCCTTTTTTTTATTATGTTTCATCGATATATTTGCTACCAGCCACTTTTTGAATAAGTCCTTGTAAAAATCGTTCATTTTGCTTTGTGACGAAGATAATGACAATCATTAACGTCAGTAAAGAACAGAAAGTCGTATGGTGGCAGTAGTAAATTGTCTTGGAATGGAAAGGTCCTCTGCTCAAATATTGGTATTTGCTGAGGTTATGTAAGGCTTTTAATTTGTTTAACATATTTGACAAAACTTTCACTGTATACGAAAATTAGGCCATAACTATTACGTCGTTCGGATTCTACGTTGATCTTTAGGTCCTCTTTACCATGGAAACGGTAGAAAGAGTTTACGTAAGTGGTAAAGAACTGTGCCGCGAGATTATTATGACCACGATAAATTCGTGTTAAATCCAGAATTAACTTCTATTGCAAATCCTAAATATATGATTATGATTATAATAATTTCATCTACGGTTAATCTACATACGATCAGATATCACCTGCTAGTGATTGTGTACCGCGGGGAAATAAGAACATTATTTCTACAATGACAATAATAATCAAAAATAATAAGGTCCTTGAGAGATATAGTGTTTTATCTGGGAAAGCATTAAACTTTCCACAGACCATTCACCTCGACGATGAGAAAATTACGCCTCATGTTTATCTTGTGAACTTGTGATGCGGTGCTGATCAAATTCAGGAGATTGAGAATAAGCCAAGAAAAATAAATCTTCTCTTGCACGAAATGGAAACTGTATTTAATCTACTTAGACGGAGACGAGCTATAGCTCTGTAACACTTACACAGCAGTAAAAGAATCCGGAAAGTCAAGCACTGGAGAGCATCCGCCACTGATGACGCATTATCTAGCGCAGAAATTTGCGGAGGATCCAAGACGATAACAACTATTAACACCGTCCCTCTACATTACTCATCACAAAGCCTCCCAATATAAAGGTACTAAACACAGATCCTCCTGGTTGGGCTTCACGCTCCCTCCCTTCATGTTACCAAATTCCACGGAACATTACATGTTACTTTACTCCCGTCACCAAGAACTTTTGAGAAATACAGAAAAAAAAAATCCTTAAACTCAAATTCAGTATTGTCGGTGACTTTCGGATTTATTTCACTTCCTGATTTACTTTTCTCGAAAACGGTATGGTTTCATTTTTCATTTTTTTAAAGTATCACGATTGGGTTGAAGAAATTGTCCACCTCTTCCTATTCTGACCTAATCTCGTCATGACAGCATCTCTATTACCAACCAACTTCCCCAATTAGCTTTTCTATTTATACTATTCATTGTTTTCCAGCTCACAGTGAATGTATATGTCACATTTCAAATTCTACTACCAAAAAACAATTTAGGTTACAGGAATAACATTCACGTGTAAACTAAGCCAATAATTGTAACGAAACAACGTCTTCACTTATGTTTTCATTATAAGTGTCTGGCCTCATTTCGTCTATCACAGGTAAAAGTGGATATTGTTTAACTGCTCTTATCTAGGTAGCATGTACGAAAATAAACCTCTGTGTTTCCGTCCGAGACAGCTAGTAGAAGTGTCAGGATGAGCGGGATGAACCGGAGGAGGTTCCAGAAGGCTCTAAAACAAAATGGACAGAGAATAAATATGGGACGCTCGCGAGCCGAGGTAAACATCGGCGACAGAGGTTGGGTTGAACGATGAGGCAATAGGTTGCAGAGGACAGTCGCGGTAGTTGAGCCGAACGCGGTGGAATGTCGACGAGACGCAGCGTACAGTTGATAGATGCCACCACGAAAGGGACGAGAAGCAATATCAGTTACAAGCTTTAAGAGACACCTCGCTGTCAGTGGTCGCGGAGCATTTAGCAGACGACAGCTACATTTCGGATGGGATACAGCTAGGGTTTTCAGATGGCCGGGAATGTCCCGGAATTTTGTATCTGCTCCCATGTCCAGGAATTAAGCGCTACTGTCCGGGAATTCCCGTATTACAGTTTTTTCTCAAACTTAAGATACCACGGTGGCCATGCCGCGCTCGCAGCGGGAGGTAGAGGAGCGCTCCACCTTACCGAAGACCAGAGACAATATATATGTACTGTTCAATTATAACATAGTGATTTTCAACCAAAGTTGAATTAATAATCTTTTATATATATATATATATATATATGTGTGTGTTATATAGCATAGTTTTTCCCTAAAATACAACTTTTTTAAATTAATTTGAATATTTGTTCACTCCTTAAGCATACAATTAAAATACCTTTTTAATACCATAAATTTACCGGAAATTATAATCCTGTATCACTAAAAAGACCTTTTTAACACCAGAAATGTCTCGGAATTATAATCCTGTATCTGGCAACCCTAGATACAGCTGAGCAATTTGAAGCAGGTACGCAGTTTTAAGTGAAAGGTGGATAGTTAGACTGATGGAGAGAGCTTCTCTTCCAACGCGCCTGTTTACTGAACGTTCGTAATGTATTGAAAAAGTTTGTGATGTAGTTTGGCAGAGCAGCTGTAATGAAAGGAACTTATCAACCAAACTATTTGTTTTTGAAGCATATGGAACACCAAACGTCTATCAAATATTTGGTAGTTTTGGTAGTTTTTCTTTCTGCTCCTCCCTGTCATCAATCTCTCAGCTGGATTGATGCAGGCAACTGTTTATATCCTCAGCTAATCTCTAAGTCTGGAGTTGTGTAAATCCCGTCCAACTATTCTGACTACGGTTTACCGTGGTTTCCCGAAGTCAATTTAGGCGAATGCTGAGATTGTACAGTCGGGGACACAATTCGCGAGACCCCTCGCCTTTCAATTATGCTTCGTTCTAGACACGAATACCGTATGGGACAGCATAACTGGTAGGTGGTACACTAAATTCATGACAAAATAGACCTGAAAAAAACGAGCCAGCGCAGCATGAAACTCGCAGACGCTTAGAGGCAAAGTTCGGAGTTCTAAAGTTAAAATAACCACGAATATCACCATTTTAGTAATAATAATTATTGAAATAACCAAATATATTGATTATAGAGGAATGATAAAAAAATTCGTAATTTTGATAAACATTATGTATTTTTCCCCTCGAATTAACAATTGGCAATTCGCTAGCGTACGCAATTATATGAAGAATCCCTAAACCAATAAGAGAGCTTTAAAGGAATTTGTTACATTTTCTAGCACTGCAGCGTTATAGAACTGTGTGTGACAAATACACGCAAAGCTTGAGGGTAAGTAGAAAGATCATTTACGAAAGAACTCTAAAGGTAAACTAAGTCACGAAATACAAATAAAAAATTAAAAGTTCGGAATATTAACACCTTAATTTTGTTTTCACCATAACGTATTTAGAAGGTAACCTTAACTTGATCGCAGTAGGAACAGTTTTAGTAGTAATAATAATAATTAATAACAGTAAATAAATATACAAATTCGTCTGTGAATTAGCGGTTCCACATTTTAAATCTGAAGATAGAAGCAGGAAAACATTCATAACACTCTTTGTTTCTATCTAACACTGATACTTCTATAAAATTTTCTGTCAAAAATTACTTCTTGCCTTCCAAGCCCGATGGGTTGTAGGTAAAACTGTTGCCTGGCATTCGGGAGAACGCGAATTCAAACTCCGTCGGGCTCCAATTTCAGTATTGCATTGTATTCGTAAATCTCTCCAGCTGAACTCAGGAAAAGTTCCTTCAAAAGGCCGTGGCTGAAATTCTTACCCCATCACAGTTTCCAATACTATCAGTATATCAGGGTTCACAGCACATTGACTTCGAGAAATGAAGAAGTAGGAAAAAAAAAAAAAAATACGCGGTGCGTATGTGGTAACACTCTAATCCGGTTTTCGGGAGATCGTGCGTTCGAATCCCCATCTGGCCATCCAGGTAAGCGTTTTAGATGGTTTCCCCAAATCACTCTAGGCGAATGCCGGGATGGTTCCTTCAAAAGGCCATCGCAGAATTCCTTCCCATTACTTGCCCCCTAGTCCTTTCCTGCCTCTAATGACCTGAAATGAGATGTGAAGCTAGAAGCAAAAAGTAATTTCTCAAATAAATAAAGTATTTACTTCTCTGTGGTGTGGATTGGCCCTTTTCCTTGTTGAATTTATTTTTTTCAACGGCCGAACATGGTAGCAAAGGGGCTAGAGTGCTTTTTCCACATGTGTAAAGTCTCTATTTCGGTGTTGTTTTAGAGCTGGTCGACGTCGAAATCATTGTAGAGGAAAAAGGACTGGGGCCATGTTCGGGAAGGAATTCAGCCATGGCCATTTCACGGAGTCATCCCGGCACTCACGTAGTGATTTCGGTTAATCATGAAATATCATAATTCGGATGGATACACGAAGGTTTGAATTCCTGTCCTACAAAATGGGATGGCTTGAGCGTTACCGGGATTCTCGGTCACTGGTGCGATTCCGGTCAGGGGCATGGGTGTTAAAGTAGGTGTTGTTGTATGTCTTGTGTCGTATTTCAACTGTATGAGCAAAAGTCACTTGGAAATACATCAGTACACAGGATAATCACAACAAACGGCTTAATTTGATGAATGGCTATCGGGAGAAAAGCCATTAAAAATTTAAAGGCAATTTTATTGAACCAAAAGGCAACGGATCGTCTACAAAAATATCTCATAGGTCCATCTCATCTCACAAAAAATATTCTAACTAGTAACATGGCCGAGTTCTAAAAAATGTATAAGCATAAAATATTTGGAAAGTATGCGGACTGTAGTGAAGCTCTTTAGTACACAGGGAGGGGTAATTAATTTCAGTTGAGTGTATAGGATTTAATCTCTTTATCACTAAGCGTGTTCATTCGTGCAGGCTCAAGGAAATTACAGTTCAGACGCAAGAAGGAAGTAACCGATCTGACAAACGTTTCAAGGAAGTATTTATTTACCAGTGGCTCCAAGGAAGTGAAGAACACTTGTTCAGTAGAGTTAGCTCTAATAAGATTTGTGAATATGACCATCCGTACTCGAAAAATGCCCCTTAAAGTTATTACGAGCACCTACAAATACAGTGACATCCATTTGCCGAAAGTAACAGAAACAACTTCATATAAAATATTATTAAGATTACTTGATCATAGTTAGAGGATTGATGAAAATGTTGAAAAGTAACATTGAACTAATATGTATTAGTCACTAAAAATTTCTGAGAATTATTTCTCGTGGATTTTGACATTAGAATGCTCTTACTGCATCTTGTAAAGTTCTACTTGCACTATTTGATTACAAAATGTATTAATAAATGTTCCATAACTATGGCGCTTTGTCCTATTTTTTTTTAAAGTTAAAAAATAAACTTGAAGTGCACGTTATTGAAAATTGACCTGCCTTGATTTGTTGATCTAATTATTTTTTTAACTTCGGTGCCTTTAACCATTTAGCCTCCTACAATTTATATTTTTCGGACTATTGTGTCAGCCTTTGTTAAGATAATGTGGCACACTATTGTGAAGTCAACACAAGACGAACACTACACTCATCAAAAGCAACCATATGGAAGAACGGACTTGAATCGGTGATCTTTACAATGCGATGACAGTGTTCTAGCCCCTACACTGCTAGCGCCAGCTTAAATATCTTGGTCGGGACTCTATCGAAGGAATTTGTGAATGTGTATGCGGTCGTGGTCTGCTAACACGGGAGACAATTCCGTAGGCCCATAGAACAAGGAAATTATCAGACATTTCAGTCATGCGATTTTCCTCATCCTCGTTCAACCAAATTGCTTATATCCGTGCCGCGGCGCATATTTCGCCTGGGAAACGGCGTATCCGAACACAATCATCGACCTAATATAGAAAAAAGACGATTTATTCGACCAGGCGAAACATTCTCGTTGATCCAATATCCAATCTCGATGATCTCGTACCCAATGTAATCGTAATTGGCAATGTTCTTGGGTCAACATGGGAATGTCCGTTGCGACACCTGATGTTTAACGATGTGAGCTTAATGGTGTGCTCCAAAACACTTGTGGCCGCACCATCATTGAATTTTGCAGTAAGACTGCCACAGATTGACCGCAGTCTTGTATTACGGTAGCTTCCCACGGGCCGTGGTTTTGTAGGCTGCGCCCGAACAACTCACAAATACCGTGTCAATTGATGATACCGACTGGGCGTAGGATAGAGCCGCACCATCGCCAGTACCACAGGCCGCAAGAGATTACTCTCTTCCCGTTGATAGCTGGCGCGGAGCGGCCGGCTATATCACGGACCGTGGAAAGCCACCATTGCATAGCGGGCAAGCCCCCGACCTCCACGTTCTGTGATGAGTCGTGGACGTCCACCACCTTGTTGCCTATTCGTGGCTTCACCCTCCTTCAACCACTTTTCACAGATTCTTATTACACATAACCAGCCTCGCCGTTTCTAAGATGCTTATTCCAAGGAACCGACCCATAGCAATGAAACCTTTTTCGCTTGTGTAAGTGGATTTCACCAACTGCCACACGTATCGTCGATAGATGACTTCTATTGTGTCTCTTCTCCGCTTTTACTGCATGACGTACCCGTAACATTCCACGACGGTTTTCAATCTCGCGGTGGGCGGGGTCGTAATGTTGTGATTCATCAGTTATGGGCTTCATGTAGTCTTCCTGCGAAAAATTTGCCGTCAACAGTTCCCTCCAATAACAATTTAAGCAGACCCAACATAATATCTCTCTGATATAAATTCTTCGCGGGTTTCCTGCCGGATTACATTTTCTGTTGACGAGCTTTCAGCGACTTGCACTGCCGCCATCATCATCGGCAGTGCAAGTCGCCGAAAGCTCGTCAACAGAAAATGTAATCCGGCAGCAAAACCGTGAAGAATTTATATCAAAGATACGCCGGGAAAGACTTATCTCTCATATAATATCTCTCTTTTTTGTGAGGCTTGTCCAGAAGCTTCTTTCTTACTCCATCATTTCCAAAACTTGTTTACTTGGTACTGTAATTTGCACATTTTAAATGGTTCAGATTCCTTTTTTTATGGAATTCTTATATATCATGTATCGCTTTAATTAAGTGCCTTTCTGCAAACATTGTTATGAGTCTTATTTTGACATCTAAGTCATCACTTGATAATACAAGATTTAATATAAGATTTCTATTGTTGAGAATGTCTCTTTTTGTTTGTTCTACTGTGCCTGTGATATATTTCTTCCTTCTGCCGTGAATTGTAATTTCGTTTATTACGTAATGAAGGAAATAGAAACATTTAAATCTCATGAAGACTTTAAATACATTAAAGAAACATTGTAAAGCAGAACTCACAATATATGTCAATATAACCTGAAAGTTAAGAAAAATTCTGAAGCCCACTATTCAGCCTTTTGAAATTTGTATAAAACGGAATGGAAAATGTGGCGTGCAATGTTGACCACGTATATCTGGAAGGCTGTTTGAGTAAACGCTCTGTAAGCGGGAATTGCTTTGTCAGTACCTGCTTTATATTCCCTCTGCACAGACATTTTGCTAAACTGACAGGTCTGCAGTCTACCTGTATTCGCGCCGTTGTACGTTATGCACACACTGGCGATATTATGGCAGAAAATTGTATATTGTTAGATTGCTGGGGGGGATGCAACTGACTATTCTCGGAAGTTGTGTAATGCATAACCACAATTTCGTATTAAGAAAAGATACTTTCTGCAATTTTAATTGATTTTGGCTTTCCTTACGCCTTCCGTATTATCTCTTTATTGAATTTTTTTATACTGCTATTAAAATAATTTGCGGGAAAAACAAAAAGACAAATTTTGCTGTTTGTCTGGCATGTCTTAACTCTAGGGAATTTATTACCTCCATTCTTGCAAAATTCATTTAAGCATCTGTTTCCTGCTTCGATGGCTTTTCAGAGAGACTTTGCGTAAAATTTCTTTTATAAACAGCTAGTTAGGGGCGTTTCATTCTTTATCATTAAATCCATATAACAACGTAACTAGATTGCCAGTGACCGTGTTTTCCATATGGTCAAGAATCTAGAATTGTTCTCAGTTAACAGGCAGATACAGGTAGATAAATAGCAAGATCTGTATGTTTTCAGTCGCAGATCATGATCGCTTGACCTGACCTGACTGAAATACGAACTTGACCTGTATTTGACCCTGAAGGTTTGCTTTGCAAAATTTTAAGAATTTCTGTTGAGTCTTAAGGGACTTAACAATCGATTCTGATTTATTTCGTGCAGTCTACTACCAAAAGCGAAATGTATGAATAACTGTATACCATACATTCCATATTCGCTGATACAGTCAAGATGTCCTGGGTATGGAAAGGTAGTCATTTCCAGTTCCGACGTTAACTTAATTTTCTAAGATATTCGTTGAAATACAAACGATATTGAATAAATCAGACAAACCGTTCGCAGACAGAACTGATACACACACAACTACATCACATCACACTGAAATTGATGATAATTTAGCATGTGACTACATACAGTCCATACAAGAAGTTTGTAATTTGTAAGTTAAACACGAGTAAAAGCATAATAACAAATATAGGAAAAAGTGTTCAGATATTTACATAATTGCTGATACAATCTAATTGATTGAAGCTTAACACTCTGTATTTTCCCCCCTGACTTTGTAGACGTCCAGGTCATTAGAGACGGGAAATGACTGGAGGCAAGGAAGGGAATGAATCAGGCTATTGACTTTTGATTGAATCATCCCGGCATTCGCCTGTAGCGATTTGAGGAAAAACATGGAAAACCCAACTCTGGATGGCCGGATGGGGATTCGAACCAGCGCCCTCCTGAATGCGAGGCCAGAGTTCCAGAGCGTTACCGCTCAGCCGCCAAGCTCGGTGCTTTGTGTGGAAGGCAAGTATTCAACAACATTTGTTCTTAGGATCCTTAACGTTTATTCCTCAGGGGAAAAAAAAGTATATCCAGTTCCATTTTGATTTCGAGTTAAAGAGTCATATGTCCATAAAACCAACTATTCAATAATTCATATTAACCATCTTGATTCTCTTATCTCTGACATCTTAGGTTTATCGTAATTCTTCAAGGCACCCAATTTCCGACAAAATTCAGTCTGTGTTCACATGATGATATTCCTAATATTGTGTGATTACAATAAAAATGTTGTCGGTCGACGGATGACATTAACCTGCCGGCATGCGATAGGTTGATATATTATCTGGACTAATAAAATTCGTACAGCATAATAATGTCGTGTGGTCTTAATTACCTAGTGACAGAATTTCTTACCGGCAACGCAGTCCATCTCTGTCGTTGTGGTGGAGGGGTTTGAGTCCCGCAGGTGACACTGCAGCACGTAGGCTGGCTGAGTGGTTATTCATGGATCGTCTGTCTGTTCTGATATCAACTAACCTGGCCGATATCGACTTCTTTTTTTCTTGATGTTTCTTGTTGCCTAAAGGTGCGTTCCCACGGCGCGTCCCTCGGCGCGTGGTTGTGGACGCCTTTCATCTTTTCCGCATATGCTAGCAGGGATGGCGCGCCTCGACCCACCGCCAGGTGGTAAAAGATGAAAGGCGCGTACTGCCACACCGCGTACCATGGGAATGCGGCTTAGGATGACGATCTTCTTGTTTCCTACGCCAGATAATCTCGTGTAAAGCAGAATTATCAAAACTGCTTGGAATAGCCAGAGACTGGAGGCACCGGTTGATTACACCCGGAAAGGCATTTTGGGAATGTTCTCCTTGGTACCTTAAACCAGTCCACCTCCTGCGATTCACTTGAGGGGAATGAAATATATATATATAATATACCTGATTTCTATTGTTGAACATCCGTGACCATAACAAGGGTAAACCTGACCCTCTGTATTACTCTGTCAATTCTCTACAGAGAAAGCATACATCAACTGGTATCTCTAGATCTTCCATATGATTCTCGAAATCCAATTCAGTTCATTCTGATACTGTCCACTCAATACCAAAGGAAATGATGCGGATGAATAATGTAAAAACTCCAACTGAAGTATAAATATTTGATCTGCATATCAATCACAGAGGTGCATAAAATCATTCATTAACGTAGTCACAATACAAATGATAAATATAGATAAACGTTGGTCATAGCACGTTAGTCAGTCGCCTTCCCAAGAGAAGAATCACAACAAACGAGTACTCCAGATATAAACGCCAATATTCGGACACTATCGGTGTAAAACAGATAGTTGGCGAAGAAGCTAAGACCGCAGTAGTGATAATGTCGCGTGGCCCAAGAAAACGGTTGATTGGTTCACGTGATAAGAGGTACTTTAAACTTTGAAACACTGTATTTTTACAAGTTGCAGAAGACAAAAAACGATTGCCATGAGGGTGAGAGATTATTACTATTCGCCACGGGGGAATAGTCTGCCCACCACAATGGGTTGAAAAACCACCACTACTCTTCGTGGAGGACAAGTCTCGTCTACGCGGGTGACTGTCGAGTGCAGTAGTCACACTCTTCTTCCGACTGTGAAAGGATGCGGACGACGCAGTCAGCTGTTCATGTCCGCTGACTGCAGATCAACTTCGTAGTTGATTTTATAGATTTAGCGGGAGACGACGCAGTCTCCAACGCCTGCTTCACGAGTTTGAAGCTTGGTTTAATGGGAGCGCGACTACCTGTGTTAGCTAATCAGAACTGGAGTAACAAAATTCTTCAAAAAAAAAAAAAAACAGCAATTTCTAAAACGGTACAAGGCACAACGAATGCACATACTATATTCCGTGTTCAATCATGTCACCAAGGTTTTGTAACTCCCTGAGGTAAAGATAAGAGCTAGCCAATCAAGCAAATTATATGCACTCATAATTTACATGGTGTAAATTCACTGTGGTTAAATTTAAATATGATCATGTAACACGAGTAGCATGAGTGTGCCACGATAGTAAACGACTGGCACGGATACATATTTCGGCAATCTCTTAACTATCATCTAGCGCAGGGGTGGCCAATCCACATGATCTTGCGGGCCGCTTTGGAAAAATGCATCATAACTCCGCGGGCCGCATATAAAATTATATATCCCCATATTAGATTTAAGCCACTATAAACATTTTTTGCAGTTAAAATTGAAACATAATCAGTTTTTTTACTCTTATTCTTACATGTAAACATAAATAATTTAATAATAATTATACTAACAATGTCATATATTCGGCAGAATATTATTTTAAAATTAAAGTTAATTTTTTATCATAATTTCGATAGTTATTTTTTTAATTATATTGATGCACAAATAATGTATTTTTTTAATACATTGGTTCTCACTACGATGGCCACTATAAAATAAATATATTTTCTAAAAGTGTGATGAATATCGCGGGCCGGATATATGTTCAAGGCGGGTCGCGGATTGGCCACTAGGGTATAGGTTTTAGAATTTGTTGCTACATCGGTTAGTTGGGATCTTAATTTCCGTATCTGCATCATATTTGCAGAGACAGAATTTTCGTAACACGTAATTACAAAGCTTCAATTGAACGTATCTCACGGCAACATTGACCTGTCTTCCTTACTTTAAGCGTTCCCTAACATCTCTGAGATTCTGACAGGGCGTAAATTTTCTAATTTTTTTAATTTTATATCTTTATCACTATATATATATATAACAGTTAGAATAACTTTTGCCTTATCCGTAACCGGAAACCCACAGACTGAGCTGTACTCGGATCCCAGTTGGTCGATTGTTAATGTTTCATCCATCGGTCTGAACCGAAGAGGATTGCTTTGTTTGTGCTACACAGGCAGGAACTTGCATCCATAATCATTAACATTCTAATTAACTGCTGCATCTACACACCCGCATCTCGTCCATACACATGTCCCACTTTTGGTACTGTTATGATTATCAACAACCTACGCACTTCAGCAACTGGTAAACAGCAACAAAAACAGAAAGTTACTTTTATACTTAACACAATAAAGCAAAATGGCGCAGCAGAAACTATATATACGTAACTTTATTGCTAACTAGAAAGGAAAAATAATGTATTTAAAGTAAAAGATAATATATGAAGTAATATCTTAGTCGTGTACATTTAAATGCGTCTCATTCAATTTTAATTTTTGTTTCATATTATAGTTTTCTTCTTTTTGGGTATTCTTCAACCTTTATTTGCTAAATATATATTTTATTTTTAGGACTGCACTAATTCTAATGCAAATATTCAAAATCTTTGAACACCGTTCTTTCGAAAGAAACAAACAAAGAAACAATTATGTAATTACTAATCGGTGCAATTTCGTACCGCGTTCACCTGATATGAATTAAAGACATGTAAAGAAAGCTAAAGAATCCTAAGCCGTAACTATGATATTTATCAGGAAAATCGTTGAAGTTTTCAATTTTAAACTATCAAGAAAAGATGATCTACTCTAAATGCAGAATGTACTGAACTATAATCTGTTATACTATCTGCGATAGTTATAAATATTTCTTACTCACCATTTTTATTTTATTTTATTGCGTTCGTTGCAACCGACTCTTTTCTCTGGGCTGAACACTGTTTATTAAGAGTTCTTGTTTCACAATTTGGCGACGCTTTTTCCCTAACCTTACTCGGCTGATTAGCTTACACACGCACATCTGCATCTGGGACCAGCAGCGTGATTCAGGAATTTGAACAAACGTAATCAGAACCTATTACTGACATCAGAGCACCATGTCGTAACGGCTTTCTTTTTAACACTTTTCGGACCAGATCCGACAAGACTACATGACATCAACATGTTCATTCGTAGTGGAATTTTTTTTTTTTCGTATTTAACAGGCCTGAGTAATGACTCGAATTCCTTTAGGATAATACCTGTATTTATTTACTAATCTTTATTTCAGATCGCGATACCTGTTAATGTCAATAGTAATTATTTAATATGCAAATTCGTATTAGTCAGAACTAGCATTTTCTTCCTGATTCACCCGCAGGGACTTTGGTGTGTGTAGTAATGTGTTTTCCTTGTGTTTTTCTTCCAGTAGTAAACCAAAAATGTTTTTGATTTAGTATTGTACCCTTTACTGGAAGCTAAAGTTTACAATTTCGTTACACGTACAGGAACCTTAATTCTTAATGTAATCGTTTGTTTACAGTTTTCTGTGTACTACAATATACTACGTTTCAGATAACTGAAGATATAAATATCTTAAGTCATGTAGTTAAAAACAATACTAACAGAATCCAAAGGTTGGATTGTTTATCCGTGTTGTAACGTGATGTAGTGTTGTAGGGTTCTTGTGAGATATAATCTAATCTGTGATATCTGTATGTTCTCGGTATGCTAGAATTGTTATTTCTTGCGCCTTTGCACGGTCACGTAGAATTATAAGATAGACCCCAAGTTTCAAGCTAGGCCATAAGCTTTCAAACTGCTTTTGTAGCTTTTGCGTGATACCTGGAAATGGGCAGACAGGTGTAGCACGCTTGAAGATTTATAATAGTATGGAAAATACGTTGAGGCCCTTTACACCACAATTAATTCTAAATTTTTCTATTCGATAACGACGGATTTCAGAATAGTCTCACATTTCCCCCACAAAAATTAGAAATTCCGCACAAAAATACATTTAGCATACAAATCTAGTTAATTCCATTCACAAAGATATGGTGACACTTTAAATCTTCCTGTGGAAATTTCATAGCTACTAAACATTCTACAATAACAACTGACTGTGCTGCATACATAATTCAATGACCCATTTCATTTCCTCGCAGATTCCTACTTGTCCTTATGAAACGAAGAACCTAACTGGCAACCGTGAAAAAACAGTGAAAGAAGCAATAATTAGGTTTATAAATTTTACTGTGGATGTTTATCAGACGGGCAATGAGTCAGACAAGCTGTGTACAAAACCACTGCACGCTTCCAGTATAGACAGAGAAGAATTTTATAACGGTTGTGCTTCGGGAACAAGCAATTGACTACCTTTAACTTTACTTCCGTTAAACGAATTCAGTAAACAATTAATTCATTTTTCCATAATGTCTGATGTTCGCAATAACAAGTGCTGTATTTCGATCTTTTAATTAATAGAGTAACGAAGTTATCTCTGTGTGCTGTTTGAAAAGAGAGGGTGTTCAGATGAATGCAGACTTCAGTAGCCCTTCCACCGTAGCTCCGATCAAAGTTATTCGTGTGTTGACACTTCAGCCAGGTAATCCCGCCAGCAGCGAAAATGAACGAAGCAAACGAAATAAAGTGAGGTGACGCGCCGGAGAGCTGTTGTGCCGTTGGCAGGCCTGAATAATGAGAGCGTGCAGTGGCCGAACGGTGTAGCGTGTTATCTTTCACGCGGGAATGAACACATCCGCTGGCCCGGAATTTACATAAATTTAAATAGCAAATATACACTGCGATCTTCATCATGCCACGTCCCGTCCTGATGGTGCAGCGACAAATTTGATGACAGCACCGACGAAGGAGTGAGTAAGTTGCTGACTTACCCGATAAAAAGGCACGAAACGATACTGCACCAACTTTTCAGCGCTCAAATCATGGAGCGAGCAGCTTATGTAATATTCATGTGACGCTTCTCGTTAATAAGAGAATAAACACCGGCCACAACACTTTCTTATTGTGATAATGCTTGTAGGATTATTACCGTCATAGGCAAATTGAGATGATAATTAGTACAGCTAGCATTTTATTTCAACCATACATTAGAGTGGAAAAGTTCTTTTTTGTAAATAAAGGTATCGGGGACTGGAACAAATTACCAAGATTTAAATTAGGTGCACGTGGAATTGCCACTGGTGCAAGCATCCCGTAGCAATCAATAATAATAAAAGACCCTTTGCTAATGATGTCTCTCACGCATTACGCTGCTCGGCCATATTCGGCGGGCCGATTACGTCCGATAACTCCCGATGATGCCCGAAGATGATTTCGCTCTCTGTCCGTAAATATCCTTACAGCAAGTTTTGAATGAAGGGTATCTATTTATGTTTTCTAACGGTATAATATGTGTTTCCTTTAAATTAAAGTTAGAAACAGCCATTAAGTATTTTTTTAAATCTTAACAACTCAGAAAATTAATACAATACGATACGTAAGTTATCGGGAAGCGTGTTAATAAAATACGAAAACAGAAAATCATTATTTTAAAATTATTCTTTCCTTAAAACTTTTACAGAATAAATAAATAGCAATTAATAATGGTAATAAAATGATAAAATCCGAGAACCAATACCAACACCCCATAAGAAGTTTTGTAATCGCCATCATCATCACCATCATCACTAGACGTTTCCGCCTTTGCGGGTCGTCCAGCACATCATTTTCCACGTCTGGCGGTCATTCCAAGATTTTTCTCCACCACTTTCCTCTCAACGACTCCCATAGCCGCTGCATCTTTCTTCACTTGGTCCATCCATGTTGCCCGAGGTCTTCCAACTGGTCTCCCCTTCCCGCTATTCAGCAGTGCTACCTTCGGTATCCTTTCCTCCTCAATCATCATAACATGCCCAAGCCACTCCAGTCTTTTCCTTGTTAACGTCTCTTCTAATGCTTCCACTTATAGTCTTTCCCTGATGTTTTCATTTCTGATTTTATCTTTCTTCGTGACATTCTCTATCGCTCTCAGAAACCTCATCTCTGCCGACTGCAATCTGCTAATATCTCTCTTTGTCCAAGTCCACGTTTCACAGCCATAGGACAGTATGGGCTGGTAATACTTTATAGATCAGAATTTTGGCTTCCTTCCCTGTGTTCCACCTCCAGATTACATCCTTCACCTGATGATACAATTGCCCACTCTTCTTTACTCTCTGACCTATTCTTCCTTTTGTAATACAGAAAATTATGAAATTGCCTAAACAGCAGTAAAAATTCAGAATTTTATTGTCATGCCAAATTGCTCACCAGCCTTGACTTGGGCAGGTGAGACATGTAGTGATCAAGGTGCAATATGTAATCTGATTACAATTTCAGACGATTTTCTCTAATCATTAACGTCAATTCTGTTATCGTTTTTTGCTTAAAAATAAACATTTCTTTGGCACAATGCCCTGCCCCTATTACCGAAAGTTTGCGTTATTCTCGAAGATATGGCAACAGTAATTTTAATTCTTCACAGAAGAATTTGGTGACTTGTTATTTAAAACATAAATGTGAAATAAAGGCCGTTGCCTCTCATAGTGCACCCATTTTGGCTCAAATCGGCCACTTTAATGTGCTCTTACCAACCAAGGGCACATAGATACAAATCATATTCTCGCAGGAAATCGGCTATTGGATACCCTAAGCATTAATTCATTTGTTAGAAGATGATGCGATAGTTTATGGCTGTTGTAGTTAACATAGCAATATAAGAAGCTTACTGCAGCGATTGGCGTGATTCCATCCGGAAATTGCAGTGCTTTCTGTCCGTGAAGGCTTATCTAATATCGGTTGAACTGTCACTGTTCTATTTCCAGTTCAAACTTCAGTGGAACAAGCTCCCACAGTCTTTTTAAATATTTGAAAGATAAATGATTTCTTTATGTAAATAAAAGGCATCAGCTTCTATTAATAACTATTTCCAGCGAACAGCAATAATTGCAACGGAAGGAAAGAACCTGTTACCGATCCAGAGTATCTTTCGGGATAGATATCAACGTGAATCTCAATTATTTTTTTTTTTTTTTTTTTTATCTCCTTCTGTGTGAAGAAATTATGTGTTTTCAATCAGTATAAACGATTTTGTAATTAGTCCTACCTAAGCTTCGCTCTGTAGGTGTAAATTAATACAATGAGTATTTTATGACTAATGCTCAGTATCAGCAAGGGAGAATGATATCATACACAACGTGGCATGCTGTCACCTTGTAACTACACTGTTGCACTACAAACATGAAAATTTTGTCTCTATTCCTTGTTGCTGTTGTTTTTTGTAGGCAGCCATTGACGCGGAGTTGTGCATACACACTTAACATAAATTTATTGCAAAGATCAAGAGTTTGATTGACAATTTTAACCCTATACAGGGATTCATATTCACTGCTTCCCCGCGTGCCAGGTCTGGTTGGGTTGATTACGCATACACTAGTTTTACTCTCCCAAGTATGTTTACCAAGTTTTATCAAATCCGCTACAGGCATTTCCGGAATTAAAACAAACCTAATTTCACCCGAACCGTACGCATAAAGGGGTGGTTTGGAGTTGTTTTACCCGTACACTATTTATATTCGTCCGATAAGAAACATGTGAATGAATTTTCATTAAACTGGCACCAGTCATTTCTGGAAATAACCTAACATCGTCTTACACCCACTATACCTACAGAGGGAAGTAGATTTTTAATTAAGTCATCCAATGAGAAACATGTATCATCCGTCATAAAAATCGCACAAGGGTCTTTCATTGAACCAAAAGTCGATTGACCCACACTCTGCCTAGATAAGGAGAGGCTGGGATTCAATTACCCCAACAGTTTTTTAAGTCTCCCAATGAGAAACATCTGTAACACGTTTCATCAAATTTAAACCAGCCATTTCCGGAATTAAGCCAAACGTTGATTCACCCACACTCTACCTAGAAAGGGGTGGATTTAAGCTGATTTACTCGTACTGTACTTTTAGTCGTTCAGTGAGGAATACAGTATGTTTATCAAGTTTCATACAATTCATGCCAGCCATTTCAGAACGTGTTGTGTTGAACGGTGTGATACGGAATGTCAGTCGCCATTCTAGTACAGGCTGCATTTCAACATAACTATAACATCCGCTAATGTTGCTGATCGAAAATCCAAACATGTACCGTTCGCTCATTTGTAAGGAATGTGTCTGTTTGACTCAGCATCACGCAGAAATATCAGATATTGGAGGGATTTTTTTTTTTTTTTTTTACACTTTTAAAAGCTTTAGGTTCCAGTTAAAATTTGATGTATATCTTAAGAATCTTCGCCAACTAAAGCTGGAGTGGGTAAGTAAAGTATGTTCTAAACTTCATCATTTTTTGACAATCCTGAAAACTGCTGAATCGATTTTGATTTTTCACAGTATCAAACATTAGAATTTGACTTCAGGTCTTAGGTATATCTATTATACTGCTTCATCTGGAGCTCAAAATTAAAATCAGCCACTCATTTACAGTTGAATATCAAGTACCCAGAATTATTTTCCTAAACTGCTTTTATTGTTACCACTAAACACTTAATTAACAGCTCATGCGTAATATTTTTATCAAGTGTGTAAGTTTATTGTAATGATGGAGTGTTGAGTGTTTAGAATTTCATTTACTACCCCGGCTCCTTGAATCGTAGAAACATAAGAAGTACGACATATTTTAAGTCTGATCCTAAGTTTTAAAACGTTAAATCCCCATCGAAATCTGTTCAGTAGTTTTTTCGTGTTTCTGAAACTTATGTAGACGGGTTTCAAACTGAAGAACACAGCATCTTACTGCATTTCTTGCAAACGGTTTCGTGTGTACATCATTTGAACGTCAGTTACCATCAAATATTTCTGCTTGGGTAACATTTCTCCTAAAAACCGCTTATATTGGAAGCAATTCTTGGTCTTAGTTCCGAAGAGCCATACCTAGAGAGCAAATGTCCAACGAAACTTGAAATTACAAAAGACATGTAAGAAAAACCGGACTCTAAACTGTCCTTCGTCACCTACCAGAACCATTATATCTTCTAAGAGCAAAACAAAAGTGAGAAACTAAATCGTTCACCAGTCAACACGAAATACATTTCTCCTCCTCACTTGAATCTAATTATGTGTAATGTCTGTCGCTATGTGAGATTATATTCTAACGCAAACACAGAGGAAAGGAAAACTCTAAGATTACAATTGTAGTGATGTGAATCACCTTTCAGTATACAAATACAGCTGGCAACGGCAGGTTGCTGTCTAAATTTTTTATTTAGGAAACAATGGACATGATGCCACTAAAGTAGAAAAAACTACGCCATGAGGCAAGAAGAAGACCAGTTAAATCAGACCTCTAAACAAAGTAGGTAACTTGATATTTAGTAATAAATAACGTATATTCGTTACCTTGAAAACGGGTTACCACCATTATGGACTTACTGGGGAAAAAATAATCATCTTTATTGAGCTCAGAAATTTTTTTTAAAGTTTAGGTATTCTGTTGAGAACTCATTTGCAACTCTCACGTTATATAAAAGCAGGTCATAATGGGTGATACATCATGAAACTTTTCTGGACTATCTGAAAGCACTCAACACTGCGTGATATCGCGGACTTAAAAAAGAAATACGCCATGGTCCGTATATCAGAGATAATGTGTACCTTGAGCAAGACGTATTATCACGCTTTAAGTCGTAATATACGGAAAATAAACACGAAAATGTCAAATGGGTGTGAAACAACTTGATTAACTACAACACTCTTTCACAGATTATCTTATATTAGTTTCATGTTTAGATATTTCCTTTTTTCTACGTTTCGTTTTAGTAGTTATCAGTATGTTGAGGCATTAGAGAATATCCAAAGAAAATACTCTTTGCTATTCACCACACAAGACGCTCAAGTTTACATCGCGATGACATATTTGTACCATTCCACCAATGTAACATTCATCAATCTACATGTAAAAAAAGCGTATTAACCGGTATCTTACCTCGAAATACAAAAACTTGTCTAGTCTATATCAAATGAAAGCTAACTGTATTATGCTAAATGCGCCCAGCATTATGCTACCTGTTTTGATGTACTATCACAAGATTATTTCTGAAATTAATATCACATCTTTTCGTTCAATTACATAACTTTTAAGCTCCATTATGCAAAACTTTCACGTTTAAAGCACTAGTGCGAATTTTTTGCATTATGTAAGTTATTATTTTCTAAATATGACTCTTTTCCGGCTTTTAAACATTCGTCATTGGTATAGTAATTAACAACCTTTCTCTCGTATTTCTCATTTCATATCTTTATAATTCATTATTCCCTTGACTACAGCAATAAATCTTACAGAGTTATCTTACATCCTCAACAAGCTGTGGATAACTCTATGGGAACAGTCATCGGTAGCCAATAAACATCTAGTTCAAGTCCCTTCAGTGCGATTACAAGGATTTGATCTACCCCGGCGACAATGGAGAACCATCAATGGGATTCGAACAGTGAGAAGCAGATATGGTTACTTATTACACAAATTGGGTTGGGTGGTTCTGCAAATTGTGACTGAGGAGCCATCTTTCAGTCAATTCATCACACCGTTTCTGACTGTTCTCTTCCAGCCTGCAAGGCAACAATAGCGGACATAAACGATTCCGATCAGTGCGTTTGATTCGGGGGCTATCTGGATGAGATACTCAAAGACAAAAAGAACACCAGCTAAAGTTCTCGACCAATACAATGACAAGGAAAGGGCTGCAGTTTGTTGATTCGCCATGACATCGGAAGAGGGAGAGAAACAAGAGATGACCAGCGGATGAAGGTTCTGGTTTCCCGTTAGATCGAGACGCCTGTTCGGGCTTGGTGGACATTGGTTGAGAATAATGGTGGTATGTGCTTATAACGAAAAGGGAATGAACTGTTGATGTTAATTTCTCGATTGAGTGTTTATAATGGTTTTCATGTGTATGTTTTAATAAAGTTTAGTTGAGAAAAAAATGGATCAAAATACTAGACCTAGAGATATAATATTGTACGAGCTTGTGGTTTGCACATTTGACCACACATTTTATATATCTTGCTAAATATCATACGATAAATAAATAATAATAATTCCCTTGACCGCCTTGTTTTATACATTAGCAAACTGCTCCTGCAGTGTGAGTTAAGGTTTGTTCTCCGGATGTCTGTAGTCAGTGTTTGCAGCGTGTACGCAGCGTCCCAGTGGACCAAGCGGTTAAAACCTCTTAGCAGCGAAAAACGAACTTCGGCCTCGTAATCTGGCGAACGAGATTGACTTTCCACGCGCGCTGATTGAAATTCTCTGGCGTCAAATTTGAGGCAGAGGAGGGGCAGGCGTATGAGAGCGTTACTGTGTTAGGGAGTCAACGAGGGCGGAATGTCGCTACCAACCATAATTTTAAATTACCTGCCTGCCAGAGGAGACAGCAAGCCTGGCTACAAGGTAATGAAGCAGGATATCGCCCATCTTAACAGTTAATTTGATTGTGACGTCTCGGACAGCCACATAAATTAATGAATTAATCTCCAGTGAAAAAACAGAACATAAAAATCTTTGTTCTGTCCTCGCATTCTGGAAAAAGTAGGTTTCAGTCCCCATCCTGCGATCCAGATTTTGGTTTTACGTCTTTTCCAAAATCACTCCAGGTGAATGTTGCGATGATTCTTTTAAAATGCCATAGCCAAAGTCCCTACTGTTTGTATGATGTCTAGATCTCGAATAAAATAATAATGATGTATTTCCCTGAGGTGTAACTTTTCTTTAACTCGAAAAGCATCATTTATGCATCCATAGCGGTAGTAGGTTATCGGATTCAGTTCAAATTCGGTTTTGTACAACCTGAAATACAATATCTATCCTTCAAATATTGGTATTTTTATCTGATTTAGTCTGCATTGGACAACAATTGTATTTATTCTTCCATGGTACAAAAATCAATACACAATTTATAAACTTCCATATAGCAGTCCTCATTTATGATATTTTTTGCTTCTTTCCTATTTAGTTCAGTCTCTCAAAACGTGAAAACTTCTCTATTTTCCAATTTGTCTTGCCTTGATTTGACTAATTTCTTTATTCCTTGGAGTCAGTCGATCCATATTTCTCTCAGTATTCTTTGGAGTAGTACCTTGTCTCCAATCACTTTTATACATATTGTTATATTACATTAAATATATTACCAACATAGGTTTATCTTATACATCATGAAAAATAGGAGTGTAAAACGGTCCTTGACCACAATCCTTTTCCGTCTCTAATGACCTCGACGTCGACAAGGCATAAAGTTACTAAGGAAAAAAAACAAAAAAACCTTTCACAAATACCACGAGCAAAATAATAGAAAACTTGAACTTTTCACTTAAAAAATGGCCCAATTTACCCTACATTCAGTTTCGTTAAAATCATTTTAGTTTTCCATCAACACATTAATCTCTCCGATTATTTTGTTACTTGCTTTTGAGTATCTAGGTGTATTTTTACAATAGTATGTTTACATTAAGAAACAGGCGTATATCATAATTATTCTGGAGGTCTAGAATGACAGTCAGGCCACAGAGTTTTCAATTTGTCAACGCAGTCCACGTCCGTCATGTCCGTCTAATCCATAGCTTAACGTGGAATGTGTATTTGGAACGTTAATACCGTATTTCACTCTCACAAATTAAGCTTTGCTACAGACAAAGTACAAATTAAATAACTTGATCATTCTCATTTACCAAACGGCTATATATTACACTTAATGTAGTGCGGTAATTAAATGGAAACCCGAAACTTCGACGGCATTCAAATAGAAGACAATACTGAGTATCAAGAACATACGTATATGTTTCCCTATTTTCCTACTCAAAAGTTAAACTAACAAAATTGTGAAGTACTGGAAGCAGCAATAATGGGAATGGACTACTGCAGTAAGTACAGTGTTCTGTCCTGTGGAAGGTGCGAGAAGAGTCATACAAGGACCGATACCGAGATACGGTGTCCAGTTCCTTCCTTCGTGTGCGTAACTGTTGAACGTTTGTTGGTAAATTTGATAACAGTTATTAATATTGTGTGACCGAGCGTGGTGGTGTAACAGCTAGCGTTCTGGCCTCGCATTCGGGAGGACGGCGGTTCGAATCCCCGTCCGGGCATCCAGATTTGGGTTTTCCATGGTTTCCCAAATCACTCCAGGCAAATTCCAGGATGCTTCCTTCAAAAGGCCATGGCCGAATTCCTTCCCGTTCCTTGTCTTCAGTTCCATCCCGCCTATAATGACCTTAGCCGTCGAAGAGGCGTAAAGCAAAAAGTAAAAAAAAAAAGGGAGTGACAGAGTTTAGATGCTCTGATGCAATATTCACAGTAGACTACAAGGCTGAAATAAGACTTGGCTGTACGCTACAAGTCACTAATACCATAGCCAGTGCCCATAACTAAAAACAAATTGCGTGTAGGTAAACATGAAGCTTCAGCCCAATAAGACAACTTATAACTCCATGTGTCATTACAAGGATTCTGAGGAAGCAAATCTCTTGCAAATGGCATTACAGAAAAAGGTATAACGTTCCGACCGCATCGTCTAGATTTGGATTTGCCACGAATTAATCTTGAGTCCGTCTCAACAAGATCATCTCTGAAGTAATTCTGTGTCATTTGCGTTGAGGGAAGATGTACACTGTTACTTACAGCTAGTAAAAATAATTAAAAGAATTAGCATTTAAATGAAAGACTTTCCGAAAGGTAACTATTTGTAGATAAACTAATGAAGGTACAGTACATGAAAACTGATTACAGCACTTGAAGAAATAAAATAAGTAACTCTAAAAGATGCAATAACCTAGGTTGGAATCTTTTCCTAGTGTACAAGAGGAGGAAATGGGAAATATGGGCCATCACCAAAGTTTTCTGCCTCATCCAAAATATATTTATTTCTTCATGATCGATGAATTACTCCTTTGTAACTAAAATGCTAACGCGCACTTTAATAAAGAGTGTGAGCGATGATTCCCCGTTGTTGACATTAAAGACATCATGCAACAAACATAGAACCAACCACAACCTTATTACGTTCACGATAGTGTGTGTTTTCTTAAGCTTCAAATTTCAAGATGGTTACAAAATATATATCCAGACGATAATTAAAGAACTCAATCTGGAGAGCCAATAAACAGTTACAGGAATGTGGAAAAAGGCCAGCATATGAATTTATCGAAAAAAAAATTTACATAGGTATTTGGGAAACTAACAAGGTCTGAGATGAGTAGAAATTATATTGCATACACACACTACACAAAAATTGGGATGATACAAATACGACAATTACAAACAAATTTATCTGTAACCGGAAATATAAAACCTTAACGAAAACATTATTAATCCGTTTGGAAGAACAAATTGATCATCAGCAAAGTTAATATCAAGGAAGATTCAGAAAAGCACGGTACCGCTTAAAACAAATTATTAATTTAATATTAATCATCATATATCACTGTCTTAGAAACAAGAGTTTTGTAACAAACTATAAAGTTTTTTAGCAACAAAAAAAAAACATACGATTCTATTGATACAGACACTCTTCGAGATCAAGAATTTTAGCGCGATGAGAAACTTTGGCAAATATTAAACACATAGCGTCAAAAGTAATTTCGAGTATTCTGTAACCGTTCCCAGGAAACCACAGCTGGTTTATTTTAATGAATAGTTCAATCAGCGCTGGGTTGCAGGTAATGGTGAACTTTTCCTGACAATTGGAGCGTGCGGTTTATTTCACACTGACACCCGCCTAATTACTTGCCTCAGTTCGCTAAACCTGAGCAAGGACGGAGCATCAGCACTAAAGCTACCACACCACAGTGCTGCCCCCAAGGACTCTAGTTGGCGGTGCCTTAAGTCCATTCATTCCCCTTTGTAGCTTCGGATATCACATTTACTTCACCCTAACCGAATTGCAAAACGTGGTTTCCGCTGGGCCGTATCGAGTTAAGCCCGGCAGGCGTCATAACCCAATTCCGTATTTCCTGCAAGGCAGAGTAAGAGCCGCCAAAAAAGTAGGAACCAGCCACGTTCTCTCAGTATTTGCCACACACAGGCTTAGCAAATTTTCAACGCAGAGAAATTCCTACATCACTTCTATTAAACTGATCATTCATACATAACCTTCTGTCGTAGCAGC
Source organism: Vandiemenella viatica (assembly GCA_031002005.1). Taxonomy (NCBI): domain Eukaryota; kingdom Metazoa; phylum Arthropoda; class Insecta; order Orthoptera; family Morabidae; genus Vandiemenella; species Vandiemenella viatica. The sequence continues at coordinate 287,520,444 of CM061920.1, forward strand.
TAAAATTATTAATAGTCTTAATACCCAATTTACCCTTCTATCTACATTAATATTAATAATACCAGGAATAGAATTGTAATAGAATAAAAATTAGTAAGGATAAATATGAATACATCATATATTTTTATCCTTACGCTCTTCGACGTCGTGGTCATTAGCGGCGGGAAAGGACTGGTGGCAAGAAACGTGAAGCAATTCGGCCATGGATTTTTTAAGAAAACACCCCGTCATTCACATGTAGTTAATTCGGGAAATCATTGAGAACTGAAATGAAGATGGCCGGACGGGGATTAGAACACGCGTCTTCTCGAATGCGAGACCAAAGCGTTAGCGCTCAACCACCACACTCGGTAATTACGATAGAATTGTGGTTAATTGCAATGAAGCTTAGGCCACGATGTCAATTTCAATAATTTTTTAAATGTTAAATTCTTTTGAATTGGAATATAATACAATTTTATAAAAATTATAATAAAAAGGAATGAGAATAACATAAGGAATACTGATCTTAGAATAAAAAGTAGGCTTTGATTGAATGTGAGAATGGGCCAGAGGATGTGGAACAGTTGTTGTTATTGTTAATTCTAAAGTCGATAGCATAAATACAAATATTTTTGAAGCAAGTGAACTTTTAATCCGATGAAGTATTCATTTGATTGATGTTTTACGCGTTTGTGATAGTGAATCAAATGCTTGATTCATAAATAACCAAATGCCGTATATATCATTACTTTTTAAGTTAAAACCGTTTCCTTTACCCATACCATACTAACATTAAAAAGCCTCTTCCTTTAAACATGCAAAGCCCGAGTCTAAAATTCTTTTACATACTAAAATGATTTATGCAGAGACACTTTGTCACTATAGGATTAAAATAGTTAGCATACTGTAAAGAACTTCCTATTTACCACGAAAATACTCTGAACATAGACAATACGGAAAAAATGCGTTATTGTTATTGAATAGGGTGTTAGTTGTATTTGTAGGCGTTATATTTATTTCTATTTAAATTACTATGTACAATATAGTAAATACACTGAACATAGACAATACGGGAAAAAATGCATTATTGTTATTGAATAGGGTGTTAGTTGTATTTGTAGACATTATATTTATTTCTATTGAAATGACTATGTATATATGTTAATATAGTAAATGAATTGTATGAGATAAGAAATAGTTATATTGAGTTAAGAATATTAACCATACCTATTTATAAAAATACACTTCTGTAATTTTCAGATTAACAGAATAAAATCGTATCACGTTAATCTTATAACTAGGTGTATGTTTGTGCCACAATGTCGAAAATAGTAATCAGAGTTATAATAGAAAAGGTTTGTACAAAATTATACCAGTTAAGTTGTCTGCAAACTGTCTTACTGTTGAAGGCTATTCCGAAACTGACTTAATTAAAAGAAATCAATTTTGATCAATTTCAGATCTCAGTAGCTTTGGTCTAACTACCTTAATTTAGTGGATGTTGTAGTTTATAATATTAGAAAAAAGTTATAAATATATTTTTAGATGTTCCTTTTTTTTAGTTTAATATCCATTTTAAATAAATTACAGGCAAGAGAAAAGTGAAAAGCAAAAATATTAAAACAAAAATAAACATAACAGGTGAAACGAAGTATTAAAGGAAATAAAACAATGATCAATAAAGACAAAAGAAAATGAAAAAGCTGCATTCTATATTGGAAGATGGACTCGGTTTTTTATTAGTAATCGAAAATATTTCTATTTCTTTAGTGTTTGTAATCGTATCTAATAATACGATGTGATTTTTTAAAATGAAAAATGGAACGATGTAGATAATCGGAGGGTATAATCATTCAATGACTGATTACAAAAGTAGAACTATCAATTTCATTCTTATGTTTGTTTAAAAGTGTTCTTGTGCGTGTCTGAACGCAGCGATGAGAATAGTTGACTGACTATATGATAGTAAAAAACGGGCGGGGTGAAACCCGGTGCCAGCCAAATCACACATTCTTTCCATATATTACCTGATGATTATGAATTGCGTGTCACGAACTGTACTGCCTAGCCATAAAAGTGAAGCACCAAGAAGGAGAGGAGGAAACTAAATGATACTTCACGGGATAAGAGAGTCCTTCACAGTGATCACTCAATATCTGACGCAGCTCACGCTCCATATACACCCTACCAGGCCTAGCAACAACACTAATGCACCCTGGTGGCCGTTCTACCTGTCACAGAGAATTGCAACTGTAATCACTTACATACCACAGTTCACGTTTAGCTACGGTCGCATACAGATCTAGTCTAGCAGCTACGAGAGTGCTTCCTTGTTTACGTGTGTGTCGGTAGTGAAGTGAGTCTACAGCGGAGCGAGTGGCCATAGCGCCAAGTGAGTGTATCGGCGACAACAAGTTATAGTGAGACACAACATCCGAACCCAAAAGTAGTTGTTAAAACAAGTGTAAAGGAATTTAAGTGCACGTCAGAACAGCTACAGCTCGTCGGCAGCGGCGCAGCGTGTAAAGGAGTCACAATGGCGGAATCTAGTGGTGGCGTGACAGCCAAAACAACTGGCGATAAGCAAGATTTATTTAACTACCTATCAGAACAAGAGATGTCGGAGTCTACAAAAAAGAAGATGGAAGAATCTACCTTGGACAGTGAAGAAGAAGGGAAATATTACCTCAGAAAGAAGCGTAAAGCCTCGGAGAGAAGAGGTGTACCTAAGGTAAATAAAGAAGAACCAACGACGTCAGAAACATTACTTAACTCGAATATGGAACAGATTACAAAGCAGATGACAACATCGCAGCAGCCACCATACCAAACCCCAGAAATAGCGGGTAAGACAAAAAGTGACCAACTTAACCCCGTGACCACAAGCGAAGGCGGGGATAAAGGCAAGCCAACTTCCCCACATCAACGTATCAGACTATATGGCCGTCAATCACAAGCACCTTATGTAGTCACAATTGAGCCAAAGATGAATGGCATTATGCCTCACCCAATTCAACTAGGCAAAATATTTTATAACAAAGTTAACGGACTGCAGAGGATGAACCAACAGGGTAAAAACCGGATGATGCTGGAATTCGCAATGGCGGAGGCAGCAAACAGCTTCGTGGAAAACATCGACTTCTTACAGTCACTGGGATTAAAAGCATATATCCCTGCCAGCAGGGTCGAATCCAAAGGTGTTATTAAATTTGTTCCCACAGACCTCAACGAAGAAGAACTACTTAGAAACATTAAATCAACTGCTCCATTAGTAGGGGTAAGACGATTTATCAAAAAAATACGGCTGGATGGAAAAGTTGAAACAAAACCTCTACAAACGGTTCTACTTACATTCGAAAGCCAATTTTTACCGGATGAAGTGGAGATCTTCTACCTAAGATTTAAGGTGACACCATATGTCTACCCCGTGACGCAATGTTTCAAGTGCCAAAGATATTGGCACATATCTACCAATTGCAGAAGCAAAGAGAGATGCCCCAAATGTGGTGAGGAACATAATGCTTCCAATTGTCATAATGAGACTACCAAATGTGTCAACTGTGGGGGTGAGCACAAGGCGACTGACAAGGCGTGTCCAATTAGAAAACAACAAGAGGAGCTGAAGCAGAAACAGGCGCTGGGTAGCAAAATAGTAATGGGAGGAGGATACGAACACAAGTCAACCGACTTCCCCCCCTTACAGTCTAAAACCTACAGCGCAGCAGCAACTGAAGAAAAGACAATTACTAACAGGGAATTACCTCAAATAAGGACAGTGCCAGAAAGAATAGAAACAAATGCGGTCCAGAGGGCGGAGCCACCTCCTAAGGAACTGAATATTGAATGTATTAGCACCATAGTGAAAATTGTGATCAAAACCATCATGCAACAGTTAAAAGGAAATCTACCCAAGGAAATTATACAAAAAATTCAGGAAGAAGCCACCAGCAACATCATGCAAGAAATTAAGGAAATGGGAGCGAGTGATACTACAATGGAGATAGGTAACATAACTGATAATGGATAGAAAGTCGAAATTCACAACAGAATGCCAGAAGCCTGCTACCTAAATGGAATGACCTACAGAGAGCAATAGAGGAGCACGCTCCACACGTTATACTGATTACCGAAACATGGTTACGTAGGGACACTAATGTAAAGCATAGAAACTACAATATCTACAGAAGAGATAGGGGCAATGGTTTCGGTGGAGTTGCTATCTTTGTGAGAAACGATGTTACTAGCGACATCAGAAACATAGTGGAGCCCAGCAATGGCATAGAGGTTCTCTCAGTTGACCTGAAACACAGAGCGCCCCTGGAGAATGTGACTGTAATATACAAGCCGCCTCAAATCAACACTAGAGAAGAAGACTGGGATGCTATATTCAACCAGTTACCACCTAAAAGTCTTGTTGGAGGGGACTTCAATGCACACCACCCGATGTGGCAGGCAGGACAGACGGACCCCCAGGGCGAAGAACTCGCGTCAGCCATAACGTCGTCTTCACTTACTGTGCTGAACAACAAACACGGAACGAGACTCGGGACTCCACACCAAAGAAACTAGTCACCCGACATTTCTCTGATATCGGCATGCATGATGACCAGGACCAAGTGGGAGATACTACAGGATACATTAGGAAGTGACCATCTGGTACTAAAAATATCATTGGATTCCACCATGGGCCCGAAGACTATTCCAGCAAAGAGGCGCTGGAATTGTAACAAAGCCAATTGGATCCAATATCAAGAAAGAATCGACTCGCGAATAGCGCATTCATACACAGATACAAATGACCCACAACAACGATACAATGACCTGGAAGCCATAATAAGTAAATCTGCAGAAGAAAGCATCCCAGAATATAAAATAAGTGAAAGAAGTAAGATCATCAGAAAACCCTGGTGGACTACCGAATGCTCCAGAGCAATTGCAAGACGACGCCTGGCTACAAAAATGTACAGAAAAGATCCAACTATCCAAAACTTCATGTTACTCAGACAGACAACAGCAGAAACTAGAAATACGATCAGGAAAACGAAGAGACAAGGATGGAGAGATTTCTGCTCTACAATCAAACATGGCATTTCGTCGCAGGAAATGTGGGCGAAAATGAGATGGTTTAACGGAAAGCAGCCTTTACCTAACAACTTATACTCCGATGATAGTCTCGCAGAACAATTCATAGAACTGACTGCACCGGCATATGTACCGACAGATTTAGAATGAAACGCAGTTCATGAGACCAATGAAAACTGCAACAGAACGGAAGACCCATTCTTCAGCATGAACGAACTCGAATGTGCCATAAAGAAGAAGGATACGGTTCCAGGAGACGATAGGATAACATACTCCATGATCAACAACCTTCCGCAAATAGCCAAGCAAAAAATCTTAAATATCTTCAACGACATGATAAACACATCATACGTCCCTGAGCAGTGGAGAAGCATTGTAATCGTGCCCGTATTAAAGCCGAACAGGAACAGGATCGACGCCTCCTCTTACAGACCCATAACTTTAGTGCCTTGCCTAGCTAAACTAATGTGCACGATGATCAAGAATACGATGGAATGGCACATAGAACACCATCGAAGGCTCGATCCTCGAACTATGGGATTCCGCAAGGGTTTCGGTACGATAGACATCGTTAGTACGCTGGTCACCGACATCCAGTTGAGCTACGGCAGAAATAATTACCATGCAGCAGCATTCCTAGACATAAAAGATGCTTATAACAATCTCCAGATTGACATCCTACGAGAAACAATGATAGAGATAGAGCTTCCCAACAAATTGACAAACTGGTGCTGCAATTATCTCTCACGTAGAGTGAATATTATTCAAACAGCAGAAGGGAAGAGAATCGTCCGACATGTCTACCAGGGCATTCCACAGGGCGATCCAATGAGTCCGACCCTCTTCAACATCTACTCGACCAAGGTACGCAACGGCTTACCAGCTATGGTGAATTTCCTTCAATATGCGGACGATTTTGTAATATATGTCTCACATCCAGATAAAGAAAAAGCCAGATCGATCCTAGAAGCGGCAATAAGAGTAATCCTGGAAAATCTGAGACAGATAGGGCTTGATCTAACAATCAAAAAATGCAAAATATGCATATTCACACATAGGCACTTCCAAGAAAATGACTTCAAAATAACTGTTAACGGTATACTTATAGATCAGGTGAAAGAGGTGAAATTCCTTGGAATATGGCTGGACGCCAAGCTCACGTGGCGCAAACATATATCAGAGCTGAGGGCGTCCTCCCTACTGCTAATAAATGTGCTAAAAGTTCTCGCATCATTGACTTGGGGAGCTGATCCGCGGCTAGTCCGCAATATATACTTCAGCGTGGTAAGAAGCAGACTCGATTATGGCGGGATGCCCTATGATAACGCTAGCAAAACTCTACTAAAGAAACTGGACACCGTTCAAGCAGCTGCTATAAGGATAATTGGTGGATTTATCAAGACTACTCCGATAGAAGCGATGGAAGCGGAAACAGTAATTCCTCCCCTATACCTACGAAGGAAAAAGATAGGACTAAACTTTTGGTTAAAAGTATGCTCTAAAAAAGACCACATTCTGGTAAAGAAAATACAGATATTAGCTCACGAGATGCAAAGAAAACCACCAAACCTTCACAAGACGCCGAGACTTATAAACTACTGGAAATCAACAAACCAATGGAAGATCCACAAAAACGAAATCAACGACCTATATTCGGAGATCGAACCATGGCAAAAAGCGGATTTATCCACTCGTGTGCATCCAACCATTACTCTAAAGATGACAGCGAAGAAATTCTGCACATCAGAAGAAGCGATTCAAAATACGATGGAAATCTTAAACACTAGATGGAATGGCTGGTCGCAGATATACACAGATGGAGCGAAGGTGGGAGAGGAGGCCTGTGCGGCCGCCTATGCGTACCCGGCGAGCAACATCGTAGAGGCATACCGCCTGCCGAACCAATTCTCGAGCTTCTCTGCCGAACTATTTGCTATCCTTAAGGCGCTACAATTCATCGGTAAATCAGAATTAAAGAAAGTGGTCATCTGTTCAGACTCCAGAAGTGCCTTACAGACAATCATGGGAATCCCAAAAGGCAAAACTAAAAATTATCTGGCATACGAAGTAGCTAGAGAGATAAAGAAATTGACAACACAGGATGTGGATATAAGTCTTCAATGGGTGCCAAGTCATGTGGGAATACACGGTAACGAAATGGCCGACAGGGTAGCAAAATCACAGCTAGCGGCCAATGAAAAATTGGATGTGGCCACTCCATTCACAGATTTCAGACATTGGACAGCAATCCGGATAAGACAAGAATGGGAAGAGAAATGGGAAAACAACAAAGGAACAAAAGGACTTTGGCATCGGGCAATAAGTAACAAGATCAACAAGAAACCATGGTATGAAACAAAAGAACTAAACAGGAACAAGATTACCCTAATTAACAGACTGCGCACAGGACACACCCTATTAAATGATAAAAAGCACATCATGAAAATCGCGGACTCACCGAACTGCCCCAGATGTGAGACAATGGAAGATATTTATCATTACCTTCTCAGATGTGATGAATACAAAGAAGCCAGAAAAGAACTAATAAGAAACGCTCCAAAAATGACAGACATAATATCCTTAATGACTACCCTTTCAGATCCAGACGCAAAAGCGATCAATTCAATACACAAGTACGTTGTAAAAACCAAAAACCTAATATAAAATCATTAAAATAAAGAAAACTAACAACTAAAACATAGTATCCCTACCTCCTGCTCCTGGCAAGATTAGCCTAAGGCTAAATGCCAAAAAAAAAAAAAAAAAAAAAAAAAAAAAAAAAAAAAAAATAAAAATAAAAAATAAAAAAAAAAAAAAAATCACTTACATACCAACTGTTGATGCTTATGTATACGAAGTTACGATTATATCGAAATCCGACCATGTCTGTTGAGTGCTTCTATTTTCTTGTCGCGACAAGTGTATGTTACACTGCATGCCACATCCTGAATCACGAAACTTAATTCACCGAACGGGACACAAATTGTATAACGCCGTGTCGTACGTCTTAACTGCGAGCCGAACTGGCGTCTAACTTGGGAACCATCAGACCTGTTCAGAACGGATTTCGATATGTTGAAGGGTATTTACTCCATATGTGTGTCTTACAATTATTTCTTCAAAATGAGTCCTAGATATAGAAAAATTAATGCGTAAACATATGGGCATATTTTTTAAATATTATAATTTTAGTACATTGTTTATGCTTCAACATTATGCTTCAATGTGGCGTATGCGGTAAGGCGCTTTATTTCCATTTTGCGAACCCGGGTTCAAATCCCCATACTGCCAATTATTTTTATTTATATTTTTATACGCAGTAATCATTGAGCATTGATTTTGTTTCATGTAAAATTCATTTACGAATTTTTACTATGGGAAATAACAGACATTATGTTATTTTCAAACATTAACATGCTACCACCACTGCACGGAAATAAGTATAACTGTGGTAGGAAGGAAAAAACCCCTACCTTCTGGCTGTAATATATTTACTTTATGATATTAATTGTAGAGATACAAGTATAGAAACGATGAACATGAAATATACCTGTTTCATTTTTTTTAAACACATAAACAATAAACTTATCAACATTGAAATAATATTTTTCTATAAAAAAAAGTTGGGACTGTATGTTCTGTAATATTTTGTTTTAAAAGTTATTTCGCATAATAAAAATTCGTAAATGAATTTTAAATGAAATAAAATTAATGCTCAATGATTACTGCATATAAAAAAAAAATGTTTTGACAGTATGGGGATTTGAACCCGGGTTCACAAAATGGAAAGCAAGCACCTTACTTCATACAGCAGGCTGAAGCTTATAAACAATGTGGTAAAATAATAATATTTAAAAAATATGCACATATGTTTACGCGTTAATTTCTCTATATCTAGGGTTCATTTTGAAGAAATAATTGTAATACAGACATATGGAGTAAATACCCTTCAACATATACCCGGGGGATCGAAATCCGTTCTGAACAGGTCTGATGGTCTCCAAGTAAGATCGGGTATTTTGTATGTTTCCTGTGTTTTGACAAGCGAAATGAGAGCTAGATACATAAAACAGGGAGCTGCGAAACTTACAGGCACATTTCGTGCCGCGGCCGAGTCCTTATCTTAATTGTCCGGTGACAGCGCGCCCTGTGTAAAGTATGAACTAACTATTTGAGGTCGTGCCAGACACCACCAGCAGCACGCCAACTCTGCACGGCAATTTCTCCTAGGAGCCCAGTTCGTTGCAGGTAGAAAGCTACCAGTAGTTGTTCCTTCTAGTTAGATAACAACGATTTGGTATGTAAACTGGTAACTAACCCATTGAGAAACTCGAACATAAAGTAACTCGGAATGCTGCTGCAAGGTCTTGGGTTATGACCATGACTTCTCGACCATGAGTATGGAGAGAGAGCGTAAGGATTGGAACGTAAATCTTGGCCAATCTTCGGCGGATTGGGCTCAAATGGGCCAGTACTGGTTTTTTTCACCGTAGTTTTGGTAACATACAGCTATGGTAGTAGTGAGGTTAATGGAATATCATGAAAGAAAACTATCGTTTACTTTTGGTACTTATTGAAAGCTGATAACTTGTCATAAGTTAATTAGCTGGAACAATAATTCGTTTTAGTATAGTCTTTTTTCTGGTTGCTTTCATTTCATGTTCTTGAACTGGTTATATTCCGTTCTGCGCCCTTTTGAGCGGGCAATCAAAATTTATCCGCTCAGATCAAATGTCGATGAGGTTATGATAGCAGTGACGTTTGGAGGATATTTCATTTATTATATCCAACGATTATATAAACAGCAAGGTATAAACTAGAACTCAATTAGTGTATTTCTATTTATGCTTAATAGATTTATTTATATTTTTGTTCTTACTCGATATATATCGATATCAGTTCATAGAAACTAAACATTTGCCTCTGCACCACTCCCCAACCAGCAACAGAGTTATCGTATTGAACTCGCTGAAGTGATTTGTAACACTTGGAATATACAGTATGTACTACCATGCTCATATGTATCCAATCTATTTGAATTGCTCATCGCTATATTTCCCCCCAAAACTTATTCAACCATTCGTACACATCTGCTTTCACAGTCCTTACCCTGTAGGAGGTATACTCACGTGAATATTCAAAATTGAGACTCACTCTTCTCATAAAAAAGTTATATCTTTTTACATATTCTTTATAAAACCGAAAGTATGGATTACATTTCCTTAATAAAAGAGTTTTGAGGACATTTAATGCACTTCAATTTCGTTTTTAAACATATTTAAAAGAAATTAGTGTCCCTACTGAAGAAAAAAGTTACCGTTTTCAAACAAAACGTTAATTTTGAACAAACTCTAGGGTCATAAGAAAGGAACACGTTATTCCGATCAGATATCCCTAAAATAACTAGATATTATTGATAAAAGCAATATTTTCCATATATAACTATTCTGGGTAAAAATAGTTTTAAGTGAGTGAGTATTGAGATTTTCGAAGTTAGTTAATTTAGCGGTGTGCTATTAAGACATGTTGTTCTTTTACTACTACATTTAAACTTATTTTATAAACATACAGAAAAACTTATAACTAAATTACTGTTGTTACTAAATTCTGAGTTGACAGTATTTTAGCATCAAAAACTGATTTTCCCCTACCATTCATTTCATTCTGTTTAAAGCGCATTAAATACTCCTTTTAAAAAAAAAACAAAATACGATGAGGGTTCAGTAGATGTAGATACAATTTCACATAGTTTTGTCACATTTGTGGATTTGGTGGTGTTTTGTAAGCAGGCAAAGAACAAAAACTAATACGGCTTTTTCGGATGCTCTGTGCGTGCTTCTGATTAAACTCAAACGATAGGTGAAACCTTGGTTGACTGTTCTTAGCAAAAGAAACTATTGGTAAAAATCCAAGGATGTGTACTGAAAACATTTTCTAATTAAAAACTGCTGCGTTTCCTTGGTTCATTTCGCGATTTATGCACTTTTTGTTACTTGAAATTATTACTGCAGACCAGCTTTTTACCCCATACTGATGCTAATACTGCGGTTAGCTCTTCCGACAGTATTCAATAAAGAAATTGCATTGATTTAAGGGGTAAAATTGTTACGAATCATCTGGTAACCCAGAATATAACAAGAATATGTACAAGTGTGAAAATTTTACAAGCTGATAATAATGCAGATCATTATTCATGAACAATTGTTTTCATATTTTCAAACTGTTGTTTATGAGACTTCGGAGGAATACACAGAAAACTGGGAACGAGGAAACTTAATGCTGGTCAACACGTGTATAATAGTAGTTGTTGCCTCCTCTGATCCGTCTTGGTAGGTCTCAGTCGCTGACACTGTAGGCGCCGCAAGTATCACTGACGACCCGGAAACATGGTGTCTAGCGCTCCGGTAGTTCCTGGAGAAGGCGGTTCGAGTCCAACCACAGACATAAGTGATTTTCATGAACTGTTACGTTCTTCTTGTGTTGACTGTTCTGTGGATCACTAAAGTCTCATCATACACCAATTAAGAAGTTAAAAGAATGGAGAGGATGCACGTATAGATATATTACGGAAAATGCTTTCTTGGTTTATTTTACATATTTTCAAATGTCACGGAAAAGATTATTTCCTAAGAATTGGAAAGAAATCCGGCCTGAAATTATTTCGTTAGTCCTCTGAAAACCAAAACATGAATCTTGTTGACCATGACATACAAAACATTACTGAAAAAAATGCTTGAAAGTGGACATCCAAAATGTCAGTGCCAGCATAACTGGTAAAAATTTCGATTTCATGAAAAGAAGTACAGCTTCCAAGGCTCACTTTTAACTTAGATAGAAAAGGCAAGCCAATGTTTTCACACGCCAGAGCTAGTTTGCGTAGCAGTTACTGATTCAAAATGCTATTCGGACCTCCTATTATTAGAATAAATTGTTCTACTGTCTTCATTGTATAGGCCTATGTAAGTGTTGTTAAAGGCAAACTTGTAGTCAGAACCAATAAATTTCTTGATCATAAAATATCTAACAATTTCGGTCAAATCACTTAAACAATTAATGAAGGTTTGTTATACTTATCTTAATTGTCTCCTGTAGTATGCATAGTACTGGAAGGAAGTTATTGATTGATATTCACCAATCTAAACTATGTATCAACAAATTTGTTGCCTTGCAGCTAAACTTATAAGGTATATTCTATAGTCGGTCAGGTGTGATAGAAACCACACGTATCTTATAATCTGAAGCATCTCATCATAAGAAAAAAAAATTTTGCTGGTAGCGACCTTCGATCTGGCGACGACTGGTTTATGAGACAGAGACCTTGCTCGTTGTGCCACATTCGCCTTTATGTGTTTTTTGACGTAGGAAACATTTGAACGTAACGGAATATTTCGATGCCGATTTTCTCGACAACTGCGAAGGACCGCATTACATCTCTGGCTATGAGCTTTTATTACACAAAATATGAATCGAATCTGAGTTTTACAGTTGGCGGCCTCAGCTTGTGAAAGGTAGCTACTCGGGTTTGTAGCTGCGTCGAAATCACGTCGTCTGTCCTTTTTCAAACTGCACACGTTTCAAAAATAACTATTTTACAAAAGAACTAACATCCCCTTTCAGAAACAAATAACTTATTGTTGGAATTATTTGTCTAATTCTGTTGGTGGATTATAATGATTATGCATCGTCGTCAAGGAAAACATAGGTATTATGTAGAAACATGAGAGAAAATCGCATGTAACTAACTACTGTAACAAATTAAACTACAATTGTCATTCGAAAATTTACAACCTGTTAGGACAAACATAATCTTTATATATATAAAAATCTCGTGTCACGATGTTCGTCCGGGATGAACTCGGAAACTACATAACCGATTTAGATGAAATTTGGCTTAATGTGTGTAATTTAGTCCAACTTAAAAGATAGGATAGTTTTTTATCTGGATTTTAGACCTTAGTATTTATTATTTGCGAAATAAATGTTTATTAAATGTTTGTCATAGGACAGTGGTTTGTAATTATTTGTAAGCCATCAAGGCTAAGCGGTCTGCTGGCTAAGTGGTTAGGGCGTCTGCCTGGAGCTGGAAAGGTCCCCGGTTCGAGTCCCTGTCTCGGCGAGGATTTTTATAGACACTTAACCCGGCATTAACCCCCGGCGCAGCATGCTGTATGAGGTGAAATACGCCAGGACGATACTGTGGTTCGGATTCGACGTTAAAATGTAGGTCCCCTGTACCAGGCAGGATGGGCGGGCTAGGTAAAGGCGGCTACGACAGCGGAAGAATGCCCAGCCAGTAGAAACCAGGTCATTACGACCACACGTAATTATTATTATTATAGTTCCATAAGTTTCTAACAGATAGCGATGTGTTAACTTATCTATACAACACTTGGTTAGCTAGGTTGTGTAATCATCCAGTAGATCACGTTCTGTTTCAATTTATTTATGCTACAGTTATTTCTAACAGATGGCGGTGTGTTAATTTATCGAACCATCCAGTAGATGGCGTTGTATTTCGATTTATTTATGCTACGGTCTATTCCACGCCATGTGTGTGTTTCTTCAATTTTAATTGTGCTGTGTATTGTGTTATAATTATACTGTATTGTTGTTCATCGTTTGTTTGTCTTTATACCTAATGACAAAGTAATTACACACATGGATACAACATTGAAGAAAACGTTACGATAAATTCGAATCGTGTAAGCATTTCTCGCTAGCTTATCATTTTTCTTCTTCTTTTTGTTATGGTCAGCTAGAGACCACGTGTCAATTTCAATTCCTCTCCTGTTGTTTTTTCTTTCTTCCTCCCCAGTACTCCTTCATTATTGCACTCCTCTCTACCTTTGAATCCTGCCATATACAAAGTCTGCTATCGAAAAAATTTCTTTCCGTACAGTTCACTGGTATTATTTCGTTTAAAATCTTTCTAAACTTCTTGAAAGCCTGGTGTCATCCATACTATAAATGTATCAAAAAATATCATTCTTTTTCTGTTATTTTTTCAATGTTATTTTATATTTCCTCATTAGTTCTTAACTTCCATTTTACTGTATTTTTCAATGGACCCACTGCATTATAGTGTATTATTTTAAGGCTTTCAGAAAGGCACTTTTTGTTGTAAATCAAATATTTTTCAGTGAAATGTCGCCAAAGAATCCAACCTCGATAATGCGTGTAGCAGAGAGGCACGACGCACGATGAGAGAGCTCATCAATCAGCAACACAAATCGCGGCAAGTAAGGAAGTTCAAAGAATCAGGACAGCTGAGAGTCGTATGCAAGAATCTCAAGAACAGCGTGATGAACGTCTGTGACAGAATATGTCGAGAACAAGAACGGCACGAGAACAGCACATAGCTACATTTAGAGAAAGAGAACGAGAGGGACAGTAAATCAGCCGTGCTTTAACATGTGTATCATTTGTTCGTCTTGCGTTCCAATATGCACCAGCCATTGATTACTCTGCACATTCTAAAACTGCAATCGGTGCAATGAGCAAAATATGCCAGTATTATCAGGCGTTGAAATTCCGCAATGAAGCAGCCGGCATGGGTTGTGCATCAGGAAAAGATGTATTATTACCACTACCCAATACGCCAGAACATTTACAATCCTTCTTGGTGGCGAATCAAACGATTTGAAATTGTTTCTGCGCAAGACACGCAAATTCAATTCTTGCTTCCAGATGACGTCTTTTGCGGCAACAAAAATTTGCGATCTTGCATCTGATGGACGTTATTTTGAAACTAAATTCAAAATACAACGCCAGGTGTACCATAAGATTGGGTCGTTGATACCGATGCCAAATGATGACCCGAAGTTTCTCCAAATCTATTGGAAATTGTGAGGAACGCTTGAAAACTAGGTGCCAGTATAATTTCATCGAACAAGCAGAAGAGAGAGCAATTGTAGTATTGTTGGAAAATTGTTTGGAAAATAATAATCAACTTATTCAATTGTGTCGCCACAATTAAAAAATGACAACTATCAAATTGTCATCAAAGTTGACAAATTACCATCAGGAGAACACGCTGGCAGATTCAACGCGCCAACCGTAGATGAAGTTGCAGTTTTTATGGTTTGTGACTCAGTTGATTAAAGTCACACGTCAAGATAGAACTGTTAGTATAATTTCGGATCTACACCGTTCGTATGACGCACTCCAGTATCCACTGATATTCTGGCAAGGGCAGAATGAATATCACATCAAACAGTGTGATCCAGTTGCTGGTAAATTTAATATTCAACTATTTAATTCGTTATTTTATTAGTACAGTAGACCCGCGGTATTCCAACCAGGGGCCGGATTATAGCGGGCCCACTATATTGATTTCTTATTCTTTTGTTACTATTTAATTTATTATTTTTTCAGGTAATGAAACAAATAAAAAATTTACTTCAACGAAGTACTACGCCCCCCGAATGATGATTAGACGTAATTAGTATAACTATATCCTTCGATACCGTCAACTTTGCCTTCAATACGTCGTGGATATGTTCGCCAAGGTTGATAACAAGCATTTGCGATTTATTCGATACAACCAGGCTAAATTACGATCGGAGGAATACATCCTCTTACGAGATACTGTTATCGGCAATATTTATGAAAATTTAAACGCCAATGATATCGGTAATGCATTTACTTTACCTTCAAGCTACATCGGCAGTTCACGGAACATGCAGGAATATATACAAGATG
This sequence comes from Vandiemenella viatica, assembly GCA_031002005.1. Classification (NCBI taxonomy): domain Eukaryota; kingdom Metazoa; phylum Arthropoda; class Insecta; order Orthoptera; family Morabidae; genus Vandiemenella; species Vandiemenella viatica. Next base: position 287,536,209 of record CM061920.1, read on the forward strand.
CGATGACTTACGTACGTCATTATGGTCGTCCAGATTTGTTTATTACATTTAAATGTAATCCGAATTGGGAGGAAATACAAACTTTGCTATTACCAGGCCATCAATCAATGCATCGTCATGATGTCACGGCACGTGTGTTCAAACAAAAATTAAAATCATTTATTGATTTAATCGTAAAACATTCAGTTTTCGGTAACACACGTTGCTATCTGTATTTGATTGAGTGGCAAAAGCGAGGTTTGCATCATTCTCACATTTTGATTTGGCTTGAAGTTAAAATCCGTCCAGAAGAAATTGATCAAATAATTTCAGTCGAAATTCCGGACCCATTAATTGATCAAGAATTGTTTGATATTGTTACCAGTCACTCGATCCACGGACCGTGCGGTGATTTTATCATGACATCGCCATGCATGGAAGGTGGAAAATGTAAGAAGCGTTTTCCAAAGGAATATACGAATGATACTATTACGGATATCGATGGTTATCCGTTGTATCGCCGCAGAAACGCTGAGAATGGTGGCCAAACATTTACAATGCGAATGTCAAATTCTAGAAACCAAGTTGAAATTGACAATCAGTGGGTGGTACCATACTCACCATTGCTTTCAAAAACTTATAAGGCTCATATTAATGTCGAGTTTTGCAGTTCTGTAAAATCCATTAAGTACGTTTGCAAATATGTTAATAAAAGCAGTGATTTGGCCGTATTTGAAGTTCAAAATCTAAAAAAATGACGAAATAACACGATACCAAATAGGTAGATACATCAGCAGCAACGAAGCTATCTGGAATATTTTTAGTTTTCGCATCAATGAAAGAGACCCTTCCATCCACCATCTTGCAATACATCTTGAAAACGGTCAACGTGTATATTTCACCGAAGAAAATTATTTTCCAAAGAATACTTGAGCCACCAAAAACGACAATCCACAAACTGAATTTTTCACATTGTGTCAAAAATCTAATGTGTTCCGCCAATTCGCAAAAACATTATTGTATACCGATGTTCCAAGCTATTTTTCATGGAACAAATTAGGTAAAAAATGGTAGCCACGTAAACAAGCAGAACCACATCCTTCGATCGCAGCCATATTCAAAGCAAAGACTTTACACAGTGCATCCAAAACAATGTGAATGTTTCTTTCAGCGTTTGTTATTGGTGAATGTTCCCGGACCAGCTTCTTTCGAATGTTTACGAACAGTTAATGGTCGAGTGTTCAATACATGTCGAGTGTTCAATATATGTCAAGATGCATGTCGCGAGTTGCAGCTGCTGGTAGACGACAATTATTGGGACCTGACACTTGCTGATGCAGCGTTGACAGCCACGCCGAGTAGTATTCGTCAAATTGTTTGCAATCTTCGAGTTTTTGGGGAAAATAGAAAAACAGTATGACTGAAGATATAACTGAAATTTCAGTTTACATAAATAAATAAAAAATAATTTATTTATTTATTTTATAAATATCAATTTTTATATAATTTCAATTAAGTAATTTGTAATGAAATGTAAATTAAATTTTTTTATGATCGTTTGTCCTTAATTTCAAGTCTCCGTAACTCTTTACCAATTACATTTGAATTTCCAAATCGACTACAATGTTTTTGTCTTTATTAGTGAATATTAATTTGACTACTTGAGGAAGTTTAGAATCACATTAATCCAACGTATTATAATTAGTAAGTCACAGCAACGCGTGTCCGGGTCAGCTAGTTTCTTATATAACTGGTATAAGTAATGAAAGTTTATTGAGAATCTAGGTTAGAAGCAGAGAGTTCTTAAATAACCGGTTTCGTTTTCTACAAGCTCTTAGTGGTTTCTGAACACAATTCCCGTATGTGCTTTACAGCATTGAGATTTGATACCTATGGAGATTAAATGCTAATTACTCAATAGAGCATGAAATTTTCTTTTTTAATCATTTCACTATATTAACATAAATAAATACAAGCTTTGACCAGTATTCACATGGAATGATTTGGGGAAACCTTGGAAACCCCAAATTACGATGAACGAACGAGAATTAGAACCTTCGTCCTTCCGAATGATAGGCCACAGCGTCATCGCTTATCCCACCACTTCTGATCATTCACAAACTGTCACAGTATCTACAAAAATGTGTGGTCCGAAATGATATAGAAAAATAGATAATTGTTCTACTTTTAAAATGATGTATACTTTACAGGAAATAATTTTGTCTCTATAAACGCTTGGGGGATCTTACTTTTTTGGATTACAACCGTATTTAAAATGCCAGTTATGATTTGCAACCGTACAACATGAGTTGGATAATTGTAGTCAAAATAAGTAAAATCATACGCCGAATGTGCTGCACGTGATAAATTATTTCCTTTCATGTTATGGCCGAAGGAAATAGTAAAGTAAAGATTTATTTCATGGTGAAAAATTCCTCCAACGCTGTCGCATTTCTGCCTACTAGCAGTGTTCTATTCATTTTGGCATACAAGGAATCATGCCTCATTGCTAGACGTTATCAAAAGAACAGAGACATTAACGACACGGAAAATTATTTTTCTTCCAGTTTGATGTATCAAATTTTTATTTAACTGAATACTTCTATTATAAAAGTCTGATTCGAAATATATAATCAATAATTATTAATTTACGAAATTTTGTAGCTTTATATAACTTTAATTAGCTTATACAACAGACGAGTCGCTCATTTGGGCAAGACAAAGCGAATGAGTGGTAACATACTGGTCTGTGGATTTGATGGTCGTTGTGTCTAGTTGACATTTCATTCTGTAATAACTTTATTAATATTTCGTACTTGTGCAAATTTAATGTATAAGGATGTCTCAGAGATTGACGTCTAAACTGATAAACCGAATATCATGGCACAGTACCTATTGGAATACACCCCAAATATTTCCAGTGATTTCTTACGGTTTTGGATATTTTTTCCGTTGTTGGTTATGTGGCGTCCATTAATTATGTGAGGTGAAATAGGGGGTGAGGGTGTCGGCGAAATCTCATGAAACCTCACCATGAGGGAGGAGGGGTCAACGGAAATCTCACCACCCTTGGGAACATGAGACCTAAAAAAAGATCCATTCGTAGGAGGAGGGGGTTCTCCGACAAAATCTCACGTCATTTTACAGGGGGGGGGGAGGTCCGACCTAATCTCACGAAGCCTCATCAGAGGGGGAGGGGGGAGTGTGTCCGGAATTCCGGTAAACACTTCACGTAATTAATGGACGCTCCCTTACTAAATTGGCCTCAAATGATAAAATAAGTCTCACTTACTCAAATTTTAACTAAACAATTAGTTTTTTATTTTCTTAATACCATTTAAGAAAATTAAAATAATATGAAACAAAGAAACAGCTAAAAAGTGGTTTTCCGAAGTAAGGACAGCAATACAAATAAGAAAATTAATATCTCCAAAACCATTTTTAAAAAATCGTTGAACTTATATTCTGGTAGGTATTGAGGCACCATATCCCGCATTTTTTTCAGTCTGAACGTGATTCCCCTGCTTACACTACATATACTGTATTTCACAAACAGAACACCACTGCTCTCTTTAATTGACTGTGTTACTGAAGAGAATACATTGGCTTTTGTGACATTATTTGCGTAACGTTATTACCTAATTGGGCTGTACAATTGATGACGTGTATGACACTATTCAAGCTGGGTTTACATGCATAACTCGTCAATATCGACATGTCGACACAGATAGTAAGTACTTGTAGCCGGTGATTTACATTTAGGATCCATATGAAACAGAGTTTTACCTGTAACGCTGAATGCGGCTTCGATTTATATAACGTTTTTGTTATTTTGCTTTCTTTCCCTTATTACTGAATGCAGACTAGGACAGGCTGAACTCAATACGCATTTACGAGTCTCTTGCAAATTTACGGTATGACCAGAATTTAGTGCCTAGTAAACGAATAGCTGCCGAGAGTGCGCTTACTGGAAACAAACATACTGTGTAAATATACTTAATTCCTTAAGAAAACCGTATGGTATTGCTCTATTTGTCCGACAGGTATTAGTGGAGAGCAGAAAAGTATTTATTTGATTATAAATTTATACTGAGATTGTCTATGTGCGTGCATTTAAGATAGTTATGAAACTAGTATAGGCACTGACTACTTTGAAGTCCAAAAGGCTAAAACAACTGTTTTCACAATTTTTTTCTGCATTGGTCCGTTTATCTTTCTTCAGACACCATGACAAATACGATTAACAGACTTTGAAGGGTTTTCACATTTTAAAAGTGGCAAAAGAGAAAATTGATATCTGTTCTGAACATCAAAATTTTAATTATAATCGGTGATAACGACTTTACGGATTTTTATGAAAATTTCACAGCTTGAAAGATTAGAATTTTAATTAAAATCTGGCGAGCGTATCATTACATATCCTCACCTGCGAACAGAACAGAAAATTAAAATCATACCATAGCATTAACAAAGCAATACCTGTAACGCTATCCTTACAGCATCTGTATATTCTTTGTGTAAGTATCACTGTAACAAAATATCAGTCAGTCAGTTATCAACTGAGTAAAGAAATAATGATAGTGAGACATGAGGATAATACCCAGAAAAATAATAGTTAAATAGAGGTAAATATAACTGTGAATAAGATGAAAACTCGCGGAAAAACCGAACCGTAATATATGGAGAAAAAAAAATGCATCTCGTTGATCATACTTAAATTCGTCGTTATGTACGGCAGAAAGCTTCTGTGTTGTTCGTCTTCCACTTTAAGCTGTAGGTCACCCTTAGGCTAAGTAACTCCGTCAAGAGGCGAAACTAAAACTCCGTCAACCGCAGATCGAACAAATTATTGGTATCCGCCCATTTTCGCTTGCATGAGGGAGGGGCATATCCGATGAAATCTCCATGGGCCCCAACCGGTTACGTCGTTGCTAAGAACGCTTACTCCTAGCGCCGGCCCTGCTGCCGGCCAACTATGTCAAACTTACCCTTTTTTTACTTATGGCTTTACGCCTCGTCGACGTCGAGGTCATCAAAGGCGGTTTGGTACTGGGGACAAGGAACGGAAAGGAATTCGGCTATGACCTTTTGAAGTAAACATCCCGGCATTCACCTGGAGTGATTTGGGGAAACCATGGGAACCTAAATCTGGATTCGAACCAGTGTCCTCTAGAATGCGAGACCAGAGCGCTAATCGCTCACCCCCCACGTCTGGTAAAATGTCAAACAATAATTTGAAATTTGAACTCAACCAAAATTTTACAAATACAGTCGTTATTTTTTTTTATTATTTTTTTTTTTTTTTTTTTTTTTGCTTTAGCCTTATGCTAATTTACCCAGTTACATTGTATAATGGAGATCTTATATTAATATCATGCCTTTAGTTTTAGTCACATATAAGTAAATTAAGTTAATCGCTTTCTTATTGGGCGCAGCGAGAGTTATCATCACATCTGCGATGTCTTCTATATGTAGAGCGTCTTTTAATATGGTTCTTCTGTACTCGCGGTAGCGCCTACATCTTAGCAGGAAGTGGTAAATATCCTCAACTTCGTCACAAAATTCGCAGTTTGGAGAACTAGAGAACTTCAGTAGAAATTTTTTATCATTTAGCCAGGTTTGTGCCGTTCTTAACCTACTAAACAGTGTAATTGCCTTCCTCTGAAGACCCACTTCCTGAAACCATGGTTCCAACGTAACTTGACGCGATGGCGCGGTACCTTCCCTTTTCCTTGGGCCTTTTCGTTTCACTTCGTGTCCCATACGTTGAGAGCCCTTGCTGAGGCGATCATTCTGAAGTCGGTATAAGACACTGGTATGTTCTCAGTATCGGGAACCTGGAGATGCCGTCGAGCAATTTTGTCCGCTAGCTCGTTCCCTGTCACTCCCACGTGACCCGGGATCCATTGTAGGCACACTTCTAAACCTCTGTGTATGGCTTTCAAAAGTTCTCTGCCAACTTCATATGTCAGGTAGTTTCTGCACCGGCCTTTAGGGATGGATATTATAGCCTGCAAGGCACTTTGGGAATCCGAACATATCACTGCTTTAGTCCGTACTGACCGTTGTATATGTAGTATGGCTCTCAGGATTGCGTACATCTCGGATGAGATGACTGAGAATTCTGCCAGCAATCTACAAGCTTCATAAACGCCACCGTCTGCATTGACCCAAGCAGCCGCGCTGGTGGATTGCCTTACCCTTGATCCATCAGTAAATACTTAACGCCAGCGGTACCCAACCTTCATTGGTTCACGACCCACTTTTAAGTAAAAAAGTTTTCGCGACCCACCTAATATGAGTGTCTATCTAAATATCAAAATGGGAACCATTGTATGACCTCTATACGCTATCAATTATCCTATCCTACGAAAGGCCAAATTTTCGTACAAAGGATGTACTATCATAAAAACAAGAACTGATAATACATAAAACAGCAAAAATATTATAGACCGGGCAGTTACTACACATACCATCACTTCATCAACTTGACTGCTGAAACTCTACGATTGTAACTCGAGCAGCATACTAAAATGCAACTGGTCAGCCAATTCGCTTTTTGGTGGAAACCACCTGCAGACCCAATTTTAGTGGTTAATTGGAAGGTTTATCATTGTGTTTTACTGCACCCAAATGTATGAAAATATGGAAGACTGGGAGCGGGAAAACACAATGGTAAACTTACCAATCAACCACTAAAATGGGATTTGTAGGTGTTTTTCACCAAGATAGGACTTAGCACATCAGTGGCATTTTCCTGGTTTGCTATTAACAAGGATAATTGGTAAGAAGCTATGGTAGTTAGTTTGGCCTGAAACTGACTTTTTCATTGTAGATTCTGTCGAAAGATAATGACGTTTTTTTATTTTGAAAGATTTCAAGAGGCTTATACGTTTACTCAGGATGCTTGGTTGACAAATGCCTTTCAAGTTTTGATGGCTTCATGCTTTCACTGGACAAATTTTCACAACAAATCACGCACTGAGGTATTGGCTCCTCTTCAATACCCGAAAACACAAACCTGTATTTCAAATAAACCTTTTTATACTTTCGCAGATACGTCTTTTGCTTTTTCGCGCTGCCTGTTTTCTAATTACAAATACTTGGTTGTAGTTCAGTAACATTTTCAAACACATTATTACTAGCCGTGGAGGTTGAAGTTTCCTCACCATTTGCATACTCTCTTTTACGGCACGATCCAGTCCTCAACAAACTTTCCATAATCACATTAAATCTACTCTCAATCAAAACAAAACGCAAACAACAACTCACTCTCACAAGCAGATCAAAGCCTTTGGTTTCGATTCAAGAAAATGACAATCAGGGAAGTAAAATTGCCGGTGATATGCGCGCAAATCTTCGCTCTAGAGCAGGGCGGGAGAGGGGGTGTTCAGGGGTTGCCATAACGATTGCGCGATTGCTGCCGCTGCTATATCTCACAACGAGGTTATTGCATAATACAGGCTGACTGTTTAAGAAAACTTTTTTTTCTCACAAAGTTCTAATTTAAGCTAATAGCTTTCACGATTACTGCACTTGTAAAATATCGTGTTATATTTTTTAAATAGATGAAATTAAAGATATATTTATGGGGCAAAACCTCGATTGTTCCGCGACCCACCAATACAAACGCCGCGACCCACTAGTGGGTCGCGACCCATAGGTTGGGAACCGCTGCTTTACGCCATCCCTTCCATCGTGTATTCAAGGTTTCTATACAGTCGTTATTTTACTGATTGTCTATGTGAGTCACTTGTCCACCAACATATGACACTAGTTTATATGACAGTATAGTTTCGTTGATGTTTAATTGTTCAATGTATTATTTAACATTTATTTGCATTGCTGTATAAAAGCAGATTATTATTAGTTTTATACTTAGCTTCATTTGTTCATCAACTGACACGGCGCAGTCGGAATAACTTGTATGGAATATAGTTCTCACTAATTTCGTTATAAAAGAAAACTCGAAACCACGAAAAGTTGTAAGTGCTTAGAATAAATATTGCGGGTGAGAACGAACACGGTTCATTAAGAAAATAGGTCGCACGTAGTCTCAATGTTATGTTAAGATAAGATTTTTTGATGAATTGTGTTGGCAATACTGTTTGAAGTTCGATCTAAATGTATCGGTACCGAAATCGATTGGGATTATCAGTAATCTACTGTTATCGGTTAGTAATCATGATAATTGCTATAGCTGAGTGATCTAATTAGAGTTTCGTGTTGTGGTGTGACGATTGTTTTTGTTGGATGGCCGTATTGTTTATTCTGTACTTGGCTAAATTAGTCTCTTCATGTTTACTAAGACTTGCGACGTATTTCTTCTTCTGCCACACTGTTATTCTTCTGTACTTGTCTGATACCTAAATAAATTGTTTGTGGACTTTAAAGGGAACGGAGAATCATACGGGCTTTACAATAGTCGAATAAAATACTGAAGTCGCTATACTTGATGTTTATTGCAACATTTTGGTAATTCTGTCACAAGAATAATACATCCGCTAACTCCACGCGAAGTAATACCAGCAAAGCTAGGTTTATGTTGTAGCAAATATTCTACGACATGTAGATCAACGAGAATTTGACGGGTACTAGCGGCTCGATCGGTAGTAACAGTTACAAGTTGTTTGCTTCAAGGTGAATTGAAGCTACGCGTGCAATTCTGCCACGCGTGACGTATTTCTGCTGAGCTTAGTTGAAGCCAGCGTTTTATTGCACGTATGCCATCGGCCCAGACTTGATAAAGTAAAAATACAAAGTTCTAAAAGAATTAAAATATGTCCATTGCAGTGGTAGTTGAAATATCTTCCGGCATAGAAATTAACAAACGGGTGTGTGAACTTTATTCGAAAATGTCATTTCAATTCAAGCATTCAAGAAGTGGTTTGATATGTTAAAGAACCATCAAACCGACCTCACAATGTAGTGGACCATAAGGGAAGAGAAGGCGCATCTTCAGAATGTGACAGGTGGTTTGATATGTTAAAGGCCTAACACACGACCTCACTAAGTACCGTAAGTAACAATATCTGACATTAACGACTTGATTCAATCAAACTGGAGAATTAAACATGAACACATCACCAATAAAATGGGTATTTCTTGGGTGCTCAACAAATCACTATTCACTGTCTTCAGACTCTAAACCTTTGTGCCGTATTTGATAAATTGGTGATATGAACACAAAAACCACCGGTCCCAAACAACAAATGAGTTTTTGCATCGTTTAGACTTTAGAGCAATGGGTACCATCGGGGGAGGTACTGCCTACCGGTGATCGTTGAAGAGATCATAGGAGGCGCTAATGGTTCAAGGTAAATTTAGGGGACACTGAGCACCAACCACCGCTTTTCAGTAGTATATCCGATTTTAAAGATTGCATCATTTCCCCACAATCATATGTAGCCAGAAGAGGATTTAGCGTAATCAGTATATTATTAGCTAAGAAAAGAAACAGATTTTTAGTAGCGAAAAGTGACGATTTAAGATTGTTATCGACAAATATGGCACCAAATATCGCAAAATTAGTGTCATTATACCGAGTTTAGCCCTCTATTAATAATATTTTTTTCATATTATGTATATTTTAATCAAACTTTTAGTTACGTTATTTATTTCAAAATGGGGAGTCGGTGTGCTTTTTTTCTGAAAAGGTGACAGTGACTAATTTTTTTTCGAAAATGTTGGAGATGAGTATTTTTTTTTTCAATTAAGAGGTGATAAGGCCAAAAAAACGTTGCGAACTTATGCTTTAGAGCATATATGGGCAACCCCCTGCCCCCGGGCCGGATCCGGCCCTCCACCAGCTTCAATCCGGCCCGCGAGAGGTTCAGAAACTTCAAATACAGAGCATACCTTTCTAAAGAAAAATATCCATAGCTGAGAGTTTTCGCACGAAAAATAATTTGCACATTCGGAAGCACGTATAAATGTGAGCAGCTTCTTTCAATCGTGAAAATTAATATAAATAAGCATCGTACTCGGTTTAGAGCATGGTTGGCCAACCCACGGCCGCCTTGAAGATTTTTACACCCCACGTGATTTATCACACTTTTTCGAATTATATTTAGTTTATAATTGCTAATTTAGTGAAAACCAATATATTTAAAAAATACATTATTTGTGCATCCATATATTTCAAAATTAACTCTCGAAATTATGAGAAAAAAATTACTTTGATTTTAAAATAATATTTTTGCGAATATATGAGAGATATTGGCTGTTTTATTGATGAGTTTACAGTTATCAGTTCGCGGAATAATTACGTTATATTCTGCGAACTCATAATGCGCGCGCATCTCGGAACATCTAATATAGTATATAATTTTATATGCGGCCCGCGGAGTTATGTCGCATTTCCAAAGTGGCCCTCAAGATCATTTGGGTTGCCCACCCCTGCTTTAGAGGGTGAAGAAAATTCATTTTTCTAACTATAGTGACAAGTAATGAAACCAGAGACGTTCATGTAAATGGAAACACTTTTTTTCAAAGGAAAAAAAAAAATTAAAGTGGTTTCAACTGCAATAATAAAGGTGTTTTGCATTCAGAATCTATATGCTGAACAGTCAACGCTGCAACATTCTGTGAAATTCTCAAACTACTGAGGGATTAAATTAAGGTTAAACGATCAGGGAAGTTCACACTTCTAAAGTTAATATTTTCTTTAATATTAGTACGATTGTGCTTGCTAAATTGGCTGCATAATTCATTTAAGACAGATTCTAACACTACTCCTGGTGTAAATTTTAAATTATTTTGAAGAAATTTATCTACTGAAATTATTACTTCGTGCCAAAATAATGGAGTATGTCTCTCCATCATCCAACAGCGATTACAGTTCTCAAGAGCATTGGTTTCGGTTGCTAAAAATAGCTTTATTGTGATTATCTTAGTAAGTATACAAGTTGAAAGTATGACGCGGTAATACTCCAGGCTGGTATTCGGAAAGAAGCGGTTTCCCATGGTTTCCCGAAATCACTTCAGATGATTACCGAGATGGTTCCATCAAAATATCATGACCATATTCCTTCCCGTTCATTGTCCCCCCCCCCCCCCTCAAAAAAAATTGCTTAAAGTTGGGAACATATTTAATCCAATATTATTAACTTCGCGTTGCGGAAGGATTAGCTCCCTGGCATCGTTTTATTCGAAACCAATATCGAGCGGCGTAATTTTTAATTAAGTTTTGTGTTTTTTCATACATCAGAAAATTGCAAACGGAAATGGTAGGCCTGTATAATAAAATTGTGAATACCTCGAAACAGCTGTCAATTGTAGGATAGCAGACTACAAGTTTTTTTAATAATTAAAAGATTAAAAACTTAGAAACGAAAGTATCCTGGCAATACGGAATATCAACCTCGGATTGTCTCTGATATTCCCTACTAGTTTATATTCATCAAAAACACACGAAAATACTATTGTTTAGTGGTATTCTTTCATTCTCAACGAATATCTGTTACAGTCTTTATCTATAATCGTTTATAGATTACTTGAATGGCTTCATGTGATGACAAACTTTTTGCTTTAATAGATTTTTCTTATATCGGTGTTGGTTCGGCTAGTTGGTAGGGATTTCTTAAATAATTAAATTGTAATCTTTAGACATCCATAATACTCTAATACTCATCTGAAAACGTATGCTCCAGAATTGTGCTTAAACTTTTAGTGAAATACTATTTTTTTTCTCCATAAAGCCAGAAATTGCCCACGCATTTTCCGAATCATACGGAACATGTATCAGCTAGTTTTATGTTTTGATTAATTATAAAGTAAGGCAAATCTGTTGCTATAAAACATTTTCATTTATTGTAATTTGTGATTTTTCTTAGGTCTTCATTAAGTAAGATTTCTCACAAAAAGTTTTTAACTCCAGCATTAAGGAAAACTCGTGGAAACCCATTTGTTTTGCGAGTCAACTACCTTCCAAGTCCGTCAAAAATGACGAACTGACCGCAGTGTCCCGGCAATTCATTTCTTCTGAGTTACTTAACTAAATAAAATTGTAATTAAATAATGCTCACAACCTTTATTTTGTAATGATATAATGTTGGACATTTTTTTCGCTCCACCTCGTTCAATTCCACAATCCGCTTCATAATTTAAATGTATATTTAAACTAATTTTAATTCGAATGAAATATATTAAACCTTAGAAAACAATCAATAAATACCCTAAATTCTTTTTTTCTTATAATAACCACATATATAGACAGAGAATGTTACGAAAACATTTACATTATAGGAATACAAATAAATAAAAAGCAACTAATAACTGGATTTAAACCAAATGCATACTTTTATTTATGGTTTGTTTACAATTTAAAACACATTGAACAATTACTAAAAGAAAATAATATAACTTTTATTCGTAGGTTGCTATACAATTCTGTAGTTAGGGAGCTAAAAAATCTCTGACAATTTTTGGACCGCCGAACAAAGTTTGGCGTATAACGTCAAAGCTCTACAAATCCGGAGAAACTATGACCAAACTTGCTTTTATTAGTACTGACACGCCTTAAGCATAAGTCATCACTCACGATATCAATTACACTGAATCCATCAACCGAATCAACATTGATTTTAATTCAGTCTCCTTTTCACTATCCCACGTTAAGATTCACCTTTTTGCAGTGGTGTCATTGAAAAACCCTTTAATTCACACAAAACAAGTGTTTAGAGAGAAACGAGATCGCCAAAAGTGACTGTTCAGCTCTCCGTTGTGACTAAATCCAGCGTGCGTGCGTCAGAGTGTTCAGGTGGACACGGTCCTGCACTCCGCTAACTTCACCAATTCATGAGTCTCCACCCAGCAGTCCAGTATCCCTCAACGCGACAACCGACATAGGATTCAAAAGTTAGCCTCCTAGTATTTCACAAACACTCGCTGACAGAGAACACCAGACCTCACTCACGTACTATACTAAAAGGAAGCATAGAATGCTATTTTTGTAAAATTTTCGCGTGGTACTGCCTAATATGTGGGAAACCTTCTTGGATGTACTCTCTCCGCCAAAATTCTAAAATAATGTCATTTTTTCAGCATAAAAAAAACGATTTATCAAGCATTTTTAACCTAACATGTTAATGGGCCATTATGTGGAACAGTGGGAGATAAAACAAGCAAGGGTTTGATATATCGCATAGTTAAATTTGTCACTTTCCAAATCGAAACTGTGCAAAATACATTAATAAAGCTCAATCTTCTAAAACGAAGATGACAACAGTTATAACTCATACCAGGCTCTTACAAGTTACTCTTTGTAATGGCATTTTCAAAGATTTTAATTTAATTTAATTTAATTGCAATGGAGCACTGGCTCCTGTGACAATTTCCCTACACACCCATCTTCCCCCTATCCTGCACCTACCTACATTTGCCCTCTACAAATTTTATCTTTAAATTCTTTCAAAGTTTTCGGTAAATTATTCATCATTTCTCTTGGTAACTCATTCCAATCCCTGACACCCTTACCTAAAAAAGAGAATCTTCCCACACCCTTGTGCCTGAAATCGAGTGCCAGCTTGTGGTAATGGTCATCTTTTCCCTTCCATGCACTACTTTTCATACCTATTGCAATATCTTTCCATGCCTCATCGCTAGTATATGCCCTATACACTCCCATGACCCTCCTCATCCTCCTCCTGTCTTGCAATGAATCCAATTTCAGCTCCTTTAACATATCCGTCACTGATTGCATTCTGCGATAATTTCCAGAAACAAATCTAACAGCCCTTCTTTGCACCCTCTCCAACTCCTGTATTTGGTACGTAAAATGAGGGTCCCATAAAATGTTCTAAGAGCCAAATAGTTTATACTCTCACACTGAAGATAAATTACTAATTTAATTTCTTAATCTCTCCAATAAAAAAGTAGTTCCACAAATGATAAAGCTCTAATTGATACTTATTTACCACGGCGATGAAATTATTACAATCTGACTTCTCTTCGAAGTTAGGAATGCGCATTCAGAAACTCTTTGCTAGACTGAAATGTGCGATTACAACCTGAAAGGTATCTGAGCAGTTTCACTCTGTGGTATCAGTATGCCTCTTAATCTACATAAAGCGAAATTTCTCGAAGACTGCAAATGTTACACCGCCAGTTATATCGCTGGTTGGCTACCTGTTCAAGAAAACTAACAATGAGTGAAGGATCGTGAAAAATTACTTTTAAAACAATTTAAATATTTTCAATTTTGCTACAAACTGAAAGGAAATGATTTTTAATAATAACATAGATAAGTCAGAGTTATGAACATCATTTTAAGAATCATAAACTGTTTGTATGAACTGAATTGGTGTCAAAATATAGTAGCCATGGATAGAGTACTCGGCAGAATATTCCTAATCAAATATTCAATATCAGAAGCAATTAATAAAAATACACAAGTTCCATGGGTGGAGGAGGTTCATCAGGATCTGAAAAGATGTGGGATCAGCATGGAATACATAAAAAAACAGGGAATTATTCAGAGGAAAAATTGCGGAGGTAAAGGATATGACTGAAGAAAAACCAATCAGTAAAAAGAGGGCATTTTCAGAGGGAGAAAAAGCAAGAGTGAGCCAGAGAATGAAAGAGTACTCGCGACGGAGGAAGGAAACTCAGTAGAGTAAATGAAATTGCGTAATCGTAGTCCACAGATGGCTGAAACGAAAAGGAAAAAAAAAAATACTCTGCATACACTCTACACTATCTTACATCATATCCCGAAAAACTTCTGAAAAATTAACTTAAATTTTTAAAAAAACGATTGGTAATTCGATTTGATAATTTATAATTTTTATAATAAATAACTAAAAAGTAGAAATGAATTTCAAACCTACCAACCTAATATAATTCTAAATAGATTAGGTCAAATAATCACAAATATCATATACGAACTAAATATTATGCTAAATACAATAAAGTAATTTAATATGAGGTGAAGCTTCAGGTATTGCGAATGGAAGCGATTCGAACGCCACGTTCACTTCGAAGTGAAGAGACTTCTCGAAAGTTAATCAGATGACAGAATCTAAATAATTTATCCAGTGTTTGAATGAAACTATTAATCGTAGACTTAAGGAAAAAATATTATGTGTGGATCAGATATACATAATTACACATTGCTCCTGCGCCAATGCATTGTCGTATCATAACTGTCTCAAATTTCCGTTATCACAGTGTAATACAAACACACGATAGACTGAAAAAGTAATTAAAGTAACGGTGATTCAAAAGAATGCACGAGAAATCTGTCGTCAGAGAGGTAAGAGTTTGGCATAGAATCTGAGAGTGAACATCGTACGTTTGAAAAATCCCTGACTTCGATCATAACTGGCGAATTCGGAGACAACTACAACTGGTGTTAATCCGGTGACCTTAACTATGAAACTAAGACAAGGAAGTGAATGCCAAAGGTTTAATATAGTTAGATGACAACTCAGTCTAGTTTTTTCAGAAGCGACTTCCAATATTAGGACCATATAAAACTTTTCGTTAACAAAACGAGAAGTTCGGTGGTCATAATCGATTATTTTGTTAGTGTCATGTTGTCTTTGATCGAAGTTTACTGCCTTTATTAAAGCATCACCTCCGTTTTAAGGCGGGGGTTTTTGTGGTCTTAATTTGTTAATCTTTTACAGGGGTAATACCGAATTGCATAGTTGTGTCAAGTGACACTTCAGCCTGTCAACTTCATATCAGATCGTGTTGGTTGATTGTTGTATCGCTAGGTTACGAGCTTAGTCGAAGATCCTAATTGGGCCTCATTATGACTTCACACAAGCATGATAAATGGCTAAAACTACGAACGTTACCCTAGAATTTCGTGATGGCAACGAGTAATCAACGCCCTAATACAGTTAAATAATTGCGTAGACCATCTACAACTGAAGGGCATAAGTTAACCTTTAAACCCGCATACACTCTGCAGAAAATCAAGTGCAAAAGCTTAACATTGGCGCCACTTTAAAGAAAGACACTGAAGACTTGCTAACGAACAGCACACCATTTGATAACGTGACCACAAGAGACCGCAACATAATTAAGTTTGAGCTGAAAAGAGACTGCACCATAGGGATTTCAGCTTACAAGCGTAACACAAGACGACACAGAGAATTAAAAATAGCGGCGTCACAAAGGCTAAGGGAGGAGTTCACTGGAAGTGGCACATAAGAGAGAACACAAACACTATTTTTTTTTCCCTTATGTCTTTACGTCCCACCGACAATTAGGTCATTAGAGGCGGGAGAAGGCCTGTGCAAGGAAAGGAAAAGAATTCAGCCATGACATTTTTGAAGGAACCATCCCGGTATTTGCCTGGAGTGATTTTGGTAAATCATGGAAAACCAAATTCTGGATAGCCGGACGGGATTTTGAACCTTCGTCCTCCCGATTGCGAGACCAGAGCTTCACCGCTCACCTACCACGCTAGGTTAGAACACAAACAAAACTGATAGAGATCTTGTGTATTATCTGAAATGTACGTAGTGCGTAATGCATCATTTTATATATATATATATATATATATATGTGTGTGTGTGAAATAAATTTTGTTATAGACACTTCCCATGAATTCTATACATTTCCTAAACAGCACTCCGAAATGTGTTAAATATTCGGAATCTCGATAGCTTACAACGAAATTTGTTGTACTAAATGTAGCAGAAATGATACCAATGCTAGCAGATTAAATATAAAAATAGGATCGGATGCAATAGGAGAAGTGAGTGAGTTCTGTTACTTGGGAAGCAAAATTACAACCGATGGCCGAAGCAGGAATGATGTTAAAAGCAGAATAGCACTAGCAAAAAAAGCCTTCATGAAAAAGAGAAACCTTTTAGTTTCAAATATTGATCTAGGAATTAGAAAGAACTTCTTAAAACTCTATGTGTGGAGCACAGCACTTTACGGTAGTGAAACATGGACTTTAGGAATACCGGAAAGAAAGAAACTTGAAGCATTTGAAATGTGGTGCTACAGAAGAATGCTAAAAATTAGGTGGACAGATAAGAAATGAACGAGTTTTGGAAATGATGGGTGAGAAAAGAAGTTTATGGAAGAAGCTTACAGGAAGAAGAGACAGGCTGGTAGGTCATATTTTGAGACATGCTGGATTGGTTAATTTGTTAGTGGAGGGAACAGTTGAAGGTAAGAACTGTAGAGGAAGACAGAGATTAGAATATATGAAGCAGATAATTGAGGACGTGGGTTGTAGGGGGTATGTAGAAATGAAGAGGTTAGGGATGGAGGATTGCATCAAACCAGTCTAAAGACTGACAACAGCAAAAAAAAAAAAAAAAAAAAGACCACTCAGATCTAAAAGAGCTTATATACTTTGTTGGACATATTGACTGACTGCGTGCCCAAGCCATTCTACATTCCGACAAAATTATTGAAAACTTAAAGCATATTGGCCACTTTCATTGTATG
The DNA here is from genome assembly GCA_031002005.1 of Vandiemenella viatica. NCBI lineage: Eukaryota > Metazoa > Arthropoda > Insecta > Orthoptera > Morabidae > Vandiemenella > Vandiemenella viatica. Next base: position 287,553,606 of record CM061920.1, read on the forward strand.
CCCAGTCACTCGAAAAGTAAGGGACGTTTAGGAAGGGCGAACCTGGATATCGAAAATATGCTGACCACTTGGATGTAAGATAATGATAATTCACAATGGAGAGAACGTATAAAACTTGTGCGATTCTTAAAAAAAACAGGGCTTTTCACGCTTCAAGCAAACTGCTTTTGAGTTCCTTTGTTGTGTGTACAGTAATAGTGGGTCTATCGTTATCAATTTCAAAGCGTCGAAACTGAAGACTTGTAGGAAATCATACAGGACCTTGGCCAAAATGAAGATGATTCCAAAGCCTACACGTTTGAACTCCCTGCGGTGAATACGGAGCCTATACAAATCTCTAATAGCAATTTCCAACAGTGTGAAACAAGCACGCAACCCCAGCCATTGAGCTAGATAAAAAAATCCAGCGTCTGTTCTCCAGAAACTACTGGAGTTCATACTTGTAGAGGATATGGGTGTGTCATCCGCCCAATTTGCGCTATTGCTGAAGAATCTGACTAAAATAGATATGAGCCTAAAGTGCTGTGCTCATTGTGCTTAAAAAATGTAGTAACAGTAAAAAATCGTCACACTGTTTAGGAAAATCTGCAACAACAAATAAAACAAATGTTAAAAACGTGTGACTACAAGTTTACTCCAGTTTCTACTCGTACTTCTGTAATGGTTTCCGTAGGATAGGTTGATAAAGGACGTGGTTATGCACGAAACACTATAGGTGTGGTCGTCGATAAAACTGAAGATGCGATTTATTAAATTGGTACAAATAATAGAATCATCAAACAACTGTACTGTAGATCTTAGTTTAATTTTTCTCCAAGAGGTATTCTGAAAATCAAGGAAGTACCAAGTACCAAAATTTCACTACGTTGAGTTGCAAATCTACAATCAACTGGAACCGCACAAGGATTCAAAAAATGCCTTTGCAAGAAGGGTTGTAGTTCATAAAAATGTCTGTGTTTCAAAAATAAAATGTTGTGTTTCAAAAAAAAAATGTTGTGTAATTCTAGGTGCCACTCCAGCTTACCCTGGAAAATAAATTGGTTCTTCAGCTTTAGGTAAAATTAATTAACACAATCTTAGGAAGATTTTTACTTTTCACAATGTGAACTGATTAATGACAGCGTGAACTTGTATAAAAAGAAAATACATTTTTATTCTCAGCAGTTTATCTGTGTTTTATTTTTCATTGATTCACAAATTCTTCTGTAAAATGTTTTGATGTTTTTTTGTTGTTGTTGTTGATTTGATTTTTGTTTTGTTATTAGTTTTTTTTTTTACACTTTCTAATGCCATTTAGGAATTGCACACAAAAGCTAGGAAATATATACAATGTATGTATGAAAGAACCTTTAACAAAATTATTTTACACGTATCCTAAACTGGCTCGGCAATTTATGAATCGTATACAATTCCTAGGTTTCATACATTTCCGGTAACGTGTTCAAGACGAGGAGTAACTGAGAAATCTATATCCTTAAAGAGTAATTCGTCGACTTTACTGTTCGCTTCACCTGCCAGTGTCGCCACGCTCCGTTCCGTACTGGTGATGCTGGTGCGTGTGCTGTTACCGTTCTGAGCTGGTTAGGCCATCCAGATTTTGGTTTTCCTAAATATTACGAAATCACCAGAGCCGATTTTGCCGAAATGTTTCCTTCAAAATACCCTTGCCGAATTCCTTCAAGTTTCTATTCGCTAAACGGTTCGAATTACCTCGACACTGACGAGATATAATATGTAAACCGAAACTCAAAACCATAGCTGAATACTTTAAAGGCAACAAACGTCTTCAGTATACCTTGTAACTTCGGAAATGTTGACCTAAGCTGTAATTTTCAAGAGTCGGTAGATTTCTGGATTACAGGGAAGCTACTGCTGAAGTTGGATTCGCTGCATCTGAGTATTTTGGTATAATCAGCTTGATGTTTCTCTCGTGTTTTGTTTCAACTTTACCAGCTGCCATTTCAACACTTCAAAACACTGGTTTACATTTAATTCTCGTAGCGTTACTTGAGCGTCATCATCGTATTTAAAGAACAATGTCAGTGGAAAAGGACACACTGTTTAAATAGGATTAAATTTTTATTGTTTTATTACGGCTATAAGTAATTTGTTCAAGCCAACTTATGTTTACAAAATCTTGACTTTTTTATCCATAGATTTTTTAATTCTAAAAGACGAAATTGATACAGGAAGGGAAATGAATAATATGAAATGAAAATAATAGAATTACATGAAGGAATTTAAATATTATAAATTTTTCACCTAGCCAAGTTTAACTCCAATAATTTTCTTATGGATTTAAAACAGCTGTCAGAAAATTGTTCATTTTTTCCAAAATTACGTAAATGAAGCTGTTTATCTACTCATTTTACATACGCATTGAAATTGTAGAGGTTATTTTCCCAGTAATTTAGAATATTTCGTTGGTAATACGTCAGGACTACAGTCTCTTCTTGCCATGAATCCAAACCCTCCTTCAACTTGTTGTGGTGTTGCTCCGACGCAGAGTCCGATAATTGCGTTAAAGTCACTGCCTTCGAGCCGCCAATCAATAATCTGCTGAGCTCGCGAACTTCTCAACGAACGAGGGAGACCAGCAAAGGAGGACAGCCTGTGGCTTATCAGACTCAAGCACGCCGCCGTGTCTAGACCACCAATCTGAAACAGAGGATTTACAGTTTTAGGGCCAATGTATTTTTCCAAAAAGTGGTCCCGGCTGAAATAGACACAAGAGTACACGTATACGGAAAACTCGGTGTCAATTAAAAAAGAAAATGTTTGTTTGATTTTCGTTAAGACATATTTGTCTAAATTAAGTTTAAGACTTTTCACTCCGGGCAGAAATCTTCAAATTGATTACGTGCAACATCACATTAAATAACGATTTTTAAATGAGTTGCGAATTTCTTTCTATCATCTTCATTGGATTTCGCAAATCTGTGGAGCAAGTTAAATACTTTAAAGTCTTCTTTTAATTCTGTTTGTTCTAAATATTTAATCACCATTTATTTATTTCATTACATTTTCTTGGAAGTCCTTTACCTGTACCTCAGTTTAAGATTTCTTAAGATTCATTTCCGCCCTATAACTTTTTGATACATTAAACCAACGAGGCTTTTATGGAAATAATCTAATAATATTGATGTTCATTTTCTGGATTCATTCGCATCAAGGGTACAGAAAAATAACTGTTTCCTTTCTTGTTTTATGTTTTGCATAAAAAAATTTGCTTCAGCTCATGATCCATCATCTTGCCGATGATAAATCAAGGCTTTAAAAATTACTACCTCATTGTAAATTTCTATCAAAATCCGGAAAGAAACAGATTCACTTGATTCTTACCAGACACTTTAAATTGAATGTTAGGGCAAAGCTCAATGTTATGAGGCATGAGCTTCGTCATAAGTATACGACTTGTTGAAGTCTTCTAATAACTTAGTGAATTACCCGACGGCTGGTTGGATCTTCACGAATGAGGCGTGTTTCTATGCCTCCATAAAAGATTCATTCTTAACTTTTTGTTCCGGTGGCTTCCAGTTTCCTTCCTACATCTGTATATTAGTAGGCTTGTTAGTAACTGATATTGTATGTCATTAGACGCTTTTCGACCTTATGACTGTAATCTGCGGTTATATATTCCGTTGAACTGCAAGTTATGGTTTCATGTTTAAAAGTTGTTACATGTGAAGATACGTTGTACCGTATAAACAATTAGCCTCCAGTTTCATGTCTTTAGGGAGGAGAGTCTATTTTTGTACCAGCAACAGCATAGTATTCGCTATAATTAGAAAATGCCCAAAAAATCCAAATCTATACATACAAAAGGTGAAATGAATGTTAAACACAATGCTGTATTTGTAATTATTCTGCGATGAATTCAAGAAAAAAATTCTCACGTTAAGTATTGGGATATCCCTACTCCCAACTGTTATCTGCTCTTTGTCGCTCTCCCAGTATAATCAATGAGGTAATCGCTTATTTCTTAAGAATTTCTTAGAATTAGAGGGCTTTCAGACATAAGATAAAATAATCTTTCGTGGAATCCAAAAAGAAATTACGATTGATAAGAACTTAGCAGATACTCTTGTGGTTCTATTTACAATGTCTTGAGTAGGGTAGGTAAAAAACTGGAAAAAAACCAGTTGAACAGTAGAAAAAAACTAAAAAAAGTTTTGCGACATAACCGCGCCAAGCGAATACTGTTCATTATTACGTACATATATCTTATGAGCTGACGTCTAAAGCTGATAGCGTAGTCGAGGAGTCTTGCTGAATAACACTGCTCACCAGTCCGTAAATGAAACAGCGCCAAGGAATTTCGAATTTAAAAGACGCATCATTTGTTTTTATCTCTCCTTGAAACTACAACTAATTAAAAAAATTTATGATTGTGTCTGAACCAGAGGCACACGCCAGCATTGTTCGCATTGATTCCTGCAGTGGTGCTGCTACGCGTGTATACTAACAGATTGCTTTATTTCATTGTATACAAACTGTGATATAAACTTTTATTATTGAGGGTACATTCCTATAGCTCCTTCTCTAGAATCTAAAAAAACTAAATGTGGTTCTCTCCCGAAGGAGGTATACTAAGCCTGGGAAAACAGGTAGGACGGCCAGTTCCTTTCCTTCTTACCTAACCTAATCTAAACCGATAATCCTAGCGGGTAAAGAGGACCTACAGTTTTCGAATCACGAAAGCGTTCTGACGTACTTCACATAACACAGCAAACTGTGCCACAGGTGAAGGCCGGGTTAAGGGTCTCTGAAAATCCACACACAGTCCGGATTTCCAACTGGGAACCTTTCGATCGCCAGTCAGAATCCTTAACCCCTGAGCCACCAGACCGATATTCTAGAATCTATAACGAACCACTGATTGTAATTTGTTTAATATTTTCTACGTAACTACGTTAGGTGGTGCAATTATTTTCATATACTTTCACAATATGGTGAATTATCACAAACTTTCACTAAAACTATTACTCATCAACACTTTGGAATAAAAAAAATGAATTTTCAGCGGTAAAGTTTATTCAACACTGGCATCCGTTGAAGAATAAACTCCTACAGCTTCCAGAAGTTATCACTGAGTCACTTAGTGATCCACAACACGTTTGGTCCGTTTTGGGTATCTCGATTCACTCCATTCAAGGTTTGTGGTGGCCTGAGAAGTTTCTGGCCATACTGGACACGATATCGCTTTTTAGCTGCATCTGCCAACTTGTCCAGTTCTTCACAGAGATTGTTGTTTTTCATTATTTCTGACATAGATTTTCCCGCAAACTTTACTCTGTACTGTTTGACTGGATCATCTACGAATGCATTAAATATATTATCACGTATTCCTAGAGATCCGCAAGTACGAAGATCGCTCTCTGCCTACGCTAAATCATAACATAATTTATCTGGTTAAAATGTATCCTATATCTCGACCGACGACATGTGCTCTTTATTTAAACTCCTTAAATTATCTTCTCCATGATGTGTGAAAATTTTATGGTTTTGGCATCTATAACATCAGTTACTTTTTATAAATGAATTTAATTTACAGACACAACATTTGTACGATTTTTTTTTTATACAGTATAGATACAAAGGACAGAAATCACGTTTCTACCGTAGGCAGGATAAAAAGTATTCATTTTACGATAATAGACATCAATGAAGCTTTGTATACCTTCAGTACGATGCAGTAAACGAGGAACTGTGTTATATGATCGTTGGACTATAAATTTACATAAAGCACACAACCAAACTGTGACGTTTGTCTTTTGTCGTCGTAATTTGGAATCACTGTTATAAAACACATTGTAGTAGTTGCGAGTCTTTCAATACGATCATTAATTGCAACTAGAACGGAATATTCTGTTCATTAAAGTGGGTGAATTAACAATGTAATTACTATATCAAAATTGATACTTTTAAATATATAGATGCGGTAATTAGCTTCACTAAATGTATGAAGTTACGTTGAAGCTTTCTGACAAACAATACGAGTTTTACAAGTGTTAACTGAAATAAAAGTAGTGTATATAAAATACTACTCCACTTCATAATAAATATTTTATGTTTTACACTAAATTATTTGGAAAAATGAAATATTTAGAGCACGTAGACATCGAACATGAAAAATACGGAAAAATTCAAACGGAGCACGTCATAATAAAACATGTTTACTCTTCTGAAGTGCTACTGTTTAGTTCAGTTTATATACAGTTCTGCACACAGTTATTGCATCTGTTGAGTTGTGGTATACGTATCCAGTCAGAGTCAGGTGCACGACATCATTATTTAAAAATGCATTTCAACGACCAAACAGTTTTATTTGCTCATCTATAATCCTCCAATGGCTGCAATAGTCACACAGATTCAGCTTCGTTTTACTTCGTTTATCCAGTCTCTATTAACACTGACAGAGGATCACTTGTACTGTTGGAAGTAGGGGGCAGGTTATCAACGTGCTTCAAAGATCTGATTTTTGGCCGTTGCGCCTATCCCAGACTAATTATACTACACTGCAGTGCTATCCAGTTGCCTATTCGCTTTCTGCCCAGGCGCCGTTGTTTATCCCAGACAAGGTAGAGAGGTAGTTCGCCATTTAGAACTATGTATAGGCTCGTGACGGTGTTTTTGGTATTATCATAGGTTTAGAATAGTTACTTCCAAAGTAGTAATAAATATTAAGATGGATTTAAACAAAAAATAAATATGAATGACCAAAGTTTCTATACTAACGAATAAATACTTCGACTACTTCTATATAGCAGTATTTATTCAATGTTTGCAAAGATGTAAATCAAACAACAGTTTTGAAACTGTGGTCCAATTAAGGAACTGAATCAGGCGTTGTGTCTATAATGTTTTGCTAAGAAAAAGGATATCATGAGAGCCATCCGACGTTAAGTGGTTCACATTGTTGAATCATATAGTATTCAGTGTATTCTCCATTATCGGAAAACAGATGTTAATTACCTGGTTGACTGCTTTGAACGCTGTTAGCTGCTTGTACTGTTCCTTTCTACTACTATGCATTATTGTGTTCATTTTTTTTCCATTGTTCTGTAACAAAGTAATGACATGTTTGTAAGTAATTTTTAATTTGTACCTCCTGATAATTGCTACATCGCTGCTCGTAGGACTTTTAAAAGTATGTGCTTTATTTGCGTTTGCCCCATATTTTTTAACTCCAATCATAGTTGTTATGATTTATGAGACCAAGTTTCAGTGAATAACTCCGATGGTTGTCATCGTGCACTGTTCTACACAACGGCTAAACAATCTTTGGGCAGAAATCTACCATGTAATCTGTAATCAGATTAAGCACTATGTGTCTATGGAGCAATTAATCCAAATTCCCTACTTGGTTGAATGGATTTACTGCAGAGAGGTCTTGTTGGAGACATCCATTTACGAATAACAGTCTGAGCGGGATATGAAACCGAATCACCTTACTTTCTGAGTTAAGAAGCCTGCAGATTATACAACAGAATATTCTTATAATAGCTGTGCATATACAGAAAAAAAATAGTAAAATTACTGTCCAATAATTATTGTGACAATGTTATTTGCTCTCGGCCTTTCACTTCTTTTTTAATGATTGTTGTCTCGTATTTGTTAAATTCGCCAGTTTTTTCAGGGATTTATACTATTCGGTAATCTGACCGTGCGTGATAAACTGCCTTCATACCACGAGCCTGCGGTTAAACATTGGTTCAGGGTAACCAACAATCCCGATCACGATTTGATGTGGGTTTACTCATTCACCTTAATGATTTCTGAAATGGTGCAATCTTCCACCCCCAATTGGCTAGTTGACTAAATTTGAAAAATAGGTTAACACCTTACCTTATTATCTATTTTACTAGAAAAACGTACTATTTTTCAAAATATCGAACATTAACATTACGTATTTTGAATTTTTTTAAATGAATTTAAATTTACTTCGAAAACACTCAAAACTGCCATGGCGTCTTGAATGACGTCACGCCACCCGAAACAAAACAAAAGAGTCGTGTATGTATATGGTAGCTGTCAGTTTTTTTTTTTTCAATTAAAAATGAATTCCTCGTTTTATAAGTACTGAGTAGTACCCCAGTATAAAAACACAACAATAAAAACGCCAAACAAGTTGTTTATATATGTTCCAAACAATGAAAAAATACAGAATAAGTGGTTAAAACTTGCAAGGAGGGAGGATGCTCATAGTTTGTCTGCAGATCCAAGAATAAATTTTTGTGAAGATCATTTTGATGTAAGTGTTTGTGCACAATATATTTCTAAATCTAAAGCAAAACTGATGAATATGCAGAACCACTACTTTTCAAGTTTGATAACATAATAAGGTATGAGTTGAGGTTGTTTTGGTTTTATGTTATAAATCTTTTCTTTAGTGTTAGGTTTAATATAATAAACACACTCTGGCAGCACTATCATTATCGTGGTGCCACAATCTGATGATAAATTCTTATACAGCTCGATGAAACAAATCGAAAATAAAGAATAAAAAAATTTAATATCTCTCTTGGTTTCTCGAGATATCTTAACTAAAAGTGATGTATGGTGATATAAAGCTTAGAGCAGACTGGAAATTGGCAGTGCCATAACTGTAAAACTTACCATGTCTGTTTTTGAGGATATACTTTTCTAGAAAAGGTGCATAGGAAGGCAAAAGAAACATACGTTAAACGTGATGTAACTGAAAACTTACGATACGGCACAGAATAGGTTATTGTTTACCAAACTGAAATAATGTTATTTAACACTTGTGTTTACTTACATCGAGGTTATAATATTGCAGAATTCTGGTGAGTAAAAGTCGATGTTTACGCAAAAAATCTGCCAAGTGTTACGGCGTCAATTTTGGACAAATTGCTACTGTTTCCTTTGCTAAAACCTGGTTCCATAGCGAATTACACTTGCCTTTCAGCATATAACTGATAACAACTGTATTAACGTGACAAAAGATGCTACAAACGAATAATTTACCAAGTAACCTGTTCTGTTCCACGAAAATGTCAACAACAACTTTGGTGTTTCGGATGGCGTGACGAAATACTTTCTCATTGGCCTTCTAGGTCACGCGACTGAATGCCTAATTTTGTCGAATTTATTTTAAAAAAATAATAATAATACTTACCTTTTATAATAAATAATTTTGGTTTTCTTACCTCCTTAGCATGATTAATCATTAAAAACTGCTATGAGTATGATTTATTCTTAGTGGACACAAGCCTATTACAACTTCTTACACAATCACAAAAATAGTTTGTTCCCTTGTTTACTTCACTCGAAAAGCTGTTTTACATGTTGGGATTCCAGTTAAAACAGATAGGACGGAGTCAACTTTCCTTTCTATCTTCGCTGATATTTGATAAGTCTGTTATAGATGTAACATAATAATAAAGCAACTTCAACAAACTCGGAAAATATTCATGTTAAGAGATCAAACAATTTTCGTCCAGCGATCTACAGTGCAAACTATCTCACTTTTATTGAAACATCATGCATAAACTTCCTTAGGATTAGTTAATGTCATCTTTTTTCTAAAGCGTTAGAGGTTAAACCCGTCGGTTAGTGAGGGAACCTCTGTGATGGCGCCGGCCTATTAACCGGAATTCGTGGCTGATTAATTCTGTAAAATTGCTGCTCTGCCCTACTCGCTGGTTCATTATTCACGACGGTCCGACATTAAACGAGCCTCCTGCGCAAACATTATCGCTGATCAAGAATGCACAGGGGAGGAAGCAACGCATTGGACCACGACGTTACTCATAAGTTAAATAACATTGGTGGGTGGTGAAAGTTACACGGGATCCATGTGTCGGAAATTAATGTGCTACAGATTCCATTAATTCGTGCGCTTAGGTACGCTGAAACTACATTGGATAACATAAATTTCCTTTTATCCCAATCATTTCTCACCGAGAAACCATCTACTTGCTAAGTCTACGTTATTATAATGACTAAATTCTAATCTGTGAAAAATGATGGGATGATCACAGTGTTCTGTAAATTCATTTCTACGCTGTTACTTAATTAATAACGCCCATAAGCATAAAAAAAAATTTTGTGTCAGATACACATATTTTTCCTCAATACCGAACATCAAATTACACTGGACCAAACCTTGGCCACTTCCAGTGCATTTTCCGAGGTCTCATATAGGTCATCTTCCGTCCAGGAGGTTGGACACAGTCGACACTGAAGCATGTGTTGATCAGTCTGGTCCGAACTCAACATAGCCATATCTTGCTAGGTTAACCCAGGACCTGCCCACTCCTGATATCAGCATATTCAGGGACTTCCATATTGGTCATCCCTTGTCATTGCTGTGTTGTAAAGTTTCAGACTCACTTCCTCATCTAGAGAGCAGTGAGCTTCCCACAATTATCTCCTGGCTTTCTCAGTTCTAAGTTCCTTTGACGTTCTTCAGGAAATGTGTGCAGGGTTCACTCTTTGGGTATGGAATAGACGCCCATGTAATCGATATGTTCTTTCAAGATCCACTTTTTTCCTTGCCTTCTTCTCTGCTATTTCTCTTCTAACTGATGGTGGTGGATGCTATTCCTGCGAGGTAATAGTGTCATTCGACTAGAGTGGTTTAAAATAACCTGTTATGATTCTGCAGATGTCGTTGAGAGCAACATCCACCTGTTTGGTATGAGTTGAATTGTACCATACGGGACAGTATACTATGCAACCGAATAACACAGTACCAAGGTAGAAGTTCGAATGATTTGAGGTTGGCCACCACATTATGATCCAGCCAGATTTCTAAGGAGATTGTTCCTAGTGGAAACTTTCAGCCTGAAATTCATGCAGTGTTTCCTGAATGCTACAGATCTATCAAGGGTCATTCCGAGATATTTTGGAGTGTCACAGTGTTTTAGCTCGACCCCAGATCATATTACCTTTAATCTACGAGTGGCCTCCCCATTCATTAAACAAAAATCACACACTCGTTTCTGCACAGGATTTAATTTAAGCTAGTTTTTACTATAGTATCTTGACAAACATTCAAGAGCGGTAATGAGGGTGCTCTTCACTGATTCAAATTCTTTGCATGTAATAATGTAACGATGTACTACCATGCTCATATTAATCCGAACGACCTGAATTGCACATCGCTACATTTCCTCCTGGGACTTATTCCACCAATTATACACACCTACGAAGACAGTACTATACCCAGGAGGTTGTACAGTCTCACGACTATTAAAATTGAGCCACATCCACCTCCCACAAAACGAAATAAATTTCCGCTTTTTTGTTTCATAACCGAAATAGTGATTACATTTCGGCAATAAAAGAATTATAGGAACATCGAATACATTTCATTTACTGTTTTAAAGACATTTTACAGTTATTAAGTGTTCACACATAACACGAAAGTTACCAATCTCAAACAAAATACTGGTTTTTAGAAAGTACTGGATAACAACAGATTTGATACCCGTCTACAAGAACTTAAAATGACTCGAAATTTACGTTAATATTCAACGTTTGCTGAGTATTATAATTTTTGGAAACAGTACAGACTTATCTAAGAGTTCAGTCAAATATATAACACGTAACAAGATTTCGGATTTAATAATTTTGGCAGTGGTCTTGTAAGTATGCTTTACTGTAAAAGCAATTCTTTTAGTTCTGTCGTTCTTGAACATACTTAGCGTGGAACAATAGAAAAGAATCATAACATTAATGTTCTGGCTGACGTGAGACACTGTCAACGCAGCATGCGTGAGTAGGACTTGAAAGACACTTTTCTATTAAATTTAACTTCACCGTAAAGATTTCTGTCACTCAACATTCCCCATTTTTTCTAGTGTTCATAACAAAGTCGGGCGATTGATCATTGATGTAATACGTAATGATAACTGTTTAAAATAATCAAGGAACTAAATCAAACTAATGTGTCTATTGTGCGAAAAAGTTATTTTTAGCTAATGTCCTTATTGTGTAACAACGATAATTTCTAGCCTGTGGTATTGGGAAGCAAATGAGAAATGAAATGGAAAGTGGCTGTTCTTACGAAAAAAAATTCTCATCAAGGAAGAACATAAAATTCAAAGCTTCCGTATTTAAAAACATGCTGCTCCGACTAGTGATAGCTAATGATATAATTGATGCATATTCCCAGCTGGGAATTATTCGTAGCATGGAGTTATCTTCCCTGTCCTATCGCGTTGACCGCTATCTCCGGGAGTCCGTAAAAAATTCGGTTTGCGGTAAGGGGCAAAATCGTTAACTGTAGCACAAAAAGAATATACATTATTAAAGAAGTGCAGAAATTTTAATAGTTAATTCTGACGCATATCACCATTGATGAAAACTTTCTTTAATTTTATTTCCTAAATTTAAAATTCCAAGAAATAAACAGTAAATTCCAGGAACGAGGAAAGATAATGCCTGGCTCGTTATTAGTTTCTCCTACCACAGCTTCCGTCTCTGGTAAGCCTGACGCTATGGTGCTGTAATTGGCTCAGGTTCGGATATCCTGATCCCGGAAGTTACGAGGTGTGATGTCTTGCGGTTCCACGGTTCGAGTCAGCCGAGGGCAAAAGTGGTTAAATGATGCGTTATGTTTTTCTTGGGTTACCCGTACACTGGGACAGTGAAAACATATTTTACACCTATTTGGAAGTTGAAATTACAAATTTCTGCCTGTATCTATTGTGAAATCAAAATTCGTTGTTATTCTTCAATAAAGTCACTATTATTTCAAAGGCACGGAAGAGGTTAGTATTCTAAAAACGTAAACGAATTCGACAACGATATTTGAGAAATGGCAATTCCTCATTCCGTTGAGTAATTTCGAGATTTTTTATTTAAACAGAATTTTTGATAGCCAGATCGTGAGCGTGAATTGACTACTGTCTAGTGCCACTGATGAAATTTACCCTTGACCCAATTCGTTCAGCTGTTAATTAATGTAAAATTTCGGGAAATAAACAATAACTTTCAGGAACGAGGAAAGATAATGCCAAGCTGTTTATGCGTTGTAGCCACCTCATCTTCCGTCTCTGGTAAGCCTGACGCGATGGGGCGGCAAGTGGCTCATATTCGCGGATGCAGATCCCGGAAGCTAGTGCGTTGTCTCGTGGTTCCACGGTTCGAGTCGCGCCGCAGGAAAAAGTGGTTAAACGATGCGTTATGTTTTTCTTGAGTTACCCGTACACTGAGACAGTAAAAACGTATTATACACCTATTGAGACGTTAAAATTACTGATTTCTGCCTGTATCTATTGAGCAATCCAAATTCATTGTTATTTTTCTGTAAAGTCATTATTATTGCAAAGGCCTGGAAGAAATTAGTTTTTTTTTTTTTTTTTGAAACGTCTTAAGTTGCATATTTGTAGTGAAAAACAATAAAAAAAACTTTAGCCGAATTTGCTGCTCGTGATGAATTATTACGTGTATTATTTGCGTTATAAAGGTGTTCTTCTTAGCAGAAGGAAATAGGAAAGTTCACACTTATTTCCTCCTGCAACGCTGCCACATCTACTTCCTCCAACATTGTCACGATTTCTGACTTCTGGCAGTGCTCCGGAAATTCCTGTACAAGGAATCGTGTCTCATAGCTAGGCGATATCATAAGAACATACACATTGCCGAAATGGAAAATTATTTTTCTTCCACATCTCATATTTTTAATTAATTGATTTTTTCTGTTTTTAACAGTTTGATTCTTTATACAGATTATCAATAACTATTCATTCACGAGATTTTGTATGTATATAAATCTTCACTTTGGTTATATAATGGACGAAGCACATCTGTTTATAAAGGCGGAGTGGCTGAACGGTAATGCGCTGACCTGTACAGCTGCTGATCCTAGGTTCGATCCCACTTGTGGTTGAGTATTTTTTAATTGATTATTTCCTTTTCACTTGTTGCAAAATACATATCATATATATATACGTATAAAAAACTTATTGTATTTTACGGCAAATTGTTTAAAAATAAATTCTAATATCAAGCGCGAATACACTTGTCATCGGATGTCTCAGTCCACTAATATAAAAGCATCTTTAGTGCCGTAAAGTCAGGGAGTACGTTTGGAGTTTGGAATTTATGATAGTCCTACGATAATAACCTGGTTTTAAATTTTTGAGTGACAATGGTCATTTAATTTGTTACAGTACTAATATTTGGTTCTATGCGATTTCCTTTCATGTTTTTACATTATATTTTTTTTTCCTTGCCGACGGTGTATGATCATTATAGACCACCTACAGAATTAATGATAGACATGGCTTAAAATTAGAGACATAATTCCAACGATAAATTAATTGTTTCTGAAAAGTGAAATTCGTTCGAAATGATTATTTTCGATAAACGTATACAGTTGGAAATGGGACAGACGATCTGATTTCGGCGTTGCTGGGAACCAGAGTAGCATTCTTTCAGCGCTTCCACCGCAAAAGTGTTTACTTTCATTTTGGTCGTTGGCTAAAACTCATTTGATAGTTTCGGTTATAAGAGATTCCTTAAGTATCTTTTTCCCTGAGGCGGTTTGGAAGGAATCAAGAATATATAATATGCATAAGCATAGTGTAGGTTCGGAACTTATAAAAGGGGAAAAAATTTAAAAGAATATGAAATACGTGGATTTGAACCTTGAACCGCAGGTTCAGACAACCACAATGCTAACCACAGGACCCCCCCCCCCCCGCTCAAGCTAGATACCTACTCGTCAGTTTGTTAACAATGCTGCCTACGAAGACTGTTTCATTCAATCTTTTCCGAAATAATCTCTTGTTTCTGTAGTTTCGTAGTACTAAAAATTCTACCTCCTCGAAAATGGTTATTCGCTGGTTTGTCCACATACCACATTATGAGTGAAATATTATCGGAAGGAATTAGCTTAACCAGTATGTAAATATGGATCGTTAAAGTTTTACGCTACTCAGTTGTAGTAAAAAGTATAACGGAGCCTTAGGTGTTATTTTTTGCCTCGCTTTAAGGCATTCCCGTTAATTACAACTTTTGCGATAGGTTTTACGATCTGAATTTATTTAAAGTGTTATTGAAATGTAGGGGAAGGCTGATGAACTACCCCGCCATTATGAATCGTCAGTGGGGAGGAGCTTAATTATAGTTTTGATCATGCATTGACTTACGGAAATGAATAATCTGAAATATAGATGGCTCTGGCCTCTCATTCGGGAAGACACAAGTTGGAATCCTAGTACGGCCATCCAGATTTGGGGTTTCAACGGTTTCCCCAAACTACTCTATGTGAATACCGGAATAGTTCCAAAAGGCCATTGGTGAAATCCTAGCCACTAGTCCTTTTCCGCCTCTAATAGTCGGACGGGTATTCAAACCCGCTTCCTCCCGAATGCGAGGCCAGAGTGTTAAGGCTCATCCACTATGCTCGGTCTTCCGCTCCTAAGGCACTGTTGAACTTTCTTTACCGGTATGCTGTGTTTGTTTGAATTTTTGCGGCTAAGTCTAGTTTGGAGTCGACTATCACGAGTGACGAAAAGTCACCGTTCCACTTCACACGCGAGACTAAAGAACACTCACACGAGTGGCGACATCCTTCTTCGCCAAATGGTGGTATCTATTTATGTTATTATACTGAAGTAATCGCAAACAAAGAATAACACAAACATTGTATGATATATTAAGTAATGAGTTTTTAAATCCCGCAGGTATCAAGTCGCTATTTCCTCATGATGATCCTACCACACATCACTTGCCGAGTGTAACTGAGACAAACTATAAATCCTTATAATGAATTACAATGCGGCGCTTGATAGTGCTATCGTCATCTATCAGCTGACACGTAATTTTTTAAGTTTTCTATTAACAAAACATTACGAAAAAATAAGTGTCACTATTTCTTTCTGTCATGATATTTTTCTTGAGACAAAAATTTTCAAAAATGTAGAAACTGATAAAGTTTTGTTTAGAATAAATGAAACGTAGGATATTGATAAAACCACTCTTCTTTCTCATAGTCCTCGTGAATGTTATGACGTCTATATACTGGCTATCGTTTTTCCACAACTATGAGGAAACAAACCTTTTACTTTAGACTTTGGCGAAATGAATGATCACGAACAATTTATATATTAAGACTAGATTGTTACAAATTTCAATGTCCACAACATGATTGTATTTACTTTAGCGTCAATTCAGCATACAATGAGTTAATATGTCAATACATACAGATACCAGCAGTTCTAAATTAAATCTTGATTGTGTTACTATTCATCACACAATTAGACAAAGTTCTTCAGCGGCATTAGACAGTAGTCAAGTCACATTCACGATCCAGCCCAAAAAGTTTCGGGTTAAATAAAAACAAATCCGAAAATACTCAAAGGAATGGGGAATTTCCACGTCTCAGCGACCGTTGACCAATTCGTTTACGTTTCAAAAAAAAAAAAAAAAAACTAATTTCTTCCAGGCCTTTGCAATAATAATGACTTTACAGAAAAATAACAATGAATTTGGATTGCTCAATAGATACAGGCAGAAATCAGTAATTTTAACGTCTCAATAGGTGTATAATACGTTTTTACTGTCTCAGTGTACGGGTAACTCAAGAAAAACATAACGCATCGTTTAACCACTTTTTCCTGCGGCGCGACTCGAACCGTGGAACCACGAGACAACGCACTAGCTTCCGGGATCTGCATCCGCGAATATGAGCCACTTGCCGCCCCATCGCGTCAGGCTTACCAGAGACGGAAGATGAGGTGGCTACAACGCATAAACAGCTTGGCATTATCTTTCCTCGTTCCTGAAAGTTATTGTTTATTTCCCGAAATTTTACATTAATTAACAGCTGAACGAATTGGGTCAAGGGTAAATTTCATCAGTGGCACTAGACAGTAGTCAATTCACGCTCACGATCTGGCTATCAAAAATTCTGTTTAAATAAAAAATCTCGAAATTACTCAACGGAATGAGGAATTGCCATTTCTCAAATATCGTTGTCGAATTCGTTTACGTTTTTAGAATACTAACCTCTTCCGTGCCTTTGAAATAATAGTGACTTTATTGAAGAATAACAACGAATTTTGATTTCACAATAGATACAGGCAGAAATTTGTAATTTCAACTTCCAAATAGGTGTAAAATATGTTTTCACTGTCCCAGTGTACGGGTAACCCAAGAAAAACATAACGCATCATTTAACCACTTTTGCCCTCGGCTGACTCGAACCGTGGAACCGCAAGACATCACACCTCGTAACTTCCGGGATCAGGATATCCGAACCTGAGCCAATTACAGCACCATAGCGTCAGGCTTACCAGAGACGGAAGCTGTGGTAGGAGAAACTAATAACGAGCCAGGCATTATCTTTCCTCGTTCCTGGAATTTACTGTTTATTTCTTGGAATTTTAAATTTAGGAAATAAAATTAAAGAAAGTTTTCATCAATGGTGATATGCGTCAGAATTAACTATTAAAATTTCTGCACTTCTTTAATAATGTATATTCTTTTTGTGCTACAGTTAACGATTTTGCCCCTTACCGCAAACCGATTTTTTTACGGACTCCCGGAGATAGCGGTCAACGCGATAGGACAGGGAAGATAACTCCATGCTACGAATAATTCCCAGCTGGGATTATGCATCAATTATATCATTAGCTATCACTAGTCGGAGCAGCATGTTTTTAAATACGGAAGCTTTGAATTTTATGTTCTTCCTTGATGAGAATTTTTTTTCGTAAGAACAGCCACTTTCCATTTCATTTCTCATTTGCTTCCCAATACCACAGGCTAGAAATTATCGTTGTTGCACAATAAGGACATTAGCTAAAAATAACTTTTTCGCACAATAGACACATTAGTTTGATTTAGTTCCTTGATTATTTTAAACAGTTATCATTACGTATTACATCAATGATCAATCGCCCGACTTTGTTATGAGCACTAGAAAAAATGGGGAATGTTGAGTGACAGAAATCTTTACGGTGAAGTTAAATTTAATAGAAAAGTGTCTTTCAAGTCCTACTCACGCATGCTGCGTTGACAGTGTCTCACGTCAGCCAGAACATTAATGTTATGATTCTTTTCTATTGTTCCACGCTAAGTATGTTCAAGAAACGACAGAACTAAAAGAATTGCTTTTACAGTAAAGCATACTTACAAGACCACTGCCAAAATTATTAAATCCGAAATCTTGTTACGTGTTATATATTTGACTGAACTCTTAGATAAGTCTGTACTGTTTCCAAAAATTATAATACACAGCAAACGTTGAATATTAACGTAAATTTCGAGTCATTTTAAGTTCTTGTAGACGGGTATCAAATCTGCATTTTGTTGTTATCCAGTACTTTCTAAAAACCAGTATTTTGTTTGAGATTGGTAACTTTCGTGTTATGTGTGAACACTTAATAACTGTAAAATGTCTTTAAAACAGTATATGAAACGTATTCGATGTTCCACAGCGAATGAATATAAATAAACAAAATGCAACTATAATTAATACGTGGATTTAAATAAAATACTTAATTTTTGCTTTATGACTGGTTCGAAATTTAAAACATATTGAACCATTAAAGAAATGTAAATCTATATATATAAAGATGTATGTATGTATGTTTGTTTGTTTGTTGGTTTGTTTGTTCTTCATACAAATCCACAGTTTTTATCCGATCTCGATGAAACTTTGCACACTTATCCTTTGAAACAAGGAAAAAATACTGTCTACATTTGGTTAAAAAATTATCTGTATAAATAAAACATGTTGTCTTATAATTTCGAAATATGACTGAATGGCGATAGACAGACGCGTTGCACATGGAGGTCTCTATACTGTTTTTTCGTGTAGTGGTCAGCTAGCTCAGTGGTTAAAGCGCTTACATACTGATGTTTCGGTCGTTGTCTCGGGTTCAAATCCTCGTGGAAACTAAGATATTTGAAAATTGTTTTTGATCGTAAGAGTATTGCCTGGGCCATCGGTTATTCGAATTGAATGTTAAACTATATAATATCACAAAGTTAGTGGTGCAATACGAGGTAAATCGTAGATAGTCTTGCAATGCTGTAGAAGTACACTTTTTTACGTTATATTAGTGTGATTCGCAGTCAGTATGTGTGTGATCTGCAGTAATATCTATATATATAAAGATGGATGTCTGTATGTATGTTTGTTTTATGTTTGTTTTTTGTTCTTTATACAAATCCACAGTTTTCATCCGATCTCGATGAAACTTTGCACACTTATGCTTTGAAACAGGGAGAAAAATACTGTCTACATTTGGTTGAAAAATTATCTGTATAAATAATATATGTTGTCTTATAATTTCGAAATAAGACTGAATGTCGAAAGACAGACGCGTTGGATATGGAGGTCTCTGTAGTGTATTTCCGTGTAGTGGTCAGGTAGCTCAGTGGTAAAAGTGCTTGCTTACTAATGTTTCGGTCGTTGTCTCGGGTTCAAATCCCCGTGGAGGCTAAGATTTTTAAAAATTGTTTTTAATCGTAAGATTCACGCCTGGGTCGTCGGTTATTCTGATTGAATGTTAATCTGTAGATAACACAAAGTTAGGGGTGCAATGCGTGGCAATTCGTAGGTAGTCTTGCAATGCTATTGAAGTACACTTTTTTAAGTTATATTGATTCCTCAGGGGTGATTCGCAGTCAGTGTGTGTGTCATCTGCAGTAATATCTATATGTATAAAGATGAATGTATGTATGTTTGTTTGTTTGTTCTTCATACTAATCCACAGTTTTCATCCGATCTCGATGAAACTTTGCACACTTATCCTTTGAAACAAGGAGACAAATAGTGTCTATATTTGGTTGAAAAATTATCTGCATAAATAATACATGTTGTCTTATAATTTCGAAATATGACTGAACGGCGGAAGACAGACGCGTCGGATATGGACGTCTTTGTACCGTTTTTCCGTGTAGTGGTCAGGTAGCTCAGTGGTTAAAGCGCTTGCTTACAAATGTTTGGTTCGTGGTCTCCGGTTCAAATCTCCGTGGAGGCTAAGACTTTTAAAAATTGTTTTTGACCGTAAGAGTCACGCCTGACCCGTCGGTTATTCGGATTGAATGTTAAACTGTAGATATCACAAAGTTAGGGGTTCAATCCGAGGCAAATCGTAGGTAGTCTTGTAATGCTGTAGGTGTACACTTTTTTACGTTATATTGATCCATCAGGGGTGATTCGTAGTCAGTGTGTGTGTGATCTGCAGTAGTAATACTGTAAATGTGGCAGTAAGTCTTTGTCTTTTGTTACGTTTTGACAACTAAATGCCTATAACGATATTGAAGGAATTTGACAAAACAAAACAAAAATTTTAATTGTATGGTTAATAGTTTTAGTCACGAAATTTTGAGAACTTATCGAATAGTGACGGAGAGACGGATGTGCGTGTAAAGGCCGCCACATACGTGCGGGAAACCCACAGGATTTGGACGGGATGGTCACGGCCTTGCGGGATCCCGCCACGTGTGTGGGCACTTTCTTGAGGCCGTGGCCGCACCTCGGTGCGGCGAAATCCTCGCCGAAAAACAATTCTTATTTCCTGGAAGGCCGGGAGGGAGGGTGAGAAGCTCAGCGTGTGTCCTGCGGTCAGTCGGCCTTCCAGGATTCCTTGTGAGTGCGATTTTGTTTCTAATGTTCCGTTTCGTGATGTTCCGTGTTTATAAATATGTATGATAGTGAGCCCTGTCTATAGGAATTGAAGTACCAGGAATACAACGACACAAACAAACGAGAAGCTACCTACGCCAAGCTGGCATAAATATTGAAGGAGAATGAACCAAATCCAAAAAATTAAAAGAATCAATACTAAAAAAAATCAGCAACATTAAACCATCAGGAAATGAATCTATGCGAAGTGATGTGCTGAAGAACATTAAAATAACCGGTAAGAAGATCACTTTGACGTTGTTAGCAAAACCGTTGCAATAAAATTACGTGGCCTTTCGACCAATCAAACGCTAATAGCAGAAAAAATAATTAATGACACCCTATTTCAAGTCGAAATGGGCTGTTTAGGAATGTCTTACGGTGAGCAACGGTTACCTACTTCTGCCCTGTACTATTCTGCAGGCAGCAGTTCTTTTTTTTTTTTTAATTTTTTTTTTTTTAATCTAGGAACCTCATAAAATAGTCTCAGCCCACACCCTTTTCAAGTAATACCCGCAAGATCGTTATAAACCACCAGCAGATTTTGATAAATTACCTCATAACAACGACACAGTAGCAATGTTCTATCAAATTATAATGCAAATGATATCGTGTGATTTGAATTTGAGTTTGCATCAGATGATCAACTATATTAATGACAACATGATTTTAAACTAATATTATTTTAATTTAGTTTTTATGTCATTTAAACTTAATTTTATGTTGTTGATGTATTTACGAATGGGAATAAATCAATTACAGTAAAAGTCCGGTTATCCGAGTTCCGATTATCCGAGCCACCTGGTTAACCAAGGCAAATTTTTGAAATATGATAGGAAGCTTTTATGAAGATATGTAACTACAGAAAAAGTCTGCTTCAAGTTTTACTAGGCAACTTAGAGAGAGGTAGCACTGTGACAGATTCAATAAAGAAAATAGTAACAGCAGCCAATGCGTGAACATCATCGGATGCTGCCATCGTGAAGCCAACTCTGAGACTGAGAAACCCTTTAGGATTTTAACCCCCCGTGTGTGTGCAGCGCCTCTTCGATGAAATCCCTGCGGTCCGGCCCACGGACTGTTTCCCTGCGGCCCGGCCTCCACGTGTGTGGCTACCTTTAGTCTGTAATGTTACGTCGCTTGCTCAAGCTATGATTCTCGCGCATTATGTTAGTGTATAATTTGATAATAAATTTCGTATAGATAAAAAACGTAGTATTTAGTATAGATGTCGATTTTCTCTGTCCTATTACTTTCTGTCTGCTTAAATGTTTCTGGTACCAATTTATTTTGCCTTCTTTTTTGACATGCCTTGCGGGCGTAAACTGGCCTAAGTTGTAGCTCTAGCAGAGCACGAGCAGCTTAAGTTATTAGAACCCAAGAATAGGATGCTCATTCAGAAGAAAGAAGAAAAGTCCAATCTGAAATAAAGCTGTCCTTAGTTAACACACCCCCCCCCCCCCCACATCCCCTCACATTCGTTTGTTTTTCTGTTTTTAAATATGATGGAAATTGATTCTCTTCAAGAGACAGGTTCAATGGTAGTGATGGGTTTCCGGTCATATTATGCCGACTCGGTGTTGTTTGGGACCAATCCTTCGCTACCAACAACTTTTTATAATCAATTCAGGCAAATAAATTCTTAATCCACGTGTACGAAGTCGCGGGTATCAGTTAGTAGATAATAAGAAACAAGTTTTATGACGATCAATAATAAAATCCAAATCGTCATGTTTATTTGACTTACTATAATTATTTTCCCAACGCATAACAGTTGACGGTCTGTAATATAAAAGTAATGTTTTTAATGAATAAAAGAAATCGAAAAATCTGAGATTGCTATATTAGTGGCATCTACGAACAGGGTGTGATAACTTCTCTGGTCGTTGTTAGCCCACCAACGAATGCCTGCGCGTGACGTCATTTTCTGTTCATTTGCAGGAATTTATAAACAATCCAATTAAAATTCAGAATTGTTATTTATGTTTCAAAATATTCTCAAGTTACATGTATATCGCATGTCAATGATACAATGAACTGAACTGCTTTGTTTTCACGTACGCCTTTACGGCACAAGGAAGAGGAATGAATTCGGCGTTTTGAGAGACCCTCATCATGAGTGATTTCTAGAAACCATAGAAAACCGAAATATGTTTAGCCGGATCGGGTCTCGAACTCGTGCCATCCCCAATGTCAGGCCCGAGTGGTAATCACTCACCCATAATGTTCGGTGAAACTGAACCATTCTTCTACGAAACAAATATTGTCCAGAGGCTTTTTAATTCAAAAAAGTACCATGCGCTCGTATTGAGACTATATGTTTTCTGTACCATCCACGGCTAAGTGCTGTTATTTCAGACCTGACATGTAGTGGCTGTCCACATTTCGCCGTAACAACGCCACTCATTTTTGGTGCGTGAGGAAACAAAAGGTTGTGAAGCGGGTTTCAATGGGCTGCCGTTCGAAATTCGGATTATGCTTTAAACAATAAGGTATTGTTTCTCTCTTCCCCTTTTTATGGTGGTCTCGAACTACAAGCTCAACTGGAGCTTAACGGGAGAAAAATTGCCAGATTTTACTACTGTGTTGTTGTGAAATATGAAGGAATTGTAACAATTTTAAACACCACTGAAATTGTTTATTACTGACTACTAAAAACATCGCTACTGCTCAGGAAATGACTGGTGTAAAAACTAATTTAACAAGAACTGAAAATTAAAATTATGCATCAATTATATTGGTATAAGCTGTGGGATGCAAAATTTGTTAGATGAACTATTAATGTGTATTTATTAATTTTTATGTATTAATTGATTCAATATTAATTTAAATATCTCATAGGATTTAATCATACTGTGAACAGACTGATTATAAATGGAAAAATTTTCGCCACATTATTTATCATCAGTTATAATAAAACGATTATTTGGTCACTTTGTTTTATCACGCGGTGACGTCACACTATAACGTCGCGCTATGACGTCACGCTTTTTGCCTTTGTTGTCCAACTTACGACCAGAGATGTTGTTCTAGGTTATGCACGTTATTCAATAGCAATTCTATGTAGCTAGGAATCCACGAATAAATTAACAGTCACAACACTGAAATAAAAGAACTTATTCTGTTTAAATCGACGTAATAATTATTAGTTGATTATATTTATTTGATATTCGTTCGAAGTAAAAGAATTCGTTAAAATATTTGACAATATATATGTAAGATAAACATTTAATTTTCGATTAGCAATGTTAGCGGCAGTTTTAATTAGATTGTTATTTTCGTGAGTGTCCTATTGCTTAAACCGTTACTTCGTTTGAACGAAAGTAGTTCCCCCGTGATCACAATATATACAGACTAGACTACAATTAAATCTAATATTGCTTGTCATAACGTAAGCTGTTAAGATTTTTTTTATTTCATTTGATTTTACTGATGACATATTTCAGTCTTATGTAAGCCATTAGCCATTCAAACGGCGTAACATCGATCTGAATCACGGATGACAAAAAAGGAAGGTGTAAGAACCCGTCAAGATTTTTGATCAAATTTATATCGCGATCCATTACTGCCAGTAAAATGCGAAACAGTACATGTATTAATATGCGTTTGATTGAAGTATTGCTTCTCTGGCGGAAGTTTAGAGATGTAAGTGGTTATGATGAAATGCAACCTGGACCAAGACGGCAACGGAAATCATTTGCTACAGCGCAAGGCACCAGGAATAGAAATGTAACGGATATCCGCATCCGCAAGTGAGGAACTTTCGCTGGAAAATCCGTTTTGGGATAACAAAAATAAATGATATAGGAAAAAGTACGTTGATTTTACTGTGTTTGGATATTCATTTGTCATTACATCCAGATTTGTATCTTGTCTCAGATGGATACGGCGTACGGTTGGGGTACTGAAAGTCCCTTGTTCAAATATCTGTCTCAGCTGAAATTTTTATGGGCCTTAAAATTGGCATTCAACTCTGGCAAAGCTTTGGTTTGTTAATGCTAACACGCTGGGACGCTCCGTGGTTCGAATTTCACGTTAATCTATAGGACTCCTTTTAAAAATAGGTGACAACGATAGAGGTGCATTGTGCGGCTGATAAGAAACTCTGTGACTGGAATTTTTTGATCACATGAAATTATTATTATTTTACAGAATCTTTGAAGTAAAATTAAAATGTATAATAATCATTATTTTTTGTTAGGAAAATAGTGAGTGAATCTAAAGGAACCTGTAACCGCTTTCACGGACCATTAAGATTTCTTTTATTGCAAATCGGATCTCGTAGGTCCTACAAGTTGTACTGTGAATGCACCACTAGAGCGGTGGGAAGGTGGGTGACGAGCGCAGAACTGTGCGTGGCGAGTAGGAGGAAACGGCCTGGCCTCACATTCTGGAGGACGCCGGTTCGAATCTCCCTCCGGGAATCCAGATTTGGATTTCCTATGGCTTCCCCAAATCACTCTAGGCGAACGCTTCCTTTAAAAGACCTTGGTCGAATTCCTTACCATTCCTATCCCTGATCTTCTCACGCCTCTAATGACCTCGACGTGGCGTATAGTTAAAAGAACAAAAAAAAAAAAAAGCAAGCGTGGAGATGCGCGGTAGCGTGGCCTTGTGCTTGACGCTTGAATTAGTCTAGCCACGAACTCCGCAAAGTTCATATACAAAGACAGCTTCTTAGTTGCGTAATTTTGTAAATAATTTAATTCACTTGTGAAATCATTCCATTTTTATATGGAAATAGAATTTACTTATGAAAAAAAATATTGATTCTAAATTTATTTTTGATAAAATATTAAAATATAAATAATTATAAATTTATTTTTCCACATCCGCTTCCGCAAAACATCCGCATCCGCAAAGATGACATCCGCAACAACCCTACTAGGAATTACATCGAGCTTTATTTTATAACAATTCTATTTAGTTTAGCAATTGATAAGTAATGACTTGCCAGAACACTGAAAAAAAATTATGTATTTCGTTTAAACTGGCATATCAATTATAAGTTGCTTCTTTTACAGAAATCATAAACTGATTTGAATGAAAGATGTTCCAAATTGGTCGCGATCTATGTGGCCTAAACCACAATTAAAACTAATATTACGTGGCATAGCGTAAGTTGTTAAGATTTATTTTTTAGCATCCTTCGTTTTCACTGGGGTCATTATTTCAGCCCCATGTAAGCTGTTCAGCAGTTAAAACATCGATCTTCATCACAGATACAAGAAATAAAGATGTGAGAACCCCTGTAGGCTTAGAATCAAGTTTATATCGCGATGCATGATGACATTCACATACGTTACAAGGATTGTATTAATTAGAGTGTGATTGAAGCTTTGATTTTCTAGGGCAATGTTAGAGGAGATTGTTGTTAGGCTGAAATGCAACTGAAATGTTTCTTGCTACTGCACAAGGGACGAGAAATTACATTGAGCTTTATAACAATTCTTTTTAGGTAAGTAATTGCAAAGAAATTAATTACCATAACACTCCGTGAAACCCGTCATTTTTAAGGGCTTTGAGGCTAGTATTCAATAATAAACAATAGATATACCTTGCAGCTGGTGCGAGCTAATGACTAATTTATTATTGAAAAGTATAATATCTGAACTTGAAGAAAGCGAAATGAGTCTTTGAACGCAAAATTGTACTCGTTTTAGCATTAACGCATCAGTTCATATTCTAATATACGAAACACACTTCTATGAGAAATTATTTAAGAGAAAAATTCCAGAACCTCTCGCATTCATATCGGTGACCTGACGACACCAGTCAAACACCTTACCGCCGATCATCCATGCCGTTGAGATTTTCAATATAAACTATTGTTTACTAAAATTTCGTTTTATTAATGAAATACTTATTTACCTTCATTTGACATTAAATACCGACGAAAACGTGACATTCAATTTCTACAGATCTGATATGCTTTTAATTACGTAAACTATATTTTTCTGATTTCCATATCGCGTAATATTTAATTGTGGTTGAAATTATTCTAATTTAAATTAATGTTCCGATTTCAATTTCCCTACACACCTATTTACGCCTTTCTAATTATTAATAATTTTGTTTGTATTAAACTCTTTGGGATTAATTTCCCCATCGATCTACTTTTCCTCTTTACGAATATCCTTGGTAATTATTTGGAATTTTCTTGCTAATTTATTACAATTTCTAGTTTCCGCTACATACAAAAGAAAATTTTCCTTCTCCTTCGTGTTTGAAATCGACTACCAATGACATAAGTTAATATATAAACAATTTATATTCAAAATTACGAGTGTTGAATACTTTTGAAATGTTGTTTAAAAAATATGCCAACAAAGAATTGAATTTAATTAGGTAGAAAACATAATTATATCCTTTTAAGTATAATGTCACATGGATTCGAATTATTACTACGTAAGTATCACTTTCATAACATTTCATATAATGAAAACAGTAACTAATGTTCGTTATAAGAGTTTATCGTTGCAATTTCCGTTTATTAATCATACATTCGCACAAGTTTCCCTTTGACTTTCCTGATTTCTGGGAAATGATAAAAATAAAATTCTTTAAGGACTTACAAAATTTTAGTTTAGAGCACAATTGCATCCGATCTATAATAGGTAACTTTGATAAAGTGGGTCAAATATCACATTGTACCGATTCATTATTACTCAAGTCCTCATATTCACACAATTTACCATTCACAGTGACAATTTCGTTAATACTCAATAGAATTTGGGAGCTCTTCGAAGTAGAAATGTTTGTTTTATATGTTTAATTCATAAAAGTAGAAAGTTCCTCATCCCATCCTATGAATGCAGGCAAAAACTGAGTTAAATAAATTAATGACATTACCAGTGTTAATACCATTCACTAATGTTAGTAAAATACTGCTTGTACCACTGCAGAAAACATGTAACTACAATTTTGTGCAAAAATTTTAAAACGGACAATTTGCGACAATACTGCTCGAACCAGGTGGAATCACTGTATATGCAGACACCCGATTCTATTACTAACATCAGAAAGTAAGAAGTATATCTTGTAACTGATTGACTCGTATTGAACAAGGAGGTTTATGTATATCTATCCCGGGTATTGCAAGTGAGACCAATAAAAAATTTAAAAATAAACAATGTTCTTGAGCAAACATCGCTTAATCGAGTATACAGTATTTCATACTAGAATTCAAGAAAAACATCCGAAACGTTTGTAGCGGTTCAATAAAGAGGGCAGCAGCAATCCACTTTTTTTATTTATAAAATAAGAGTCTCTTAAGAAAATGGAAGTATACTGGTATTATGTCATATCGTATTATATCTAACTGCCATCCCCTTTCCCCAGGGAGGAAGAAAGAAGTAAACAAAGATTCCATTTCCTCTTGTACCCACGTAGACCAGAGAGGATACAGAATGCCTCAACTCTCCGTTGTGTTGACCTTCGGACAGGAACTAAGCGTCTCTACAGTGACTTCATTGTGCGGGCTCTTGGGGACCCTTTTACCGCTGAGCCGGAAAATCTGTTGTGTTTGGTCCCGCGTGATCTTTAAAGACCTTAATGCCACACGCCGTCGGCGTTCGCAACAGCTGTGACATATTACGAGGGCTACGCGATTTATGACTACTCAACATGCCAAGGTATAGTTTCTTCAGAAAACATTCTGCAAAACCGACAGATATTAACCGTGTTTCCTAAAAAAATACTATCGCTGCAGTTTTAGTTCCTCCAGGTGGTTAAGAAATAAGACAAAATATGAAAGATTTTCAACTTGTAAAAAAATATTATTCTTAATAATTATTATTAGAGCAATAGATGAAAGGTAATTGAAATGGAAAGAGATTGTTTCATAGATCTGGAAAAGGCTTTTGATAGAGTACAATAGGTGAAGTTAATGGACATTCCAAAAAATAAAGGCATTGGATAGAAGGAAAGAATGCTAATAAGTAGATTATACATCGAAAGTGAGAGTCGGGAATGGTGTTGTTTGTTATTATTTAACATATATTTGAAGGAAATAATAAAAAGAAGTTTAAGAGTTATAGGAGGTGTATGCATGTGTGGATGTAGGATTAGCTGATGACATGATTTTGCTGGCGGAAAGTGTCAAGATACTCAGAAGAATGTTAGAGGCATTAGAAAAAGGTGTAAGGAATACTGAATGAGAATCAATAGGAATAAAACTAAATGTATGATGGTGGTAAGGTGTAAGAAAGAAATGATGATAACGCTACAAGGAGAAATAATCGAGCAAGTGGGGTCCTTCAGATATCTCGGGAGTATTTTGAGTGGTGATATGAGTTGGAAGATGGGGGTGAAAACCAGAATAGCAATGGCAAAGGAAGCTTTCAATAGAAAGAAAAATTTACTATGCGGAAGGCTGGATAAAAACCTGAGTAATAAACTAGCTAAATGTTTTGTATGGAGTGTATGACTACATGGACGCTACGCAAAGAAGATCTGAAGAAGTTGGAAGCTTTCGAAATGTCGATATGGAGGAAGATGGAGACAGTAAATTGGAAAGACAAATTAAAGAATGACGAAATGCTGGATCGAGTAGGAGAAGTAAGGTCTTTTATTAAAAACAATAAGGAACAGAAAAAGGAACTGAATTGATCATGTGTTAAGGAATGAGTGCCGGCTTAAAACTGCTCTGGAGGGTTTGTAAACGAAGGGAGAAGAAGAGATCGCCGAAGGAAGAAAATGATTGATGACATCATGGTAGAAGGGTAATAAAAGAGAATGGCGAAACGGAGGGAGGCGTGGAAGGCTGTCTCTGTGCATGGACCTGCTGAATAGCAGAAAAACCTTGATGATGATGACAATGATTAACTAGCTGGCCCATGCTAAAATTTCGAGAATAATATACAATGAACAGCAAGATAGGTGGGGTGTAGAAGGATGAAAGAAGCAATTTTTTATTTGCTAACTAAGACAGGTGCGTAGCAAAACACAATATCTTACGAAAAAATTATGAATTATGAAATGTCTCCCTAACAGAGAAAAATACCCGAAAAGCTCCTTACTCTAGAAAACACAGTGTGTCTACACATCTGTGATACTTTGAGCTGCTATCTAGCAGTAATGTGACCACTGCTTATCGACGCCTAACAGCTTGTAGCAATTGTTTATTTGTCAATTGAAATATCTAGCGGTAATGCGATCATGACTCGTGTGAAAATTTGGATATGAGATGTAGCTATCTAGTGGTATGGAACAGTTCTTATCGACCCCAGCGAAGCTTAGCAGTTTGAATCTGAACTATCACATAACCGAGTCCTCCATTGTTCATAATTTCGCCATATACGGATTGAATATCAAAAAAATTCCTTTCTCAATTAGCGCTGTTGCTAAAGCGGAGAGCTTAAAATCTTTTAAATGATACCCCATTTAACGATTTTGGTAAACTATAATGGGAAAAAGATGCATCGTCACAAAAAAATATATCATCGGTATGAACGCAACCAAGAACATAAATTTGGCAACAAAAGGAAACAGTTTAGGTTAGGTATTGTCTTCTGACTTGAAACAACAGAAATATCAAATACATAGGAGTGGAGGCTTTCTCGGCGTTGTATAAAGATGAAATTTTCTCTGGAAACTAGCCGAGTGAATATGTTTGTATAAAACAACGTTTCAGCGATCATATACTCGGCCACCATTGTCAAGTGACTGTTCTGAGACTGGCGGCAGAGAATTAAGACCGCCGAAACGCCGTGTTACACAAACGTTCTCACTCTGCTAGTTTCCAGAGAAAATTTCATCGTTATACAAATATGCTGTTTTTTTTTTTTTTTTAGGATCTATGGTCTCAGATTTCAGGAATCTGAGTTTAGAAGCCAACTGCTACAGTTTCCAAATAACTGAGTTAAACGACCTTCCTTAAAAAAATTAACGTGAAGACCAACGAAAAATATTTACTTAGTGACAACGGGAACACTTGCGCGTGTAAAATTAATAACTGGAGATATGGGAAATATGAAGTACTAATGATCTAATCGGATCCATGTTTCTAGCTGTATTCATGGTTGTAAAAAAATTAGACGAGAGAAACATTAAATTCACTAGAAAAGTTAAACACCTCGGGGTGGTCATTGACAGCTCGAAAACCTTCTTGGAACATGTAAAAGAGCAGCAAGAAAGACTAAAAGCCACCACTTCAGGGCACCAACGGGTCACAAGTAGAGATTGAGGCCTCAATAGGAAAACCACAAGGTTGATGTACAGCCCAATATGCGTACCCATAATTACCTACTGTGCTTCGGTATGGACACACAAGGCCACCCAAGCTCATCACAGAAGAGCACTAGACTCAACACAGAGACAGTATCTGCTAATGATGAGCAGGGGCTGCAGGACTGCATCAACTGAGGCATTACAAGTCCTCTAGACCTTGAGGTCATCAAAAAAGCATTCTACTGTTATATCACAGAAGGCCAAAGGGCTGAGTACCTAGGGATATTTGTACCAGCCAACGAACATCCAAGAGGATCCCGGCAATATAAGCGGGGAATCATACAGAGGAAAAACCTTGTCAACAACGCCATCACAGAAGAATGGCAACAGAGATGGGAAAAAAGCCAAAATGGAAGACACACGTTCCAATGGATTTCTTCAGCAAACTCCTGGAGCTTAGGCTGGAAAAAAATCCGCCAGTCTTTCCTACCCTGCCACCTACCTCATCAAAGGGGACGGTCTGAAACAGACCCTTTACGAGAGGAACATCGTGGACAGCAGCAATCTTTGCACTTGCGGCGCCGCAGAGAATTCAAAGCACGTCCTCAAGGAATGTGACCAATACCAGGAGGATCGTGCCGTCCTGGAGCATCAAGTAGATCTACGGCCACCATATTGGAGACAGCGGCTCCTAGAATCAGAAGAAAACTTCAGAGCGCTGTCCACCTTCGCCACTGCTGCGTTCAGAAGAAGAACAGAACTTCAACAAAAAACTGAAGAACCAGCGGAGACAGAGGCAGCACTCACCACCTAAGAAGCCACTGAAGATGTCAAGTTCTGCGGTTGTCCAGTTCACCTACTCTCCAGTCCAGACGCCTGCAGCCCAACATGACGAACAGCACTGCTGAATTCACCAACGAAAAAAGCTGAAGGAACCCTGACTCGATCAGGGCTCAGTAGTGTACGGCCTGTCCAGCCAGGCCCAATGCACTGCGCCCTACACTCTTTCGGTACACTATACGGACGTCATACAACCGAGGAACGTCTTCGCCCTCGGTTGTGACAGCACCGCCGCCACGAGGTTCCCCGTGGGCACCAGGCAACATTCCCAGTGGCTAAGGGTGCTTCTCCTACAGGAGAGTCCTACCTTCCCCCTAAAGATTGGGAGGGGGTGAGCGTTATTCTTCCAACTCAATCCCAAGGCGGGGTGTAGCGAAGTAGTACGATAGAATGGTGTGGTCGCGGTTGCAGTTTGAGGGCTTCGGTCCAGTTGCTGTGCTAACCTCAACCCGGTCGGTGGACCAATCATCTGTACTCATGTATTCATGGTTGTGGTTTCACCTGGAGTAACGTAACCTGGCTCGTAACAGGCTGTAAAATTATAAAAAAGTTCATATTTGTTTATTTACAAGGTTTAAGGTACCTTTTTCAAATAAAATAGTTTCAGATAATACATATTTTTATGCACAAATGCTACTTTTCTATGATGGAACTTAAACAGTTGAATGATAAATGGGAGATATTTGAGGTCAAAGGATAGCTGAAGAGACACTGTGGAGGGCAGATATTAGCGACAACGCCTGGATGCATATTTGGATTAGTATTAGAAGTATTATGTAAATGGAAAGTATTACCTCGTACACAAACTGGCCATAATTTCAAACCGAGCGTGGTGGTGTAACGGTTAGCGTTCTGGCCTCGCATTCGGGATGACGGTGGTTCGAATCCCCGTCCGGGCATCCAGATTTGGGTTTTCCATGGTTTCCCAAATCGCTCCAGGCAAATGCCGGGATGCTTCCTTCAAAAGGCCATGGCCGAATTCCTTCCCATTCCTTGCCACCCATCCTTTCCCGTATCTAATTACCTCACTGTTAAGAGACGTTAAGCAGTTAAAAAATAAATAAATAAATAAACATAATTTCAATCATATGGTAGTGAGAAGGTTTACATCTGTAATTAAGGCAGACGCTAAATAGTATACCTAAAACAGTGAAAGAATTTAAACGAAAAAAATTCGAGATATGCATAGGGGAATAGACACATGGTTATAACCTCTATCACAATTATTCCATTAAACATAATGATTTCGGTGTAAGTATAACTGTTTATCACCAGGAACATTAATTAGTTATAATCATGAACAGTAAAATCATCCTTTCAAAATTATGATAGTGCAGAAGATTCACAAACGTGATCATGAGCAACGGAGACTGTTTTGTGAGAGAATGCTTGATGTTCTTGCTAATGATGATGTTTTGTTTATGATGAGCGATGAAGCTCTCTTCCATTTAGACGGTTATGTAAACAAAACAAAACTGTCGGTATTGGGCAGCAGACAACCCACAAGAACTGCATCAAACACCACTGCACAGTTCAGAAGTGACCGTTTGGTGTGGAGTTTCAAAAGTGGGAATCGTTGGGCCTTATTTTTTTGAAGAGGGTGGTGTTAGTGTAACAGTGAATTCTGAACGTTATGTTGCAATGCTACGCAATTTTTCGCGGCCACAACTTGACACTTTAGGGATCAATATGGCAGAGATGTGGTTCAAACAGGATGGAGCTACCGACCGCACGGCGAATGATTCCATGGCAGTTGTCCGAGAAATGTTTCCACAACACCTGATCTCACGTTTCGGCGATGTCCACTGGCCTGCACGCTCGCCAGATTTGTCGCTTTTTGACTTCTTTTTATGGGGTAACTTAAAAAGTAAAATTTACTACAACAAACCTCGTACACTCAATAAACTGAAAGTTGTAATAGGTGAAGAAACCGCTGCTGTTCCACATGACACTTAGAAGAAAGCAATGGATCACTTCGAAGAAAGACTTTTAATGTATATACACGAAGAAGGCCGTCATCTGTCTGAAATTATCTTTAAGTGTTAAGTTAAGTGCAATTCATAAACTGGATAAATTACATATTGTGTTGATGTGAGTACATTTTCTGCGTGACCAAAATAAAGCCAATTATAACAGTTTTAAATTCATGCGTTCTTTTTGCGCCACCCTGTATACAGCGCACCGTAAACTGTTTCTTATATACAAAGTGTCACCCCTGCCTTCTGACAATTAGTAAGAGAAACAAAGTGTGAATAAATAAAACTGAATTCATAAATTATTATTGGTATCGGTGAATAACCACTTGAAGTCTGCTGAAACTCATTATAGAATAAATTTTTATAGGATATCCAATGATGGGGGCACTGAGGACTATAACAAATGGTCAAATTAATATTATATGAAATTTTAGCTGAGGAGATCTACTTCCGCGCGTTTCGACTTACAACATACGATAAAAATATTACTCAAAAACCTCCTATTTTGACATATTTTTTAAATATTAAAAATATAAATTGTAACTGTAAAAAAAAAAATACAAGTGTAATTTAAGAAATACCAAAAAAACTGTCAACGAACAATTGGCGCAGTTCCCATCGAATGAAACAAAAATAATAAATTCAGTTGTTATAGACATCCACAGAAACAAAAAAATGTGGGTAAAATAAGGTAAATTTTAGGCTCCGTAGCATTATTAGAGCCTGGTTTCACGCATATTTACACGAATGTCAGACTTGTCATCTCTTTAGAGCTGTTACTGATTTGCAATGCCTTTGCATTCTCTTCTGCAACTGTGGAAGGCGGTTCCCAGGACGTAACAAGAAACGTACACAGATTTAAAACCCCTTACATTAACTTTCAACCACTTGCCTTGCGCAATAAACTGACTTACGACTGGAGAAATACTGTTTACGTTATGGAACACGTATTTCGCAGGAGATTCCGTACTACTGCAATCTTAGAATGTGTATGAAGCAATGAAAAAACCATTTCTGAATTCAATATTCATATCTCATACCTCGTATTTCGAATAACTACTATACAGTTGGGCAAACTGCCTTCAAATTTTCAAACTCTTGATAAATCCCGTATTTAATATAAAAATATGGAATAATTCTTAAAGTAGAATCAAACTCTGTCTTCGTAATTACTTCATCTAAAAGTTGCAAATCAATCTTTTATTTCAAAAACCATGTTTACAGTCTTGGTACAGCACGAATAAAATATTGTGCGGTGAAGTAATTGCATCTTAATCCCACAACATTGAATCAGTCTCATTCTTTCAGATTTCACTTTTCAGTTTCCTTAAAAAATATGTTTCTAACTAGAAATCTGATACTTGTTAATTCTTTATTATATCGTCTATTAGAAAACGTCTAAAGTAAATGTATGGTAGTAGGCGAAGATAACCTTTGAAATAAAACAAAATGCCATGGATTTTCTTGTTACCCATTATTTTTAGCTTTAACCTCCAAAATTTAAAAAAAAAAAAAAAAAAAAAAAAAAAAAAAAAAAAAACTTTATTGACGCTCGTAATTATTAAATTTCAGCTTTCCTGATTTTGGTGTGTTTGGGCATAGTGCTTGCGGCTTTTGATCATACAGTAAAACAATCGTATTTACTTACTGGTTCCTGCTCTCATTCTATACTTTTCGAGAACAGCTAGGAAACTAAAATCCTAAGACTTATTTGTGAATTCTTTGGAAGTCCCGAAAACAATTATTGCTAAAATCAAGCGAAGAAGTTAAATCGTTGTAGAAGCCGACCTCTGACCGTTGTCCTATTGGGAACACGATTGCTCACGCTAGCCAAGGGAAAAAAGCGAGTGGTAAGGAAAGGACGATATCGACAAGTGTTATCGATTGTGGGCAGATGGATGGCTGGTTTATACGGCGGTCGCGGGCCGCAGATAGCGCCGTCGCATCCATCATGTGACCCCGGCCCAGAGGCCGTTATTTACCATGTTGACAACAGCACAGGTGAGGCGAGGCCAGCAGTGACCCTGCGGCCTTCTTCACTCACGTTACTGCATTATATTTAGAGATTTCAACAGATAGTTAAGGCGGGCATTACGTTATCCAATTTGCAGATGGCTAGGTAAACTAGCGTGATAATTTCGTATAGTATAAAGGCAGTTAGGCAGTTAGTGCTCCAATCTAGTGCTATCGTATGGACTCTGCCACGCTAGCTCATTTACTACAGTACCTCGCACACTAGATGGAACCGTGT
The DNA here is from genome assembly GCA_031002005.1 of Vandiemenella viatica. Lineage (NCBI taxonomy): Eukaryota > Metazoa > Arthropoda > Insecta > Orthoptera > Morabidae > Vandiemenella > Vandiemenella viatica. Next base: position 287,589,460 of record CM061920.1, read on the forward strand.
AAACAGATCTAGCTAGCGTGCTTGACGCTGTGTTAGGTCAGTCAATCGGCGCGTGCTCGAGTAGAAAGACGTAAATTCAAATTGTCGCAACGGCAGATAAAAGGAAAAGAAGTTCTATTAAACATAATAGAACTATTCCAAGATATGGCATTTTTATAGGATCAAAAAACATAAGGATTATAAAAACAAAGACATCGGAAATATGGAAACAAAGTACCCCTCTAAATATTCAAAAGACTCCATATAAATGAGTAATTTAAAAATTTGGTTAAAAAAATCTCAAGTAGTGTTTAAGGCATTTAAAAATAATCCTACATGTTTACGTAATGATTTTTGTAAGGAGACATGCTGAGATTACGGAGCTGAACTTTGAATGTCCATAAGTATTTCCTGTGGCTACAAATCGTAAAGTAACGACTAATCAATCGTTACCTTGCGTTGATAAAAAGTGTCTCTTCGTTTTAATATAAGGTGTGACCAGGTATAAGTAATAATACAAGCCATGAAATCGTAACGAAAATCGTTTATGCTGCAAATATTTTTCTTCTTTTAATTATAAATATTGTTTAACCCATCATTTTCTGCGCCTCTTTTTATCAATCACAACTGAACTTGACACTCATGCGAAAGCAATAACAATTTTCTGGTATTTGGATGGTGCCATTTAGGTATTATTTTTTCGTTTAGCATTCTGAGGAACTGGTGATTCAAACGACGACCAGTGACGAAATGAAAAGAAAGTCTCACTAACTAGCTTTCCTAGATAGTGTAATGAGTGAGCTCTTGATTTCTTGCACTGCGGCACCAAATCCAGCGTTCTGCAAATTTTATAGTCTAATGTCTGTTTAACATTATGCCAACAAGCAGTTTGAGATTCACGTAACCTCGATCATAACCCAACGATATTGGAGGATTAACTCAAAAACAACGACAACACTCAGATCCGTGAAACAAAGGACACACATTAAGAAGGGCTGAGAATAGACACAGCAATAAAATTTTCAGCTGCAACGGTAAACTAAAACCCACAACGAGATTATTTTTAATTTTATTATTACTTTGATTTTTTTTAAGTAAAAACTTCTATATGCTCATTAGGCAATGTTTGTAGTGGAGTAAATCTATGAGTTCGCTACTTCGTGTCACCAACATGCAATGGCGTGTTGCGCGTATGATATGCGTGTTGGAGGCTTTTTGGATACTGTAATGGAAGTATATCTGTAGGTATCAGTATGACGTGTTGCGCTTGGACAGCAATGAAAGCATAGATTATACTTGTATCTAATACATGCAGGTGAATGTTTCTTTGTTGTTGTTGGGTTTTTGTTTTTTTTTTTTTTTTTTTTTTGACTAATTTCTACATATGTACACAGTTTTTTTCCGATTTTGATGAATCTTTGCATAATTATACTTTAAAACAAATAGAAAAATACTGTTTATGTTTGATTTACAAAAACCTAAACCCTCTCCTCCTTTCCCCCTCTCCTTAATTTCCGTCAATGTTGTTCATACGAGTCCACAGTTTCTATCCGATGTTGATAGTATTTAGCACACATATACATTGGAAAAAAAGGCGATCTGGTAGCTCAGCGGTTAAGGCCCTTACGTCCTAACGTTTCTCTCTCCGATCGTGGATTCAAATCCCGTGGTAAGCACAAATTTCTAGGAGTTGTATTTGATTGTATGAACTACGCCGGGACGTTCCGTGGTCCTGATTCCACTTTTAACTGTAGGCCCCCGAGGAAGGGAATTGGCCTTCCTGCCTCTGACGTGATAGCTTGGTACATCTCCTTCGAGAAGATTCTACCAACCTACTGTTGTGGACTAAGTTAGATTTTTAGTTTTTGAAGTGAAAACTTCTTTAGGCGCGTTGGGTTTGCATGGGTAATATTTAGCGTGCTGGAAGATGCTGGCTCAAATTCCTGTTCGACCATCCAGATTTCGGTTTTTCATAGTTTACCGAAATCACTCCGCCGAATGCCGGGATGGTTCCATCATAAGGCCACTGCCAAGTTCCTTCCCGTCCCTTGCCCCCCAGTCCTGTCTCGACTTTAATGACCCAGACGTCGACGAGCTATAAAGCCAAAGATACGTAATGATGATTCGAGTCATCAACTGGTTGCACATCTGCTTCTACTGTTACCATCAAACGAACGGGCAGATGTTTTGTGAGTCTTGATTGCTTAACATATTCCAGTACTGAGTTACAATTTAATAAATAACACTACCAAAATTAATTTTTAAGTCACTTGATATCTTTTTAAAACTCAAAGGCAACGACTGTACATTGTGCATTAAAATCTCTAGAAGAGTATAAAGTAATTAATTAACACGCCAACATCTATGAGTATTGAATAATCATTTACGCAATTGAAAGAAACTACTCTTGCTTGTTTCCGCTGACTAATCGAAATGGCAGAAATCGCCTGTAAACCATATTTCCCGTACGATGGGATATTTTGGATGTTGTTGAGCCTCCACAGTGTTGTAGTTGTATGCTAACGACTATGGTAGCTGCTGCGTATACAACACAATACGTATAATTCACAGATTTTGCTTTCAGTTAAGTAGAAAAAATTACAATTACGAAACACTTTACGTCAAAATTATGTAAAACATATTGTAAATAGTGCAGACAATTTTATTACAAAAAAAAATACATTTGTAAAGGAAATGTTACAGATTCTATGTTGCTGCATGTTCCAGGAGAACATTAATATCCTCGAACAGATGTATTTCACTACAAAAAAAGTCATTTCTAAATATAAAATAGGCAACTCTTCCAATGTTTACTTTTCTGCTGCCGAAGTTGCTGTGAGCCCACTGGAAGTTCCATTCCGTGAAAAGTTTTACTCGCTATCCGCCGAACTCGCCGATACAGTCTTGCTGCTCTTTCTAAACTGAAAAGCGAGCCTAAAAATTAAACTTGGAGAAACCAAGTCTCTGCGCTCCGTTTACATTACGCTCTAGTGAGCAATCGATACTAATCAGTCACAAATTAAATTAAAGTTTCTTATTAGTGCATAAATCTGGATCGGAAATCTGTTAAATATTGGTTTTACCAGAATACAGGATTCTTATAATAAGTTATCGTAACTCTCGTCCAACGATACGAAAGTTTAGAAGTACGTTTTAACCCAAAAGCTAGTTGGCCTGCTCTCTACGAAGTGGGCATATATAGTCTAGTCGTTTATTTATTTATTTTCTGAGTTTACAATCGTCACCCCAAAGACTGAAGTTGCACATTGCTTATTTATTATTACCAATTAAATACAATCTAACATTTTCTAAATTTTCCCCGCTGACCTCTTGGCACCTACTTTTGCTTTACACGAATTTTTACTTTAAATTCTTTCAATTTTTGAGTTGACTTCGTCAGCATATCCCTTGATAATTTTAACAGTCTTCGACATCAGTAAATTCAAATTACATTTTGCCACATTCCTTCATTTCTGAAATAGCTTTAGGAATAGTAGGTCTGAATGGACCGACACCGGTTTCACATTCCGACCTGCTTTCATCTTTCATTGAAAAAACATCACCACATTACATTAAATTCACACAGTTAAGTTATCCGCAGAAAACATTAATGTTTACGAATTCCTTTGGAAACCCAACGCTTCTGTTAACAGTTTGCTTTAAGCATACTCTGGAAGTTAAAAACTTTCATAACCAACGATCATGCTCGGATATGGTTATGGTTGCGTTTACATATCGGCTACATTGTCCTGAAAAAACTAGCCAAAAGCCAGCAAAGAAGTTAGGATATTTATGTTGTCATCAAAATTAAGAATAATACTATGCAGGCAAATTCGGTGTGTTCGATTAAACTCGGAAAGAATTACTTATACATACTTTTCTCTCCTAAAGAGAGAGACCAATAGATTCACAATTTAGTAGTGAATTATACACTGAAGAGCCAAAGAAACTGGTACACCTGCCTAATATCGTGTAAGGCCCCCGTAAGCACGCATAAATGATGCAACACGGCATGGCATGGACGCGACTAATGTCTGAAGTAGTGCTGGAGGGAATTCACACCATGTATCCTGCAGGGCTGTCCACAAATCCGTAAGAGTACGAGGAGTGGAGATCTCTTCTGAACGGCACGTTGCAAGGCATCCCAGATATGCTCAATAATGTTCATGTCTGGAGAGATTGGTGGCCAGCGAAGGTGTTAAAACTCAGAAGAGTATTCATGGAGCCACTCTGTAGCAATTCTCGACGTGTGGGATGTCGCATTGCCCTGCTGGATTTGCCCAAGTCCGTCGGAACGCACAATGGACATGAATGGATGCGTGTGATCAGCCAGGATGCGTGTGATCAGCCAGGATGCGTACGTACGTGTCACTTGTCAGAGTCGTATCTAAATGTATCAGGGGTCCCATGTCACTCCAACTGCACACGTCCCACACCATTAGAGAGCCACCACCAATTTGAACAGTCCCCTGCTCACATGAAGGGTCCATGAATTCATGTGGTTGTCTCTATACCCGTACATGTTCATCCTCTCGATACAATTGGAAAACGAAACTCGTCCAATCATCAACTGTCCAATGTCGGTGTTGACGGGCCCAGGTGAGGCGTAAAGCTTTGTGTCGTGCACTCAGCACGGATACACGAATGGGCCTTCGGCTTCGAAAGCACATATCTATGATGTTTCGTTGAATGGTTCGCACGCTAACACTGAAATCCGCAGCAATTTGCGGAAGGGTTGCACTTCTGTCACGTTGAACGATTCTCTTCAGTCTTCGTTGGTCCCGTTCTTGCAGGAATTTTTTCCTGCCAGATTGATGTTGAAAATTTGATGTTTAATCGGATTCCCGATATTCACGGCACACTCGTGAAATGGCCGTACGGAAAAACCCCACCTCATCGTTACCTCGGAGATGCAGTGTTCCATCTCTCATGCGCTGACTAAAACTTCACGTTCAAACCCACTTAAATCGTGATAACCTGTCATTGTAGCAGCAGTATCCGATCTAACGCCTATTCCGGACACCTGTTTTCTTATATAGGAGTTGCCGACCGCAGCGCCGTACTCTGAGTGTTTATTTTATCTCTGTGTTTGCATATGCTTGCCTATACCAGTTTCTTTGGCTCTTCAGTGTACAACTCCTTACAGTTCAATCTAGAAAATAGTAAATATCAAACTTCGTTCTGTACCTTGATCACTAAGAACTGGCGGTTCAAGGTGATATTACTCTTGCGCCGCTCCTCACCTCGCCTCTCCCTACCTTTACACCCCTCTAATCTGACCCCTCTGTCCAGGTGGCAAATTTCCCCTTCTCATGAAGGGATACAAGATGGAGAGTACGGACAGAGCACTCTGACCTTGAGCCGCCTCTGTTAACAGCACGGACTATACGAATTACTGGTCTCAAATACCCACAAGAGACTCGTTACGAATATCCGTATTCATTTCGCGTTGATAACACAATTACTAAACAGCATGTTAGGGTTCTTAATGGTGGTTTAAGAACTGCATTAATTAATTAAAAAATCCACCAAACAGGTTATGTTTGAAGATGTCTGTTTTATTGTGATCCAAACAACAAGTCAGCGATATTCACTAGTTTAGGTACAATACAGAGATGCACAGTCGCAAACTCAACTGAATGATTGAAACTCTCTGTAACACTGAATACTGTCAACTAAACTGACTTACTAACTGAATGCATGAATGAATGTCTCTGTCCATGCGATCTGTTTATATAGTCTTTATCGAAATTACGAGAATTCTTCAAAGGCATCCGCCCGATATTTCTCGATCATTAACAACCACTCAAACAATCTAACATATTAAAAACAATCGGAATTAATACAAAATTAATTAACAACATTACAAAATGATCAGAAATGGTAATTATAGATACTTAAATACAAAATTATTTACAGAAATCCTTTCAAACGGTAGAAAATTGTCCTGTAGACATCGTAACTTACATTAATACATAGAATTACAAACATTTAAGGAATTCTCTTGCATCATTCGGTTCTTAAACATATTAAATGGCCTTTGGATAATTTTCTTACCTAAAACAAAGTCTATATACACTGATTTACAAGAAATTACAAAACAAACATATCAAATCACTTTCAACCAAACATTAGCTCACTGCAAATACTTCATACAGTACAATGCTATTCAAAATTCAGGTATTAGGGCTGTTACAAGCACCAACAAAAAAAGTTACAAATTTTGGCTTTTGATCTGACAACAGAAATTATCGTGTAAGTACTACATCATGTTTCATTCATTGTGTCCGCGAGTAGCAACAATTAAATTCATTTGAGCAAAGAAAATAAGTACTAACTATTATTCACAAGGTATTCATTAATGAAAAATGTTATTCTCATCTCTTAAGTTTACTACATTCACGATGTAGCTAATATGAATCAACATGAAACTGACCGTAAAATAAGTAGCTGTATCAAAATCTAATCAAATTACGAATTTCTAATAGAAAGACTGAATTTAAGGTAAAAGTTATCGTTCCCGTATTGTAGCATTCAAAATGGCATGATGGTGAAGTTTAAAATTAGTACTTACATTGGGCATGTACTACAAGTACTTACCTCAGTAAACATAGACAACACAATCGCATTGAATCATCTGCAGGTAAACATTACCAGGCCCGCCGCTAGCTGTTTGAGCGCCCGCGTGCAATGCCAATATTGCCGCCCCCTGTCTAACCACAGCCAGTTGTCGATCTAGGAATTTTCCGAACCGGGTCAAAAAATTGTGTGATTGCCGCCCCTTGGAACATAAATGTCGCCACCATTGTTCATTGTTGCCACCCCGAGTACCGGGGCCACCCGAAGCAGTGGTTGAGCTAAAAAAAAAAAAATCACTCGCTACATAATACGCTGCAAATTTCGCCGCAGCTACAATGGAGTGGCAACTATTGCGGGGCGCGGCGACTGTAGATCACTCGATCACTCGATCACTCGATTTGCCGCCCCCCTCGACTTGCCGCCCGCGTGCGGCGCACGCCTTGCACGCCCCCTTACGGCGGCCCTGAACATGAATAACTTAAGTACGGTAACCGCATACACTTGAAAGACCGGGTATGGTAAAAGGCTGTTACATCCTTTCAACCGATGTTCATGATATCTAATTATTGATACAATGGCAGAGAAGCTGATTTGTAACTTGCTGTCTTTTCACAAAGTCAATGAGTTATTTATCGCCTTGTATTAAATGGATCCTAACATCCTACGCGTAATAAAGTAGTTACCTGAAAGGATTATTTTTAACGAACCATGCGACTGAATTTCTGTTGTAATGTTAATGACAGACGGACGTTGCGTACAGCCAGAAAACAGAAGAAAAAAAATGCTGTTCCGCAAAGCACCGTAATGACACAGTAGGTCACAGAGCTGCTGCTTGTTATCAAAGTCGCCTCTGTTGGAAATTGTTGTTGGCTACACGGGGGAACGTTACGCGAAGTGACTGGAGACTAATGCGGGCTTATCACGCCATCTGGCGTGCAGACGTTACCTGTAAAGAACGCGGCAATACAAGTCAGCGCGGAATATCCAAGAGACAGGTTCAAGTAGAAAAAAACAGATTACTCATAACCAAGAACGAACTCTTTTATCGTCAATTTACGTTGAGTTGCAGTGTCTCCATCGTTTTTATTTGTTTAAAGATCTGGTACTTCAGTAATAATTATTAATACTTGTTTTTTTTTTAATAAAAAAGACGCCGTTTCGAATTACAGCAATATTTCATTTTCCCATTCCAGCATACCTTAACTTCTCCAGTATACCAATAATGGCAAGTGTTTCAGATAACTCTAATATTAATCGATAGTAAACCTTTAAATGTTATGATAATCCGGACTTATCTCCACTGAGAATAATACTATAAAGGGCATCAATACATTCAAACGAGCGTTATCCGCAGTGTTTGTAACATAAATTGAACCATCATTGAGTCCGCCCTTTTAGAACCTAACTTAACCTGGGAATCCTGATATAATTCTGACAATAAAATTAAACTGGGACAGGATTACCAACAGCCACTGAATATCTACTACACTGGGTTAGAAATTTAGCAATTACACAAGTGTTTTGGAGCAAAGAATGCATTAATGTGGTTTTATCAGATGTGCACGGATGCAGAAGCAGAGATTGTCAAAATTTTTGAAGTTTATTTTGAAACACATTAAGGCCATCAATTAGACTGACATCTGTCTTATGTAGGTACGGTGTGAATTTCAGGTCTTATAGCATTAACGGTAGTGTCTTTGTTGTGGAAAAAAACGGACAGAAATCGGTATTAGAAATGAAAAGTTTTCCCAAATACCTGAAAATAAATCGATGGGATGGGACTGGGGACAAGGAGCGAGAAGGAATTTGGCCATTGCTTTTTTGAAGGAAGTATCCCGGCATTCGCCTGGAGTTATTTGGGGAAACCATGGAAAACCCAAATCTGGATACCCGGACGGGGATTCGAACCCGCGTTTTCCCGAATGCGAGGCCAGAACGTTAAACGTTCACCCAACACGCTCGGTTTTTAAAATGTCTTAGATTCTACGCGCCAATAAGTACAGGATTTAACTTTTTCTCTCTCTAGACCAGGGGTGGCCAACCCGTGGCCCGCCTTGAACATTTTTCTGACCCGCGAGATTCATCACGATTTAACAAAATATTTTTTATATTTCATTTTTAGTGTTAAATATTTCTTTACAATGTGTGTTTAGTATCATTATTACTATATTATCTATGTTTACATGTAAGAATAATAGTAAATACAATAATAACTCATGTTTCAATGTTTCACTCCAAAAAAATGTCTCTAGTGGGGATACATAATTTTATATGCGGCCCGCGGAGTTATGATGCACTTCCAAAGTGGCCCGCAAGATCATTTGGGTTGGCCACCCCTGCTCTAGACTCTCATAATCCCAGCAACTCGTCCATTTATAATAAGTTCCTTTGTTGTGGACCACTCATAACAAAGCAATTCTGTCACCGAGCGTGTTGGGTGAGCGGTAACGCTCTGGCCTCCCATTCGGGAAGACGTGGGTTCGAATCCCCGTCTGGGCATCCAGATTTCGGTTTTCCATGGTCTCCTGAAATCACTCCTGGCGAATTCCTGGATGGTTCCTTCGAAAGGCCACGGCCCAATTCGTTCCTGTCACTTGCTCCATGTCCTTTTCCGCATCTAATGAAATCAACGTTGACAAGACGTAAAACCATAAACAAAAACAAGTCTGTCGCAGATCACCGTTGGTCGATATGAATTCCCCTCTCTCCAAGGGAAAATATGCAGGGAAGTTCTGAAAAACATGAGGTGAGCTTAGATACAGTGAGATGTGATTAACTCTGGACACAAAGAATGAGATCAGCAGCGGACTCTAACGGCAAACAATTCCCTAGTGTAACTGACATTGCTTAAGTCAAACTAGGAAATCTCGATTTGCCCTCGCTTAACCTAACTTCATATACCATTCAGTACTTACACTTTTGCCAGTGAGCGTTTATAAATAATTTGCTGAACTGAAGCAGACTGTCACGCTAATAATTTCAAAACCATGCCGAAGGCAGATTTGCTGA
>CM061920.1:287600026-287639187 GCA_031002005.1 Vandiemenella viatica
GTCTTATTGGGCTGAAGCTTCATGTTTACCTACACGCAATTTATTTTGTGTTATGGGTACCGGATATGGTATTAGTGACTTGCAGCATACAGCTAAGTCTTATTTCAGCCTTGTAGTCTACTGTGAATATTGCATCAGAGCATCTAAACTCTGTCACTCCCCCATCAACCTTGTTTTTGACTCCTACCTATATTAACTTGTTATCGCTTAAAATGCAGATACTCCAACTTATTTTCACTCAGTGCATCATTATGATGGTGTGTGATGCCTGCTAGTTGGATACCTGGGTCAGGCTCGGATGGCGGATGAAAATTTTATCGTTCCGTACTTGAATCGCAGACGAGTCCTTAATCACGGGATTTTATACGCAATTCCTGGGTTAAATACTAAACCTCTCCGCTGGGCGCAGGGAGCTAGAGCGAACTACTCTCTTGCTGTTGATTCGGCCTCTGTATCGATAAGTTGAATTATTTGGTTCCCTGCTGATGTATTTCGAAAGAATTGGCATGTATGGGCTGATACCACATTTTATCCCTTTTTTATCTTCATATTTACAACACAGACAACGCACAATATTAACAACAATTATCAAATTTACCAACACACGTTCAACATTTACGCACACCAAGGAACTGGACACCGTATCTCGGTATCGGTCCTTTATGACTCTTCTCGCACCTTCCACACGACAGAACACAGTAATTACTGCAGCTGTCCATTCCCATTATTGCTGCTTCCAGTACTTCACAATTTTGTTAGTTTAACGTTTGAGTTGGAAAATAGGGCAACATATATGTATGTTCTTGATACACAGTATTGTCTTCCACTTGAATGCCGTCAAAGTTTCGGATTTCCATTTAATTACCGCACTACATTAAATGTAATATATATTCGTGAACCGTTTGGTAAATGAGAATGATCTAGTTATTGAATTTTTACTTTGTCTGTAGCAAAGCTTAATTTGTGAGAGTGAAATAAGGTATTAAAGTTGCAAATACACATTCCACGTTAAGCTATGGATTAGACGGACATGACAGAGGTGGACTGCGTTGAAAACTCTGTGGCCTGACTGTCATTCTCGACCTCCAGAATAATTATGATATACGCCTGTTTCTTACTGTAAACATGCTGTTGTATAAATACACCTAGATACTCAAAAGCAATTAACAGAATAATAGGTGAGATTAATATGTTGGCGGTAAACTAAAATGATTTTCACGAAACTGAATGTAGTGTAAATTGGGTCATGTTTTAAGCGAAAAGTTCAAGTTTTTTTATTATATTGCTCGTGGTATTTGTGAAAGATTTTTTTTTCCTTTGTGACTTTATGCCTTGTCGACGTCGAGGTGATTAGAGACGGGAAAGGATTGTGGTAAAGGAATGTTTTACAATCCTATTTTTCATGATGTATAAAATAAACCTATGTTAGTAATATATTTAATGTAATATAACAATACTAGACGACCCGTGCGAAAATTTCGCGAATAAAATGCGATGAATAGTGAGGTTGAATATAATGTCACCAAGTTCAGTCGTTACTCTTCATACTCCTACTTCATTTATCGATTTTGGTTAGATATCCAGGGAGATAAATGGCTCGAAACACAAAAAACGTATTTTAGAAATATTAACATTTTTGCGCTTTATGGGTCGAATTACGAAAAATTCCTTTCTTAGAATATAATGTTACCACGGCGGAAACCTTAGTCTTTAATACGATATGTCATTTATCTATATCTATTAGATATCAAGGGAAATATAAGGCTCGTGACACAAAAATACGTTGTAAAACAATTTATACTTTTTCCCTTTAATAGTTGAATTCCAAACACTTCTTTCTTAAAATATGATGTCAGCAAAGCTGAGACATTATTCCTCATAATCGTACTTGATTTATCGATTTTGGATAGATATCAAGGGAGATAAGTGGCTCGAGTCACAAAAAACGCATTTTAGAAAAATTGACTTTTTTGCCTTTTATGGGTCGAATTACGAAAAATTCCTGTCTTAAAATATAATGTTACCACGGCGGAGACCTTATTCTTTAATATGATACCTCATTTATCTATATCGGCTAGATATCAAGGGAGATAAATCGCTCGTGACACAAAAATCGGTTATAGAAAAATTTATACTTTTTTCTTTTAACGGTTGAATTCCAAAAACATTCTTTCTTAAAATATGATTCCACAAAGCTGATACATTACTCCTTATACTCCTACTTCATTTGTCGATTTTGGTTAGATTTCCAGGGAGATAAATGGCTCGAGATACAAAAAACGCATTTTAGAAAAATTGTCATTTTTGCCTTTTAAGGGTCGAATTACGAAAAATTCCTTTGTTAAAATATAATGTTACCACGGCGGAGACCTTATTCATTAATATGATACCTCATTTATCTATATCGGTTAGATATCAAGGGAGATAAATCGCCCGTGACACAAAAATCGGTAATAGAAAAATTTATACTTTTTTTCCTTTAAGGGTTGAATTCAAAAAACATTCTTTCTTAAAATATGATGTCACAAAGCTGAGACATTACTCCTCATAATCCTACCTCATTTATCGATTTTGGTAAGATATCCAGGGAGATAAATGGCTCGAGATACAAAAAACGCATTTTAGAAAAAGTGACTTTTTTGCCCTATAAGGGTCGAATTACGAAAAATTCCTTTCTTAAAATATAATGTTACCATGGCGGAGACCTTATTCTTTAATATCATACCTCATTTATCTATATCGGTTAGATATTAAGGGAGATAAATCGCTCGTGACACAAAAATGCGTTATAGAAAAATTTATACTTTTTCTCTTTAAGGGTTGAATTCCAAACACATTCTTTCTTAAAATATGATGTCACAAAGCTGAGAAATTACTCCTCATAATCATACCTCATTTATCGATTTTGGTTAGATATCCATGGAGATAAATGGCTCGAGATACAAAAAACGCATTTTAGAAAAAGTGACATTTTTGCTCTATAAGGATCAAATTACGAAAAATTCCTTTCTTAAAATATAATGTTACCATGGCGGAGACCTTATTATTTAATTATCATACCTCATTTATCTATATCGGTTAGATATTAAGGGAGATAAATCGCTCGTGACACAAAAACGCATTGCAAAAATATTGATACTTTTGCCCTTTAAGGGTTGAATTCCGAAAACTTTCTGTCTTAATATATGACGTCACTAAAGCGGAGATCTTAATCTTTAAAACGATACTTCATAAAACGGTTTCAGATAGGTATACAGGGAGAAAACTGACTCGTAACACAGAAAACAGCATTTTAGAAAAATTTACATTTTTGCCCTTTAAGGGTCGAATTCCGAAAACTTTATTGCTTAAAATACGATTTAACCAAAGTGGAGACCATAAGCTTTAAAATGACACCTCATTCATTGATTTCGGTTAAGTATGAAGGAAGATATAGGCTTGTGACAAAAAAATACCTTATAGAAATAATATATATGATGAATAATAGTTATTCGAGACAAGGAACTACTCTAGAGACTGCCGAGAGAAATATTGATCCACTGACTCCAAGGAATAAAGAAATGAATGAAATCAAGGCAAGACAAATTGAAAGATAGAGAAATTTTCACGTTATGAGAGACTGAACTAAATATGAAAGACGCAAAAAATAACATAAATGAAGGCTGCTATATGGAAGAGTTTTAGTTGTGTATTGATGTTTGTACAGTGGAAGTATAAATACAATGTTTATTGTCTAATGCAGACTAAATCAGATAAAAATACTAACCTTGGAAGGATAGATATTATATTTCAGGTTGTACAAAACCGAATTTGAACTGAATCCGATAATCTACTACCGATATGGATGCAAAAATGATGCTTTTCGAGTTAAAGCAAAGTTAAACCTCAGGGAAATACATCATTATTATTTTATTCGAGATCTAGGCATCCCGCAAACAGGAGGTACTTTGGCTATTGCGTTTTAAAAGAATCATCGCAACATTCACCTGGAGTGATTTTGGAAAATATGTAAAACAAAAATCTGGATGGTGGGACGGGGACTGGAACCTATTTCTTCCAGAATGCAAGGTCAGAACGAAGATTTTTGTTCTGCTTATCCACTGAGATCATATTAATTCACGTGGCTTTCCGAGACGTCACAATCAATTTAACTGTTAAGATGGGCGATATCCTGCTTCATTACCTTGTAGCCACGCTTGCTGTCTCATCTGGCAGGCAGGTAATTTAAAATTATGGTTGGTAGCGACATTCCGCCCTCGTTGACTCCCTAACACAGTAACGCTCTCATACGCCTGCCCCTCCTCTGACTCAAATTTGACGCCAGAGAATTTCAATCAGCGCGCGTGGAAAGTCAATCTCGTTCGCCAGATTACGAGGCCGAAGTTCGTTTTTCGCTGCTAAGAGGTTTTAACCGCTTGGTCCACTGGGACGCTGCGTACACGCTGCAAACACTGACTACAGACATCCGGAGAACAAACCTTAACTCACACTGAAGGAGCAGTTTCGTAATGTATAAAACAATGCGGTCAAGGGAATTGTTATTATTTATTTATCGTATGATATTTAGTAAGATATACAAAATGTGTGGTCAAATGTGCACACCTCTAGCTCGTACAATATTATATCTCTAGGTCTAGTATTTTGATCCATTCAAACGCAATGATCGATACATCGTATATGTCCGCTATTGTTGCCTTGTAGGCTGGAAGAGAACAGTCAGAAACGGCGTGATGGATTGACTGAAGATGGCTCCTCAGTCACAATTTGCAGAATCACCCAACCCAATTTGTGTAATAAGTAACCGTATCTGCTTCTCACTGTTCCGAATCCGACTGATGGTTCTCCATTGTCGCCGGGGTAGATCAAATCCTTGTAATCGCACTGAAGGGACTTCACTAGATGTTTATTGGCTACCGATGACTGCTCCCATAGAGTTATCCACAGCTTGTTGAGGATGTAAGATAACTCTGTAAGATTTATTGCTGTAGTCAAGGGAATAATGAATTATAAAGATATGAAATGAGAAATACGAGAGAAAGGTTGTTAATTACTATACCAGTGACGAATGTTTAAAAGCCGGAAAAGAGTCATATTTAGAAAATAATAACTTAAATAATGCAAAAAATTCGCACTAGTGCTTTAAACGTGAAAGTTTTGCATAATGGAGCTTAAAAGTTATGTAATTGAACGAAAAGATGTGATATTAATTTCAGAAATAATCATGTGATAGTACATCAAAACAGGTAGCATAATGCTGGGCGCATTTAGCACAATACAGTTAGCTTTCATTTGATATAGACTAGACAAGTTTTTGAATTCCGTGGTAAGATACCGGTTAATACACTTTTTTTACATGTAGATTGATGAATGTTACATTGGTGGAATGGTACAAAAATGTCACCGCGATGTAAACTTGAGCCTCTTGTGTGGTGAATATCAGAGTATTTTCTTTGGATACTCTCTACTGCCTCAACATACTGATAACTACTAAAACGAAACGTAGGAAAAAGAAAATATCTAAACATGAAACTAATATAAGATAATCTGTGAAAGAGTGTTGTAGTTAATCAAGTTGTTTCACACCCATTAGACATTTTCGTGTTTATTTTCCGTATATTACGACTTAAAGCGTGATAATACGTCTTGCTCAAGGTACACATTATCTCTGATATACGGACCACGGCGTATTTCTTTTTTAAGTCCGCGATATCACGAAGTGTTGAGTGCTTTCAGATAGTCCAGAAAAGTTTCATGATGTATCACCCATTATGACCTGCTTTTATATAACGTGAGAGTTGCAAATGAGTTCTCAACAAGGTACCTAAACTTTTTTAAAAAATTTCTGAGCTCAATAAAGATGATTATTTTTTCCCCAGTAAGTCCATAATGGTGGTAACCCGTTTTTAAGGTAACGAATATACGTTATTTATTACTAAATATCAAGTTACCTACTTTGTTTAGTGGTCTGATTTATCTGGTATTTCTTCTTGCCTCATGGCGTAGTTTTTTCTACTTTAGTGGCATTATGTCCATTGTTTCCTAAATAAAAATTTTTAGAAATCAACCTGCCGATGCCAGCTGTATTTGTATACTGAAAGGTGATTCACATCACTACAATTGTAATCTTAGAGTTTTCCTTTCCTCTGTGTTTGCGTTAGAATATAATCTCACATAGCGACAGACATTACACATAATTAGATTCAAGTGAGGAAGAGAAATGTATTTCGTGTTGACTGGTGAACGATTTAGTTTCTCACTTTTGTTTTGCTCTTAGAAGATATAATGGTTTTGGTACGTGACGAAGGACAGTTTAGAGTCCGGTTTTTCTTACATGTCTTTTGTAATTTCAAGTTTCGTTGGACATTTGCTCTCTAGGTATGGCTCTTCGGAACTAAGACCAAGAATTGCTTCCAATATAAGCTGTTTTTAGGAGAAATGTTACCCAAGCAGAAATATTTTATGGTAACTGACGTTCAAACGATGTACACACGAAACCGTTTGCAAGAAATGCAGTAAGATGCTGTGTTATTCAGTTGGAAAGTGTGTTGTCAGTGACCCAAAACCCGTCTACATATGTTTCAGAAACACGAAAAAACTACTGAACAGATTTCGATGGGGTTTTAACGTTTTAAAACTTAGGATCAGACTTAAAATATGTCGTACTTCTTATGTTTCTACGATTCAAGGAGCCGGGGTAGTAAATGAAATTCTAAACACTCAACACTCCATCATTACAATAAACTTACACACTTGATAAAAATATTACGCATGAGCTGTTAATTAAGTGTTTAGTGGTAACAATAAAAGCAGTTTAGGAAAATAATTCTGGGTACTTGATATTCAACTGTAAATGAGTGGCTGATTTTAATTTTGAGCTCCAGATGAAGCAGTATAATAGATAAACCTAAGACCTGAAGTCAAATTCTAATGTTTGATACTGTGAAAAATCAAAATCGATTCAGCAGTTTTCAGGATTGTTAAAAAATGATGAAGTTTAGAATATACTTTATTTACCCACTCCAGCTTTAGTTGGCGAAGATTCTTAAGATATACATCAAATTTTAACTGGAAACTAAAGCTTTTAAAAGTGAAAAAAAAATCCCTTCAATATCTGATTTTTCTGCGTGATGCTGAGTCAAACAGACACATTCCTTACAAATGAGCGAACGGTACATTGTTGGATTTTCGATCAGCAACATTAGCGGATGTTATAGTTATGTTGAAATGCAGCCTCGACTAGAATGGCAACTGACATACCGTATCACACCATTCAACACAACGTTCTGAAATGGCTGGCATGAATTTTATGAAACTTGATAAACATACTGTATTCTTCACTGAACGACTAAAAGTACAGTACGAGTAAATCAGCTTAAATCCCCCCTTTTCTAGGTAGAGTGTGGGTGAATCAACGTTTAGCTTAATTCCGGAAATGGCTGCTATAAATTTGATGAAACGTGATACAGGTGTTTCTCATTGGGAGACCTAAAAAACTGTTGGGGTAATTGAATCCCAGCCTCTCCTTATCTAGGCAGAGTGTGGGTCAATCGACTTTTGGTTCAATGAAAGACTCTTGCGCGAATTTTATGACAGATGATACCTATTTCTCATTGGATGATTAAATAAAAATCTACTTCCCTCTGTAGGTATAGTGGGTGTAAGACGATGTTAGGTTATTTCCAGAAATGACTTGTGCCAGTTTAATGAAAATTCATTCACATGTTCCTTATCGGACGAATATAAATAGTGTACGGGTAAAACAACTCCAAACCACCCCTTTCTGCGTACGGTTCGGGTGAAATTAGGTTTGTTTTAATTCCGGAAATGCCTGTAGCGAATTTGATAAAATTTGGTAAACATACTTGGGAGAGTAAAACTAGTGTATGCGTAATCAACCCAACCAGACCTGGCACGCGGGGAAGCAGTGAATATGAATCCCTGTATAGGGTTAAAATTGCTACTCAAACTCTTGATCTTTTCCGCGTCAATGGCTGCCTACAAAAAACAACAGCAACAAGGAATAGAGACAAATTTTTCATGTTTGTAGTGCAACAGTGTAGTCACAAGGTGACAGCATGCCACGTTGTGTGTGATGTCATTCTCCCTTGCTGATACTGAGCAGTAGTCATAAAATACTCATTGTACTAATTTACACCTACAGAGCGAAGCTTAGGTAGGACTAATTACAAAATTGTTTATACTGATTGAAAACACATTTCTTCACACAGAAGGAGCTAAAAAAAAAAAAAAAAAAAAAAACTGCGATTCACGTTCATATCTATCCCGAAAGGTACTCTGGATCCGTAATCCGTTGCAATTATTGCTGTTCGCTGGAAATAGTTTTTAATAGAAGCTGATGCCTTTTATTTCCATAAAGATAACATTTATATTTCAAATATTTAAAGACTGTGGGAGCTTGTTCCACTGAAGTTTGAACTGGAAATAGAACAGTGACAGTTCAACTGATATTAGATAAGCCTTCACGGACAGAAAGCACTGCAATTTCCGGATGGAATCACGCCAATCGCTGCAGTAAGCTTCTTATATTGCTATGTTAACTACAACAGCCATAAACTATCGCATCATCTTCCAACAAATGAATTAATACTTAGGGTATCCAATAGCCGATTTCCTGCGAGAATATGATTTGTATCTATGTGCCCTTGGTTGGTAAGAGCACATTAAAGTGGCCGATTTGAGCCCAAATGGGTGCACTATGAGAGGCAACGGCTTTTATTTCGCATTTATGATTTAAATAACAAGTCACCAAATTCTTCTGTGAAGAATTAAAATTACTGTTGCTATATCTTCGAGAATAACGCAAACTTTCGGTAATAGGGGCAAGGCATTGTGCCAAAGAAATGTTTATTTTTAAGTAAAAAACGATAACAGAATTGACGTTAATGATTAGAGAAAATCGTCTAAAATTGTAATCAGATTACATATTGCACCTTGATCACTACATGTCTCACCTGCCCAAGTCAAGGCTGGTGAGCAATTTGGCATGACAATAAAATTCTGAATTTTTACTGCTGTTTAGGCAATTTCATAATTTTTTGTACAAATTACAAAAGGAAGAATAGGTCAGAGAGTAAAGAAGAGTGGGCAATTGTATCATCAGGTGAAGGATGTAATCTGGAGGTGGAACACAGGGAAGGAAGCCAAAATTCTGATCTATAAAGTATTACCATTCCATACTGTCCTATGGCTCTGAAACGTGGACTTGGACAAAGAGAGATATTAGCAGATTGCAGTCGGCAGAGATGAGGTTTCTGAGAGCGATAGAGAATGTCACGAAGAAAGATAAAATCAGAAGTGAAAACATCAGGGAAAGACTATAAGTGGAAGCATTAGAAGAGACGTTAACAAGGAAAAGATTGGAGTGGCTTGGGCATGTTATGATGATTGAGGAGGGGAGGATACCGAAGGTAGCACTGCTGAATAGCGGGAAGGGGAGACCAGTTGGAAGTCCTCGGGCAAGATGGACGGACCAAGTGAAGAAAGATGCAGAGGCTAAAGGAGTCGTTTGGAGAAAAGTGGTGGAGAAAAATCTTGGAATGACCGCCAGACGTGGAAAAGGATGTGCTGGACAACGTCTAGTGATGATGATTACAAAACATCTTATGGGGTGTTGGTATTGGTTCTCGGATTTTATCATTTTATTACCATTATTAATTGCTATTTTCTATTCTGTAAAATTTTTAAGGAAAGAATAATTTTGAAATAATAATGATTTTCTGTGTTCGTATTTTACTAACACGCTTCACGATAACTTACGTATCGTATTGTATTAATATTCTGAGTTGTTAAGATTTAAACAAAATGCTTACCAAACTTAATGGCTATTTCTAACTTTAATTTAAAGGAAACACTTATTAAACCATTAAAAAACATAAATAGGTAACCTTCATTCTTAACTTGCTGTAAGGACATTTATGGACAGAGAGCGAAAACATCTTCGGGCATTATCGGGCGTTTTCGGACGTCATCGGCCCGCCGAATATGGCCGAGCAGCGTAATGCGTGACAGACATCATTAGGAAACGGTCTTTTATTATTATTGATTACTACGGGGCGCTTGCACCAGTGGCAATTCCACGTGCACCTAATTTAAATCTCGGTAATTTGTTCCAGTCCCCGATACCTTTATCTACAAAAAAGAACTTTTCCACTCTAATGTATGGTTGAAATAAAATGCTAACTGCACTAATTATCATCTCAATTTGCTTATGACGGTAATAATCCTACAAGCATTATCACAATAAGAAGTGTTGTGGCCGGTGTTTATTCTCTTATTAACGAGAAGCGTCACATGAATATGACACAAGCTGCTCGCTCCATGATTTGAGCGCTGAAAAGTTGGTGCAGTATCGTTTCGTGCCTTTTTATCGGGTAAGTCAGCAACTTACTCACTCCTTCGTCGGTGCTGTCATCAAATTTGTCGCTGCACCATCAGGACGGGACGTGGCATGATGAAGATCGCAGTGTATATTTGCTATTTAAATTTATGTAAATTCTGCGCCAGCGGATGTGTTCATTCCCGCGTGAAAGATAACACGCTACACCGTTCGGCCACTGCACGCTCTCATTATTCAGGCCTGCCAACGGCACAACAGCTCTCCGGCGCGTCACCTCACTTTATTTCGTTTGCTTCGTTCATTTTCGCTGCTGGCGGGATTACCTGGCTGAAGTGTCAACACACGAATAACTTTGATCGGAGCTACGGTGGAAGGGCTACTGAAGTCTGCATTCAAGTGGACACCCTCTCTCTTCAAACAGCACACAGAGATAACTTCGTTACTCTATTAATTAAAAGATCGAAATACAGTACTTGTTATTGCGAACATCAGAAATTATGGAAAAATGAATTAATTGTTTACTGAATTCGTTTAACGGAAGTAAAGTTAAAGGTAATCAATTGCTTGTTCTCGAAGCACAACCGTTATAAAATTCTTCTCTGTCTATACTGGAAGCGTGCAGTGGTTTTGTACACAGCTTGTCTGACTCATTGCCCGTCTGATAAACATCCACAGTAAAATTTATAAACCTAATTATTACTTCTTTCACTGTTTTTTCACGGTTGCAGTTAGGTTCTTCGTTTCATGACAAGCAGGAATCTGCGAGGAAATGAAATGGGTCATTGAATTATGTATGCAGCACAGTCAGTTGTTATTGTAGAATGTTTAGTAACTATGAAATTTCCACAGGAAGATTTAAAGTGTCACCATATCTTTTGAATGGAATTAACTAGATTTGTATGCTAAATGTATTTTTGTGCGGAATTTCTAATTTTTGTGGGGGAAATGTGAGACTATTCTGAATCCGTCGTTATCGAATAAAAAAATTTAGAATTAATTGTGGTGTAAAGGGCCTCAACGTATTTTCCATACTATTATAAATCTTCAAGCGTGCTACACCTGTCTGCCCATTTGCCCAGGTATCACGCAAAAGCTACCAAAGCAGTTTGAAAGCTTATGGCCTAGCTTGAAACTTGGGGTCTATCTTATAATTCTACGTGACCGTGGAAAGGCGCAAGAAATAACAATTCTTGCATACCGAGAACATACAGATGTCACAGATTAGATTATATCTCACAAGAACGCTACAACACTACATCACGTTACAACACGGATAAACAATCCAACATTTGGATTCTGTTAGTATTGTTTTTAACTACATGACTTTAGATTTTTATATCTTCAGTTATCTGAAACATAGTATATTGTAGTACACAGAAAACTGTAAGCAAACGATTACATTAAGGATTAAGGTTCCTGTACGTGTAACGAAATTGTAAAGTTTAGCTTCCAGTAAAGGTTACAATACTAAATATAAACATTTTTGGTTTACTACTGGAAGAAAAACACAAAGAAAACACATTACTACACACACCAAAGTTCCTGCGGGTGAATCAGGAAGAAAATGCTAGTTCTGACTAATACGAATTTGCATATTAAATAATTACTATTGACATTAACAGGTATCGCGATCTGAAATAAAGATTAGTAAATAAATACAGGTATTATCCTAAAGGAATTCGAGTCATTACTCAGGCCTGTTAAATACGAAAAGGTTTGTTCAAATTCCTGAATCACGCTGCTGGTCCCAGATGCAGATGTGCGTGTGTAAGCTAATCAGCCGAGTAAGGTTAGGAAAAAGCGGCGCCATATTGTGGAACGAGAACTCTTAATAAACAGTGTTCAGCCCAAAGAAAAGAGTCGGTTGCAACGAATGAAATAAAATAAAATAAAAATGGTGAGTAAGAAATATTTATAACTATGGCAGATAGTATAACAGATTATAGTTCAGTACATTCTGCATTTAGATTAGATCGTCTTTTCTTCATAGTTTAAAATTGAAAAAAAATTCGACGATTTTCCTGATAAATATCATAGTTACGGCTTAGGATACGTTAGCTTTCTTTACCTGTCTTTGATCAGATGAAATCAGTACGAAATTGCACTGATTAATAATTATATAATTATTTTATCATTTGTTTCTTTTCAAAGAATGGTGTTCAAAGATTTTGTATATTTACATTAAAATTAGTGCAGCCCTAAAAATAAAATATATATTTAGCAAATAAAGGTTGAAGAATGCCCAAAAAGAATAAAATTAGACTATAAAACAAAAATTAAAATTGAATGAGACCAATTTAGATATGCACGACTTAGATAATGCTTCATATATTCTCTTTTACTTTAAACATAGTATTTTTCCTTTCTATTTAGCAATAAAGTTACATGTGTATAATCTTCTGCTGCACCATATTGCTTTATTGTATTAAGTATAAAAGGAAATTCCTGTTTTGTTTTTGTTTACCAGTTGCTGAGGTGCGTAGGTTGTTGATAATGATAACAGGACCAAAAGTGGGACATGTGGATGGACGGGATGCGGGTGTGTAGATGCAGCAGTTAATTAGAATGTTAATGATTATGGATGCAAGTTCCTGCCTGTGTAACACAAACAAAGCAATCCTCTTCGTTTCAGACCGATGGATGAAACATTAACAATCGACCAACTGGGATCCGAGTACAGCTCAGTCTGTGGGGTTCCGGTTGAGGCTCAGGCAAAAGTTATTCTAACTATTATGTGAATATTTATATATATATATGAGATAAAGATATTTAAAAAAATAGAAAATTTACGCACTCTCAACATCTCAGAGATGTTAGGGAACGCTTAAAGTAAGGAAGAAGGTCAATGTTGCCGTGAGATGCGTTCAATTGAAGCTTTGTAATTACGTGTTTCGAAAATTCTGTCTCTGCGAAATGTGATGCAGATACGGAAAGTAACATCCCAACTAATCGATGAAGCAACAAATTCTAAAACCTATACCCTAGTGGCCAATCCGCGACCCTCCGGCTGCATGCGGCCCGCCTTGAACATTTTTCCGTCCCGCGATATTCATCACACTTTTACAAAATATATTTATTTTATAATGTCCAAAGTAGTGAAAACCAATGTAATAAAAAATTATTATTTGTGCATCCGTATAATTAAAAAAATTAACTGTCGAAATTATGTGAAAAAAATTAACTTTGATTTTAAAATAATATTCTCCCGAATATATGACAGATATTGTTAGTATAGTTATTATTATATTATTTATGTTTACATGTAAGAATAATAGTAAACAAAAAATAATAACTGATTATGTTTCAATTTTTCACTTAAAACAATGTCTATAGTGGGTCTAAATCTAATATGGGAATATATAATTTTGTATGCGGCATAGAATAACAGAGAAAGATATTTACTCTGAGAAAAACTAGGGAACTATAGAGACCATAGGTAAACAAGAGAGCAGAAGTTCGGGCGAGAGATAGACAAAGTTAGTTCGCGTTGTGGGTGTGTTGAAATGAAGTTACTGTCAGCAAAGGACCTTCGTAAATCTTCGGATAGTTTATAAAATGAAGTAAGGTGAAAAATAAATGTCAAGTGAATAACAAGAAAGATTATTGTTATTATTATTCGCTATAAGACTACAAAATTATTCTATACTTATGACGACATAACAATCCATATTAAAATAAAACAAGAAGGAGTTTATAAAATATAACATTGGCAGTTTTATAAAATATGACATGGAAAATATTATATAACAGCGTCCCACGGAGTTATGACGCATTTCCAAAGTGGCCCACAAGATCATTTGGGTTGGCCACCCCTGCGCAAGATGATAGTTACGAGACTGCCGAAATATGTATCCGTGCCAGTCGTATCCTATCGTGGCACATTCATGCTACTCGGGTTACATGATCATATTAAAATTACATCATACAAATTATGAGTGTATATAATTTGCTTGATTGTCTAGCTCTTTACCTCAGGGAGTTACAAGATGTTGGTGACGTGATTGGACACGGAATATAGTTTGTGCATTCGTTGCGCCTAGTACCGTTCTAGAAATTGCTGTTTTTCTATCCTATTGAAGGATCTTGTTTGTCCAGCTCCGATCAGCTAGCACAGATAGTCTCAATCCCATTAACGTAAGCTCCGAACTCGTGGAGCAGGCATTGTTGGAGACTGCGTCGTTTCCCTCTAAGTCTTCTCATATATCAAACGACTAATAAGTTGATCTGCAGTCAGCGGACGTGAACAGCTGACTGGCGTCCTCCGAACCCATTCACAGTCGGAAATAAATGTTAAAGTGAAATAAGACACGCGAACTAAAAAATAAAAATGATTCATTGTTTAAAAATCATGAATTCCTACTGTCCCCTGACTTGACGTACAAAGGCATAAACCTCTCGACTGCCGCATCGATATTCCTGTTAAGAACTGATGCAGAAAAATTAACAAAAAGGTCATCCCTAAATACAAATCACAGGATTTCAAGAAACATAAATTATCTAAGAGTAAAAAAGGCTGTATTGAACCTCAAAGTATTATTTGAGAAATCAGATTTTTAAGTTAATGGTCAAATCTTACTAAATTAACTTATACATCGAGGCGAATCGTTAGGAACACACTCCACCTAGCGTAACTAGTTTGTTGCGTAAAACGCTAATCTGCCGTTGCGAAGGTACCGTCGACAGGACCAAATCAGTGTCGTCACTGCCCCACTGCCTCAGCCAGCCCGGCCTTGCCGTCACTTAACACCCAGTCTGTAGGTTTAGCAATGTTCGTACCGACTCATTGAAGATGTAGGACTTCAGTTATTTAGCAGACCCTCTCTCCGGGAGGTACTCACGTCACAGTCTGCGCACCAGTAAGAGTCTGACCGGTTAATCGCCTTTTATTCAGATTAACACATAGGTCGTCTCAGTTAGTATACTGCTACGTGCTAGCTTTTATTATCAACCATTCCCGAGTCCATACCAACCATCTGGTCTCAGAAACTAATCCAATATTAGCAAAAGGTATCAAGATAATATCACAGAAGATGAGAAGTCGTCTTGAAGAAAGAAGATATCAGAAGAGAGTATTTAGCCGCCCCCCCCCCCCAGCCAAAACGCTCAGGCTGTCCATGACATGAGAACCAAGAGTAAGGGCGAAGCATGTGAGACACGTGTTAGATTTAGGAAACATTTAACTGATCATGAAAGAAGTTATGGAATCTGCAGACATGATTGAAGATATAAAATGTAAAATAAAGAACTGGAATAGTTGAACGGAGGGTTGTCGCCTTCAATCAGAGAGAAAACTAAAAAGGTAAGTTTTCCAGGAAAAAATTAAGAGAACTATTTGAAAGTGAGAAATTAGAAATAAAAAAATTCAGATTTTTTTTTTTTTTTTGGTGGGGGGGGGGGGTGTATAGATAGCAAAGTCTAAGACAGGAATAAACAATGGAAGCAGTATAAAGTAAAATTAATGGCGGTGGAAGAAGGAATTACAACGAAAATTATTCCAAAATAACTTTGGAAGGAGCTACATGTCAATAATGTAAGGGGACCAATAAATCCCTGTAAGCTTCCGTAGTTGCGTGAGCCAAGGAGATGAACGTTATAAATGCGGACGTAATACGCGATTCAAGGTAGGGTGGTCAGAAGCTGCAGTTCTGTATTTTATGTTCGTGAACTGGAGCTTACTATGGACTTGCAATAAACCAGAAATTAGCTGGTAGCAACTGTTCTCATTTCGCAATGCCTATCTATCTGTATCAGACTAATAATACTAAGGTCACTAACAGGTCTTCCCAGCCCACATCTCAAAGACATGACAGTTTCAAAAGATATCTAGGTGCCTCCAGTCTCCTGCCATTCCAAGCAGTTTTGATAATTCTGCTTTACACAAGATTATCTGGCGTAGGAAACAGGAAGATCGTCATCCTAAAGCCACATTCCTACGGCGCGTAGTGTGGCAGTACACGCCTTTCATCTTTTACCGCCTGGCGGTGGGTCGAGGCGCGCCATCCCTGCTAGCATATGCGGCAAAGCTGACAGGCGTCCACAACCACGCGCCGAGGGACGCGCCCAAGAAAAAAAGAAGTCGATATCGGTCAAGTTAGTTGATATCAGACCAGACAGACGATCGATGAATAAACACTCGGCCAGCCTACGTGCTGCAGTGTTACCTACGGGACTCAAACCCCTCCACCACAACGACAAATGTGAACTGCGTAGCCGGTAAGAAATTCTGTCACTAGGTAATTAAGACCACACGTCATTTTTATACTGTACGAATTTTATTAATCCAGATAATACATCAACCTATCGTATGCCTGCAGGTTAATGTCATCCGTCGACCGATATCATCATGTGACCACAGGCTGAATTTTGTCGGAAGGTGGGTGCCTTGAAGAATTACGATGTCAGAGATAAGAGAATCAAGATGGTTATTATTATTAATTATTGAATAGTAGGTTTTATGGACATATGCCTCTTCAACTCGAAATCAAAATGGAACTGGATATACTTTTTTTTCCCTGAGGAATAAACGCTAAGGATCCTAAGAACAAATGTAGTTGAATACTGCCTTCCACACAAAGCACTGAGCTTGGCGACTGAGTGGTAACACTCTGGCCTCGCATTAAGGAGGGCGCTGGTTCGAATCCCCATCCGGCCATCCATATTTAGGTTTTCAATGCTTTTCCCCAAATCGCTACAGGCGAATGCCGGGATGATTCAATCAAAAAGTAATAGCCAAATTCTTTCTCGTTCCTTGCCTCCAGTCCTTTCCCGTCCCTAATTACCTCGACGTCGTCAAAGGGTAAAGTCGGAAAAAAAATACAAACAGATTGTTAAGCTTCAATTAATTACGTTGTGTCAACAATTGTGTAAATATCGGAATACTTTTTCCTATGTTTGTTATTATGCTTTTACTCGTGTTGAACTTACAAATTACAAACTTCTTGTATGGACTGTATGTAGTCATGCTAAATTATCATCAATTTCAGTGTGATGTGATGTAGTTGTGTGTGTATCAATTCTGTCTGCGAACGGTTTGTCTGATTTATTCCATATCGTTTGTGTTTCACCGAATATCTTAGAAAATTAAGTTAACGTCGGAACTGGAAATGACTACCTTTCCATACCCAGGACATCTTGACTGTATCTCCGAATATGGAATGTATGGTACACAGTTATTCATACATTTCGCTTTTTGTAGTAGACTGTACGAAATAAATCATAATCGATTGTTAAGTCCCTCAAGACTCAACAGAAATTCTTAAAATTTTGCAAAGCAAACCTTCAGGGTCGAATACAGGTCAAGTTCGTATTTCAGTCAGGTCAGGTCAAGCGATCATGATCTGCGACTGAAAACATACAGATCCTGCTATTTATCTACCTGTATCTGCCTGTCGACTGAGAACAATTCTAGATTCTTGACCATATGGAAAACACGGTCACTGGCTACCTAGTTACGTTGTTATATGGATTTAATGATAAAGAATGAAACGCACCTAACTAACTGTTTATAAGATAAATTTTACGCAAAGTCTCTCTGAAAAGCCACCGAAGCAGGAAACAGATGCTTAAATGAATTTTGCAAGAATGGAGGTAATAAATTCCCTAGAGTTAAGACATGCCAGACAAACAGCAAAATTTGTCTTTTTGTTTTTCCTGCAGATTATTTTAACAGCAGTATAAAAAAAATCAATAAAGAGATGATACGGAAGGCGTAAGGAAAGCTAAAATCAATTAAAATTGCAGAAAGTATCTTTTCTTAATACGAAATTATAGTTATGCATTACAAAACTTCCGAGAATAGTCAGTTGCATCTCCCCAGCAATCTAACAATATACAATTTTCTGCCATAATATCGACAGTGTGTGCATAACGTACAACGGCGCGAATACAGGTAGACTGCAGACCTGTCAGTTTAGCAAAATGTCTGTGCAGAGGGAATATAAAGCAGGTACTGACAAAGCAATTCCCGCTTACAGAGCGTTTACTCAAACAGCCTTCCAGATATACGTGGTCAACATTGCACGCCACATTTTCCATTCCGTTTTATACAAATTTCAAAAGGCTGAATTGTGGGCTTCAGAATTTTTCTTACCTTTCAGGTTATATTGACATATATTGTGAGTTCTGCTTTACAATGTTTCTTTAATTTCTTCATGAGATTTAAATATTTATCTATTTCCTTCAATACGTAACAAACGAAATTACAATTCACGGCAGAAGGAAGAAATATATCACAGGCACAGTAGAACTAACAAAAAGAGACATTCTCAATAATAGAAATCTTATATTAAATCTTGTATTATCAAGTGATGACATAGATGTCAAAATAAGATTCATAACAATGTTTGCAGAACGGCACTTAATTAAAGCGATACATGATATATAAGAATTCCATAAATAAAGGAATCTGAACCATTTAAAATGTGCAAATTACAGTACCAAGTAAACAAGTTTTGGAAATTATGGAGTAAGAAAGAAGCTTCTGGACAAGCCTCACAAAAAAGAGAGATATTATGTTGGGTCTGCTTAAATTGTTATTGGAGGGAACTGTTGCCGGCAAATTTTTCGCAGGAAGACTACATGAAGCCCGTAACTGATGAATCACAACATTACGACCCCGCCCACCGCGAGATTGAAAACCGTCTTGGGATGTTACGGGTACGTCATGCAGTAAAGCGGAGCAGAGACACAATAGAAGTCATCTATCGACAATACGTGTGGCAGTTGGTGAAATCCACTGACACAAGCGAAAAAGGTTTCATTGCTATGGGCCGGTTCCTTGGAATAAGCATCTTAGAAACGGCGAGGCTGGTTATGTGTAATAAGCATCTGTGAAAAGTGGCTGAAGGAGAGTGAAGCCACGAATAGGCAACAAGGTGGTGGATGTCCACGACTCATCACAGAACGTGGAGGTCGGGGGCTTGCCCGCTCTGCAATGGTGGCTTTCCATGGCCCGTGATATGGCCGGCCGCTCCGTGCCAGCTGTCAACAACGGGCCGTGGGGAGAGAGTAATCTTTGGTACTGGCGATGGTGTGGCTCTATCCCACGCCCAGTCGGTATCATCAATTGCCAGGGTACTTGTGAGTTGTTCGGGCGCAGCCTACAAAACCACGGCCCGTGAGAAGCCACCGTAAAACAAGACTGGGGTCAATCTGTGGCAGTCTTACTGCAAAATTCAATGATGGTGTGGCCACAAGTGTTTTGGAGCACACCATTGAGCTCACATCGTTAAACATGAGGTGTCGCAACGGACAGTCCCATGTTGACCCAATTACGAGTATAGTGGGTACGAGATCATCGAGTTTGGATCTTGGATCGAGGAGAATGTATCGCCTGGTCGAATAAATCATCTTTTTTCTATATTAGGTCGATGATTGTGTTCGGATACGCCGTTTCCCAGGCGAACAGCTGCTCGAAATATGCGCCGCGGCACGGACGCATGCTGGTTGGGGCATTATTATATTATGTGACACATTCATATGGCTTCGATGGTACCTATGGTAGTGATGGAAGGCACCATGATAGCTGTAGACTACGGTATTTGAAAGTTATTACTTACCATCTGCATTACTTCATACTTCTAGTTTTCTTCGACGGCATCTTTCATCGTGTTAATGGTCAGTATCAACAAGGCACAAATCCTGCTCTATTGGTTTGTATATATGTTGATGTCTTGGCTACCAGATTCGTCTGATCTCAGTCCGGTAGAACACATCTGGGACACTATCAGGAGCCAGCTCCGCACCCTTAAATTACCGGTCCGTAGTTTAAGAGAATTGACTTCTGCATAGACATTTGGTGCCAGATATTTCTGAAAAAGTACCAAGGTTCCTTTGCATTTGTGCCTGATCAAAACGCTATTGTATTGCGTTTTAAACTGAACCAGGTGGTTATAAGGTACAATCTCAGCATTCGCCTAAATCGACTGCGGGAAACCACGGAAAATCGTAATCAGGATGGCCGGGCGGGTTTTTTTTTTTTTACGATTTCATTCCTCCCAGCTGAAGGCGGGCTGCTGGAGAGTTTTCGCGAAAACTCTCCAGCAGCCAATCTACTCTACGGGGAGGGAAGGAGGATGGAAGGTCGGCCGTGGCCTTGTAGGGTACCATCTCGGCATTCGCCTAGAGTGGCTGAGGAAAACCACAGCCAAGACGGCTCAACGTGGTTTGACCCTCGCCCTCCCGAATGATAGGTAGAAGGCTGAAATCGGCCTCCTCCCATCTCGGTGGCCGAGCGGGGTGGCCGGGCGTGATTTAACCCAGCTATATAAAGAGTTGCTCGCATCAATCCAGCTGAGAGATTGATGACAGAGAGGAGCAGAAATCAAAACTACCAAATATTTGATAGACGTTTGGTGTTCCATATCCTTCAAAAATAAATAGTTTGGTTGATAACTTCCTTTCATTACAGCTGCTCCGCCAAACTACATCACAAACTTTTTCAATACATTACGAACGTTCAGTAAACAGGCGCGTTGGAAGAGAAGCTCTCTCCATCAGTCTAACTATCCACCTTTCACTTAAAACTGCGTACCTGCTTCAAATTGCTCAGCTGTATCTAGGGTTGCCAGATACAGGATTATAATTCCGAGACATTTCTAGGGTTAAAAAGGATTTTATTAGTGATACAGGATTATAATTTCCGGGACATTAAAAAGGTATTTTAATTGTATGCTTAAGAAGTGAACAAATATTCAAATTAATTTAAAAAAGTTGTATTTTAGGGAAAAACTATGCTATATAACATATATATAAGATTATTAATTCAACTTTGGTTGAAAATGACTATGTCATAGTTGAACAGTCTATTCTCTCTGGTAGTCGGTAAGGTGGAGCGCTCCTCTACCTCCCGCTGCGAGCGCGGCATGGCCACCGTGGTATCTTAAGTTTGAGAAAAAACTGTAATACGGGAATTCCCGGACAGTAGCGCTTAATTCCTGGACACGGGACCAGACACAAAATTCCGGGACATTCCCGGATTTCCAGGCCATCTGGCAACCCTAGCTGTATCCCATCCGGAATGTAGCTGTCGTCTGCTAAATGCTCCGCGACCATTGACAGCGAGGTGTCTCTTAAAGCTTGTAACTGATATTGCTCCTCGTCCCTTTCGTGGTGGCATCTATCAACTGTACGCTGCGTCTCGTCGAAATTCCACCGCGTTCGGCTCAACTACGGCGACTGTTCTCTGTAACCTATTGCCTCATCATTCAACCCGACCTCTGTCGCTGCTGTCTACCTCAGTTCGCGAGCGTCCCATATTTATTCTCTGTCCATTTTGTTTTAGAGCCTTCTGGAAGCTCCTCCGGTTCATCCCGCTCATCCTGAATCATCTTGGTGTAACGGTTAGCGTTCTGGCCTCGCATTCGGGAGGACGGCGGTTCGAATCCCCGTCCGAGCATCCAAATTTGGGTTTTCCATTGTTTCCCAAATCACTCCAGGCAAATGCCGGGATGCTTCCTTCTAAAAGGCCATGGCTGAATTCCTTCCCATTCCTTGCTCCCCCCCACTTATCCTTTCCCGTCTCTAAAGACCTCGCTGTTAAGAAACCTTAAGCAGGTTTTTTTTTTTAAAAAAAACTGGAACCTCTACTAGCGATCTCGGAAGGAAAAACAGAGGTTTCTTTTCGTAGATGCTACCCAGACAAAAGCATTTAAGCAATAGCCACTTTTACTAACGATTTTACCCGTGATAGACGAAAAGAGGCGAGACACTTATAATGAAAACGTACGTGAAGGCGTTGCTTCGTTACAATTGTTGGTTTAGTTTACACATGAACGTTATTCCTGTAGACTGAATTGTTTTTGGTAGTAGAATTTGAAATGTGACATATAAAATGTGAGCTGTAAAACAATGAATAGTATAAATCGAATAGATAATTGAGGAAGTTGGTTGGTAACAGAGATGTT
Organism: Vandiemenella viatica; assembly: GCA_031002005.1. NCBI lineage: Eukaryota > Metazoa > Arthropoda > Insecta > Orthoptera > Morabidae > Vandiemenella > Vandiemenella viatica. The sequence goes on from CM061920.1 coordinate 287,622,287, forward strand.
GTAATGACGAGATTAGGTCAGAATAGGAAGAGGTGGACAATTTCGTCAACCCAATCGTGATACTTTTAAAAAAATGAAATATGAAATCATACCGTTTTTTTAGAAAAGTAAATCAGGAAGTGAAATAAATCCGAAAGTCACCGACAATACTGAATTTGAGTTTAAGGATTTTTTTTTTTCTGTATTTGTCCAAAAGTTCTTGGTGACGGGAGTAAAGTAACATGTAATGTTCCGTGGAATTTGGTAACATGAAGGGAGGGAGCGTGTAGCCCAACCAGGAGGATCTGTGTTTTGTACCTTTATATTGGGAGGCTTTGTGATGCATAATGCAGAGGGACGGTGTTAATAGTAGTTATCGTCTTGGATCCTCCGCAAATTTCTGCGTTAGATAACGCGTCATCAGTGGCGGATGCTCTCCAGTGCTTGACTTTCCGGATTCTTTTTCTGCTGTGTAAGTGTTACAGAGCTATAGCTTGTCTCCTTCTAAGTAGATTAAATACAGTTTCCATTTCGTGCAAGAGAAGATTTATTTTTCTTGGCGTATTCTCAAAGCCTTCACACATTTGTATCAATCTCCTGAATTTGATCAGCACCGCATCACAAGTTCACAAGATAAACATGAGGCGTAATTTTCTGATCGTCGAGGTGAATTGTCTGTGGAAAGTTTAATGCTTTCCCAGATAAAACACTATATCTCTCAAGGACCTTATTATTTTTGATTATTATTGTCATTGTAGAAATAATGTTCCTATTTCCCCGCGGTATACAATCACTAGCAGGTGATATCTGATCGTATATAGATTAGCCGTAGATGAAATTATCATGATCATAATCATATATTTAGGATTTGCAATGGAAATTAATTCTGGATTTAATACGAATTTATCGTGGTCATAATAATCTCGCGGCACAGTTCTTTACCACTTACGTAATCTCTTTCTATTATTTCCATGTTTTTTTTGCTGTCGTCAGTCTTTAGACTGGTTTGATGCAATCCTCCATCCCTTCCTATCCTGTGCTAACCTCTTCATTTCTACATACCCCTTACAACCCACGTCCTCAATTATCTGCTTCATATATTCTAATCTCTGTCTTCCTCTACAGTTCTTACTTTCGATTGTTCCCTCCACTAACAAATTAACCAATCCAGCACGTCTCAAAATATGACCTACCAGCCTGTCTCTTCTTCCTGTAAGTTTCTTCCATAAACTTCCTTTCTCACCCATCATTTCCAAAACTAGTTCATTTCTTTCTTTGTCTGTCCACCTAATTTTCAGCATTCTTCTGTAGCACCACATTTCAAATGCTTCAAGTTTCTTTCTTTCCGGTATTCCTAAAGTCCATATTTCGCTACCGTAAAGTGCTGTGCTCCACACATAGTGTTTTAAGAAGTTTTTTCTAATTCCTAGATCAATATTTGAAACTAAAAGGTTTCTCTTTTCATGAAGGCTCTTTTTGCTAGAATCCGAACCACGTAATAGTTATGACCTAATTTTCGTATACGGTGAAAGCTTTGTCAAATATGTTAAACAAATTAAAAGTCTTACATAACCTCAGCAAATACCAGTATTTGAGCCGAGGACCTTTCCATTCCCAGGCATTTACTACTGCCACCATACGACATTCTGTTCTTTACTGACCTTAATGATTGTCAATATCTTAGTCGCAAAGCAAAATAAACGATTTTTACAAGGATTTATTCAAAAAGTGGCTGGTAACAAATATATCGATGAAACATAATAAAAAAAAAAGAATGACGAACGTAAAAAATCGAAAAGACTCAAAATTAATGCTACTTAAAGAATAGAAATAAAATGGAACATTAAATTTGTAGAAATTTAAGACTTAATATAATATAATTGGCCTTCATCACCAAACAAGACTCCTAAGTTCATTGCTGCTTACAATCTTTCAGTGGCTGTGGATATAAAGACGCCAATTAACAGAAAGGCTGGTCGACAGTGTGATTGGCAATAAAGTGTTCCTCTTTAACATCGATCGCCAGCCGCAACATAAAAGGTTAGTTACACAAAATCGTTAAAACTATTATTGTTTATCGTTTGTTCATTCCGATAGAAATAAAGGAATTATTGCTTAAAATAGCATAAGAAGTAATCTGGGAATCGTACTAACAGCATCGGTACATAAGTGGAAAGGAGCTCTAGGGTGCTTGACAAGGACTACTGCATGTTGAATAATGCAGTTGGTTACTGCAGATGATAAAAAGTTCTCTGTGTGACAGAGGACATGCAGGAATATTGGATGCGATCACAGAACGAACTTGGCATTGACTACTCCTCAAAAAAGTTGGTGGGGCCAACTCGGAGAGGTCGGCTTTCTAATTAGCCGGCTACAGACAAAGGCTTAATCCTCCCTCAAAGTTGTCCGTAACAAGAGCGAATGTCTATCGCAACAGAGACCTCTACAGACAGCTTCACTCCCATTATGTGTCCAAAGCACTTGCCTCAGCCACCCGAAAGGATTTGATCACTTCGATCTCTCCTAATCTTAATGTAAGTAGCATTACAGAAGATGTTCTTAATGCAATAAGTTTTGTGAAAAAAGTACTAAACACCTGCTACCAAAACTCCTACGATCATGTAAATTATTCGTTGCTGATGATATCTCGATGAAAGGCAAAATGTGTGCAACGATAAATAATTTAAAAACATATATATATATATCGGCCTGGTGGTTTAGTGATTAAGGCGTCTGACTGGAGATCAGAAAGTTCCCGGTTCGAATCGCTATCTCGGCGGGGATTTTCATATGCTTAATCCGACCTTCACCTCAGGCACAGCTTGTTGTGTAATGTGAATTACGCCAGAACGTTTATGTGGTTTGGGGTCCACGATAAACTGTATATCCCCTCTAGGGCTTGTACCCCTACTTGCTACAGGAATGTGTACACATCCAAAGCAAATTCAACCCAATTAAAGGCTTAACGTGGTCCTAACTGATCCGAACGAACATTCACATATACATTAAAAAAACATTTGTATTATGTAAGAGTTGAGGCTTTCTCGGCGTTGTATACAGTTAACATTTTCTCGGGAAGCTATCCGTATGAGTAAGTCTGTATAACACGACGTTATATAATCAACCCGATCACCCACATGCAGCAGTCACTTAACAATGGCGGCAGAGTAATGACCGCCGAAATGTTGTGTTAGACTATAAACCTATTCACTCGGCTAGTTTCCTGAGAAAATTTCATCTATAACATTTGTTCTGTCTTTAGTTATTAAAAACCGCAGAAATATTGATGTACAAAAACATTACCTATAAGTAATTATTTGACCAATGCTGAAATTTCGACAAACTTCACTGCAATGTAATAATCTTCGCGGATTGTGTAGTGAAAATACAATATTTCGACAACTGGGTCTGTTTTTACTGCCTCGACTGTCGACGCAGTAACAGTAGGCTTACAACACCTGATGAAGATAGCAGAGTCAGCTGTCGAAACGTTGTATTTTAACGACAACTGTGAAGATTACATTGCGGCACTACTACGGGAATATCTCCACTTACACATCAAAATATCACTGCTTTCCCTCGCGTTACGTTACAGAGTATATCAGATGCAATCTTGTTTCAAGCACTGATAAACTATTTAGCTGCTGCTATAGACCTAGCAAGGACGATTTCAGTTATGTGATATGTATGACATTTGTTATTCGAAGAATTGTTCTTAGCATTTGACGCATAGTAACTTACTCCTTTTAGTGTTAACTCATCATGTTAATGTGGAGAGGAAAATTTATTTTATGATGATTTCTTCACCATCACGAGTATGTGTGTTCATCTCGGCGAAATGTCTCTCCACTCCAATGTTCGTTTGCCAGTGTGTCTGCTCATTGAAGCAGACATGGCCGAATCGCCGACCATGAACATTAAGTCTGAAATCAGTCCCCATTAATAGAAGTCTCCGGTAATCCGAACGGCTTAGTGTTTAGTCTGTAGCGTCGTCTAGATCGCACACACCACACACATAAACGAACTCTTTCGCACTGAAGTCATTGGAGAAGTTGACACTCTCCACACTATACGAAGAGAGACAGAAATAGGAAGGACACGGGTATACACGTTGTCGCGTTTCCAGCAGGACAAGACCGAGGCGACGTAAGGAGAGGGAGAAACTCTATTAGCTACGCTACTACTACTAATAGTACTACTATATAATGATAATTTGCGTTTTTATAATAATGCTATTAAGAGAGACGAAAGTTTCACCTGCCTCAAACTATCAGCACTCGTATAACCACGACAGGCTCTGGATTGTTCCTGAATCCGTCAGTGCTGCCAATTCTATGGATTTATCCGTAGGTCTACGGATTTTTATAAAAAGTTAGGATTTTCGGATTTAGTTAAAATATCTACGGATTTTTACTACATTTTTCTATTTGTTGATTTTTTTAATATTGTTGTTTTTTTGTTAAACTTCGAGCGTTTAGTGTAAATGCATTATAGAATTTCCAATAATTGTGAATCTTTTTCTTGCAACCCCTCGTGTGAACCAAATATTGAAATAGAGCTCATATTTTGTTTGATTATAGATCTTAAAAGGCCGTAACACAGAACTATCGGCGCACTCTTTATACACAGTGACACGCTCGTTGGAACGGCTAACAAAGCAGTTCCTCCCGAGAAGGCTTAACCAATATCCAAGAATATATATGTATTAAAAAAAAGAAGTACGCATAGCAACCGCAGTGATGAAAGTGACGATGTATAAACCAGGTTGTTCAGAGATATTTCTTACTTTCAATGCAGAATATTATATTGTATTTCGAATTTTAAAGACCTGGAAATAAAAGGTATTCTTAATTTTTGACTCTCTCTTCAATAATTATTGTTTCAGTCTTTTAGTAACCGAATCTCCGGATTTTTGTACCCAATCTATGGATATTTTAGCCGTCGTCTACGGATATTCAAAGCCAAGAGTCTGCCAGCACTGCACTTGGCTTTGAATATCCGTATATGGCGGCTAAAATATCCATTGATTGGGTACAAAAACCCGGAGACTCGCTAACTAAAAGACTAAAATAATAATTATTGAAGAGAGAATCAAAATTAAGAATACTTTCTATTTCAAGGACTTTAAAATTCGAAATACAATATATATATATATATATATATATATATATGAACAAGTTTTATAGATCGTCACTTTCGTCGCTGCTGCTTCTGTGCCTGCTCTTTTTATTGGGGAAAAGGGGGGGGGGGTCTAGAAATTATCTGGTTTCTTTGTTGACATTAAATTTAGCATATCTTCGGTAACAGGAATTTTTAAATACTGCGAACACTTTGACTCTTGGATATTGGTTAAGACTTCTCGGAAGGCACTGTTTTGCAAGCCGTGCCAACGAGCGTGTCACCGTGCATAAAGAGTAGGCGATAGTTCTGTATTACGGCCTTTTAAGATCTATAAAATCTATAATCAAACAAAATACAAGCTTTATTTCAGTCGTTCGTTCACACAAGCGGTTGCATGGAAACGATTAATAATTATTGACAATTCTGTAATGCATTAATACTATACACGCAAAGTTTAACATAACACCAATATAAGGAAAATCAACAGATAGCAAAAATCCGTAGATATTTTAACAAAATCCGAAAATCCTAACTTTATTTTTATAAAAGTCCGTAGATCTACTGATAAGTCCGTAGAAATGGCAGTACTGGCCAAGTGGCTGGCAGGACTGTTCGCCCTCGCTAACCTGGGCCGCCATCGTTCCTGCAGCAGTGGCGATACACACACGCCTGACGTTGCTTCAATGGTATGGTCTACCTTCATGTTGTCTCTGCCGCTTTCAAACGACGTCTGCGCGTGAATCCTTAGGAGTCATCCGCCACTGTACCCCTGACTGATACGCTGCATCTTGCACCATTTACGGGATTTCCTTCAACGCTGCCGTAGATTTCGTATTCATTTGGAACTGCACATTATAGTCTCATTCAATTCCTTTTAATGCGTCCTTTCCTGTGATTGGTGCTTCCTGTAATTCCGACTAAATTCTAGAGTCATATGAATCACAGTGAATGATTTTGAGATTTGCAACTTAATACAAATTTCAATTTTTGCACAAAGTTAATCGTTGCTATGACGCGCAAGCGCCTACACACGTGCGACGAACACATCCGGTGCGACAAAAACGAAAAGACTACCTCTGTTGCTCGCGATTTTTTAGTATCGAAGTTATAAACGATTCAAATCTGACGGAATTTTGTCACGCAAGAAAGTGCTGCATGGTACTGTTGTAACGAATAGACGTAGCTCCATTTTGGCCTCCTGTGAATCCTCCCCGCCCCATAGCTCTACACCGTTTTTATCTATATCCCCCGCGTGACAAGTAGCTTTTTTCCCTATTGATTCTTGTTGGACTATCATAAATTACGTACAGAGATAATTAAATGACGGAAATAATTTTCACATGCTGTTGTGTGCTCTGTACTTTATTTTATCTGTGAAAATAATATGGTTGAAAAACTACGTGGCTTGGCTCGGAAACACCCCCCCTCCCTCCCAACCACACGTAGCCCAGCGTGCTTTCCAGACAATCCCTCCCCCCTCCCCCCTTTCCCTTAGACCAAGCCACGTAGTTTATGGAAGATCCCTTAGACGATTCATGTCGCAAAATTCCACATGAATGCTTGCAACCGGAAAGCTGGATTGGTTTAGGATTATCTCAACATGAGATGGTCGTTCTAAAAGCAAAAATATTTCTTAATCAGGCCTTCATTGAATAGATTTCGCTACGACCTTTTTTTGGAGAACAATTCCGGCATTTGTACGTTACGATTTTTTGAAAACATGGATAATCTAAGTGTCGATGGACGGTATGGTGTTCGAAGCCGCATCCACAGGGCACATAGTCAAAGAATTGAATTTAGATCAAATTTGTCTGTGAGGTCCAGAACACCACCGTTCGTGACTGATTGTTGAGAAATACTGCATTGCTGCAAGCACATTGGTCGCGTGCACCGATAACAGGAATGAGATGAGCAGCTAAGCATACAATGCTGATGCACTAAACAAAACGACTTTTATAAGTTTACTCTCTAGGAATAACCACTCTCTGAGTGGTTACATCACTTGAGGAATCAAAGCTGTTGTTCGTCACAACAGATCAATTCACAACCAAAACGTTTGTGTAGCGTTCGTATGCAAACAGGCACACACACACAGGTGTGCAGGCGTCAGTGTGCGTAAACAGATCACACAAACAGAGCCCCCACGCGGCCTGACCTGCAATTAGCTGCGCACGCAGCCTGACAATTGAATGTCAGCGGCCGCACCGAAGCTGAAAAAACTATTTCCAAAATTTCAGGAGATTTTAGCAATAGCTTGTCCCTGTGATACATGAAAGTCTTTCACAGAGATAGATGTGAATTCTGTAAGTCCTGATCCTTTATTATAGACAACGATGATATAATTATGTTGCCGTAGATATGAAACTATCAATCTCTTTCATATGCTGGTTGCTCGAAAAACATTGAGATAGCTAACGTTCTGAAGCATGTTGATAGAACCGAGATAAGACATGGAAACCGGAGTTATAATTTTCTTAGGGAGACTAGTTGGTCGACGGTTGATGTTTGAGCGTTGCGATCAAGAAGCTGTTGGTTCTATCTTTTATGAGGCACTAAACATATTCTTGACAAAAATAAAAACTTTCTTCGAGGATATAATAAAAGAAATTGATGACCTATATATTGTAGGGTATTTTTTCCCTTCGAAGTACCCGTTCTCCCGATGTCTTAATTCAGGATCCATTTCCTAATTCTTCCCGATATCGAGTAGCATTTATTGCCTGAACTGCTACAGGTGTTGTCTGCATTCGTCCGTTCTTCCAAGAACATGTTATGAACATGCCTGAGTGCAGTAGTCAATGTACAAACATGCTCGAATTCTCGTCTCTCTTCCTTGCATCTTTTCTCCTCTCTTCTTACCGAAAATGAATACACGGGTATTGAATTACAATTACTGGATTTTAATTTTAAGAACTAGTCGCAGTGATAAATTATTGTTTTACTGTATGGATTATAACAACTTACCATAAATATTTTTTTTTCAAATTCATCGGCTTCAGAAGAAATTCTCTCTAATCTGTATGCTCACCATACTCACACTGATAATGACGTCATACAATTATAACGTTCCAGAGTTTTAACTTCAACCTTTTCCCATTCCCCTCTCTTACTCGTTCTACCGGTTTACATCTCACATTAATCTTATTCTTTTGCTTTATTATTATTTTTTGCTTATAGTTTTACGCCATGTCGACGTCGAGGTCATTAGAGGCTGGAAATGACTGGGGGCAAGGAACCTAGGGATTTTCGGCTATGGCCTTTAAAAGGAACCATTCCGGCATTCACCTGGAGCGATTTGGTGAAACCATTGAAAACCAGAATTTTCAAAAATAACTTTGCAGTCTAAGAAATTAAACGAACGTAGTATGAAGTAATAAACCAAGCCTTCAAACAAATTAATAGTGGATGATCATGAAAAATTCAAATAGAAGTTTTTCATTAAATTAATCTGTCATTATCCTTAATGACTGTGTAGGGCTTTGAAAGTGCTTGGCAACCGCAGCTATTTGATATATAACAATCACTCTTCAAGAACGTGTCTTGGATTGATACAAGCAGGTGTTCTATGCAGGTATATAATTTATTACCAATTTATATAACACAGTTATAAAAAAACGAGAAATTACACACTTACTTAACAATATTAACACCACTGCATCACTCAACAGTTTTGTTGCATGCTACCTCAAAAGGTGTTAAGCAATTAAAAGTGAACGTGTAGCTTGTATCTGTCATAGTTCTAAATTTCAACATTTATTTCCAGTCTTGCCTGTGCTCCCGTTTACAGGGCTTAGCGAGATAATTGAAGATAGTAATTTCTCAAGAACCGAATGTACTCCAAAAATACAGTTTTCCATTCAAATAGTATATTTAATGAACAGTTAGTAAAAATTTCGTTTAACAGATCTTTTATTTCTTTAATAAAAAAGAAATCGTGGTTAAATGTCAACACAATCATTTGATAGGCCTAGTTTATATTCAATGCATAACAGATTTCATTCTTTGTGTAATGCTGCGATACAGCTATCACAGGTATATTGCTACAAAATAAACTGCATGTCTTTGAATAACTAATATAGCAACAATACATTCCTGTGGCGAAACGTTTTTTTCGAATTTAAAAGAAATCTGTAATTGTCGTATGCGGCCACAAGCTGTCAATTGTTAAGCGAATTAATAATAAATCTATATTAATCATAATCACAATTAGTGCGTTTCAGTAAAAATTAGTAATTCAGTAATGCATTTTTTTTATCAACTTAAATTTACGTAGTACTTGTTCTAAAGTAAATCAGAAAATGCTACAATGTAATGAATAAATAAGTAAGTTTCCCGGGAACATGTAATTAGTGTAATTTTAGCTGCATTTCCGTGTATGCAGGGATCTTGTTACAAATAACGACATGACAGAAATGAAAACGGCTTCTTTCATATCACAGTACGAAGATTGGTTCCTTTACAACAGAATATAAGCGAATAAAACGTTAGAGGAAGGTAAGATTGCCGATTAAGGCTTCAGGTATTTCAAACCGCCTAAAGGAAGGTTAAGGTTGAAGAGAGGAAGCTCTGAAGCAGTGAAACATCCTGTTAAATCAAGTTAGGCAAGCATTGGCGTACAAAGGAGATACAAGTGCTTTGTGACTGCAGTCGCAGCGGGATAACGAAGTTAATAAACTTGTTACACAGCGAGGATTCAGAAATGAACAGGCTCACCACATAAGTGCAATACCACTAGCAACATTTTATTTTCGCTAACCAGGAGGGTATGGCGGGACCGAGAAAATGAGTTTGTTCGGACCGTTTCAACGTGTTTTTCTTCGCGTTTAGTGTACAATCTACCCAATTATTGATGAGGGGTAAATGTGTGAGGTACTAACTTACCATTTTAAGGTCCCTATAAGTTGAGATTCAACTTCTGGGGTAACTGAAAACTGTTGATTAGACAAGCATGGCGTGTTTCACTGGACGAAGTTATCAATTGCATGATACTTCCACATTAATGTAGCTTAAAATATATGTATGTTATGTACAGATCCATCTGTGATGTCAAAATGAAAATGTGTAATATCTTGAAATATGACTTATTTGTTAAGCGCATAAACACAAGCAGGATACTAGGTTATCATGAAGAATGATGCGAGGCACGGTATAAAACAAATACTCATAACAACGAATGATTGATGGATATAAGGTAAGACAGTACGACGTTGAGGTTTGAGGATAATAATGCAGTTAGTTAACTAAGAATTTTATAATGGAATTTTTGTCATCATGCACACTGTTCATGGGTCATTTATTTGGATAAACGACTTTAGATAAATATGACATAGAATTTAAAGAGAAAGCAACGAGATACGCAAAACTATTCTTTTTCGTTTATTGAATGTCTTTAAGATGTCCTTTTTAAATTTATTTACGATAAAATAATAAAGTGATTCTCAGTTATGAGACTTTTGTTAAATGAATGCAATGTTGCAGTGAGACGCTGTTGGCTATTCCAGTTCTCATGTGTAAACGACATGCGTCATGGAGAAAAGGTTACTACAGATGTAAGAAAGGTATTTCACCGGCTGGTTTGTAAACCTTGCCATTGTGTTTGCGCCTGGTTACTGAGGCTCCGCTCGCGATTCGAAATTTTGCTGACAAGTCTTATACTTCCTACGTATGCCAGCAAGCTCGTTAGTGGCAATGATCCCACGACTAAAAGCTCTTGGGTTCAAAATAGATAGGAGAAACTCGCGCGTAATTATTAGTAATGCCACATCCGACTGTGCATAGCAAGGATGAAATTCTGCAACTGTTCCTGACTTCGCTAAACAAGTTTCTAGGAATGAAAGCCCACGATTTATATTACTTGCTTCAAGGTGCCTGCCTGTGTCTTGCCTCTCGGTGACTGAAAGCATAGACCGTTCGCCAGAATTCCGACCTGTCTCATATATTTCCGAATGAACATTTTTCTAACTGTCTGAATGTTTGTAACCAGATCTCCTATTTCTGCGACTGGTCCATGTATAATCGTAAAGCTAATCCCAAAAATATGCGTGGTGAAATATTCTACGCAATAGATGCCTCAAGATACACTATTTGGCACGAAAATGCATCTAAAAGCATCTTCTTCTGTTTGGGTGGGTGTACCTCGGCTGGGAGGAACGATCTGCAGAATCAACAAACTATTATTCAGCGATCTTTCGATCGATCGCCATATCATATACTCCTCACTGAGTAGCTCAACAAAGGAATAAAGAATATTGCTCTAACAGGTCTAGTACATTGTCATCAATTTATTTCTTTGCTATCAACAGTAACATCACTTAGATGTACCGTATAGCAATATTTCTTTTTATATAATTTGTTGTGTATCAGACAAGTTTAGTGCATTATTGCTTGCTTGCTATAGGTTGTCATTATATCTACAGCTAGCCACCACAGTAATACGACATATTGTAGGATAACTTGTGTAAATGATTCTATTAGTTATTGTGAAGTCAAGAAGGGAAAGGGTAGTTACAGGCGCTTGGCATATTGAATGGTCCATGTTCCCCACTTCATTAACAATGAGATCTGACTAATTTTGAGAAACAGCGTTCTCTATTTTCAGTCCATTATATTTACGGTGAAGCAATGTATACTGTGGACGTGAAGTATGGTTTTGGGGCATAACGGGAAATTCCGAGAAAGTAATTCATCTCGAAAAGCAAGTTAATTTTCCCCATCTCAAGTGTAATTACCTACGACTTGTAGACTGTAGCATTAAACAGTTAAGAAATGTATATCTTCACAGCTGAGTCAGTGGTGTGCAGCGAATTTCCAGCCAACCGAATTTAGATTTTTCCTTGTATTTCTGGATCACTTACTGGGATAGTTCCTTCAAAAGACCACGGCTGGATTCTCTCTCGCCCCTTGCGCGTAATTCATTCTTGCCTGTAGCGATAAGGGGTAAAGAGAGAGATAAAAAAACCTGTACCCACTTTAAAAAGAATAAACGCCGTGTAACCACTGGTCAATGCACTACACTCGCAGTATAGTAGACGAAAGAGGGTTAAAGGGGAATTACTGGCACCAGACACATAGGGGTGTTCGATTAAGGGAAAAAATTCAGACAGAAAATCAGGTAAGCTAGAAAGGTTCACAGCTTTTAGTCCTAGCATTTAATTTAATTCGCTTGTACTGTACACAAAAGAATTAGAGTGAACTAAAAATTTTCATAGTGGTTTCAGAAAAAAGCGTTGAGATAAACTGGCCGGATCAATGTACAGACTACTTTTTTTCCGGTTCTTTTGACGCCATTGAAGTGAATGCAGAGCTATCCCATCACGATTTCACCGTAAGCATGATTAGGCACAGGCTTCACCATCTGTCGATCATCAGATGATTGGCTTCCAACTGTTCAGCTGTTGCTTAGCTTTTGTATACTGTATTGTTCACAAGTTTTAAATCACTATTAGTATTTGTTTAAATCCTACATTATTGCAATGTTGATCTTTGTTAACGGAATTAATCGTATTAATTTGGCAAAGTAGGCCTACATAATGTGAAGGGATTAAATGGGCCGTATCTGTAAGCATAATGTTTAACATGTGTGCTACAGCAGTTTTTAATTAAATGTGCGGTACAGTGTGCAACTTCATTGGCTTTAAACACAATGCTGGCGAATCTTTTACGAATAATGAGTCTTCACTGTCATTTGTGATTAATGAGTTATGCTAAACGTAAACACAAGTATAACGTTCGCAGTTTATTTCACTCCCCCACGCACGCATGTAACACGCGAAAAGTAAATTACAAAATATTTAGTGGATTTTATAGCCTTCATGATGTTATCGAATTCTTAAAGAGATAGACCTATACTGTGTCTATTACGTTTACTTAATTACGATGTTTCGACTGCTGTATTGGATCTTCTGCTGGATCTATTGCAGATTTTCATTAGGATAGTGATATATACCAACACTGTTGCTGACGACGTCTTCGAAGTAATTGAAAGATCACTTTTCATCAGTAGATTGAGTGATAACTGTTATACTCAAATCCTGACAATCTGCTAATCTCCCATACACACATATAACCAATGTAAATACAAGAAAGTTTAGTAAAATCTTGTTGTTAAGTCAAAGGAAATACAAGCGAACTTTGCTATATAGATAAAATGAGCTGTAATTGAATTTTCTTCTTCTTCTGGAGTCAATTCATCACGCTCAATTATTTTTCTGTTCGAATTTGAATAGGAAGTTGCATTTTTGTTAAAAATCGCATAGTTTATAGATAAATCTATATTATTCGCCTCGAATCATGGTGGTAACAAAGGAGATTGTTTGGGGAACGTACGTCACGATTCGCTTTACTGCAAGTCATGAAAACGAACAAAAGTGGTATACTGAGCAAAGAGAAAGACGCTGAAGATGATGTGAAGAGACGGATAAAAAAATGAACCTTTTGCTCAGCTTTGTACAGTACAGAGAAACAGTAGGAAGTCTAAAGGAACCAAGATTGTGTTTCAACAAGGATTTGATAGTATATTGAACGCAATTAGTTAAGTAATACAGAAAGAATTGCTGACATTTATTTACAAAAACTAGCATCTATTATTAATTTAACGCACCATTTATCTGTATCAAAGGTTACTTTGGTCAGTGTGGTATCGTGTCCATAACGCTGAAGTAACATGCCCGACCTTAAATACCGGTCTAACCAGAGAAGTTACTACAAAATGAAGGTGTGAGTGTTATTTAACAACAGTGTTACTAAGTTACCAACCGCGAATGGAATGCTAGAACACTGAAAGAAGCTATGTATTGCGTATAAATTAACACACACACACATATATTGTAACGAGCCGCGCTGTCGCCACGTTACAAGGTGCATTTTTTTATATATGTAATAATATAAGAGTAATTTACATAAATCTTGGGCGACCACGTGAATAGATTTTTGTTGTAATTTTATAAAGTACGCAAGATTCCAAGTGAGGACTGTAATGAAATGGTGAACTTATACAGTGTATCGTAGCAAAGCGAATATTCAAGAATTATTGAGCTATGTAGGCTTGAAGCTAATCTTGGTGTTCCGAGCCTTGGCGACAAAAGTCGCGGATTTGGGATTTGCCAGACCACACACCCTGCTCCCTGGGGATGGGTCACTCACCGAGCGGGAAAAGCCTGCCGTCCGAAACCCGAATGTTCTCTCGTCCCGGCGAACTTAGCCGAATATGTCCGACCTCTGTTGGATTCTTTGGCCAAATCACATATCGAGGATATCACGTGACATTAGGTGCCGACCTGAAGGTCCAATCAAAATGAGCGTATAACTCAAAATCCTGGGAATTTTTGTTGTATGTGAGCTTCGAGACTACAAATGGGCGGAGCAAGAAGTTTCCTCGTGGACCGAAGAGCGAGGAGCTGGATTCTAGATTCTAATTCTAACTTCGATCGCACCAGTCTGAGGTTGACTTGGAAAGTTGACTTCTTTCGCTAACTGCAGCTTGCCTTGCTGGAGCAGCGTTCACCGCAACACAGCCGGTAATGCGATGATGCGCATTGCCAGACCAGAGATGCCTATAGCCGACTTGTGAGATAATCTCACATATCGTGGGTCCGCTACACTCATCACAGACATCAGACGCAGAACTACAATGGTAATTGATTACGACCAAGCCATGTGATTGTGCATTCCGTGAAACAGAACCCGTAAGCGACTTTGAGAGGATAGGTCCATGTTCTCACTTTGTAATTGTAAAAACCCCTGAGCTAGCGGCATAATTTGCCAGAACTAGTTATTTTCGAATGATATATTGTTCATTCTGGCGCCCATGATTTTCTTTTTAACTGTAAAGTCACAGTATTATGATGCCTTTGTCTGAGGTAGTCATAACTTGTATTTTTCATTGTTTCCAGTTGTCATTATTTCTTGCATTTTGATTCTGAGATATTTAAAAGTAAATATATAATTGTTTGCTTGCTCATGACGGCTAATTGTAACTCTGAGCGTTGCTTTTATGATTTTGCCAATTTGTGTTAATGTTAACGGTAAATTCGCTCAGACTTGTAATCGCCAGTGATAAGAAATAAATGTCATATTGTGACAATTTTTCCTAAATTCCAACTAACGTCGAGATTCTTGCAAAATTAATAAATTTCCACTCCTTCATAAAATTAAAATTAAAAATCCACAATTATTAATCATAAAGGTATGAGAATATAATTGTAACGTGGTTTGCCCACCAAGGCACCCTACCACATAATGTCGCCCAACGCTGGTGCCAGATGAGACATTACTTCTTAATGTCTGCGAACTTGGTGGCATAATTCAAATTAATACATTTGGAGCCCAAATTCGAAAGTTTCATGGAATGTTGCACATGGTTTTTGGCTGTTTTATCATTCTTGTAGTCAATAGATATTCATACAAGATTTTATTTTGATGTTTCACTTATATTTTAATGCATAAAGTTCATTTTGTTTCAATGCATAAAATTTATTTTGTTTCAACGCATTAAAAGGAAGTTCATTTGTGTATTTCAATTGAGATGCAATACACTTTGTATTGTAACAATTTTGTGATCAGTTTAAAAATTTTAAATGAGTAACGTCAGTGTTGATTTCTTAATGCATGGTAGCTTGTAAGAAAATTAAAGACACGCATGTTTGCCCATGTGTTTGAAAGTAAGTCTGCTTTCATGGTGTTGTGTTGCATGATTCATCGTTGCTTTTCTCTTGCTGTATTTTGGAGGGGTATATGTATTTGTGTGTATTGAAATTCGCGGTATTTTTGTTGTTAGTGAATCTAGATTTCGTCATTGCACAATTGCGGTGTAAATTCATTCTTTGTGTGTTCATATGAAGCTACGATCTCGTACGATAAAAGATTTCGATATGGAAGATCAGTCTGATAGGCAAAAATCTCCCGAAATCATGAACGAGGTTCAGTTAACACAAAGCGAAATATTGGCTGCAGGGGAGGGGAACGTAAGTTCTGAAGTTCCGACCCACTCATATAGTTCGCAGTCTACTTTGTCGCCACAGGAAGATATGGAAAATTTTCCATCACCTATAGGTGAGATGACAGAGAATACGCCCGCACATGCAGAACAGACCCAACAAATATCACAAATGCCGGTAGAATCACCACCCCTATCGCCGCAAATGCTAAACATGTTAATGACTGCAATCAATTCACTAAAAGAGGACAATAAGAGAAGTTCGGATTTGCTTAGCCAATCGAATCAACAACTAAAGCAGGATTTAAGCCTGCAAATTAATTCACAAAAACAGGAATCAAGCCAGCAATTTCTGGAATTAAACAAGCGTTTTGATTCACAAAAGGAGGAAAATAAGAGAAATTCGGATTTGCTTAGGCAGAGTTTTGAGTCGCAAGCTGCGATATTAACAAACTTGGACGGAAAAATTATCCACCTTACGTTCTGAGGTCACAAAAGAAATATCTGAATTCAAGTCTGAGATAGCTAACAATGTTTCTAAGCTGGAAAGGGACACAGAAGAAGTAAAAACTACCTGTGCTTCTTTGCAAACGGCCAACAAACAATTATCCAAAAGACTTGACGCTACCGACCTGTCCATTGAACAGATGCGAAACGAGAACGGCCAAAACCTAGGGCAAATTTCGGAATTTGTTCAAGAGGTCAAAGACCAAAGCGAACAAAACATCCGAAAACTTAGCTCAGAGATGACTGCCGTGGCAAGTTCAGTTGAGCTCGTTAAGACGGCACAAACCGAGTTGAAATTGTCACTGGACGAATTTCTGGAAGCCGAACGTAGTAATTTTAGTCCTCCACAAAATCCTCCGAA
>CM061920.1:287640187-287716847 GCA_031002005.1 Vandiemenella viatica
GATTCACGAACGTGATCATGAGCAACGGAGACTGTTTTGTAAGAGAATGCTTGATGTTCTTGCTAATGATGATGTTTTGTTTATGATGAGCGTTGAAGCTCACTTCCATTTAGACGGTTATGTAAACAAGCAAAACTGTCGGTATTGGGCAGCAGGCAAGCCACAAGAACTGCATCAAACATTACTGCACAGTTCAGAAGTGACCGTTTGGTGTGGAGTTTCAAAAGTGGGAATCGTTGGGCCTTACTTTTTTGAAGAGGGTGGTGTTAGTGTAACAGTGAATTCTGAACGTTATGTTGCAATGCTACGCAATTTTTTACGGCCACAACTTGACACTTTAGGGATCAACATGGCAGACATGTGGTTCCAGCAGGATAGAGCCACCGCCCACACGGCGAATGATTCCATGGCAGTTGTCCGAGAAATGTTTCCACAACATCTAATCTCACGTTTCGGCGATGTCCACTGGCCTGCACGCTCGGCAGATTTGTCGCTTTGTGACTTCCTTTTATGGGGTAACTAAAAAACTAAAATTTACTGCAACAAACCTCGTACACTCAACGATCTGAAAGTTGAAATAGGTGAAGAAATCGCTACTGTTCCACATGTCACTTTCAAAGAAAGCAATGGATAACTTCGAAGAAAGACTTTTAATGTGTATACACGAAGAAGGCTGTCATCTGTCTGAAATTATCTTTAAGTGTTAAGTGCAATTCATAAACTGGATAAATTACATATTGTATTGATGTGAGTAAATTTTCTGTGTGACCAAAATCAAGCCAATTATAACACTTTGAAATTCATGCAATCTTTTTGCGCCACCCTATATACCGTGCACCGTAAACTGTTTCCTATATACAAAGTGTCACCCCTGCCTTCTGATAATTAGTAAGAAAAACAAAGTGTGAACAGATAAAACTGAGTTCATAAGTTATTATTGGTATCAGTGAATAACCACTTGAATACTGGTGAAACTCATTATAGATTAAATGTTTACAGGACTTCCAATGATGGGGGCGCTAAGGACTATAACAAATGGTCAAATTAATATTATATGAAATTATAGCTGAGGAGATCTACTTCCGCGTGTTTCGACTTACAATATACGATAAAAATATTACTCAAAAACCTACTATTTTAACATATTTTTTCAATATTAAAAATTTAAATTGTTAATGTAAAAAAAAAATTACAATTGTAATTTAAGCATTAACAAGGACTACCAAACAAACCGTCAACGAACAATTGGCACAGTTGCCATCGAATGAAACAAAAATAATAAATTCAGTTTTTGTAGACATCAACAGAAACAAAAAATGTGATAAAATAAGGTAAATTTTAGGCTCCGTAGCATTATTGGAGCCTGGTTTCACGCATATTTACACTAACGTCAGACTTTTCGTCTCTTTAGAACTGTTACTGATTTGCAAATACCTTTGTATTCTCTTCTGCAACTGTGGAAGACGGATCCCAGGACGCATCAAGACACGTACACAGATTTCAAACGCCTTACATTATCTTTCAACCACTTACCTTGCACAATAAACTGACTTACGACTGGCGAAATACTGTTTACGTTATGGAACACATATTTCTCAGGAGATTTCGTTCTACAGCAATCCTAGAATGTGTATGAAGGAATGGGAAAAAAAAACCATTTCTGCATTCAATTTTCATTTCTCATACCTCGTATTTTCCGAATAACTACTGTACAGTTGGAGAAAGTGTTTTGAAATTTTCGAACTCATGAAAAATTCCGCTGTTAATACAAAAATAGGAAATAATTCATACAGTAAAATCAAACTCTGTCTTCCTAATTACTCCATCAAAAGTTACAAATCACTCTTTTATTTCAAAAACCATGTTTACAGTCTTGGTAAAGCATGAATAAAATATTGTGAGGTAAAGTAATTAGATCTTAATCCCACCACATTTCATCAGTGTCATTCTTTCAGATTTCACTTTTCAGTTTCCTTAAAAAATATGTTTCTAACTAAAAATCTGATACTTGTTAATTCTTTATTATATCGTCTATTAGAAAACGTCTAAAGTAAAAGTATGGTAGTAGGCGAAGATAACCTTTGAAATAAAACAAAATGCCAAGGGTTTTCTTGTTAACCATTATTTTCAGCTTTAACCTTCAAAATTTAAAAAAAAAAAAAAAAAATCCTCATTGACGCTCGTAATTACTAAATTTCAGCTTTCCTGATTTTTGGTGTGTTTGGGCATAGTGCTTGCGGCTTTTGATCATACGATAAAACAATCGTATTTACTTACTGGTTCCTGCTCTCATTCTATACTTTTCGAGAACAGCTAGGAAACTAAAATCCTAAGACTTATTCGTGAATTCCTTAGAAATCCCGAAAACAATTATTGCTAAAATCAAGCGAGAAAGTTAAATCGTTGTAGAAGCCGACCTCTGACCGTTGTCCTATTGGGAACACGATTGCTCACGCTAGCCAAGGGAAAAAAGCGAGTGGTAAGGAAAGGACGATATCGACAAGTGTTATCGATTGTGGGCAGATGGATGGCGGGTTTATACGGCGGTCGCGGGCCGCAGATAGCGCCGTCGCATCCATCATGTGACCCCGGCCCAGAGGCCGTTATTTACCATGTTGACAACAGCACAGGTGAGGCGAGGCCAGCAGTGACCCTGCGGCCTTCTTCACTCACGTTACTGCATTATATTTAGAGATTTCAACAGATAGTTAAGGCGGGCATTACGTTATCCAATTTGCAGATGGCTAGGTAAACTAGCGTGATAATTTCGTATAGTATAAAGGCAGTTAGACAGTTAGTGCTCCAATCTAGTGCGATCGTATGGGCCCTGTCACGCTAGTTCATCTACGACACTACCTTGCGCACTAGATCGCAGTAAACAGATATAGCGTACTTGGCGCGAATTGTGTTAGGTCAGTCAATCGACGCATGCTCGAGTAAATTCGAAATGTCGCAACGGCAGATAAAGGATGTTGTTGTTGTTGTTTGTGCTTTAGGGCGCGTCAACATCGGGGTTATTAGCGCCCTAACAAATACAAGACGTGACAATGTGACAAAATTGCAGTCTAAGTGGCCGACTGTAAAAAGGTCGGCCACAGAGACAGCACAATAAAATACTAAAGTACTGACTGGTAATCCGTCTGTATGACTGACTGTAGAGAGGTCAGCCCCACAGACGGAAAAAAATAAAACATAATAATAATAATAATACGTTAGTACACAGGACACACAGACTAAAACTACATACATTGACTGGTTGGCTGTAAACGGGCCAACCAGTTTGAAACGAAGAATTACCTGGCTGTCTGTAAAGGGGCCAGCCAGGTAAACAAGGTCATAACTAAAAACAGTACTTGGATTGGTGGCTGTAAAAGGCCACCAATCCAATCTAAAACCTAGGCCGGTCTGCCAAAAATTTTTGGGACAAGACCGGCCATGCTACAAAACTTTAAAACCTTGGCCACATTGTCACTATCATTGTTTAAAATAAGGGACAGATCGTTGGCTAAGCCAACGTCTGCCCTTAAGTCTAAAAATAAAATACAATCACTTAAAATGTGGCGTACCGTCAAAGGTACGCCACAAGCATCACAGTCCGGTGGATCCTCCCGGCGGAGAAGAAAGCTGTGCGTCAGAGGACAGTGCCCTATACGGAGGCGAGTGAGGAGAACCTCATCCCTCCTCGCCCGCTGGAAGGAGCTGCTCCACGGCTGAACGGAGCTTGTTATGCTCAACTTCCAGCCACTGCCTCTGCCAAACATCAAAAACAAATCTCTTCGCCGCCGAGGCAAGGTCTGACTTTGGGACCGGTTCAAAGTCGATTCTGACCTTGTCGCAGGCTAACTTGGCAGCTACATCAGCTGCCTCGTTCCCCCTGATTCCCACATGGCCCGGTACCCAGCAGAATAATACCTCCTTTCCACGAGATTGGAGGGAAAGGAGGGCGTCCTGGATGTCCTGGACTAGACGATCTGCTGGATACATATTTCCTATTGCCTGAATGCAGCTGAGGGAATCACAGCATATGATGAAACATTTATCGCGATTTACTTTCATATGCTGGAGCGACTTTAGCACGGCGTAGCACTCGGCAGTAAAAACGCTGCACCTGCCGTCAAGTTTATATGTGTAAGTCGCTCGAGGGAACACGACGGAGCAGCCAACTCCGTTAGCCTGCTTAGACCCATCCGTAAATACCGGGGTAGAATTATGATGCTGGTTTAAGACATCTCTAAAAATTCTAATAAAAACATTATCCGCGGTACACAGCTTGTTGTGCCGCGATAGATCTAAAATCATTCTGGGCCTCTTTAAAAGCCAGGGAGGAGATTTACTCCAACCCTGGTGATAAAGAGAAGGAAGCTCAAATCCGTATTGTTCTAAAATGGCCTTTGTACGGTAGCTGAACGGTTTAGTGGCTCTATGCCGGTTGGTATAGAGCCGCTCGTAGTTGGGGTGTAGAACTACGTCGTACACGGGACTGCCAGGTGTAATGGCAACGTGCAGGTAGTGTCGCACCATGAGGAGTCGCCGGCGGATGGTAAGCGGCGGCTCGCCCGAGTCAGCACAAATGCTGACAATAGGGCTGGTGCGATATGCACCCGTGGCGAGCCGAATTCCAGCATGGTGGACACTATCTAGTATACGGAGATAACTGTCCCGTGCCGAACCATACACGATACAACCGTATTCCAGCCGCGACCGTACAAAGGCTCTGTAAAATTGTAGCAGGCAGGAGCGGTCAGCGCCCCATGACCTGCCACACAGACATTTTAAAACATTGAGAGCTTTTGACGCTCTGGCTTTCACATCTTTGAGATGTGGCAGCCAGGTTAATCTGTTGTCTAAAATTAGGCCCAGAAACCGAACTGTTTCAGTAAAACGTAAAACGGTATTCCTCAAGGTAAGATGGGGCTCTGATAAAAGGCTTCTGCTACGAGTAAAAAGTACACACCGGGTTTTCTCGGCAGAGAAACGGAAACCGGTGTGCACTGACCATTCATCCAGCCTGTTCAGCGTGAGTTGCAACTGCCGCTCGGCGCTTCTCAGGCTGGATGATGCAATAAAAATTAAAAAATCGTCTACATATAAGGAGTACCCTATTGGACTCCTTATAACACTTAAAATGCTATTTATGGCAATAGCGAAAAGAGTCACGCTTAAAACTGGACCCTGAGGAACACCGTTTTCCTGAATAAAAAGATCAGACACTTCACCACCGACTCGGTACCGGAAGCAACGACCAGATAAAAATGATTTTAAAAAACGGGGCAGGTTACCCTTAAAAACCCCATTCGTGCAACTGCTTTAAAATAACATGCCACCAGGTAGTATCGTAGGCCTTCTCGAGATCGAAAAAGACGCCCACAATATGTTGGCTGCGAATGAACGCATCCTGTATTGCCGCCTCCAGGAGGATCAGGTTGTCCAAGGTGGAACGGAACTTCCTTAATCCACACTGAAAGCGACTCAGCAGATTACGGGATTCAAGACACCAGACGAGGCGGCGGTTAACCATCCTCTCCAGTGTCTTCCCCACGCAGCTAGTCAAGGCGATACTACGATAACTACCTGGCAACAATTTGTCCTTGCCAGGTTTTAAAATGGGAATTAATGTTGCTTCTTTCCACGAGTCGGGGAAGTGTCCTCCGGTCCAAATGTCGTTAAAAATATCTAGAAGGTACTTTTTAGCATCCTTACTGAGATGCCTCAGCATCTGGTACTGGATCAGATCAGGCCCTGGAGCAGTGTCGTTTGCGCTGTTTAACTCTGACTCCAGCTCCCAAGATGTAAATGGGCAGTTGTAGGCTTCTGTATTCGACGAATCGAAGCACAGCGGGCGCCTCTCGGCAGCGACTCTTCGTCGCTGAAACCGAGGGTCAAAGTTAGCGGACGAAGTGATGGCGGCGAAGTTCTCCGCCATCAGCTGCGCTATGCTTCGTTCGTCAGTAATTATACGTCCGTGATCCAGTAACCCAGATACTGGTGCGCGGGAGTACCTTCCAGATATACGGCGAATGGACTCCCATACTTTCGATGAAGGTGTGGAACGATTTATATTGCTCACAAAGTCCTGCCATGACCTCTTCTTGCTCTCCTTAATAACTCGACGCGCCTTAGCTCTGGCAATACGGAACGCTGCTAGGTTGTCAGATGTTGGGCACAACCTAAAACGACGCAACGCCCGTCGGCGGCCCTGGATGGCGGAACGACATTTATCGTTCCACCAGGGGACGGGCGTCCTTCGCAGCGTTCCGGAGCTCTTCGGCATGGAAACGTCAGCTGCACGGTGAATCACTTCTGTGAGGTGATTCACCTTCTCCTGGATAGTGTCACAGGGTTGCAGTTGTACAGCACGGCAGTAGAGCTGCCAGTCTGCACAACTGACGTTCCATTTACGTCGGTTATTTCCTCCTCCACGTTTACACTCGACGTGCATCCAAATTGGGAAGTGGTCGCTACCATGTAGGTCGCGATCCACCTCCCACTGCACGGAGTCCGCGATTGAGGGGGAACACAAGGAAAGGTCAATGGCAGAAGACGTACCGGTAGCAGTGGTGAAATGAGTCATTTGCCCTGTATTCAGGATACAAATTTCCTCCTGCTCTATCAATCTACCAACCACTCGGCCCCTGGGGCAATCGGTGGTGGAACCCCACAACGCACTGTGGGCGTTGAAATCTCCCACAAGGAGAAAGGGCCGAGTGAGTTGTCGTATAATGCCAACCAGGTCGTCGTAGCCGACTGACACACTGGGTGGCAGATAGATAGAGCATACGGTCAGTTGTATTGGACCGTGTATTTTCACCGCTACTGCTTGTAGATGAGAGGTGAGAGCAACGGGTTCGGAGTGGACAGTGTTCCGAACAAACACGGCCACTCCGCCCTTCGCTCGATCTCCCTCGGTATCGTCCTTTCGGAATATGTCGTAACCTCTTAGCACTGGCTGATGTTGTGGTCTAAAGTGTGTCTTCTGGAGACAGAGACACAATGGATTAGACCGTGCTAAGAGCTGGACTTCCTCTTTGTGAGCCTGAAAACCGTTTACGTTCCACTGAAGTATGGGAGCCATCTTACCTATTTAAAACCACCCCCCCCCCCGGATCGGGTGGGTCCTCCAAAGGTAGTTGCTGAGGAATGGAACAAAGTTCATCCACCAGCATGACATCGTCTTCGGTGTCCGAAGACGATTTTCGTTGTGAGGCCTCGGAGTCTTGCGGAATTTTCTTCCGCCGAGGCCTGTTCCCCTTCTTCTCCTTTCCAGATGGGGATCTGGGAGGAGAAGTCGGAGGGGATTTCACAAACATTGTGGGGTCCGTCAGCTTAAATTTCGGACCCCTAATCTTTTGGACTGTTTGCCATCCGCTACCGGCAGATGGCGTTGCCGTTTTCACTTCCTTTGCAGATGCTGTTTCTGCTTCAGGGGCCGCTTCTGCTATTGCAGAGGGACCCGCTGCTGTAGCGGATGGCAGTGTCTTTGCTGGTGGACTTCCTGAACTTGCTGTCGATGTGGTCGGTGTTGTCAAAGTATTGCTACCGACGTGCGAGGTCCTAGGTGTAATGACCTTGATGGGTGTGGCACCACATCTGCACTGACATGAGCACATTGGACTTGTGCCCATGTCCGCAACGGACGTCTGGGTAGCAATACTTTCTTTCCTGACGGGAGTTGATAACGTCTTCGCGAAGCTGGTAGCGAAGACTGGTGGAGCCAGAGCCTTATATTTCTTTTTGGCTTCGCCATAAGAAATCCGCTCTTTAGTTTTCAACTCCTGTATCTTTTTTTCTTCCAGATACAATCGACACTCTCTGCTCCAGGCTGGATGTGCCCCGGAGCAGTTGACACACACCTGTGGGAGCGTGCAGCTCGTGCCTGGCTCATGAGCCACCTTTCCGCACTTCCCACAGGTGGGGTTGCCCTTGCAGGTCGCCGTCGTATGACCGAACCGCTGGCACTTAAAGCAGCGCATTGGGTCCGGTACATACGGGCGAATATTCAAATTTAAATATCCTGCCTTGATGTTTTTGGGCAACGTTGGAGTGTCGAACGTCAGGACGAAGGTGGCTGTCTTCTCAAGACTGCCGTTAACCCTTCGTTTAATCTGACGAACCTCGACCGCATGTTCTGTTGACCACTCCTTAAGGAGTTCCTCGGTCTCTAAATCCATGAGGTCCCTGCTGGTGATGACACCTTTACTTGAATTTAGAGTCTTATGGAGTTCGCACTTCACTGCGAACTCCCCGAGCTTCTCGCACTTAAGGAGTTGGACAGCCTGCCTCTGGGTGGATGTTTCCATAAGCAGTGTTCCATTCCTCAGCTTTTTTACAGATTTGAGGGTACCCGCAATACCCTCTAAACCTTTTTGAACATAGAATGGAGAGACCTTCTCAAAAGATCCCTCCACCCTTGTCATAATAACGAAGGCATTGTCAATGTTACAACCCTTGCTGTTACAGTTTACATCCGGGGGAGGGCTTTCAACCCTAGCCCGTTTGTAAGAACTGGGTGTGTTTTTATTTACCTGCGACACACCCGGGCCGCAGGGGTTTTTTGGTTTTTTTGTGGACGGCATTTTGGTTCCCACGAGTAAAAACCAGTATAAGAAGGAATGCTTATACAACAGGGGTGCGCAGGTGCCCCTGAGGTTGTACGTTAGCGAGTGATCCGCCTCTCACCCATGCACCTCCTCGGCACGTATCCGACCTTGAGGTTGAGGGGTTTTTTATAGAGGTTTGTACCGTCCTCGCGATCCGGGCGATGAAGCCAAGATCCCCGTTCTCCTAGGCACACAACGTTCCACCGCCACGCCCTACGGTGGTCGTTGAAGCATGGTAGGAGTTTACGGTGTGGGAAACTTGCGGCGCTCACAAGTTTCCAGCTCGGGCACCGCGGGTTCGCCAAACCCGTACCTGGCACTTGCGTACCAGGCCCCTGCGGGGGGCAGATAAAGGAAAAGGAAGTTCTATTAAACATAATAGAACTATTAAATGATATGGCATTTTTTATAGGATGAAAAAAAAAAACATAAGGATTATAAAAACAAAGACATAGGAAAAATGGAAGCAAAGTACCCCTTTAAATATTCAAAATACTCCATATAAATGAGTAATTTAAAGCTTTATTTAAAAAAATCTTATTTAATATTTAAGGCATTTAAAAATAACCCTACATGTTTCCGTAATGATTTTAGTAAGGAGAGATTCTGAGATTACGGAGCTTAACTTTGAATGTCCATAAGTATTTCCTGTGGCTACAAATCGTAAATTAACGACTAATTAATCGTTCCCTTGCGTTGATAAGAAGTGACTCTTCATTTTATGTAAGGTGTGACCAGGTGTAAGTAATAATACAAGCCGTGAAATCTTTTTAAAAAAAAAAAAAAAAAAAAAAAAAAAAAAAAAAAAAAAAAGAAGAAGAAGAAGAAATTCTTGCATTTGGCAGCTACAGTGTGTTTATGCTGCACAAATTTTTTCTTCTTTTAATTATAAATATTGTTTGACCCATCATTTTCTGTGCTTCTTTTTATCAATCACAACTGAACTTGATACCCATGCGAAAGCAATAACAGTTTTCTGGTATTAGGTATTATTTTTTCGTTTAGCAATCTGAGGTACGGGTGATTCAAACGACGATCAGTAACGAAATGAAAGGAAAGTCTCACTAACTAGCTTTCGTAGATAGTGTAGTGTTATGAGTGAGCTCTTTATTTCTTGCACTGCGGCACCAAATCCAGCGTCCTACAAATTGGATAGTGTAATGCCTGTTTAACATTATGCCAACAAACAATTTGACATTAACGTAACCTCGATCATAACCCAACGATATTGGAGGATTAACTCAAAAACAACAACACTCAGATCTGTGAAACAAAGGACACACATAAAGAAGGGCTGAGAATAGACACAGCAATAAAATTTTCAGCTGCAACGGTAAACTAAAACCCTCAACGAGATTATTTTTAATTTTATTATTACTTTGATTTTTTTAAAGTGAAAACTTCTATATGCTCATTAGGCGATGTTTGGAGGGGGGGTAAATCTATGAGTTCGCAACTTCCCGTCACCAACATGCTATGGCGTGTTACGCGTATGACATGCGTGCGTGTTGGAGGCTTTTTGGATACTGTGAGAGAAGTATATCTGTAGCTATCAGTTTGACGTGTTGCGCTTGGACAGCAGAGAAAGTATACTTGTGTCTAATATATAAAAATGAATGTTTCTTTGTTGTTTTTTTCCAATTTCTTCATATAAACACACAGTTTTTTTTCCGATTTTGATGAATCTTTGCATAAGTATACTTTTTAAAAAAATATAAAAATACTGTTTGATTTATATAAACCTAAACCCTCTCCTCCTTTCCACCCTCTCCTTAATTTCTGTCAATATTGTTCATACAAATCCAAAGTTTCTATCCGATGTTGATAGTACTTAACACACATATACATCAAAAAAAAAAAAATGCGGTCTGGTTAGTGTTGTGAATAAACGTTTTTTTTCTAACTTGAAAAGAAAAATAAAACATGAAAAAAACATGTTTTTATCTGGGACACGTTTTTTTCGTAACTACTAAATATCTAATTTGTAAGGTATTTATCTTTTAACATAACTGTTTTAGAGTTTATGCTAAGTACTTATCTTAATTTTTAATACTACCATTCTTTTCTGGTTCAGTAGAAAAGAAACTTACGAAAATATTGGCAACATTGAAGTTTTCTTTACGAACGGGGACTTCCCGAAAAGTCTTGGTTGAGTGAGAAGGAATCCCCGTTCCCCGTTGTTTGGATTGATACTCGCTATTTGAACTAGTGCTACCAACCCTACGAATTTATCTTTAGACCTACGGATCTTTTCAAAAAATCAGGAAATTTAAATTTATCTACAGTTTTTTTGCCTCTTTTTATTACTTATTGTGCTTTCCTCATTTTCTTATACTTGTTAAAGTCTCAGCGTATAGTGATACTGAGTCATTACGTTGTCAGTAATTATGAATTGTTTCCAGGCAACCGTTGGCGTAAACCAACGATTGAAAAAGAAATAAAGCTCCTATTTTGTATGATAATAAATTCAAACTTAAAAGACCGTAATAAGAGAATTATCAGCGCAGTCTTTATGCACAGTGTGTACTTTACTCACAATTTAAAATTGCAATCTCAAAATCTTTTGCGTACAATACAAGAACAACCAGTAAAAGAAAATGTAACTATTTCTGAAGTTATGGATCTAGAGGAACCAGAAGAAGAAAGAGAAAATTCCGACACCGACCGAACTAGTGTTGATAGTGCTGACACTAGTGAATGTGGTACTGACATAGAGGATGAATAAAATTGTTACCTATATAGATACATTTATGAATCATTATGTAAGACATTATAGGATTAAGTAAGATATAAAACACACATGTAAAATGTAAGTTTCGTAAATAAAATTATAATTTATCAAATTTATTGTTTTCTGAAGAAAAAAAAACAAATTTAGAAAAAAAAACAGGGTGCTAGGTTTTTTTCATGTTTTTTTTTCACATATCTGAAAAAAAATCAATTTGCAACAGTAGGTCTGGTAGCTCAGCGGTTAAGGCACTTACTTCCTAACGTTTCTCTCTCCGATCGTGGATTCAAATCGCGTGGTAAGAAGAAATTTCTAGGAGTTGTATTTTATTATATGAGCTACGCAGGGACGTTCCGTGGTCCTGATTCCACGTTTAACTGTAGGTCCCCGAGGAAAGGAATTGGCCTTCCTGCCTCTGACGTGATAGCGTGGTACATCTCCTTCGAGAAGATTCGACTAACCTTCTGGTTGTGAACTAAGTTAGATTTTTAGATTTTGAAGTGAAAACTTCTTTAGGCGCGATGGGCGGTTTTTGTATGAGTAATATCTAGCGTGCTGGAAGATTCTGGTTCAAATTCCTGTTCGACCTTCCAGATTTTGGTTTTCCATAGTTTACCGAAATCACTCCGCCGAATTCCGGGATGGTTCCATCATGACGCCACTGACAAGTTCCTTCCCGTCCCTTACCCCCCAGTCCTGTCCCGGCTTTAATGACCCAGACGTCGATGAACTATAAAGCCAAAGATACGTAATGATGATTCGAGTCATCAACTGGCTGCACATCTGCTTCTACTGTTACCATCAAACGAAAGGGCAGATGTTTTGTGAGTCTTGATTGCTTAACATATTCCAGTACTGAGTTACAATTTAATAAATAACACTACCAAAATTAATTTTTAAGTCACTTGAAAACTTTTTAAAACTCAAAGGCAACGACTGTACATTGTTCATCAAAATCTCTAGAAGAGTATAAAGTAATTAATTAACACGCCAACATCTATGAGTATTGAATAATC
The DNA here is from genome assembly GCA_031002005.1 of Vandiemenella viatica. NCBI lineage: Eukaryota > Metazoa > Arthropoda > Insecta > Orthoptera > Morabidae > Vandiemenella > Vandiemenella viatica. The sequence goes on from CM061920.1 coordinate 287,652,529, forward strand.
ATTGACGCAATTGAAAGAAACTACTCTTGCATGTTTCCGCTGACTAATCGAAACGGCAGAAATCGCCTGTAAACCATATTTCCCGTACGATGGGATATTTTGGATATTGTTGAGCCTCCACAGTGTTGTAGTTGTATGCTAACGACTATGGTAGCTGCTGCGTATACAACACAATACGTATAATTCACAAATTTTGCTTTCAGTTAAGTAGAAAATATTTACAATTACAAAACACTTTACGTCAAAAGTTTTATACACAACTAAAAATTGAACTACTAGTAAAATTATGTAATACATATTGTAAATAGTGCAGACAATTTTATTACAAAAAAAAATACATTTGTAAAGGAAATGTTACAGATTCTATGTTGCTGCATGTTCCAGGAGAACATTAATATCCTCGAACAGATGTATTTCACTACAAAAAAAGTCATTTCTAAATATAAAATAAGCAACTCTTCCAATGTTTACTTTTCTGCTGCCGAAGTTGCTGTGAGCCCACTGGAAGTTCCATTCCGTGAAAAGTTTTACTCGCTATCCGCCGAACTCGCCGATACAGTCTTGCTGCTCTTTCTAAACTGAAAAGCGAGCCTAAAAATTAAACTTGGAGAAACCAAGTCTCTGCGCTCCGTTTACATTACGCTCTAGTGAGCAATCGATACTAATCGGTCACAAATTAAATTAAAGTTTCTTATTGGTGCATAAATCTGGATCGGAAATCTGTTAAATATTGGTTTTACCAGAATACAGGATTCTGATAATAAGTTATCGTAACTCTCGTCCAAGGATACGAAAGTTTAGAAGTACGTTTTAACCCAAAAGCTAGTTGGCCTACTCTCTACGAAGTGGGCATATATAGTCTAGTCGTTTATTTATTTATTTTCTGAGTTTACAATCGTCACCCCCAAAGACTGAAGTTTTAAGACTGCAAAAAAAAATGCACATTGCTTATTTATTATCACCAATTAAATACAATCTAACATTTTCTAAATTTTCCCCGCTGACCTCTTGGCACCTACTTTTGCTTTACACGAATTTTTACTTTAAATTCTTTCAATTTTTGAGTTGACTTCGTCAGCATATCCCTAGATAATTTTAACAGTCTTCGACATCAGTAAATTCAAATTACATTTTGCCACATTCCTTCATTTCTGAAATAGCTTTAGGAATAGTAGGTCTGAATGGACCGACACCGGTTTAATATTCCGACCTGCTTCATCTTTCGTTGAAAAAACATCACCACATTACATTAAATTCACACAATTAAGTTATCCGCAGAAAACATTAATGTTTACGAATTCCTTTGGAAACCCAACGCTTCTGTTAACAGTTTGCTTTAAGCATACTCTGGAAGTTCAAAACTTTCATAACCAACGATCATGCTCGGATATGGTTATGGTTGCGTTTACATATCGGCTACAATGTCCTGAAAAAACTAGCCAAAAGCCAGCAAAAAAGTTAGGATATTTATGTTGTCATCAAAATTTAAGAATAATACTATGCAGGCAAATTCGGTGTGTTCGATTAAACTCGGAAAGAATTACTTATACATACTTTTCTCTCCTAAAGATCTATACGTTACTAAGAGAGAGACCGATTTAGTAGTGAATTATACACTGAAGAGCCAAAGAAACTGGTACACCTGCCTAATATCGTGTAAGGCCCCCGTAAGCACGCATAAATGATGCAACACGGCATGGCATGGACGCGACTAATGTCTGAAGTAGTGCTGGAGGGAATTCACACCATGTATCCTGCAGGACTGTCCACAAATCCGTAAGAGTACGAGGAGTGGAGATCTCTTCTGAACGGCACGTTGCAAGGCATCCCAGATATGCTCAATAATGTTCATGTCTGGGGAGTTTGGTGGCCATCGAAGGTGTTTAAACTCAGAAGAGTATTCCTGGAGCCACTCTGTAGCAATTCTCGACGTGTGGCATGTCGCATTGTCCTGCTGGATTTTCCCAAGTCCGTCGGAACGCACAATGGACATGAATGGATGCGTGTGATCAGCCAACTGCACACGTCCCACACCATTAGAGAGCCACCACCAGTTTTAACAGTCCCCTGTTCACATGAAGGGTCCATGAATTCATGTGGTTGTAACCATCCACTCGATACAATTGGAAAACGAAACTCGTCAGACCAGGCAACATGTTTCCAATCATCAACTGTCCAATGTCGGTGTTGACGGGCCCAGGTGAGGCGTAAAGCTTTGTGTCGTGCACTCAGCAAGGGTACACGAATGGGCCTTCGGATTCAAAAGCACATATCGATGATGTTTCGTTGAATGGTACGCACGCTCACACTGAAATTCGTAGCAATTTGTGGAAGGGTTGTACTTCTGTCACGTTGAACGATTCTCTTCAGTCTTCGTTGGTCCCGTTCTTGCAGGAATATTTTTCATGCCGGATTGATGTTGAAAATTTGATGTCTAATCGGATTCCCGATATTCACGGCACACTCGTGAAATGGCCGTACGGAAAAACCCCACCTCATCGCTACCTCGGAGATGCAATGTCCCATCTCTCATGCGCCGACTAAAACTTCACGTTCAAATCCACTTAAATCGTGATAACCTATCATTGTAGCAGCAGTATCCGATCTAACGCCTATTCCGGACACCTGATGTCTTATATAGGCGTTGCCGACCGCAGCGCCGTACTCTGAGCGTTTATTTTATCTCTGTGTTTGCATATGCATGCCTATACCAGTTTCTTTGGCTCTTCAGTGTACAATTCCTTACAGTTCAATCTAGAAAATAGTATATATCAAACTTCATTCTGTACCTTGATCACTAAGAACTGGCGGTACAAGGTCATATTACTCTTGCGCCGCTCCTCACCTCACCCCTCCCTACCTTTACACTTCTCTAATCTGACCCCTCTGTCCAGGTGGCAAATTTCCCCTTCTCATGAAGGGATACAGGCTGGGGAGTACGGACAGAGCACTCTGACGTTGAACCACCTCTGTTAACAGCACGAGCTATACGAATTACTGGTCTCAAATAGTCACAAGAGACTCGTTACGAATATCCGTATTCATTTCGCGTTGATAACACAATTACTAAACACACCAACAACAAAAAGTTACAAATTTTGGCTTTTGTTAAACTTATTTTACAAAGATCTGACAACAGAAATTATCGTGTAAGTACTACATCATGTTTCATTCATTGTGTCCGCGAGTAGCAACAATTAAATTCATTTGAGCAAAGAAAATAAGTACTAACTATTATTCACAAGGTATTCATTAATGAAAAATGTTATTCTCATCTCTTAAGTTTACTACATTCACGATGTAGCTAATATGAATCAACATAAAACTGGCCGTAAAATAAGTAGCTGTATCAAAATCCAAACAAAATACGAATTTCTAATAGAAAGACTGACTCTAAGGTAAAACTTATTGTTCCTGTATTGTAGCATGCAAAATGGTATGATGGTCAAGTTTAAAGTTAGTACTTAAATTGGGCATGTGCTACAAGTACTTACCTCAGTAAACATAGACGACACAATCGCATTGAATCATCTGCAGGTAAACATTACCAGGCCCGCCGCTAGCTGTTTGAACGCCCGCGTGCAATGCCAATATTGCCGCCCCCTGTCTAACCACAGCCAGTGGTCGATCTAGGAATTTTCCGAACCGGGTCAAAAAATTGCGTGATTGCCGCCCCTTGGAACATAAATGTCGCCACCATTGTTCATTGTTGCCACCCCGAGTACCGGGGCCGCCCGAAGCAGTGGTTGAGCTAAAAAAAAAAAAAAATCACTCGCTACATAATACGCTGCAAATTTCGCCGCAGCTACAATGGAGTGGCAACTATTGCGGGGCGCGGCGACTGTAGATCACTCGATTTGCCGACCCCCTCGACGTGCCGCCCGCGTGCGGCTTACGCCTTGCACGCCCGCTTACGGCGGCCCTGAACATATAAAAAAAAAAAGGTAACTCAAGTTCACGTGAATAACTTAAGTACGGTAACCGCATACGCTTGAAAGACCGGGTATGGTAAAAGGCTGTTACATCCTTTCAACCGATGTTAATGATATCTAATTATTGATACAATGGCAGAGAAGCTGATTTGTAACTTGCTGTCTTTTCACAAAGTCAATGAGTTATTTATCGCCTTGTATTAAATGGATCCTAACATCCTACGCGTAATAAAGTAGTTACCTGAAAGGTTTATTTTTAACGAACCATGCGACTGAATTTCTGTTGTAATGTTAATGACAGACGGACGTTGCGTACAGCTAGAAAATAGAAGAAAAAAAATGCTGTTCCGCAAAGCACCGTAATGGCACAGTAGGTCACAGAGCTGCTGCTTGTTATCAAAGTCGCCTCTGTTGGAAATTGTTGTTGGCTACACGGGGGCACGTTACGCGAAGTGACTGGAGACTAATGCGGGCTTATCACGCCATCTGGCGTGCAGACGTTACCTGTAAAGAACGCGGCAATAGAAGTCAGCGCGGAGGGAATATCCAAGAGACAGGTTCAAGTAGAAAAAAACAGATTACTCATAACCCAGTACGAACTCTTTTATCGTCAATTTACGTTGAGTTGCAGTGTCTCCATCGTTTTTATTTGTTTAAAGATCTGGTACTTCAGTAATAATTATTAATACTTTTTTTTTTAATAAAAAAGACGCCGTTTCGAATCACAGCAATATTTCATTTTCCCATTCCAGCATACCTTAATTTCTCCAGTATACCAATAATGGCAAATGTTTCAGATAACTCTAATATTAATCGATAGTAAACCTTTAAATGTTATGATAATCCGGACTTATCTCCACTGAGAATAATACTATAAAGGGCATCAATACATTCAAACGAGCGTTATCCGCAGTATTTGTAACATAAATTGAACCATCATTGAGTCCGCCCTTTTAGAACCTAACTTAACCTGGGAATCCTGATATAATTCTGACAATACAATTAAACTGGGACAGGATTACCAACAGCCACTGAATATCTACTACACTGGGTGAGAAATTTAGCAATTACACGAGTGTTTTGGAGCAAAGAATGCATTAATGTGGTTTTATCAGATGTGCACGGATGCAGAAGCAGAGATTGTCAAATTTTTTGAAGTTTATTTTGAAACACATTAAGGCCATCAATTAGACTGACATCTGTTTTATGTAGGTACGGTGTGAATTTCAGGTCTTATAGCATTAACGGTAGTGTCTTTGTTGTGGAAAAAAACGGACAGAAATCGGTATTAGAAATGAAAAGTTTTCCCAAATAGCTGAAAATAAATCGATGGGATGGGACTGGGGACAAGGAGCGAGAAGGAATTTGGCCATGGCTTTTTTGAAGGAAGTATCCCGGCATTCGCCTGGAGTGATTTGGGGAAACCATGGAAAACCCAAATCTGGATGCCCGGATGGGGATTCGAACCCGCGTTTTCCCGAATGCGAGGCCAGAACGTTAAACGTTCACCCAACACGCTCGGTTTTTAAAATGTCTTAGATTCTACGCGCCAATAAGTACAGGACTTAACTTTTTCTCTCTCTAGACTCTCATAATCCCAGCAACTCGTCCATTTATAATAAGTTCCTTTGCTGTGGACCACTCATAACAAAGCAATTCTGTCACCGAGCGTGTTGGGTGAGCGGTAACGCTCTGGCCTCAAATTAGGGAAGACGCGGATTCGAATCCCCGTCTAGGTATCCAGATTTCGATTTTACATGGTCTCCTGTAATCGCTCCTGGCGAATCCCTGGATGGTTCCTTCGAAAGGCCACGGCCTAATTCGTTCCTGTCACTTGCTCCCAGTCTTCTGCATCTAATGAAATCAACGTTGACAAGACGTAAAACCATAAACAAAAACAAGTCTGTCGCAGATCACCGTTGGTCGATATGAACTCCCCTCTCTCCAAGGGAAAATATGCAGGAAGTTCTGAAAAACATGAAGTGGGCTCAGATACAGTGAGATGTGATTAACTCTGGACACAAAGAATGAGATCAGCAGCGGAATCTAACGGCAAACAATTCCCTAGTGCAGTGGTTCCCAATTAGTGGTAAGCGTACCCCGAGGGGTACGTGAGGTTACTTCAGGGGGTACGCGCGGTAGTCTCTTGGCTAAGGTGATCACTAAAATAATTGAAAAAATCCACTTTTATCAGCCAAAAGAAACATTACTATCACCCAAATATATTTTAAGATAAACTGTGTTTGTGTCAATTATATTATTGTAATCCTGTGGTTGTGAGAAGCACTCCGCATTCATTTATTTATCATTTCAGCTGTAAGGGGTACGCGCCGTTGAGCTCCTTCTTGTAGTGATACTTGGGAAAAAATAATTGGGAACCACTGCCCTAGTGTAACTGACATTGCTTAAGTCAAACTAGGAAATCTCGATTTGCCCTCGCTTAACCTAACTTCATACAACATTCAGTACTTACACTTTGCCAGTGAGCGTTTATAAATAATTTGCTGAACTGAAGCAGACTGTCGCGCTAATAATTTCAAAACCATGCCGAAGGTAGATTTGCTGAAGAGATATTCCGAATATCTAAAATTACCGCAATATTTCTGTGTTCCTTTCAAGCCAATATTATTTGAAATAAAGTTAGTATCATGAACATCTATTTCTCATTGAATTACCCTTGGTTATTTGTATGTTGTCTGCAACCATTGATTATTATTATTCTCTCCGACCTGTCTGATGGCTCAATGTTTAAGACGTTTAATTGTTTAATTAGAGATAGATAGAAAGGTCCCCGCATCGTATCCCAGTTTTTTTTAACTTACGGCTTTACGGCTAAGGTCATTAGAGGCGGGATGGCACTGGGGACAAGGAACGGGAAGGGATTCGGTCATGACCTTTTTGAAGGAAGCATCCTGGCATTCGCCTGGAGAGATTTTGAGAAACCACTGAAAACCCAAATCTGGAGGCCCGGATGTGGATTCGAACACGCGTCCTCCCGAATGCGAGGCCAGAACGTTAACCGTTCACTCTCCACACTTGGTGTTGAATCCCAGTATTGGTTGGGACTTTCAAAGGCCCTTAACCAAATATTCACCTCTGTCACAGTTTGCTGTGTATTGCGAAGTTCGCCGGAACGATTTCCTGTTTCGGATTTCGCGTTAAGCTGTAATGTCCCCCATACACGGCAAGATTACCAGGTTAGCTTACTTAGTCACGGCAAGATGGCATTGCACAGCGAATCAAAATCTCTGTCACTTGGCAGCCGATAAACCCTTGGGGATCTCCTGGCCAACAATGTCATGCAACGATATAATTTGATTATCCTCTCCCTGAATTCGATGTACTTGGGTATGTGATTTTTTCTGACCTTGCAGACACGATAAATGTTTTTACTTAGCAATAAATAACAGTGTCAACTCTATTCAGATTGCTACGTATTCTACAAGAAATTCTCCTTGTCGTCGCAGACTTAGCTTCTGCTGCTTTCGAGGATACACCTTTCCGCACGCCAGATTTTTAGAGCAACTAGCTGGTACCCACGACTTCGTTCGTGTTTGTAAAGAATTTGGATTGACAGCTACCACACACAAACGCCAGTCATCTGCGCTATGTAGTTCAGCAAGCAAAGTAAAATATACGGACACACATGTCTTTGGTCGAAATCCTAAAATATACTTGGTCGACCAATTTCAACCACCATATCTCACACACTCTCACAGTTACCGAAATTCGGCCAACGTTGTGATCGACGGGTGACTCTGTGCTACTACCATACACAAACACCAGTGATCTGCGATAGATAGTTTTGGCTGAAAAGTGATACACCATGACACATACGGTAGAAATATGAAAGTGCCGAAGGTCGACCACTATCAACCACCATATCTCCCACACCCCCATAGCTACCGACATCTAACCACCATAGTACACGATAGGAGACACGATACCACTACCACAAACAAACACCAATGGCCTATTCTATGTAGTTGTGGCAGCAGAGTGACATATACGGAGACACATGCCTTTGGTCGAAATACGAAAATGCCCTGCATCGACCACTTTTAACCATCATATCTCCCGCATCCCAACAGCTATCGACATTCGGCCAACGTTGTGCATGACAGGAAACTCCATGCTACTTCCACACACAAATACCAGTGATCTGTGCTAGGTAGTGGTGACTGAAAAGTGAAATATAGGAAAAAACACTTCTTTTTTATATATATATATATATATAAGATTTAAGAAGTTGGTATAGCGTATTTGCTTCGACATGACATAAAACGTTAAGACACTCTTTTGGTAAGGCACTGAAAAAACTATTTAAAACAAAGAAAGAAAAAAGGAAGTAAATTATGTATGTAAATTAAATTAAAGTAAGTAAGTAAAATAATTAAATAAGTATAGTAAGTAAGTAAAATAAAGCTATTTAAGTAAAGTAAGTAACTTAAAAAGTAAAGTAAGTTAAGTAGGTAAAGTAAATTAAGTATATAAGTAAAATAAGTATGTAAATAAAGTAAGTAATTAAGTTAAATAAGTAAGTTAAGAACAATAACTAACTTAAGTAAAGTAAAGTAAGTTAGTATAATATAACTAAATGGAGGTGGAAACGAACATGAACTGTGTGAACACACGTCCGACTTGGAGCCAGCAGCCCCTCACATACAGCGGAGGCGTACCATTTTCTCGGCTAGGCGAGTCACCTAGCAAGTGAGTAGGCAGACAGCCTACCACGATGTCTTGAAAATTATTAGCAAATTAACTTCTTGCATTTAAGCAAAACAGTCGCTACCAGTCAAACATGTAAACGTCTGTGGTTAAGAACTTCTCGCGTTCGTAGCTAAACTCTAAATTTTAAATTAACAGTCAATAAACGAAATTTTATAAATTCATATTTTTAATTGAATAAATTTATTGTTGTTATTTCATTAATAAAAACATTCTGTTACTACTATATTCAAATCTGAGCTGCGTTAATACTGTTTTAATAAATAAATTAATAATAAATTAAATTCATGCAGGGCAGTTGTAATATTTCATAACATTAAGAAACTGAGAAGATGAAATAACACTTGTATAATCCAAATGCATACTATAAGATTTATTACTATTGCATTCAACATTGACATAAAAAACGATGAGTTTGACTCAAAATGTAATACTAATGAAAGAAACGTTCATATAGTTCACATCAAAATATTAATTGCAGCTGGTACATTATCGAGCTATAGTTTGCACATCACGAGTAAAAATAGGGAGCATCCGGCACAAACTACAACGAAGGCGAATGCACTAATAAAAGCTTTTGAGCGGCGGTAATAGAGGTACCTTATAATGTTTGTTTAGTCGAGTCAGCTGATTAGTTGGCGTAAAATCAGTTCACTCCTACAGCAAATTTAGTTTGATTGGCGCCTTGTTTACTGGCTAGCGCTACTGTTTACATTAGTAATTGATACATTAGCTTGCGGGATTAAAAAGCAATGCCGCACATTCACGATACGGTTTATGTGGTTATTGATGAGATTATCTAACCAAAGAAACCGCAGAGAAAATAGGAGTACGGTTCTATAGGCTCTGTAATAGAACAGATAAAGTTTTTCTTTTTTAATTAATGATCATCAGTCATACTTTTTTGTATCCTATTTAAGACATTAAAATTAGGTTAATGCCTTGAAAATACGAAAATACGTGTGTACCCCAACAACTTATGCAACTAAACTCTGCAATTCACAGAAAAGTGTACAAAGCAGAGGATGTATTTCCCAAACCAAATTTCTGTTCTACACGTTCTAGTTTGTAACAGCACGAGGAAATAAAAAATTCGCAATTTCCTCTGTACGACAAGTCATTTCCATTATCTTATCTATCCTGACATTACAACTAAAAGCATTGGAGGGAGAAGTATTCCACTGCACGTGTCGCGTGGTTGACAGAGCAAGGTGACACAACTCACCTCGGCTTACCACCACCTAATTCAGCTTACCGTCGGCTACGGTTTTAGGATTTCCAGTCGGCATCTGTAAGAATTTGGCTAGGAAGAGAAAGACTTGGCAATAAGTCAACTACGGTTACGTGGGTAACTTCTTTGGAATGAGTGCAAAGAGATGTAGTTAAATTGGCTTTATTGTAGGAAACTTGAAAAAAGGTATACAGTACAAGCTATAGAAAAGCTGAGTTGCACGTATCAGAGCTACTCCGAGAGTGGGAAAATCGTGTATCATTCGATCTAAAACAGTGGTAGTTACTTTCCTGAGCCTTGCGGGGTGGATCAATAATAAAATTGCCTAATGATGTGATTAGTCCTTGACTGTCGACCTACTCTCCAAAATTCAATACCTGGGTGACCGATCTTCCATCACTATCCTTCGATTTCTGTTCAATATGCAAGGTTTTGAGTAAAGTTTGATTAAAGTTAAAGTTTTTTCTTGAAGCCTTCCCAGGCATTTTTAAGAGCGTAGTTCCTTGTTACAAAGAGAAAGCTTAAAATCTTAACTAACATAAGTAGGCTTACTGGTACCTGAATCCTACTAGTTAAGCTTAGAGCCGTTTCCGAGATACGAGGGTGAGTCAAGTGTAAACCTTAAATATTTTTTTAAATATTATTTATTGTGCAGAAGTGGTACAAAGCTGTATCACTTTTCAACATAATCTCCCCCACACTCAATGAAAGTCCTCCACCGCTTACAAAGTGCATAAATTCCTTTAGAAAAAAAATTCTTCTGGTAGTCCGCGCAACCACTCATGCACCGCGTGGCGTACCTCTTCATCACAACGGAACTTCTTTCCTCCCATTGCTTCTTTGATTGGTCCAAACATATGGAAATCACTTGGGGCAAGGTCTAGTGAGTATGGTGGGTGAGGAAGACACTCAAAATTCAGGTCTGTGATTGACGCAACTGTTGTACGGGCAGTGTTGGGCCTTGCATTGTCATGTTGCAAAAAGACACCTGATGACAGCAATCCACGTCGCTTTGATTTGATTGCAGGCGAAGATAATTTTTTAGTAGATCTGTGTATGATGCACTGGTGACAGTGGTCCCTATAGGCATGTAATGCTCCAAAGTGACGCCTTTTTCGTCCCAAAAGAGAGTCAGCATAACCTTCCATGCTGATGGTTCTGTTCGAAACTTCCTTGGTTTTGGTGATGAGGAATGGCGCCATTCCTTGCTCGCTCTCTTCGTTTCCGGTTGGTGGAAGTGAGCCCAGGTTTCGTCTCCAGTAACGATTCTTGCAAGGAAGCCATCACCTTCTCGTTCAAAGTGCCGAAGAAGTTCTTCACAAGCATCAACACGTCGTTCTCTCATTTCAGGAGTCGGTTGCCGTGGCACCCATCTTGCAGACACTTTATGAAACTGGAGCACATCATGCACAATGTGGTGTGCTGAACCATGACTAATCTTTAAACATGCTGCAATGTCATTCAGTGTCAGTCGGTGGTTTTCCATCACTATGGCTTCAACTTCTGCAATGTTCTGTGGAGTCACAAATCATTGTGCCTGACCTGGACGAGGAGAATCTTCCACTGAAGTCACACCATTTGCGAACTTCCTACTCCATTCGTAGACTTGCTGCTGTGACAAACATGTATCACCGTACTGAACCTTCATTCTTCGATGAATTTCAATAGGTTTCACACCTTCACTACTCAAAAAGTGAATAACAGAGCGCTGTTCTTCCCTGGTGCAAGTCTCAGGTGGGGCAGCCATTTTTATACTGATACTGCGACGGTATTTGTGCATCTGCACTATGCTGCCACCTACAGGCCATTCTGCATGCTGCTTGTAGCACACTTACCAACTTACAGGATAACGGCGCGAAATTTCGATTTTTTATTACAAATTTAAGGTTTTCATTTGACTCACCCTCGTACAAAATCCAAGGTTTTTTTATTATTTATTTATTTTTATTTTTTTTAAATTTTTTTTTTTTTTTTGTATAATTGTGTTATAAACCTGAAAATCAAAACGTTATCTACATATGAAGTTTCATCCAAATCGTCAGAGACATTTCCGAAATCGTCTGGTTTACCACCTCATAAATTGCTTTTAAATAAAAAAAAGGTTATTATTATGTTAAATAGAAATATTAATGTTAATCAGGAATTAATTAATGGTGTAAGATTGGTGGTAATTCTCTTAAACCAGTACATCATCAGTGCTAAATTAATTCACTTCACTCCGATAAAACTATTAACCTCACACCACCAACCGTGCCTTTCCAAATGATAAGAAAACAATTACCAGTTAAACTAACATTCGCTACGAACATTAACAAAGCTGAAGGTCAGACACTTCAAAAGGTTTGGCTTCCGAAACACACCGCGGGTGCTGGTATGTTAAATATCACCATCAACAGTGTCGACTACCTTCACTCAAACTCCCTGTGGAGGTATTTGTGTTTTATTCCAGGACTTTGGTAATACAATATACAATTTGGTAAACCGAGCGTGGTGGGTGAACCTCGTATTCGGGAGGACGTGGGTTCGAATCCCTGTTCGGACATCCAGATTTGGGTTTTCCATGGTTTCCCCAAATCACTACAGGTGAATGCCGGGATGCTTCCTTCAAATATGCCATGGCCGAATTCCTTCCCTTCCCTTGTCCCCTGTCCCATCCCACCTCTAATGATCTTAGCCGTCGGCGAGGCGTAAAACCATAAGTAAAAAAAAATTTTTTAAAAAATAAAAAATTGTTAAGTTTTATAACCTGATATCCAAGTCCGAAATGATTAAAATTCCTTCCTCGAGCCAGCTAGCACTGTGATAGAAGCTGGACACATTCATGGCGACGTAAGATTTATTTAATTAATATCTTCTACCTGTGACTTCTACCCCAAGGGAATGTCGGGATGGTACCTCCAAAAGGCCACTGCCGAATTCCTTGCTGTTCCTTGCCCTGTATCTTTTCACGCCTCTAGAGAACACGATGTCAACTAATCGTAAATCCACAAGGAAAAAGAAAACTGCATAGCTGGTATTTGTTTGACACATTGTTTTCTCACTACACCATTTGATATTGTCATAACAAAACATATTGTATCAAATTATAAATTTACTCTTAACACTACGCATCATGTTACAGCTTCTCTGAGAACATAAATTTGTTAACAACCAAAATTTTCATCTTCCTTCCATTACAGCCATCTATTAAGTTCAGAGACTAAGTTCCCAATAGTTACGCACAGAATCCATACAAGGTATAGCGATAGCGTCAATTTTCGTTGACATCGTTTTTATAATGTATTAATTTTCTGTTTAGTACCTAGTAAAGGAAACGTTGTGATATACTCAAAACTTAGGCCACTCTATAAGCGTTGAAACTGTATGAGAAACCTTGAAAATCTGTTCATTGGTTTTTATGTCTGATTATATGTAAAATAATTTGATGTACAGTACACACAAGATTCTGATTTCCTGGAACGGTGCTAGTTGTCTCAATATAATTATACATATTCTAATTTTTAACACAAAATTTAAGGTTTAACACAGTGAAAACACAATGAAAATCCGCTGAGTCGTTTACAAGTTACATCAGATTATGAGTAAAAAAGTGTTAAAAACATATTAACGCGGTAATTTCTGCGTGATACCAGAACATACACAGAAACAGCGATGTAACTCTGTCACGGATTTATGTAATAGTACCAGCTAGTTTTTCGTACAAATCAAATTTTGAAGCTAAAAACGATGAATAGTGACAAAAAATAACGTTCGCAGAAAAACATAGAAAGGTAATTAAACATACAACCCTTAGTATATGAGTGACGCCTCAATGCTCTTAGCTATTCAAACGCTATCGGTGTGTAGTCTCTTCTGCTGGTATACACTCGGTAAATTTTAATTTACTAAGACGGCAGTAAAACATTTTCTGCTTGCTCTAGATCACGGAGATTCATAAGACATACAGTAACTTTTAAGTCAGATCCTAAATATTCAGATTGTGAAAACCACATGAGCATTTTTTATTATATTATTCGTGATGTAAGCTATATATTTATATATGGAAAGACACAGATAGAAATATAATTGATATTAACAGACGAACTGCTTTCAATTTAGTCAATATTCTAGAAACCAGTTTCAAATGGGCCACAAGCATTCTCGTAGTAACCCACTAAATTCATATCAAACCGCCTTAAACGGCTCATCGAAACAAACTCAGTTCCAAACATGAAACTTCATCAGCGTCTGTCAACACTATGTCTGCTCTCACTAAACACTGCTCAGCTAATGGACTTTGCTGTGCCAATTTAAACGTTGCAAATAAACATCGGCACACAACAAGCCAGAAGCAACCCTCAGAGGCATAATTAGCAAGCAGGAAACCGGGTCAATGGGTGAGCGAATCTGGATTTAGGTCACCAAAAATGCGTTTACAGACTTGTATGCAAAGTCAACTGACAATTTAATCGAGGATACTGTACTGTCATTTTATTCTTCACACAGTTACACCCAAAAGTAATTAATTGACGTCTACACTTCTAACTTGCGTTGATTTTCATATTGTTACGTGCCTACCTGAGGAATATGTTAACAAAACTTTTATGATTAAGTAACTGTCTCATTAATCACAAAAATAATCTTTCAGTAAGTTAAAAAAAAAATGTTTTATGTGCACATTATTAAACATATTTTAAGGCCAATATCTTAATTCACGCTGTATTTTGTTTCTCGGAATAAATATTAATATTATTAATACTTGAAGAACTTGTAACGTCACTTGATTCGTTTCCTATTTTCAGAAATGATTAAAATTATTATATGGACTGAATTTTAATATGGTTAGGAAGAACTTGCGTGAATTGTTAGGTTTACATGAGAAATCACCAGATCTATTGTTGGGTGCTCCTCTCATTATACAAGGACAGGCGTATTTACGTCAACGTTAATTAAAATAGATTACTCAAAACTATGCAAAGCTCTGTTTTATAAGTTGTCAATTATACAAACTAAAAATTCTAGTAAAATACCACATGGAAATTCCCTATCATTTATATTATTAACATGAAAATATGCAAGCATGATTTAAGATTTACTTTAACTTACAAAAAAAAAAAAAAAAAAAATGAATGAGCTTTACTTCTTTGGGTGCCAGGATATTTTTTTAAAATACCCAAAATTAAACAATTAAAATACAAAGTTCTGAATTTTTAATTATGAATTAAATGTTCACACCAGAATAAGCACAGTTCATTCAGCGAAAGAGATCTTATCTTGTAGGAGTTGACCTAACAGGATCGGAGCTGGGCAATGCTATGAACTCAAAATCAGACTAGCACAGGCGATGTGTAATTACCACTGGTAGAGACGTCTACTACCACACAACGGTTAATGTGCAAACAATCTTATGCCGTTGCCCTGTCTGTTCTGCCGTGAACCAGTGTAGCACAGGTTCTCAGAAATGCCTTTTTTCCTGAGCTCATCCGCTCATATGAAACCAGCTGACGTCCGAATTCAGAACACATGTTCGACCAAGCAGCAGATCCACCATCGAAAAGCCATTGGTGACGGAAACCGAATCGACCAGACTTGACTCGCCGGCCAGCACATAATGTCTCTCTCGTCTCGTGCTCCATACCACATGAAATCAGGAAAAAATAGTAGTATTTCGGGGCTTTTAGATTATTTTCTTCATCTGCTTGGACAATGCAGTTCCCCCGCCATCCTGAGACGTTGCCCAGGCACTCCGCTGCTCGCATAGAGTCACCTCTCCCTCTCGTTCTCCGAATCCAGCAATCCGGCTGACTCACATTCCTGCCTGAACCCTGCCACTCACAGCCTGTACACAACGCTCATATGTGGAATAAAATATCCCGCTTCATTATGAATAAACCTAAAATTTATTAATATAATTCGCAGTCACAAGAAGCGTTCGTTACAAATAGCAACTTAGTCCGTCACCAAGTATATATAACTCCCTACTAGAGATTAACGTAATAATTTTTAAGTACAAATAACAATCAAATTTACAGTGGTAATTTTTTTTTTGTTAAATATAAAACACTTTAAAAGATATATAATCAGATTTCTCCCGAAGATTATTTAGGAAAAAACAAATACACTGATCAGCCTGAACATTATGATCACCAAACAAATAGCAGGTATGACAACAGCGACGCTCTTGACGTGGAGGCAATGAGACCTTGGTAGGTCGCTGGAGGGAGTTGGCACCACATCTGCACACCCGAGTCACCTAATCCCCGAAAATTCCTGAGAGGGAGGTGACACCACGTTCAATCACATCCAATGAAAAGTTTCGATGGTTTCCACAAATCAATCCAGGTGAATGCGGGGATGCTGCCTTCAAAAAACCATGGCCAAATACATTCCCATTCCTTGCCTCTAATCCTTTCCCGTCTCCAAAGACCTCGCTGTTAAGAGACGTTAAGCAGTTAAAAAAAAAAAAAAAAAAGTTTCGATCTATCTCGTGACTTTAGTTACACGAGATAGCTCCAAAGATATATTATTATTGCGCCGTTAAATCGTCGCTACTAAAGATATTTTAAGGAGGCTCTGCATTGTCTGCAGCACATAAATCCGTCAAGACGTTAGTTCTAAAGTCAGGACGTAAACCGGCCCTCTCTCCGCTATTAAAGATTCAGCACTCAAGACTATTCCTCCTTTGATGCATAATGCACTTAAGGTCACCACTAAGCAACCTCCGGGTAGGCACGTCTTAATGTCTGCGCCATCGTAACCGCACGAAACAGGAGTCGTTACTGCAAGTGCGCCACGGGAACATTCCAACTCTTCAACTGGGAATATACTGCGACTGGGAATTATTCCATTAGGGCTCCAAACTTGGGCCATTCCGTCGAACTTTGCGAGGGGAGCTGTTGTTGGCTCGGGGAGGTTAGACGTATACCGGCAACGGACGCCAGATGGCACCAAAGTCGCAACTACTGTACCTGCAGAGTTGCTTAAGGTACGCGTGGCGCCAATAATCCTGGCCAGGTAAATTCTAAAGTCTAAACAACACGAGGAATTAATACACATTCTACGCTGGATTCTAACCGTACCAGTAACGCAATTTAAACGTCAGTCTCTGTAACGACTTGTGACGCACAATCTTCTCAACTCAGATATATGTCATATTATCATTCTAATCGAAATGATATAAGCTTGAAGATACTATTCCTTTCTTTAAATGTAGTTATTAAATTATTAACAAAATAATGTTTGTCAATAATCTTCCACCTTCACGTACTTCTTCAGCATCAAACTGAAACAGAGAATTAAACAAGAAGATAAATAGTAATGAACTAATAAAGTTTCCAAACCTTGTGTAATATAAACACGTTTGTCAATGTTTACTGGGAATTAACAGTTTTTAATACGCTGCTTTGTGACACAACTTATAAGGAGAGGATAAGAAATGTATCTCACCGATTTTCATCAAATTTTCCGCAGCGAGTATTGACTATTAGAAAATGGTTTGTATTGAAGCCGCATGTTACAACTATGTATTTTTTTAAAAAAGGTTTTAGCTTCGGAGACTTTTCTGGTTTATCGAATTAAAAAACTAATAATTTTTTAATATGCGTTTGGCCCCAAAACTGTTAATTTTCTTAAAATTTGAGGATTTTTTTATATTCATTTTTTGCTATTAGTACTTTATGTTAAAATCCACTGCCCGCTGTAAATTAATTACTAATCGTAATATTATTGTAAATATTATTTGTAAGTATTATTACTGTACATGAATAGGGTTGGTTGATGCAAATGATACAACAAGGTGCATTTACTGGATTATAGTATATGAAAATCTGAAATGTAATTTATTGACTGTTGATTTACGATTTCATGTTCAGATATGATCATGAGAAGTTCTTAACACCAATGACTTACGTGCTTGACTCGTAATGACTGTTAATTAATGCATTACGATTAATTTCAATCTCTCCACGATCCAGTACATGAACCAATAACGTCCCAAAACTTTATGTAATTTTCTTGCATATACAGTGTTTTACATGTGATTTGTTAGTAATAATTTTTAAAATGATTATTTATGTCTAACATATCATTTCAATGACTACATTACTCGTGTTTTGTAATCATCGTATATACATTGCATATCGTTGCTCTATTGCTTATTGTTGTATAATCATCATGTAGTCGCAGAATGATAGAACTTTAAAATGCAGGAAATATTTCAGATTGAAAAAATCAAGCCAACTACAAACTTGAGTCTTATACACAATTCTTAACTAACGTGGGATTTTCAACATAATATTTGCTAAACCATATTAAAATAAACTGAAGCGCCAAGAGTCATCGACTCAAAAGATGCAGACACCCAGATGACAATAGCATCGCAGAAGAAACGCATATATGTGCTTTGAAGTGTTGGGGCATTCATTTATACTGTCTTCAGTCGCATGTAGTTATCTCACATGATCATAGCTGCACTATTTGAATTAACAGACCATGAAAGCGGAATGGTAGTTGGGGCATTCGAATGTACCGCTGTTAAGTTATAATTTCCCACACCATTGTTGACAGGAATACTTTGTAAGTCTTTCGGCCCGGAATTAAGAAGGACGTGGCTTCAAAATCTCCGCCCTACCATCCTAATTTCCGTTTTCCCGAAATCATTCCAGACGAATTCCCCGATGGTAACTTCAAAAGACCAAGGCCAAATTCCTTCCCGTTCCTTGCCCTTAATTTTCTCCCGGCTCTAATTACCGTCGACGTTCTGTAAAGCACGAAGCAAATAAAAAGCAAGTTACCGTGAAAGTTCATGAACCATCGTAAGTAATAGTATTATTATTTGATAAGAGTGTGGCCCCTTGCAACTTACGTTTCTCTCCTATGAGATTGTGAATGAAACAGGGCACAACAAGTTTTGGTTTTGCTAACTTCGAGATTTGAAACGGTTCAGACAGCACCGCTGGTTTGAATACTTGCGTTGAAATAAACTTTACGTACTTGTTCTTGCTGCATCATTTAACGATTTTTCATGGTTAGTCTTGTTTCTAGTCGAAATCTTAGACACATAACTTACCTTCCTGATAAACTGCAATCAACCACCGTACTTATCCACTAGTGCTTCTTGCCTCTTAGTTATTTCTTACAGAAATTTCTCTGTTTCCTCTGATTGCTTTCACATTAACTTTCATCAATTTGTTTTGGGAATCACTTGTTTCTTCTGGAATTCTCTTCGATATCGAATAACAGCATTCCCAAAAAATACCTTAGCTGAATCAAAAATAAGCTTGTTAACCGTGTGAAAAATATTAGAGGATTTAGAGCACGAAAAAATTTTAGCGGAGCTTACAGCTATTAACAAAGTATAAACAGCTTCACCTGCAATCTACGAGGGTGGCCCAGAAACTAATGCATCACATTTTTTTCTCAGCTCCCAATAATGGTGCTAATGCGAAACTGTAGATATGAATTCTTTGAAGTTTTCAGTGTGCACGTGCAAAGTTTCCGTTTCTTCCGACAGATAGCGTACTTGCAGCAATGGTTCAACATGGCGTCTGTGAGTGATGTACATTATAAGCAACTTGTCGTCATTGAATTTCTCCATGCGGAGCAAGAAACGGTTGGAAACATTCACAAACGTTTATGTACAGTTTATGGAGCTTCAGCAGTCGACAGAAGTACGGTTAGTCGCTGGGAACAGAGAGGAAGGCCATCTGAAAGCGGTTCAGCAGAGCTCTAAGATTTGCAACGGTCGGAAAGGCCTCTTGCTGCTGTAACACCTGACAAGATGCAGCGTGTTGATGCGCTCATTTGCAAGCACCGACGCATAACGACTTGGCAGTTGGCGCGGGAGCATCAATCAGGAAAGGAAGGGTGAGTGTAATCGTCAGTGATCTTGATTACGCAAAAAGGTGTTCACGATGGGTACCACACAGTCTTACGGAGGAACAAAAAAACTGTCTTAAAAAGCATTCCTTCTGTGTTGCTGCAACGGTTTGAAGCTGAGGGTGAAGCTTTCTTGTCCCGTATTGTGACAGGTGATGAAACCTGAGTTCACCATTTTAAGCCGGAAACAAAACTGCAATAGATTTAATGGCGCCATCCTGACTTTAGGCACCACCATTAATTCTGATGCATAAGTGAACACATTAACCAAACTCAAGAAGCGCTTCCAGCGACTTGGACGCAATAGCAACCCAGGTGATTGTTTGCTTCAACATGATAACGCACGCCTTCACACAAGTTTGAGGACGTTGAAACACATCACCAAAGAGGGTTGGACAGTGTTACCCCATCCGCCCTATAGTCCTGACCTAGCTCACTCAGACTTTCATTTGTTTGGGCCATTGAAGAGTGACATTCGTGGGAGACATTTGAAGGATGACGAAAAGGTGATTCCCACAGTGAAAAAATGGCTTCGTGAACAGAACAAGGAGTGGTACCGCCAGGGCATACACGCTCTTGTGTCTCACTGTAGGAAGGCCATAGAACGGAAGGTAATTACGCGAAAAAAATAGGGAGTGTAGAAGAAACATCATTCTTTTTTGTGTATAAGTTTCATTGCGTTCAATAAATAATTGTTGAAGAAACAAAGTGTTGAAGAATCAAAATGTGGTGCATTAGTTTCTGGGCCACCCTCGTATTGCTATAACATTTGTTTATCAACACGTTGTTTACGTTACAGGTAATGAAACATAATGTAGTGGGTATATTGAAAAAATTCGGCAAATGCGCAAGCAATTGGTGGTTCCCATTACTTGTCGCTCGTTTATTATCCAGGAGGTCTTTAGTGTCCCAGTTTTCGGGGGAGAAATTACTTCGGTTTACTACGGGCAGTTAACACTGTCTCGGTGGATTCGTGGGAACTTAGAAACATGTTAGTCTGTTAACGGTGCAGCTTAAAATTAATTTCCCATCGTTTCTGACTTAATTCTCACGAAGCGAACAACTTGCAACTACCCAACTACTCTCTGTGAATAGGAACATTATCACCTGTCTCAAATAATGATTAACTAAAAATTACGTTTATCATATCTGTCATTATATTTAAAATCTAAACGATTAACACCGACTTCCCCAATATCTGACGAAATTATTGAATAGGTTCTAAGCTGCAGACCCTGTGATAGTACATACTGGCAGCAGGATCTTTTACCGAGGTTTTAATGGCTTCTAGATGGTTCAAATAGTTAAATACGATCAAAGCGACGGAAGTTAGTATATCTACTGGTATGAATCGTGTAATGTCACTGATTAATGCATTTCGTAATATTATTTCGGTAAAACATAAAAGTTCTGTCAGAGATGTATTTCATTTGATCGTCCACTTGAATAAATACAGAAAACCATTTGAAAACCGCTACCAGAATTTTCAATAAGCAGATGAATGTAGGATATGAACTTGAGTGACTCCTAATTCCTGAAGTGCAGAGTAAGGGCGACACTATACACTCCGTCGAACTTCCAAATTGTAGGTAACTTTGTGACGTTTTGGATCTCTGATTGATTCCAGATAAAGCCAAGTATTTCAATGTTTCTTTTTTTTTTTTTAAAATGCATTACATATAGTAAAATCTTCGGTGTTTATACATCCTTTATATTTCCTTCCAGGTTGTATCACTGTGTCATCTAGTTATAAATCCTTTCCTTTTCGGCCACATCCTGCGTTAAACTTCAGGGATATGCTTTCTGAACCTCATAAAGATTCTCTTGATGAGACTGGAAAGGCATATCCCTTAATATGGCAGCAGACTGGGCAGATGTGTAGGGATTTATAAACAAATGAAGCAATTTTAAACCGAGTGTGTTGGGGAAACGCATGTACGAAGCTCCACCCGGCCAACCAGATTTCGGGTTTCCATGCTTTCCCGAATTCAGTCGAACCGAATGCCGCCATGTTTCCTTGAAAAAGCCATAAGGCCTTGGCTGAATTCCTTCCTTTTCCTTGCCTTACCCCAACTTCTCCCGGTTCTAAAACCTCGAAGTCGAAGAACTGTAAAGCTTAATGCAATATATATATATATATATATATATATATATATATATATATATATATAACAACTTTGCCAGACTTAACTGAACATAAGAAGAAAAAAATTAGGGATGAACTTTTGGTTAAAAGTATGTTCAGTGAAGTTTCATCCCCTCTGGAGGAAAGTTCGACTTCCTGCGTATGAGATGTCTGCGAAATCTCTTCAACGTCAGAAATTGCCTAGACTAGTACAGTATTTACAAATATCTAACCAATGGAAAATCCACAGTCGAGAAGTTAATGATTTGTTCGGCGAAGAGGATACATGGCAGAGGTTGGCCTTCTTCTCGCATATTCACTTGTCCTTAATTCATGGTCCAATAGAAAAAAAATCATTTACAGGAAGAACTGAAGCAAATGACAGTAGAAACTCTGAATGTGCAATGGAAGGGATGGCGCAAATTATTTACTGATGGCTCAAGGTTGAATCAATCTGCAAGCTGCGTTAGTTGACCCAGAGTGTGGCCTCTGTGAAGCTTTTAGACTGCCTGGAGAATTTTCGATCTTCTCTGCAGAGTTGTATGCAATTCTGAGAGCCATACTGTACATACAAGGGACAGTGCAGGCAAGCTCAGTTATATGTTCAGATTTTAAAAGTGCCTTGCAGGCTATAATAGGTGTTCCCAAAGGTATGTGTAAAAATTACCTAGTATATGAAGTAGGTATAGAACTTCGGAAAACCATAGACACAGGAACTGAAATGAATCTGCAGTGGGTATCAGGTAAGGTGGGAGTGACAGGGAATAAGTTGGTGGAAAGAACTGCCCGACGGCAACTTCATATCCCTAATATCGAGAATCTCCCAGCGCCATACACGGACTTAAGGTTTATCGCCTCTTCCACGGCTTTCAACGAATGGGTTAAAAAGTGGTGCGATGATAGGCAAGACAAGGGATTGTGGTACCGGGCAATCGTAAACCAAGTTGCTTCCAAAGCTTGGTACGATGAACTTGAGATTTACAGGAACGTAATTATGCTGTTCAGCAGGCTGATAACAGGGCATACTCTGCTAAATGATAACTAAAGATTTCTGATTCTCCATTTTGTGACTTTTGTGATGAAGTGGAAGCCATATAGAAACCAGAAAGTTAGTATATTTTGCATATTTTCATTCCCTGCTCACTTATGGCATCTCATTCTGGGGAAACTCGTCACAAGCACAGAGGGTATTTAAATTGCAAAAGCGTGCTATAAGAACTATTTGTGGAGCAAGCCCACAGACGTCGTGCAGAAATCTATTTAAAAATCTGGGTGTACTAACAATGCCAGCATAGTATGTATACTCTGTACTCTCATTTGTAGTAGAAAATCCTGAATACTTCAATCTTAATGCTGACATACATAGCCATAATACTAGGAATAAATATAATATTCACAAGGTTTACAAATCACTGTCAATTATACAGAAAGGGTTAACATTTACTGGAGTTTCCTTATTCAATGTATTACCAACAGAAATTAAATGTTATCTACAAAAACCCAACTACTTTAAGTCCAAACTGAAAGAGTTTCTGCTTCAGAACCCATTTTACTCTGTGAAAGAATTTTTTTCTTGGAATTTGGTAACTAAGAATGACTGATAGAATAGTATATATAGTGTATGGAAGGAGAAGGTGACAAAATTATCCACAATTACTAAAATGATATATGGTTTTTCTTTCTGTTGAAACTTTTGACAAATGAACTAATTACACAGTTTACAAAATTTCAGTCATATATAGTAACTAACATGCACTCAAAAACTGCTGTGAAAAATTATCATATTAACAAGTTTTTAAGTAATTGACTGCTTATGAGATGTTGGTAATATAATTGATATTGCTAATAGGTGTGTGTACTGTTCCACATAAATAGCAACTAACATAATATAATATGTAGTCACAAATTACAGTGAAACGTAACATGGTAACTGGTTGGTAAGAAAATAACTGGTTATTAGATGCTGGTAACAAGTGTATACACTGTTCCACATAATAAGTATTAATTAACTCGGAATTGTATTTGTAGATTACAGGAGATATTGGTTATACTAATGGGTTGTTGCTAACTTGTTGTCAATATATGATAATATCATCAATTATATAGTAATATTGACATTACTGTGTATGTACTGTTCCACATCCCCGAGATTATTCTCACATGGGACAAAGTGAACATGTCTATCTATCTACCACTTCTTGCTCAACTGTAAGCTCCTAAAAACTAAAGGTGTGACTTAATTATTAGAATTTTATTCACAATGTATCTGGCTATATTAGCCCTTTGCTAAAGCCATAATAAATAATTTAAAAAAAAAACTGAGACTGAAATCAGCACTGATGTATTCAGTATTTCATATACCATCAACTCTCATTATTGGAGTAAACAGGCAAAAGTAGGTGGTAAAGTAAAGGAGGAAAATGGGTGTGTAGGGAAATTGCCACAGGAGTGTGCGCTCCATTGCAATCAAATTAATTTAAAATAAATTAGTCCTAATAACAAAAATATTAAAAATCATGTTGTACACTGATGGATATGTCTGATGGTACAAAAAACTGTATGGCTCGAAAGTTGGAAGAAAGTTATAAGCTCAGTTTAACCAATATAATCAGTATTTCAATGTCTTTCCAACTGTCTACAACACCAGCGCATGTGAAACATCAAACATGGCTCTTATA
Source organism: Vandiemenella viatica (assembly GCA_031002005.1). Lineage (NCBI taxonomy): Eukaryota > Metazoa > Arthropoda > Insecta > Orthoptera > Morabidae > Vandiemenella > Vandiemenella viatica. The sequence continues at coordinate 287,677,078 of CM061920.1, forward strand.
TGTGTCTTGCGTGGAGCTACGTCCACATATCGCTAGAAGTCAATAACGGAAGATTGTGTGTGCTTCATTCTGAAAGAATGGCGTTCAGTAGAAACTGCTACAAAGCCGTTTAAGGCTTCGTCACCTCTGGTTCTCAGTTTTTCTCTAGTCTGCATATACCGCGTCCTTCTCTGCTACTAGGTTATCAGACGGAGCTAAGCCTAATGCATGGTTTTACAGATCTATTACTACTGTGCGTATAGATTTCATATATTCAGTTCCCCATAGCACACATCAGATATCCATACATATGTCCTTGTTCACAAAATTAACAGGGAGGATGATTTCAAATTTGGTTAATTTGGCGCGAAAGTATTAAACACAATGACAGAACGCGATAGTACGGAAACTATATCATTAAGGCAATAACAAAATTGCAAGGAATCTCATTCTCATAAAAAATAAAATACTACAGTTTCCACTCTGAAATGAAAACTGGCTTCCGGGCGTTTGAACAAAACTTGCCATCTTTTCCTCAACCTGTCCTTAGATCTTGCAAAAACAAAACGTCACGCTTATTGAATCAGTCTTCTAACGATTCACTCAAATTTCCAACAACTTCTATTCTCCCGTTATCTGGAACCACTTTTATTTTCGATCTACACCTCAAACTATAGCTATAGTTCTTTCATTGTTTGTTTTAGATTGAATTTATTATAACTTACTCGGTATGCTAATTTTCCGTTTTTGGAGTAGCACCAGGCACTAAACAAAGCAATACTTTTTGATACCGTCGAGTAGAAGCTTGATACATTCTTCGGTAATTCACTAATTCATCCTGTTATCAATTAATGATGGTAACCTTCAATTGCTTAGTCCTGCAATTAACAGTTCACTGTCTTTGGTCGCCAGAGGGTTTTACCCTCTCCCAAACGTTAAAAAACTACTGCTTTGAATGGATTACATAGTTCCATGAAATTACAACGCCGATGAATCACTTTTCACATCATATTTATTGCTACGTGAGCTCCATAATAATATTACACGCATATAAGGCAATAGGCTTGTCCTAAGATACTAAAGCACAAATACACAAATATTCCAGCAATGTAAAACTGTTTTGAGGACTCAAAAAACAAAACTTCTGACAAATTGTGACAACTAACTATAGTGCAATCTCCGCGCGTTTAAATAAGCTCCACAGAAACTTCCAGAACATCACAATAAGTGCTGAGAGAGTTAACAACACGTTAAAAATAAAATCCGTACAAAATAGTTAAAAAATGGACAAAATCACTCACAATCATTAGAAATACCTTAAAATGAAAGTTAATACTGTTTAGATTCATTTAAACACAAATTTATCAATCTAAACCAGTCCATACCGTTGAGAATTATCCCAAAAACATCGAGGCTCACATCAACACTTACAATTAATAAATTTTAATTAATGTTTCATACATATACTGTCCTCGATCGTATTATATATCATTTTTACAGTTTCTATCGATAAAACAATGTTCATTCATGATAAATATACACAAGTCCACAATTAACCAGATGAAAAATATACAAATTCACACTAATCAACTCCCAACTTTCTATACATAATTCTTAAAATACAATTTCATAAGATGGTTGTCACAAGCTGCGCGACTGAGACTTGTTCCATTTTTATGTCGCTCTAAAGCCTATAATACGGTGATTTATCACCAAGTCTTATGACAAACAAGGCCTCTTCGATACTAGGCTGTCCATGAGTACGCATTCTTCTTCTCTATAAGCTTTACTTCTTTCGGTTTCAAATGTAGCCAACTTTCTGGATGATCAAAACTACTAAGTTAACCCTGTATTCATTCCCTGCTGTACTACCCTCATATCTATTAATACATCCCAAAAATTTTCAAAATCTCCCACTAAAACCATAGATTCCGTAATGTTTACATTTGGTATTGGGTCAACCTGATTTGATCCAAGGATCTTTTAACTACAAGAAATTGGCTGTGATCACTATTTGGACTTTCAACAGCACCGATTACTGGTTTAGTGGCGTCATTACTGTATACAAAGACATTAAAATCATCAGGATTGGAAGATGCGGTTATGAGGATTACACGAAAAACATTCAGTTTTCGAACACGCCAGCTGTCAAAAATGTATTGCATGTCATTTATTTTCTTTGGGTATAGCCATCATGAAAGATAAACAACCATACTCATCGTTTTTCCTTTTCAATATAAAAGTTAGTCAGTTCATGTAGATGTGTTCTCTGTTGCGTACTCCACACAACAGAGCAAGGTGCATGCAGTTCCGGGGATGGAGAGGACTTCGCAGGCTGGCAAACGTTTCCTTCTCATCTACTCCTCACTTATTTGTACGCTTCCGGAGATTGGCTGGGAGCGCACAAAGGATCGTGAGCGAGCGGAGCACTCAATTTTCCGCGAGGATCTGCAGATAATCTCCCACTGAGTGCTGCTCTCTTCGCCTGTCCCTCAGACGGTATAGGCAAACCGGCAGCACACGCAAGGAAGTTACTGCTAGGGTCTCATATGGATTCCAATCATTTTGCGATACGTTACAGTAGATTAAGATCTTGAGCTTTGCGTGCTATTTTATCTATGAAAAAAAGTTTTTTAGGAGATGAAATAAAGTTAAAATTTCATTTTGCTGTATACAACAGATTTAATCAATTTTTACAAAATAACTTACTTGTAGCTAGAAGAATCAAGAATTTCAATTTTCTCAATGTAGCTATTTAATGTTCAGAGGATGAAACCTACTTCTTCATATTCTAATTCCCATGCAATAATTATTATGCATCGATGCAAACAAAAGTTTCTGGGTTTTTTAGTTTCCTTCCAGAAATCGATTCGTAATACTGTCCGACCAATTTTAATAGCTTGATGTCAGAAAATTAAGTTGTTTATGCAGAAGTAATCAGTTTTGATTAAGCGCATTGTAAAATGATTTCATAGAAGGCTTAAAAATGTTTCCTCAAAACAATAAATTAATTTTGGAAGAATAATCGCATTTTTATCTTTAAAATTCCACTCCAAAAATTGCAAGGTCTTATAGAAACATTTGAAAATGAACCAAATTTATATGTTTTTTCCTTCTGAAAATATTCGAGTTATTTTGAGAAAAATAATTGCACGTCCTACCTTGTGGCTCTTCAGAATTTAATAATTTCTTCATTTTCTTCATAAACTAAAACAAGGCATTTAAGTACGAAGAGCAAATTTGGTTATTTCATTTAGAAAAATAATTGGAAAAACAGATTTTTAAATAGATAAAATTCTCTAGCAACAAATTCACTCTGATAGTTATTCGAGAGAATATTATCTATAGACAATGCCGAGGAAGCCTCCAGTCATACAAAAATTTATAATTGTTTGTTATCCCGAGGGATGAGAAAAAATACATAAATCGTTTGCTTAATTTTTAGATACATAGACCCGTTTATTTTCAAAATTCCAATACAAATATCTAAAAAAAAAAAAAAACCTTTAAAATCTGAAAGTGTTGTGCCAAAAAATGTATAGTTAACAGTTTTTTGCGTTTCCTACGCAAAACATTAACTAACTACAGTTACTTTCATTGTGCTCATACCAGAAACTTCGTTATACCATGCAAATTTAAATAATTTTGAGATATACGGTAGGCAAATCTATGTGTTTTATATATTTTTACTATCTACATTTTCAGCGTTGAAGTAGGTCGCAAACAGAAAATAATCAGAAACAAATTGTGAAATTCTTTTCATCAGGAGAGGCATAAAAATATAATATCTGAAACTGCTTAATAAGTTTTTGAGGGAGTTAAACAACCCTTCCCATTTGCAAAATTTTCGGAAATAGAAAGGTATGTGAACCTTCCAGTTTAATCTGAGGGGAGCACTTGAAATAATTTTGTTGTCAACGCTATGTTGCAACAATCGTGACTCATAGACTAGCTCTGATGAGCTGATCAAAGAACCTTTCGGTACTAACGATAAGTGACAATGCCGATTTATTCTGTATGAAGGTGATAGACATTAGAAAAAATTACAGTATGTTACAAAAAATTGTCATTTTTTTGTGGAAATGAAAGGTCTCCAAATTTTCATCGTTTGCCAGCTGCTTTGCGTTATTGTCGAGACCAAGAAACTAAGACAATCCTCTTACGATCAACGTGCATTGAAACATAAATTTTAGATCCTCAAGAAACATATATTTTAAAACAAGCATGTAATCTATTACATAAATATTTTTTTTATTAGTAGTAAATTCCATCAGCAAACCGTCAGTAACTATATATCGATTAAAAAATATGGCAGAAACAATTTAGTTTTTTACAAACTAAATTTTATGTAGATTCAACTCTCTTGCTCTATATAAGGCCAGTGGAAACCTTTCACGTCTTTTAAGGACATTAATCTCTTACGTATGTTTAATGTGTGATATTTATTAACAATCAAAGAACATCAGATGAAACTAAATAAGTAATGCTAAAATATATGAATTTGTTAATAGAATAATTTCGCTAGCTTATGTGATATAGTAAAACGGAGAGGAATTTAAATCAATAGTCATTTATGCATGATTTTTACGTAGTACCGTTAAGAAAATTAATGACAACGAAAGTGCTGAAATTTATTGTCATCAACAGTTTTATCACATGTAGAAAATTGGCTACACATTTTATACTACTTACTGATTAAAAATGTACCCTCCACTATAAATTGTTCTAACGTATCCACTACATATCGTCAAACATCTTCGAACACTATGACGCTATTAATAATTTCGCAACAAATGCATTGGGCAGTCATTTGAATCTAAAGCATAGTAAACATCTAGTATGTTGATATATGATCTCATTTCCATGTTTTTTCTATTGTTAATAATGAATCTCCAGATGTAGAACTTTCAACTGATACCTTCCATCATTTCCCTCTTATAAAATTCTCTTTCAAAATCACTAATTTTGCTTAAGTGTTTCAGCGATACTTAGCCTATTAATTGGGAAACTTTAAACGAACTGAACATGTTAATTGATCAATTTGCTGGGAAGCCTTGGCAATGGGTGCAACCATATGCTAAAAATCCCTACATTGTTAATTTATAAAATAAAAATTTATAAATTACAGATCCTAACTAAAACGGTCCTGAAATAGTTTTAATTAATTGGGAAAATTATCAAAATCTTAATAAAAATCTGTGAATGGAACAATTAACTAAAATAGTACGAAAAATGGTGAAAAAAATCTCTGGTATTATGTCATCAAATAATAGTGTTGATAAAACGAATAGCATGACTTAGGTAGCCCGCAAAAGAATGACGTTCACAACATAGAAAAAAAACTTGGCGTTAGAGTTTTGGCCACGGTTTCTCACCCTAGTAAATCGCAGTTGGGTTTCATTACTAGAAATGTAACCCTCTCCTCCCCCCACCTCCCGCCCCATTACTTTGAGCTTGGAGTTTAGGGAGATGTCGTTCCTTACCGGTGGAAATTTCAAACAGAACTCCACATTATTCGCTTTGGCAGAGAGACACTATTTAGCAGCGCGCCATGCCTGCAAAAATATCCCAGAACACGAGTCCGAGAAATGGGCTAGTATTCTCCATTTGAACGACTGCATTGAGCAGGTGATATGAGCACTGTTCTAAATACCTCTTCAACTAAGCTTGTAAATGTACTTTTTTTAACTTATGGCTTTACTTCACGTCGGCGTCGACGTCGAGGTCAATAGAGGCGGAATGCGAGGGGGACGAGGAACGGGAAGCAGTTTGGACATGGCCTTTTAAAGGAACCATCCCAGCATTCGCCTGGAGTGATTTGGGGAAACTATGGAAAACCCAAACCTAGATGCTCGGACGGGAATTTGAACCGGTGTCCTCCCGAATGTGAGGCCAGAGCCTTAACCGCTCACCCACCACGCTCGGTATAAAAGTGCTACTCTCTTTCAAATATGAAAGGAGAGCATTACAAGGATGGACTAAAAATTTCTCAATATCGATCACAGATGTCGTAGCTTTTGTATTTATTTACAGTTATCGCCTTGAATAATTTACGATCGAAAAAGTGTTTAACTGCTGTTCGTAGTAACTGTTTGGTAGTTACTCTCAGAACTTCCATATTTATATCATTTTTGACCTCCTTCTGAGAAACATTCGTTGAGAAATTTCCGAATACGTATTCATATCGTGATACAAAGAGAACTGAAATTAGGATACAATTAAGCCTTTTATGGTATATGTCGATGACGTATAATGAGTTTATATTCCTGCGAAATACGTTGTCAGGTTTTGTAACTGATCTGTCATATTTATTGATATAATTTTTTTGGTAAATTTATTGTAACACATGATAATTCTACTTGCACATTAAAATAAGACAACTTAAACTTCTCATGTAGTTCGTTTTACGTAATTTAAGTATTTTTTAAAACAATAACTCTGCCCCTGTGAAAGATACTCATTTTTCAATAAAATTTGACATGAAATTAGTAGATTTTTCATGATATATTAGTTACGCAATCGGAATTAATAAACTTAAAAGTAAAACAGCAATGCAAATTACAAATAAGTTTTAGTTGTAACAAAAAAATCATTTTGATTTCTATTACAAATTCGAGTCCTTCCATTTTTATTAAGTAACAAATCAAACTACGTTCTGCGTCTAGAGAGCTTACAGTTGCTAATAATTTCGCTGCGTAATTACGCACGGCTATGAAACCACACGCGTAATTGGCGATAATGAATCCTATATCTGGACTTTCGATTGACTTTGCGTTTGACGATAATCATATTACGCTTGATCAATCAACGAAACAAAATTATTAATCGTATACGCGAATCATACTGAGTCAAGCCAGAAATATAACTGGAAATATAAAAGCCATTTACTACTAAATGATTTTCCATGTAGCTGCTGACAAATTAAACAAGAAGCCAGCTGTACACATTTAAATAAAAAAATGATTTTGAAAATTGGAGTAATCGAGTGTGAGTTGATTGAAGTAGATGAATCATGTGCACTGCGGAAATAAATACCTTCAAAAACTTATCCATTTAGAGATTTACCACGGCAGAGAAGCTATTTTTCATACATCTCCTCCCTGTAACAAAGATATTTTCGTGGTTTTTTAAACATAATTATCTTTAAACTATTTATATTTCAAAACGCAGTTTGAAATTTCTATATTTTATTTATTAGTTTTAATTCTAGTCGAATAAGTTAATAAAATATTATATTTAAAAAGTTAACTGCATCAAAAAAACTAAGTAAACCAAATTTTGATATTCTTGTAGTCTTCTGAATTTAATTTTGATGAAATAACTACAAAAATAATAAGAATTTCGTTACGTACTAAGAACCGGAATTAGGTAACTATTCTCCGAAATCTATCCCCTTTTCAAAACAATCTGTGCACCTTTCGGAAATATAACCTTGAATATTGTAACCATAAGTCTTATAGTCTCCGTTCTTACAACATACTTCCGGTTTCTAGTTCCCAATTCCAAAAATAATCTAATAAATCAGGACAAGAAATTCTTGGTTTTTACTTTAGATTTTCATCATTAACAACCTTACGGTTTGAACTGCACGAGACACAGTAGTTTATAAGACCTCCAGAAATTGTAATTAGTTAAATAAATTCGACATACCACTTAGTTTTTAAGTGGCCGGAAATTTCATATCTACGGTGTTTCATTTCTATAAAGAATAAAAAAATTAAACAAAGACGATTTTTAAGTGCCATTTCTAAAATAATCATGGTACAAAGTAATCTTACTTAAATTAAAATTAATTAAATGAACTTTCATTTTGCCTTGTTTCAACGTGATGAGCTACATTGCCGAGTATTGTGATTTTACTATTGAAAATCGTCATGTACCAAACAAAAAAAGCCCAACAACAACAAAGAGATCACACATTTGGTACACAGTATGTGTTCGGACGAGATTTCATAGATACAGTAAGTTATGATAATGTACCAGATACTCACACAATTACAGCGTGTTCACACTCTTTTAAACTAACAGCAATTGATTTTAAACCAGCAGGGAGCAGGGTTCATAAAGATCCTCCCATCAATGATTCTCTGCAGCTTTGCAAATTTCCTACCGTTCATTGCAGTGAATATTGGATGAAGGTTTCCGTATTCAGCCTTAGAAGTTCCAAATTTTGAAGGGTATTAATCCTCATGATTTCACTTCACTTGTACAATTTTGCAAAAGCATGGGTGATCTCCTTCGAGGAAATTCATGGATATTACACATCTTGTTTAAGTCAAACGAATAACACTGTGAATTATGTGATGATGTGAATAAACAATGGTGTAAACCTGCGTCAGCTGCAAATCAATCCCGGCACAGATAAAGTGTCACTATGTGGTGTAGAGCTTCTTCTTTCTATGTATTATTTTCATTAAAAATAAAAATAAACAGGAGGATGTTGCTTTAATTTATTTCTTCCTAAATTATTCATGTTTAATACGAAAATAGACTTTTTGTTTCAAATTGATGGGGCAATCACGCGCACACCAAGCCTGGGGTAACCATCGGGACTCGCATTCGGGGGAACGCGGGGGTTCGAATTTCTATCCATCCATCCATCCGTATTTCAGTGGTTTCCTGAAATTCCTGCAAATTAATGCCAGGATAGTTCCTGTAACAGACCATGGTCGAGTTCCTTCCGGTTTATTCACTCAGTTAATTACTTCAACGACGAGGAGAAGAAAGATTTAAACAATATCAATATGTCATATATATATTGATTCACATTTTTTCGCCAAACAAGAATTCTTCACCACGTTGAAATTAAAGATGGCAAAATGCTACGACGAATATTCTACAATTTCCAGATGCGCTTAGAAGAACTTGTGGATCATAATTTCACCGTGATCATTGGCTGATCAGTTGGCTGATAATTGCATCCCTATAAATAATAGTTGACGAGGCGAATAACAAACAAAAGTTGTTGTTTACTAATAACGTGATTTAAAAATAAACACTGTAAAACTGTGGCAGTGGCAGTTTGCGGCGTTAATGACTCTGACGTTGACGCGCCCTAAAGACACACGGAAGTTTTCTCCACAAAATTTTTGGTGTACTTAGTGCCAAACTGCGAGAATTATTCACGTATGTTGATTACGGCATTATTTATGATATATTAGTGTGCTTGGAATATAAAATAATTCGTACAGCCTAGCAATGAAATGCTACAAGCCAACGGTGATTCTCAGCTGTTAAATTTCGGGCCTTGTATTTGCAGAAATATACGTTCGATCCCATGGTCTGCCCATTCAGATTTCGATTTCCTTTATTTTAATCATTGCGTTGCCGACTAACAGTAAAACCCTATTTAAAAAACTATGTGGCAAAAATATTTATGTCATCTTGGCAAATTGAATTTAGGATTCACATTTCGTTCGAGATTCATAAGAAAAATAAGTGTAGGCTTAATTGGAAATTTACTGATGGAGGGACGGTATGAAGCAAGCTTGCAGATTGATATAAAATGGCTCGTTCTAAATTAAAATGAACATGAAAAACACTGTAAAGCGACGTACAGTTTTTTATCGTGGAGTTGTGGTGCTGCAGGATGATAACTATGAAGAATATCCCTTCCCTCAGCGACAAAATATCCATACTGCGACACTGTGTCCGGCAGTTAAAGGGAGCCTAAAGTGATTTGACAGGTTTATTGAAGCGGTCTGCGCGCATTCTTTATTATGTCCCCCTACGCATAGAAACACCTGCCAATGTGGGGTATACACACCCCTCACACCCCTCCAGCTCCGCCTGGCAGATTTACGGACCACTCCCCAACTCCCCCGTAACAGGTAGCGCCTGCTGCTGGCCGCTTAATTTACGGTAACGTCTCGGCCATAAACATTTAGCAGGTGTGGTGCGGTTTGGAGCGAGATGAAGCTCGTCTGAAACCAGCCCCGGCAATCGGCGTTGAGCAAGTTTGCAGGAACGATCAAATAAAGTGAAACAGTTTTCCCAGAACAGGTGCCTGCAAGGCGGTACGCGGTATTCAGGGGCTGGTAGTGCCTCCTGTACTGCGGGCAGCCAATTCGAATTCGTACTGGGGCATCGTGGTTTTGTTTGCCCTTCGTATTCGGCATTTGTCACCCATTCTATGCAGTACAGTAATACTTCTGAAAAGATGATAAATACAATTGTTGAAGATGGGGAAATAAGAAATTGTGAATAGTTATGTAATGCAAAACGCCGAGTGCCATTTTTTCTTAATATATATATATACGTAACATCGACAACACAACTTTCTTAAAGAAGTTCACCAGATAAGTTAAGCTTACTCTTTCATTCAACTTTAGTTCTGCTGGCTGCAATTATAAATCTCTTTTCTGCCATTATAATCGCAGATAGAGGTCGTTATAGAGTTCAATCGAGCCGTTCAACTCCTGAAAGAGAATATTTTCTTTATCAACAGGCTAATTCCAGTAATATATATATTTGTACAAGTGTTTTTATCGTTATCGGTACTCCAGCCTTCAAATGTGGTCTGTTATTTCTCTACCCTTCTTTATACATACTTGTATAAAATCACAGAAAGTAATTCCCAGAAAAAAATTATTTGCTATTTTATTTAAAGAAATTTTACACAAACTTAAATTTTAACTAGACAGAAGTTTGTAAAATTAATTTTGAGCTTCTAGTAAACAACGTTGAAAGACAAACAATACCTACAGTTTGAATGCAAGTTCGAAGAAAAAAATCTATATACCACGGTTTGCTAATTACACTGTCTTAAATGACAGACAAATTACTAAATGGTGGAAAGTATAGACATAAGAATGTGAATTTCATATAATCGGGAGTAAAACATGAATAGCCCAGAAATGATATACACAGCAACTTTCTGATTACCGTTGTAACACTTGTAGCATAAGAAGTAACAAAGTTATTACTTGGTAGGAAAAATGACGTAATATGACAACGATGATATCCGAAGCAGATCATCACTGATCGTTCTTTTGTTTTCAAATCTTGACTACTATACCATGTACAACGGTTAGAGCTTCACTGAAGTGAATTTATTTATTTATTTTTAAAATTATGAGGGCTAACAATGTACAAAATGAGCATATTTTGGATTATAATTAACGAAACATATAAAATGTAACTTTTAGCTTTTATTCTGGTAACAGCTTCTTCGTACATTGCTATCGGACGTTTGATACTCCCTTCTTATCAACATATCATATTTTAAATTTTACTGTGTACGGAACTTACTCTCCTATCCTTTCCTTCTTTTAAAAAATTATTTGTATTTCTTCTTCATTTTAGCTAGCGTTATCCTTTCTTGAATTACTTTAAAAAACGAAAACGTAGTGTAATCAATTATCAGATATTCTTCGAGAGAACATAGATGAAGATACAGATTGTGGTACTTAAAGGCAGCCTCAGATATTCCATCAATCTAAAAGCTAACTATAAGACAAAAACTGTAAACATCTGGAATATTTTGCAAGTTTTTAATTGATAGGGCTTTAATATTCAGTAGTCAGACAGAGAATTTACTTATGAAATAAATAATTAAAACACTTGCACCACTAGTCGATTTCAAGTAATGCAGAATTTAAGTACAATAACAGCAAATTATTCTTATTAATTCAAGCATATAAGCAACGACAGCTCATCGCATCATGCGCTATTCTTAAAAATTCTCGATCGTGGGTTCAAATTCCGGTGGGGTGACGGGTTTTTACCGAATTTCATTTGATCATCTGAGTACGATCTATATCTACATCTACATATATACTCTGCAATTCACAAAATTGTGGGTAGCAGAGGGTGCTCAGCACCAAAGCTAATCTCTTTGCTGTGCATTCCAATCCCTGATGGTACGAGGGAAAAAAGAATTCATATAAGAATCAGTCCGGCACCTTATTTCTCTAATTTTATCTTTCCTGTCCTTCCGACTCAAACAGGTTGGTGGAAGAAGTATTTCACTACACTCAAAAGTGAAAGTGGGAGTACGCATGTTTACCAATAAGTTTAAACGAAACGTGTGTCGTCTATCTACCAGAGACTCCCAACCTAGTCTACTAATCAGTTCTGTGACGCTTTCATAAGGACTGTAGCAAGCGGTCACGAATCGAGCGGCTATTCTCTGTACTTTCTCTATACTTTCGATCAACCCCTTACAAAACGGGTTCCAAATGGCACAACAATAATCCAAATGTGGACGCACAAGAGATTTGTACGCTATCTCCTTTGTTTGTTCATAACAATTTTTCAAGATTCGACCTATGAATCGCAGCCTAGAATTTGCTCTACCTACTAACGAATTAATGTGTATGTCCCATTTCATGTTCCTTTGTACTGTTACTCCCAAATATTTCAAAGAATCGACCATATCAATCACTGTATTGTTTAACTCGTATTTCTGAACAATTGTATTCTTTTTGTTATTTATGCTCATTGTCTTACACTTTTTACAATTTAGAGTAAGTTGCCACTCAGCGCACCAAGCCAAAATAACATCCAGATCGCGCTTAATTTCTAAGAAATCGGCCAAATTTCTTACTTCCCTATAAATAACCGCATCATCAGCAAACATTCTAAAAAGGCTTTTCACTTTGTCTCCGAGATCGTTTATAAAAATTAAGAAAAGAAGTGGTCCTATTACACTTCCTTGAGGTACACCTGATGTAACATCTAGATTAGAAGAACTTTCTCCTTCAACGACAACATATACTGCGATCGACCAGTTAGAAAATCCTTTATCCATTCACAAAGCTGATCCGATATACCGTACGCTCGAAGCTTCCCTAAAAGGCGGTTGTGTGGCACAGAGTCAAAGGCTTTCTGGAAATCTAAAAAAATTGCATCTACTTGTGGACCTGCATCGATAACTTTCATTACGTCGTGTGTAAATGCTGTGTTTCACATGAACTTTTCTTCCGAAATCCGTGTTGATTTGTTGTAAGCAAATTATTATCATCTAGAAACCATAACCATCATCGTTCTCATCACCACGATAACAAACTATTATATCATTATCCCTCACTGTCATTATTATCATCTAGAAAATTCATAATGTTCGAGCATATAATATGCTCCATAAACTCTACTACAAACAGATGTTATAGATATGGTACGATAGTTTCCAGGATCACTTCGATCACCTTTTTTGAAAATCGGAGTTACTTGCGCGATTTTCCAGTCTGAAGGTACTTTTCGCTCTTCTAATGATTTGCTGAATATATCAGACAGAAATGGCCGGATTTCCGCCGCATACTCTGAAAATACTCTTACCGGAATTCCATCCGGGCCGGTGCTTTCCTCCACTTCAGGAGCTCTAATTGCTTAACGATACCTGCAGTATCTATTCGTAATGATTCCATCACCGACTCGCCACAGCGTGGGGAAAACGGGAATACTATCCTTATGTTCATTTGTAAATGAATTTTTGAATACAGTATTTAGTACGTTAGCTTTATCGCGGCTTTCATTAACCTCGGAACCTTCACGAATTAGTGCTGGAATATTGCTGTTGGTACAATTAACTTTTCGTACATACGACCAAAATTTCTTTGGGTTTTCTATGAGACTCTTAGAGAGAGAGTTGGAGTGAAAATCGTTAAAGGCCTCGCGCATTACATTCTTAATACGTCCTCTTAAATCAGGTAAGGTTTCTAAATCGCTGCACACCCCTTCCTTCTTGAGCGTGCGTGTATTTTCCTTTGTTTTTTCAGTAATCTTTTGACTTCGCATGTGTACCACGGTGAATCATTCTCCCCCTTTATTGTCCGCTTTGGTATATGTATTTCCATGCCTTCCCTGACTATATGTATAAAACGATGCCACATCTCTTCAACGGTGTCCTTTGTTAACTTAAAGTTATGGTAATTATTCCTCAGGTAGGTTCTAAAACACTCCTTTGAGGCCTTACTGAATCTGTATACAATCCGCCCTTTTTTCCTTTTTCGCTTGGTCATTAAAATGATAGGCGCAATTACCGCTTTGTGATCGCTTATTCCTGTGGTCGTTGAAATTTCGGTGAATAATTCTGGCCTGTGGTTGTTGCGTTTTCGATTCCACGTTAAAACTTAAAATCCAGCCACGAAAGTGCTAGAATGCATGGAAAATAAAAACTGTCACTTGGCCGTGGTAACCTTCAAGTATGTACCGGCCAGTAATTCTACAGGCTACTTATTGTTTTTATCAATTTTATTTTGACGATATGTTCAGGATCCGAATAAGTCACGAAAACGTGAGAAAGAAGCAGTATTGATACTCTTGAACAAAGTGGAGTGTAAGGGACGGAAACAAAACCTTTTACCATAGTATTCACGGGTTGTTGTTTTGCTGATAGAGGTGGTGAAGCAGGCGCCAGGCAGTGTGTTACTCGGCAGACACGGCTTAGCTGGAAGCCGGACTTGTGCCAACTGTCTTCACGGGAAGCCGTCAGACGTCGGTCCTTCCGCTGGGCGCTCTCTCCCTGTATCTCGCCTGCTGCTACTACTGAAATGCCACACCACGTCTCTCTCCATCCGTCCTAGTTACTGTCAACTCAGTTCAGAAGAGTCGTCGGATTGCATCAAATCGGGTCATGTCAACAATTTGGCAGCTATGCTATTTGAAACTTTTGACGAATATGTTCAGGAGAGTAGGGGTTATATAAGTGTTTGCACGACATATTTCGGTATATTTACCGATTAATTTCGTTACGTTCGAGTTAGATATTTTCACCATCCTTATAAATACACTCTTTGATTTTGACTTTGATTTATGGAAGTATTTTTATGGAGTATTTTTTCTGTTAGCTGGTCTGGGTTTCAGAGAATGTTACTATCGCGTAAAGTGAAGCAATGGAACAGAAAGGCCCCGTCGGCTAGCTGAGCATAATAGTGCGGCACGTATTACGGTTGTACTGGACTAAATAAAATGGATAGGTGGTTAACAACATCCGGTAAAAGTGAGCGAACAGATGTAGACTAAGGAAAATGTTTCCTAAGTAAACGGGAATATCACAGATGTTTAGTATTAGAAGTACGACGCGTGTATTAAAAATTGTGGAGTAAATAATCCGAAACAACCAACTGATTGTTGTAGAAATTGTTATTTATGAGTGTATTAAAGGGATAAATCATCGAGTCCATCTTCAATTTTTTGCTTATTCGGTGAAATGAAGTGACAAGTACTTTAGTTTGCTGTACTGTGATCTTTTCACTGATTTAGAGTATTACCAAAATTCAAGACCGGTTGCAAATTAGCATCGAAACCGGTGATAATATCTGATCACAACCAGTACCCAGATAAAATAACAACCAAGTACAGTGAGTCGCTGGTTTGGCTCAAAAAAGATACAAAATTATGGATCAGCTAACATCAATCGGTTAGAACGATCCTGCACCCACCTTACTCGCATGGCTTCTCACAGGAACCACGACGAAACAGGCATTTTTCATCGAGCCTCAAAAAACGTTTGTCAACGAGTCTTCAGTTAACGAAACATCTCCACATTTATTATGGGCCTAAGGCTGTATTGCTCACCAATAGCCGTGGTAACATTATATTTCAAGAAAATAATTTTTCGTTTTCGACCCTTAAAGGGCACAAATGTCGATTTTTCTAAAATGCGTTTTTTTGTATCTCGAGCCATTTATCTCCCTGGATATCTAACCAAAATCGATAAATGAAGTAGGATTATGAGGAGTAATGTCTCAGCTTTGTGACATGATATATTAGGAAAGAATGTTTTTGGAATTCAACCCTTAAATGGAAAAAGTATAAATTTTTCAATAACGCATTTTTGTGTCACGAGTGATTTATCTCCGTTAATATCTAACCGATATAGATAAATGAGGTATCATATTAAATAATAAGGATTCCGCCGTGGTAACATTATATTTTAAGAAAGTAATTGTTCGTAATTGTACCCTTAAAGGGCAAAAATGTCAACTTTTCTAAAATTCGTTTTTTATGTCTTGAGCAATTTGTCTCCCTGGATATCTAACCAAAATCGATAAATGAAGTAGGATTATAGGAGTAATGTCTCAGCTTTGTGACATCATATTTTAAGAAAGAATGTTTTAGGAATTCAACCATTAAAGGGAAAAAGTATAAATTTTTCTATAATGCATTTTTATGTCACGAGCCATTTATCTCCCTTTATTTTTAACCGATGTAGATAAATGAGATATCATATTAAAAACTAAAGTCTCCGCCGTGGTAACATTATATTCTAAGAAAGGAATTTTTCGTTTTTCGACCCTTAAAGGGCAAAAATGGCGATTTTTCTAAAATGCGTTTTTCGTATCTCGAGTCATTTATCCCTGGATATTTAACCAAAATCGATAAATGAAGTGGATTATGAGGAGTAATGTCTCATCTTTGTGAATAATATTTTAAGAAAGAATGTTTTTGGAATTCAACCCTTAAAGGGAAAAAGTTTAAATTTTTTAATAACATATTTTTGTGTCACGAGCGATTTATCTCCCTTAATATCTAACAGATATAGATAAATGAAGTATCATATTAGCGAATAAGGTTTCCGCCGTGGTAACATTATATTTTAAGAAAGGAATTGTTCGTAATTTGACCCTTAAAGGGAAAAATGTCAATTTTTCTAAAATTCGTTTTTTATGTCTTGAGCTATTTATCTCCCTGGATATCTAACCAAAATCCATAAATCAAGTAGGTTTATGAGAATTAATGTCTCAGCTTTGTGACATCATATTTTAGGAAAGAATGTTTTGGAATTCAACCATTAAAGGGAAAAGTATAAATTTTTCTATAATGCATTTTTGTGTCACGAGCCATTTATCTCCCTTGATATATAACAGATATAGATAAATGAGGTATCATAGTAAAGATTAAGGTCTCCGCCATAGTCACATTACATTTTAAGAAAGAATTTTTCGTTATTCGACCCTTAAAGGGCGTAAATATCAGTATTTCTAAAATGCGTTTTTTGTGTCTCAAGTCGTTTACCTCCGTTAACAATTAAACAAAATTGATAAACGAGTTATCATTTAAAAGATTAAGGTCTTCGTAATGTCTTCGGTTCCGTTACCACATTTTAAGTAAGACATTTTTAAAATTCTAACCTTAGAGTGCAAAAGTATTAATATTTTTACAACGCATGTTTCTGTCATGAGCTATTTATTTCCCTTGATACCTAATCGAAATCAATAAATGACGTATCGATTTAAATATTAAATTATCCACTATCGTCACATCATTTTAAGAAACACTTTCTCCAAATTACACCCTTAAGGGGCAAAAATAACATCATTTCTCAAAACTTTTTTTTTTACCTTGCTTGATAACTAACCGAAATCGATAAATGAGGTATCATTTTAAAGATCAAGGTGGCTGCTTGTTCACACCATATTTTATAAAAGAAATTTTTTGTAATTCGACCCTTAAAGGGCAAAAGTATCAATATTAGTTATAGACCGTGTTGATTTTTTAAATTTTTGTTCTTATTATATGCCATTTATCTTCTTCGATACCTAGCTGAAATCGATAAATGACATATCGTTTTAAAAATTAAGTTCTCCAGCTAGGTAAAATCATAAATTAAGAAAAAAATGTTCAGAATTTGGTGCTAAAAGTGGTAGTGCGTATGAGACTGTTCAGAGTCAAGTCCCCAGATTTCAGCAGCGGATATCACAGAGAAGTCAATACACTTTTTTTAATTCAATAAGTAGTTTTTCGTATATATTTTTTTCTTTTACGGAAACACTGTCGTTTTGCTATACAATTCCAATGTAATCATTTTATTCGCTCAGCAACAAATATCACAGAGATATGTTGTGTGCAGTTTGTTAAGGTTGGTTTTATTCTACCAAGGTCAGTGAGAGTTTGTCATAAATAAAGTGTGTTTTAAATTTTCCTAACTGTTTCGTAATATGTTGTGAGTTTTGCTGCGTACCTATTACACTAAAAAAAAAAATATTTGCTACAAAACTACGGTTCTACTATTCATTATATTACAAACATTCAACCTCACTATTCGTCGTATTTTATTCGCGAAATTTTCGCACGGGTCGTCTAGTAACTAATTTATTACTATTGATCGCCACTTCTTTGACTTTCACAGGGAGGCTATTCCTATCATTCCGCCAGCAAACATCCACGAAGTGGTACACACCAATATTACATGTTTCTGGATGGTCTTGCGTAATCTGTTTCTGATCCTGCAAGAGAAATATTTCTTTTATTTTTACTAATGGTTTTATGGCTCCTAGGCATCAAGGTCATTAGAACCGGGAGAGGGTGGGGTCAAGAAAAGAACAAATTTGTCCATGGCTTTTTGGAGGAACCATCCTGGCATTCATTTGGAGTGATTTAGAGAAACAATGGAAAATCGAAATCTCGATGGGTGGAATTGCAGGGTCTGGATGTGCAAATCTAACAAGTGCTATTTCCCTATTTTTATTTTTTTTCCATGATTACCTATGTTCCAAATGTTACTCTTCGTCATCTCTTAACTCCGTACGAAATAAAAAATATATATATTCAAATGTTTATAATTTCTCCTACTTGTCAACATTGCAGTTTTATGAATATGATTATTTTATTAACCGTCAACCCATTGTGGGGAAATTTATTATTTAACTGATTACAAGTTTGTTTCTTACAGAACCATGTTGTGACACCAATACATAAGGCAATTAAAATACACGATTTACTAGTTATGTTTTTAATTAATTTATCTAATAACTTATTCCATAATTTTATTTTATGCTGCTTATAGATTTTTTCCTTTTCCGTTGCTTTAGAACAACTGCAAGCAGGTAGAGTTTTAAGCCAAATAATAGTTACGCTCATGTGGTTTTCAGTGACGATGCCAGATGTTATGCCACAAACGTTGATCATGAAATGTATGACAAGCAAATTAAAATATTTACTGGATGCACTATGGTGGGTTAATATGTGATGAACGATTGTTGAAATCTCCACAATACAGTTAATCGAAATACACTAGCAGTTGTTGCAGGTATAAGCTTGTGTCTCGTTCGGAAAGTAAAGTTTGTTAAATATTTCTCTGTTTTATAAGATACGTAGAGTGACCAAACAGGTTCTACAACTTATAGTTAATTAAATTATAAGCTTAGAGAATTGATTAGCAATGACGAAGTGTTTCACAATTTTTCAGTGCCTTTATTCTAATAACTCCCAAAACTTTACATACATTCCAACTATGATCGACTAACTGCTAATACATGCGAATAAATGATATGTTTTTATAATTACAAACTGCATATAAATTCTTTCTTACAATTTAAGGTTGAATTTTTTTTTCAGAATATGACTCCTACCAGTGGATCTTCAATCTTTTGCACAGAGTATTCATAATTTTAAAATACACATGAAACTGAATGTAATTTGTTACATCAGTGGACAAAAAAAAATATGACTTTCATATCAATGAGGCAAGATGAGAAAGAAGGATAAAATTAATTTGTAACATCACCAGAGTTTGCGCGCGTTCTCGGTGAACCAGTCAAACTAAGCATTAAAAAAATAGTTAATACAACCGTTTTGAACCTCTAACTATTTATTTGTAATTTGGGCTACTGAAAACTGTTTTTATTTTCAAAAAAAAGTCAGGCTCAACAAAAATGCATCGCGATATAATTACACGTAACGCCAGTAAAATTAAGTATCATCTTTATTGAATGATTAACATTAACATGATTAATGGTTAATGCAGGGCGGAAGCATCGACTGACATGTATGTTACTATCCTGTTCAACGCAAAACACTTTGCTTGAGAGTTGACAATATTATTACCGGAGAGCAATTCGTTTCCACTTTTTAATTATTATTACTTATTTTTACGCAAAATCTAATATGTTATTATGACGACTCGTTCTAACGATAGGCACCTCAAACGTGTTATTAAAGTCAAAAAGTGTTTTTGTTTACCAGTCTCTTCTCGTAAACGATAGAAGTCTCAGAAAATTTTGCCATATGAATAGACTTTACTATTGAAGAAACATTTCAAATATTTTTAGTGCAACAAGACAGTCAGTTTGCGGAGGAATGTGATTAGTGCTAAGTTTTTCAGGGACATAGAAAAATCAGGTTTTATTACCTTAACAATATGAGTCGCGTCTAACTTCTAGCAGAGAATGAATGAATAGTTATAAGCTGTTTTGACGAATACTCTTCATTGTAATTGTCGGCGGCATTTCTTGTTCGAAACGCATCAGAAAGATAAAAGCAGCTGAATTTCTTAACAAAAGTACGTGGGTCGTTGTGAGTTTCATGGTACTCAGTTTCCTGGTCATTTACAAGGGTTTTTTTTTATATAGCTTTTTGAACCAAATCTTATTCGCTCAAACAGTCATTGCCCACGTTACTTTCCCTTTTTAAAGTATAGTACCATAGTTTACAATGTGTGTCAATCGACTTCAGGTGAAACTGAAACACTAATATTATTATTTTTTTTTATCCATCATGGATAAAATATTATTAATAAAATTATTGCAACCCACAACTTCAGCACCTGTTTTCTATTCCAAATTTTAGCAGCTTCCCAATTTTCTGTCATCTCATTACAAACATGACATATAAATACATCTTCAATCCCTTTTATTTGTTACGATGGTATTGCTCTAACGAAAAGACTAAGTTTTCCATGTATGAATTGAGAAAGTACAAACTTTTTTACTAGCGCATAGTGAAATGAAAGCGCACACACACACACATTAGTCTATTCCGTGGACAAAGATATAGCAACACCGGGAAGCACAAAACAAACAACATATTTGAGACAACCTAACAAAAATCACTGTGATAAATAAACTTATTAAATAATTATTGATGAAGAATGAAAAAAAAAAAACATCAAGAGTTAAGACTGGGTGTACGATGTAGACGTTGGTAATACCTGATTCCTCTCAAATGTGAGAACAGATTCTGTTCCAGTGTTGCTCTAATAACTGTTTGCCAACTTTGTGATTACAACTCAGCATCAAATTGCAAATTAGTACACCGCCGCATCTCTTCCTCGGTACGATGGTATAAAATTTCATAGTACGTACACTGCATTCTGTGTAATACAGAGTAATATCAGTGGTGAAACATGACTGCCAACTGCATTCTGCCATATGCGTGCCTCCTAACTTCATACCGTGCGCTTCAACAGCTTGGTCTAAACTTCTCGCTATCAGTGTCAACATTTGTTACATTAGTTAGTTGCATGCTCTAGTTCTCACTGAAGACCCTTAGCTTAATTCTCACTTGTTAGAGACCCCACTAAATGATTGAATTTGCATATTTGATATACACAACTCAAACCCAGTTCGGCAATGGTATAGACTCTAGAGGAATAAAGTCAGATAAACGCATGAATCGTTTATTAAAATACAGCATGTCCCGTTCTACACATAGGGTTATTATTAGATAACCTTCTCATAATTCTGGTACTCGCCCACTCTCCAGTATTACTAATCATGTTAAGTAAGATTTTTACATTGTTTTCAGATTGGTTTTTAAATCCTATCTGTAGTTCTCATAACAATTTGTAAATTATAAAAGATAGGATTTAAATGTGAACAATATGAATTTTCCAACTGTAGTCGTGTGTACCACATGTATATTCCCTCCATAAATAGTTCGATATAGCGACAATCATAAAAAAAACATTTTTTTATTTAACATCATTTCCCTTCCTGTTGAGACAAAAATAACTTCAAATATTCAGTCATTTTATCAAATTCTTTTTTTTATTTAGTAATAGCTAAGCAATTGATCAATACGGATTTTCAAGCATATGTTCGTTAAGGAAGTGAACAAAAACAAGAGCGCAAGTGGTTATGGGATAAGAATGATTGTTTAGTTTTTTAGTAGAAAAAAGATTTGAAGCGAAAACATACACGAAAATAATGAGTTTGTGAAACAGATAATTGGGGACCCCCATTGTAATGTGCTTACAAGGGTAGATTAATTAACCTAGAATAATAAAAACTGGAGGATTACATCAAACCAAGCATCAGTCTTACATCAAAAAAAAAAAAAAAATGTTTTTACCAAGATTTTTTTTCTCTCACGATTCTGTCGAATTTTTCAAGTATTCCTATCTTTAACTGCTATTGTCATCTTCATACGAGTATATTACTGCAACCTACGTCCTCGATTAATATCTCGACGTATTCTTAAGTTTATTTTCTCTATATTTCTAATATTTGTTTCTTTCTTCCACTAACAATCTGGTATCCCAGCACGACGCATTCATATGCCCGCCAGAGGAGATGGATGTGGACAGCCTATAGGCGGCGCTGGCAACAGGCGGAACTAGCACCACTACACTTAAGAAGCTCCACAGCCGGCCAATCACAAGCGACGGGGCTGATATAAATACGGCTTCGATGCACTGCCTAGATATTGAAAAGGCTTTTGATCGAGTATGGCACGCTGGCCTCATTTTCAAATTGCAAACCTTCGCCCTTCCTATCACCTACATTCGCACAATAGCTTCCTTCCTCACCAACCGTACCTCTTTCGTTTCCATAAACAACATTCTCTCCCGCATCTTCACCATGACCGCAGGTGTCCCCCAAGGGTCTGTCCTGTCGCCCCTCTTATACATCATGTACATAACCGATATACCCATTCCCGCACCACCTACATATATCCTTAAGTACGCCGATGACACCGCCTACCTCGCCGTTCATAAAAACCTTCAACAGTCGGAGAAAGCCCTACAGATCATACTAGACTGCTTTGTTAAATGGTGCAACCGCTGGCGACTAATAATTAATCCCAATAAAACACAAGCCATTATTTTTGGAAAAACTAGTAAAAGATACAGGCTCGCTGATTTTAACATAACCATATACAATCATCCCATCCAGCTACAACCCACAGTTACATACCTAGGAATCACCCTCGACCGACATCTTACATGGACACCTCATCTTAGAACCATCAACTCCAAAGCCCAAACCCGCCTAAACCTTTTAAAATTACTTACTGGAACATCCTGGGGACTACATAGCCAGGTCATCATAAATACATACAAAGCATTTCTTCGCCCCATCCTAACTTATGGTCACCTCTCATGGCTCTCCGCCCCTGATCACTTCTACAATAGACTCCAAATAATAGAACGCCACGCCCTCCGAATCGCCTACCGAATAAGACTACCTTCTCCTACCCAACAGCTTTATACCAGAATGCGTTTTCCTCACATACTGATCCACATAGAATCCCTCCGGCTAAAATATGCTATCAATAGCCTTCTAAACAAAAATCCAATAACTCACCGCCTACTTAAAGAACCACTTCATCTCCCCTCCTGTTACAAACAGATCCCACCAACACTGCACCTCCAAAATATCCTTTTTATAACCCAGCACAGAGACCGACCGCCTACCATACCTCAACAAGAGAAGAGAACAAAAATTTACCCCACTCTGTGAATGACATCAAAATCGCCTACTACTAGCCACAAATCTGCAAGAAAAGCAAACAAAATATTGTACAAAACTACAACTCTGATCATGTAACATCTAAATTCAAATCTACTGTATTATTTTTGTAAAAGTGTAAACATTCCTTTACGAAAATCTATTGTAAACCATATTATCATTTGGCTGAAGAGCACGACATGTGTGCTGCCAGCCCGCTTCCCCCATTAAGGGGGTTGAATGAAATGACAATAAATATATATATATATACTGCCTAAACCAGTACGGTGTTCGATGCAGCTAAGTTCGTTGTCGTATCACCGTACCTCTCACCGTGGACTTCGATTGTGGGTGTCTTGGTTCCCTATTTTGTTTGCTCTTTAGACTCAGTGTGTATTCTCGTGGACTCTGATCGTGCGCGTCTCGGTTTTCCGATCGGTTTGCTCTTTCGGACACAATGCGTCTACTCATGGACTGTGATCGTTTGCGTCGCGGTTCTTCGCTCGGCAACCCGTGATCGTCTCTATCCACGGCTGGCCCGTCTCATCTTCGGCCGACCTCCGGTGTGCCCGTGTTGGCCTCCATGGCTGGTGTGCGGATACAGCAAACATATTGACCAAATGCTAAAATCTTAAAATGTAATTCACTTTCCTTTCTCTTTTTCAACAAACTAGTTTGTTGGTCGATTATTTTGATTTTGTCATATTCAATAAATTTTCAACATTCTCTTAGAGCTCCATATTAAGAAAACTTTAATTTCCCTTCGTTACGGTATTCACAAACGGTTCCGTAAGCATTGTGCCCCACATACTAATTTTTTAAAGTTCTGCGTGAGTCTTAGACCCATGTTTGTTACTGAAATGTTTCTCCATTTGCAGAATTAGCTTTGCGCTAGCGCCTTTTTCCCTCTTTTTTTGACCTTCGCTTGGAATTTTTATTCAATTAGCAACGAAATTTTCTTACTTCGTCTATTATACCTGACCCTATTTTTATATTTAGTCTATTGTTGTTGTTACCACTACCGCTAACTTCATGATTTTCATCCAAATTTTACTTAGTTGAAATTTCTGGCTCCATTTACTAATTAACCAAAATTATCTGTTAATACGACGATGTTATTAAAGAGAACCTCATGAGTGATCGCTTAACGCAAAGACCTGGCACTCGGGGGAGGCGTGGGTTCGATTCCCAATCCTGCTAACCAGATTTCTATTTCCCATTGTTTCCCGATATTACTCCAAACAAACGGCGGGATGTTCCATAGTAATTTTCCTTTTAGCCTAAGGCAAACTAGTGTACTATATCTTTTGTTTTATAATCTCTTCGAATGCTACATGTATCGTCACATATACATCTTAGCAAATATGTGTGAGAATGTCTGCGCCTGGCATCCCCTCCCCGCGGAACAGTGACCGCAGTTGCAGTGAGCACCGCTTCGCGGCGCTGCGTGTCCCACGCACTCTGCATGATTGCGGTCGGCGTGCTGCGCTTTAATCATCTCTGGCGGTAACTACAAGGGACGGAACATCTTACGAGGCAGCCTTACCACCGCGCAAACATTTTTGGATCGGAAAAAAAGAACCCTCGGCTAGAATCAAAGAAAACCCTTTAAAGATCAACGCTGGAATATCATGCGCTTCGGCGGTACACAGAAACAGAAATAAGACGTGCTGCAGAGGGCAGCAATATTTTATGTTATTTGCAACGTTTGCTTTATGAGTTAATATGCGTAAGATTTTGTTCGTAGGATGTTGAAACTCAAAAAGGAATGCGTCTCAAGTGTTCCCTACAGATTTTAATAATTTTGTGATGTGTTATAATGGAATAACATCTCAAGTTAGCATACAATATTTTCTGCAGAAAGAAACTTTAACGGAGTAAAATAATCCCTCGATTTTGTTTGCCAGAAAGAAAATGAAGGAGTATTTTATTTTTAAAAAAATACAGTATCATCAACATAGCTGATTTGTATTAAATTTGTGAACATCAGCGGCATTTTCATAATTGCTTTCCAGAAATTAAACATTTCTAAATGATAATTGTAAAGACTCCTTCGTTATGCATTGCAACAGAAAAATATTGGAGGATTATACTTTTTTTTCATAAATCAAGATTTCGGAGTTGGCAATGTTAAAATTCATTGATCTCGCTCGTAACAGACATATCGTTTTGTCCTTGGGATAGCAATAATTTTGTGATAAGTTGTAGTAATATAAAATATAAGACTGACGTTAAGGTGGTCCTCTGTTCGAAACGCTTCGTATCTGCACACGTTTCAGAGTGAGTTGGTTAGACTGGGCCACAGTGGTCAAGGAATGTTTACGAAGTTGTTGCAGCACACTTCGTAAAAACGAACAGCGGGGGTAATGAAGTTGTCTTCTGTTCGGGACGCTTCATATTTATTCATAAAACCTGACTATGAGAGCCACATGGATAATTTTATTTCACCAAGTATTCTGGACGCTGCTCAGTGCCTCCTTTATGTCCTGTAGCAATTCTGGGTGGAAGGTCCAATGCCGCGCCATCCTTTCAGGCTGAGCGCTGCATTGGACAAAGGAGTAACGATCTACTGTGGACAGTCGGGGGACTGACTACAACATGTGGTGAACAATCAGTGCAATAAAGACGCTCCCAGAGAGGAGACGATGATATGACGTGCACAAGTATGAGTGGAAGACAATGAAAACATATTGTTTATATTTTCATGTGAAAACCTGGAGAAACCCTGCCTTCTTCCACCGGTATTGGTCGATTCGGTTTGAGGAAAGCAAGCGGAACTTTCGTGATAAAAATCTACACTTGGCACGAGTTGGCGCAGGACCAGTGAATCGGGCACTCGTCAAAGATTCTGATCTCACCTTCTGACCACCGACACGGCACTTGAAATATCCCTCGTCACTCCCGATGAGACCATGTGAACTGAGTGTTTGAGAATACCAAGTGTTGGTCCAATTTGTTTGAAACAGTGCGTCGAGTACGAAATTTGTGTAAGTGAGGTGCGGAAACTTCAAGAGAAGATCCACGGACGATGCTACGCCTCCCAGCGCACAGTGTAATCACATGACAGACATGAAGAACCTTTTCATCAGCAAAGACAAACTAAGTCTAAAGATGGTGCATTTATGAACCCATAAGCGACACCCGTGATTCACATCACAGAGTAATAACTCGTGCTCTCTGACTGTCAGTTCAGCTAGTCGCAAGTTTGTAAATGGTCTAATGGTCTGCAATATCATTTCCCTTTAATCAATTTTTCTGTATGTGAACAATATGTAGATGTTAACTTTCTCGTATTTCTTTTTAGAACAACCCATATTACCTACGCTTGTTTTTTTTCTAATGATAATAAATGTAAGTTTCATTGCTTCGAAAGTAATCTCTCTTATTTTGATGATTATGATTCCCATGAGAATAATCGTATGTGAGATTGTGGATTGCTCACGTAAATTTTGGCGCCCAAGCATTATTGTAGAAAGGAAATGATTTGCAAAATTTTTAGAAATTGAGGAAACAATAACAGGTGGCAATAATCCTTACACATGGGTACTCCACAACATACTCTTACCATTTGAGAATACTTGGGAGTTTATATTGCTTCGCACTATGTACTTTGCAATCATATCAGCTGTTACCAACATTCCTCTCGTCATAGTTTCATGTAGCAACATCCCGTAAAGGGGTCAGGATACTAAACCACGGAAATAATTAAATAACAGTTGCTGGGTGCATGAAATGTAATGTTTACATTTTCCCAAACTCATAGGATACCTCCAAATACAGTCCTTTTTCCCGGCGAAGTGAAACAACCCCGAAATGGTATTGACTCAACAAGTCATTTGAATTTCCCTGAATAAATATTCTGCCATGTTTCCTCTGCAAACGTCCATAATTGCGAAAGTGTTCTTGGAGCAGAATGTTGTGCACGAACGGACTTTCGATAATGTCCGAGATATGTTAGATTGAATCCATGTCTAGTGATTTCGGTTTACAAAGCAGTCAATGGTCAGTTCATCTTCACCAACAAGCTCAAACCAGCACAGTGCTTCGTTGATAACGTACAGCCATGACTTAATACGGTATACGCCGCACTCGAACCCTACCATCAGCTCCTACAAACTGGAATCATGACTTATCTGATAACACAGACTTTTCCAGTCATCTAGGGCCCAAGCAATATGTTCACGAACCCAGGAGAAGTGCTACAACCGATAGCGTTTTATTATGAGAGGTCTTCTGCTGCCATATCTCATCGACGTCAGATTTCGCTGCACTGTTCACAGTCCCACGTTGATTGCTACTGTTCTTTGATGCAGTGTTTCTTCCACTGATACTCAGTCATTAAAGGTAAGCGCACACTAGGGCAGGCCGCGCCGCGTCGCATTGCATTGAGCGAAAATGCTGCAACGCACATCTGGACGCGGAGACTCACTTTTCTTTACTGTCGCCGATTAATTCAGTCGTTCCTGCACTGCAAATGGACATATAGGACAAATATCTCTTTTCTTAAGACGTTCAATGAAGAAAAAGAAGAAAATTAAGCGGAAAAGGCAATGGGTTTAATTTGAAATAGAATTTCTCACATTGCATAGGCACATTCGATGGCAAGCATGTTGTAATAGAAGTTCTACAAAATAGTGGTCTCTTTATTTTAACACAGAAAAATAAATGATTTTCATAGTTTTATTTGCCTTTGTAGTTGGTCAATACTTTTTTGTGGTCGTCGGGGGATTAGGAAAAAATTAAGATGGCAGTACATTTAGCCACAACAAGTTTGGTGAGCCAATGGCTACAGGAACATTTAATTTTCACTATGACAATTTCATCCAGGGAGTTAGAAATACAGGATGTAATCGTAGGGGATTAAGCTTTTCTCCTTTCGAGATGCCTGTTCCAGGAAATCAGATAACCGGAAATGAAGAGAATCACATTTTCAGTTACAGACTCAGAAAGTAAGGAGGGTGAGCGAGAAAGGCTTTGGTGTTCTAGGTAAGTGGTTTCGAATCTATGAAAGGATAATGCCAATATTACCTCATAAGATAAATAAAGTAATACTAGTCACGTGCTACATTAATAAACTTTTGATTAACGATATCTGAACTGGGTTGCAGAAGATAAGAACGATACTGAAAACGGAGAAATTTCAACATTTGACTTAGACAAGTTGTTAAGCTATACTATAAATCATTAAGATTTGGAATAATTTCACAAAAAGTTGGCTCGGTTAATTGGTAACATGAAGCATTTACAAGCGTGGAGCAGAGAAAGCGAGGGAAAATTGTATTACACATGAAAAATAAACAAAATAAAAAATACGAAACATGACACTATACCTGGTTGTTTTAATAAGTTTCCTATTTCCTCCAACATATTTTTTTCTTTTGTTATTATATTTTCCTTGTTGTAAATCATAAACTCATTGAAAGTCATTACTAATGAGACGAGGTGCCCTTTATCCTTTACGTTTGCATTCCTTAAGTTAAAACATACAAGCAAAGAAAAACTGAGTGCATGAGAAATTTTATAATTTTTTCATCTTTATTAAAGTTTATAAAGTAATTAAATTTTCAGAAATTTATATTTTTTCAAAAAATCATCCTTCATATTGCGTGCAGATTTACATCCAATTTTATTGAAGTAATGTAGTTAACGCATAGAAATTGGAACATACAAGTTACAAAAAGCAGTCAGTGCTGCTAGAACTCCTACCGCCCATTAGGTAGCAGCGGAGTGCATCGGGGAGCACAGGAATAAAAGTACAACTGGCGAAGCGATCCGGCAATGCGGCGCGACGCGGCCCGCCCCGACCCTACTCGACCCGCCTGTGGGGTGCGTTACCCCATTAGTATCTGTGTAATCGATTGCTGACGCATTTCTGCGATGCGATGCGACGCGGTGCGGCCAGCCCTGGTGTGCGCTTACCTTAAGTAGTCGTGCTCGGTCACTGCGTTGCCCATTACGTATTCACGACAACCTGTTGACGCTGTGGATGAAGGAGAATTAAATTCACGAACAATGTCATGCTCTATGCGTCTTGCGCCAACTGCCATTTTACGTTCAAAGTTGTTCATGCCGTGTGGCCATAATCCAGACCACATGACTCACGACAGTACAAATGAAAGCCCCTGCACGAAATATTTATACGTTTCTTCTGCGGTGCTAGCGACATCTGGTTATATGCATATTTCTATTCCACTTCAATCTATGTGCAACATTACTTCATCACAAAATTAAGGTTATGAGCGTTATTTATTAACAATTTTGTTTAGTTATAAGCAACTGCGAAGAATTCAGTTGACAGAACACAATGTTCAACCCACCCTTTAAACGAGTTTAGAAGCTAGTTGATAATAAGACACGTTTTATTGGACTATATACCTCACTACACATCTCTTCGATGGATTAGCTTTACTGCTAAATCGATTTCTGTTTTTATAATAATTTTGGAAAATCATCAGAGATTTCCCCATTGCACATGAAATACATTAATTGACAATAAAAAAAAAATAAGTAGTAAAATGTTAATTGTGTTGGGAGAAAAATCACAAAAATCGTATTATTATCAAGACACTTATCTACATAAAGATTGTGTCATCATGACAGAAAGCGATGAAACACTGATTTTTGTTGGTGACTGAAACCTCTCAAATCTGTAGAGAGTAGGTTACTGACAACTTGGTTTTTAACCAGTCATCTTTCTGAAGAGTTTTCAAAGACAGCATGTACTAGGATTTTTAAACACGATACTAGGTGTAATCATTGCCCTCAATAATCGAGTAATAGATTTCTCAGAAATTCTGATGCCGACAATTGAAACTAATGTAAGTGACTGCAGCTGAAACAAAAATTATTTTTTACATGGTTATAATAATTTATTTAGACCAGTGCTCATTGGGAAAAAAGGCTAAAACTAGCATCAGCAAAGGTTTCATCTTGAAATAAAATACTTCCCTTTCGTATTAAGTTATGATACTGTAACAACTTCTGTAATATTCGCCCTGCGTAAACATAAAGATAACAGCAGAAGATAGTTGGCAAAATATAGCTGACAGTAATGTGCGTGTGCGGACAATCTCTGGGTATAACTTCGACTTAAGCTGCGCTCTCCACCGTTACCAGAACTTATCAGTGACATAGCGTGCGGCGGCGGTCGTGTTTTGTAAATGTACCGCCAGGTAGTAGAGGTGCCTACTGTAATCTCGTGCAAACACTATCGCATTTTTAAACTGACCTTCACCTCTGGCAATCTTTGCTTTGTTCATGTGGTGTTGTTCGGATTCCACGTACAAATTTAGGTCCGCTTTACCTGGTAGCATTACCGAGATATATTATGGTAGCCACAGCAGAGGCGCATGCACGGCAAATCAAAACTCTGTCAGTAGGCGGTCGAGATCTTCTGGAATATCCTGGACAACAATACCGTATGTTTAGTTTTACCTACCATACTTTGAAAAACGCAGTTTTCAATATCAACTGTAGCTCTTGTATAACAACGAAGACTGCCATGTGATATGTTTGACAAACACCATTTATTTTCTTATACTTAAAACGAAGCGATCGTGACTAACTAGAAGTAAGTTTTAAACCCACTTATTCCTTCCTTATATTGGGGCGAACCACATTATCATTTTGAAATGATATGAAATAAATATTATTTATCAATAATAATATTAATCATTTTGATTGCCTGTATTGCAAATATCATTTACCTATAGTGTTATGTGCCATGTAAAATAGCTCATATTAAAAACAATTCTCTTTTACATATTATTCAATGACCTTGATAAGCTGCAAAGGATAGGAATTATAGACCAAAGGAGTTAACAAAATTCCCAAAGAGTTCATTTATCTTGAAAATTGTCATTCAGCCAAATCTATTAATAGAATTCTTAATAAAACAAATTAACAAAACAGTGTAGATACATATATGACAAGAAATTGAACAGATAATAAAAAAGACAGCTACCAGATCATTGTACAAAAACGGCTTTAGCTCAGTGAAAATACAAAAGCAGAACACCAGAATTCCCATCGTGTAATTTGAATCACCAATGCGCGATCGGATTGCTATTTTATTCAAACTTTGTCGTTGATATACATAATTGAGTCGTCGATATTACCATATCGATGTCATTAGACAGCATGATGTCCAAGCACCACGAACCATGTTCATCATTGGCATATTACCGGACGATAGTGGTTCTGGACATAGTGGCACGGTAATGCCTCCTTATAGCGACTGTCTTGTTACTCATAACCAGCAAGCATATTGATGTATCACAACACAAGCTTATGATATGCTTATGAAACAGCAAGTCTGATGCATTTCAAGTCAA
This sequence comes from Vandiemenella viatica, assembly GCA_031002005.1. NCBI lineage: Eukaryota > Metazoa > Arthropoda > Insecta > Orthoptera > Morabidae > Vandiemenella > Vandiemenella viatica. The sequence continues at coordinate 287,708,783 of CM061920.1, forward strand.
GCTGAAAACGAAATCGTCACCAACTATCGCAGTCAAGTCTAAGTATTAGTTCAAAACACCAAGTGCAAAATGACTCTTCGAAGAAATCTCTCGCCTTTTCCTCTGCTCATAGATGGCTGTTTTTCACCAAGTTTCCTCCCTCGATTATATACCGAGCAAGTAACAAAATATAACAATACATGTTGCTAGAATTCTATTTGCTTTTTGTCCTGCCAACCTCTTCACACTGTAATGATAAGCCTAAAGACTTTCATACAATTGTTTAATAGTGAGTTATATCGGCTGTGCCATAAGGCGAGGGAGTACGCGATAATGAGCAGGATTTGTATGATGTGTGTGAAACTCTGAAGCCGCCTTCCCACGATCCACACATTTGCGAGCCGGGCCACCAAGGATCACGGACGGCGTGCCTCTATCCATCATGTGCGGAACCCAGCTTGAGATGTCCATCTCAACGCGTAACGGAACGGCGCTAGGTTATTGATCAGTGAGGGATGCTGTTCCCGGAAAGTGCGGCAATCAAGGCCCATTCTCACGGCGCGTGGTAGGCAGTACGCGCCTTTCTTCTTTTACCGCCTGGCGGTGGGTCGAAGAGACGAGGGACCGGCGTCCCTGTCATCACACAAAGGGGTTGAGGATGAATGTATCACAAACTGGCTGGTCAGCGTCTCCAACCCTTTTAGCCTTTCCATCTGAAAAGCATGCTCGGATTAACATGTCAGTCTGTGTAGATTTGTGGTAGACACCAAGCCGCGGTATTTACGAACAGCAACGAATTTCGACAAAATAACGCGAGGTTAAAGCGCCAGTTACGATAAAGGTGCCGTGACAATGTTCTGAGCGTCTGGGAGAGAGAAACGTTTCCTCCAATAAGCAATTTGTTAAGAATTCGTTATTGTTTTCTTTCAATTCAGCCTACTGGAGTGTATTAGTACGGCTACTGGACAACGCAAGAGAAGACTTGAAGGGAAATTGTTGACATCAGAGCTGTGGCGAAGGGAATCGTGGGCTTGGTTCTCGAGCGGTAGTCCTGACCGGTCGATTTACCGAACTGGCAGCTTAATAAGCAACCATTCTTCGAGTTTAAAGAGTTTATATCAGAGTTTACGTTGACTTTAAACTCTAAACCAATGGTATTTTCACAAGGTGCTGTGTGGGTGAAAATGATTAATGAGGCAGTGACTTCATGAGCACCGCACACTATTTTACGGCAGTAACATTTCCTCGAACTTTAAAGATGAGTGTTTGCACATGAGCATTTCTCTCCAAGACTACCCAAATGACGCTGGGAGTGGATAGCTCACTACCGGAAAATAAAAAACAAGCTGAGCAAAATTAGTCACGTGAACGTGTTATGCTTGTGATAAGATTGTATTGACTATACATCAAATTGAATTGAGGACCTTAATGGTGAACATTAGGTCCATATCACTGAGTGTCCCTTTTGAAAAGATTTTATATTTTGTTATGTTTTGTTTTATAAAGTCAATTGGATATCAATTCTATTTCATTGTAAAGCAATGTTTGATTTAAAATACGATATGATCTTTTCGATATTATTAGAGCATAATCAATTTCATAGTATAAGGCCATTTTTGTAGGAAGGGATACTGTTTTTATGAAGAACTGGCTGGTGCCCACGATTTCGTTCGTGTTTGTAAAGCATTTTGATAGATAGCTACCGACATTCAACCATCATAGTGCACTCGAGGTTCCTACCATACTCAAACACCAGTGATCTGTGCTATGTAGATTTGTTTGCAAAGTGAAGTATAAGGATACACACGTATTTGGTCGAAATAACAAAATAACCTTGGTTTACCATTTTGAACCACAATATATCCCACTCCCACACAGCTATCGACATGCAACCACCATGGTGCACGTTGGGAGACTTGACGCTACTACCACACAAATACCAGTGGACTGCAGAGTGAAATATAAGGACACACATGTCTATTTTTGTATCCGGTCGACCACTTTCAACCACCATATCTCCCACACCCCCATAGCTACCTCCATAGTGCACGATGGTAGCCTCGAAGCACTACCACATACCAACACCAGCAGTCTGCACTATGTAGTTATGGCAGCTAAGTGAAATATCTTTGGTCAAAATATGAAAATGATCTTGATCGACCACTTTAAACCACCATATCTCCTACACCCCCACATCTACCGACATTCGGCCAACGTTGTGCACGTTACTACCACACCACTGCGATAGGTAGTTGTGGCTGAAAAGTGAAATATAAGGGCACTCACGTCTTTGGTCGAAATACGAAAGTGCCTCAGGTAGACCACCTTCAACCAGCATATCTCCAACTCCCCCATATTTATCAACATGTAACCACCACAGTACACAATGGGAGAATCGATTCTACTACCACACACAAAAACCAATGGTCTGCGCTATGTATTTGTGGCAGGAACGAGAAGTATAAGGACACACAAGTCTTTGGTCGAAATTTGAAAAAAACCTCGTTCCATTGCAACACGTAATCTCGTTTCCATTCGTTCCTACGTAAACACGCCGTTCCTTAAAAACGACGCTAACTTCACCACAGTGAAATGTTTAAAAGTTGCTATTTTTCTCCAAACAAAAAGTCCCTTACTTATACAATTTATTTGCAGATCCTCTTGTTCAACACACTTTGAATATTCCCTTAAGAGGCTTAGTGAGCAATAAAACTGTGTTCTACATCTACATCTACATCCATACTCTGCAAATCACAAACATTGTGGGTGGCAACGGGTGCTAAGCACCAATCCTAAACCCACGCATTCCAATCCCGAATAGTGCGAGGAAAGAAGGAATACATAAAAGCATCAGTACTGAATCTTATTTCTCTAATCTATCTTATCCCTCGGGTCATTGCGACCCAAATAGGTTGGTGGAAAAGTATTTCATTGCACTTTAAATTAAAAAATTTTCGCATATTCTCCAATAAATTCGAACGCAAGCTACGTCGTCTGTCTTCCAAACTATCCCATCCCAATCTATGTATCAATTCTGTGACGCTTTCATAAGGCCTGTAACAACAAGTCACGAATCGAGCGGCTCTCCTCCTATTATGTGTCTTTCGCTAACGAGCAAAATTTCCACGAATTTTTCACAATGTCACTCAAGTGATATAATCTCTGGAGGCCGCTAGTTATCCTAATTGTTTACCTGCAATTGAGCGGATCTTTGTGTCTGCGCCTGTCTAGCCGTCTTTCGCTCTATCACACCCACAATCCTACAGAAACATAATTTCCGTAATTATTAATAATAATGTATTTATTATTAAAGGTGCTAAATATCACCTGCTACAGTATCAAACACCAGCGCAGTCGACTGCAGTAACAATTTTTGTATTCTCTATACCACCTTGATTGAATATGTGGTAATCGCCTGTGACTATAGACAACGCCCTTGCTTCGCATTGCAGGAGTCACCTATTCGAGTTCTGCCTGGAGCATGGGTGGTTTTAATTCAGAGTTGTGTTCGTCTTGTGTGGTCCTCACCAGACAGAGAATAATAATGGAGATGGCATGATATCTACACTCTGGAAAAATAAAGTCCTTGAGCTGGCTGAATGATTAATAGTGATTACTTGTAACAACAGTACTTCAGTTTCATTATAATTTAACTTCATTTCAATTTAGAGATGTAATGACATAAAATTAATTTTTTCCTGTATTAGAACTAGTATTAGTTAACGGACAGAACAAAATAAAATATATGAATATTGACCATTATCTCATGATTTGAAAAACGTAGACATTGATAGCGATAATTAGCGAATTGCATGTTGACTTCGGAGTTTCGTTCTGAGCTGTAACTCACCGTCAGTTAACTACATCTAACGTAAAAGAAGAGCTTCAGGAACCGAGCGTGGTGGGTGCGTGGTAACGTCCTGACCTCAAACTCGGGATTACGTGGGTTCGAATCCCCGTCCAGCAATCAAGATTTCGGTTTTCCATGGTTTCCCGATATCACTCTCAGCGAATGACAGGATGATACCTTCAAAAAGGCCATCGCCGAATTCCTTCCTGTTCCTTGTCCCAAGTCCTCCCCCGGATCTAATTGCTTCGAAGAGCCATAAAGCCATAAGCGAACTTGAACAAGGTTACAGAGACGGTAAAGCGTCTCTGGTTACACCTTTTAACTATTCGAGAATTTTTTTTCTAAGCACAAGGAGGAGGTAAAAGGGTGGTATGCTAACCACTAACAATTCTTCTACGAAGTTTCTCGATATTTATCCATTCCGGGATAAAGGGGATCTACGGTATAAAGTGGAATCAGAAGCACGGAGAGACCTATCATCTTCACATTAACAAAGCAGACTACGTCAGAGGTAAAGATCAGTTTTAATGCCCGAAAATATTCCAACTGACAACTGGATGCTAAGCAGGGACCTTTCTATCCCAGAGACCCGACTTAACCAACTGGGCCACCAGACAGAAAGTGATGAGTTTGACTAATAAGTACGTAAAGCTTGGGACCCGCTTTGTGTCTTTCGGAAGAGTATTGCCGAATATACCAGCCCTCTCCCTTCTATCGCCTTTTATTCACATCACATTACATTGAACACCACATCATCTGAGTTTCCACACATACACTAATACGTATAAACATTTTCATACTTGGGAATTATATCTTCCCTGTGAATGAGCTTCACCTTCCACACCAACCGCCTACATTCGGATACCAAAATTCTAATCATAGCATTGGACTGTTTGCCAGGAGGTCCCCAAGAATTGTTCGGCCACACAAGTGACAGAGTTTTCAGTTCGCTGCAATGCGCCTCCTCTCGTGGCTAACTGACCTAACCCGGTAATCCTACTGAGGATAGGAAACATACAGTTAAATGTGGAATATGAACCACAGCAAGCTGTGACGAAGGTGAAGGTCGTGTTAAGGGCCTTTGGAAATTCCAGCCGATATTTGGATTCGAACTTGGAACTTCCATCCTCCAGTCATAAGTCTTAACCGCTGTTCCATCAGATCGCTGTTCTGATACATGCTTTTTTTACACTTTTACTTTTTTCATATGTATTTATTTATGTATTGTATGATTTTTAACAAGATATACAGGTGAGGACAAATGTGCATATCTCAAGCTTTGTAAAGTTTTATATCTCTAAATCTGTTTTTATTCAATCAACTGCACTGATCGATGCATCGTGTATTGTTCCTTTGTAGGCTCGAAGAGGACAGTTAGAAATAATGTAGATTGTCTGTAAGGTGGCTCCACAGTCACAATTTGCAAAACTGACCCAGCCCCATTTGTGTAATAAGTAGCCGCATCTGCCTTGTCCTGTTAGAATCCGATTGAAGATTCTCTATTGCCGTCTGGGGAGTCAGAATCCTTGTAACCGTACTGAAAGGTCCTCAACAAGATATTTATTGGCTACCGATGACTGCTCCCATTGAGGTATCTGTTCAGTCTGCCAGTAAAGGCCCCTGCCAGGCAGACCTCACACACAACGCGCCTGCACGCCGGGATACATATACGACTCCAAACAGGCGCAGAGACATCAAAACAAACCAGGAAAACAAATAGAATCATCTAGAAGCTAAGTGGGACTATTTCTTACAGAGGTCGCCGTACTACCACACAACGGAATTCCTGCGCCAGGCCGCCTATATAAGCGTAGCCGGCCGCTCCACCGCCAGTTCCGGCCTGACCGCGGAACCAGCTTCAACTACAGAAGACCACCGGAAGTTCGCGAGAAGTAGAAGCCGTCTCTCTCTACCCCGGATCAGGACCAGGCTAAATTTCTCGACGGTCATCCGCTAACTGTACCACATTTGTTATTGTTTACCAGTGTTTTGTGTACATAGTAATAAACCTCAAGGAACCATTAAGTGTAGTTCACTTCAGTGGCGACAAGGTTGGGATAAGAACTCTCGACCATCATGGCTACGCCAGCAGCACCTACGGAATGGCAACAGTTCCTCCAAGGACTTCTACATCAGTTCTTCGAATCTCAGAGACAACTGATTGCGGAAGTCAGGAATCTCCGCCAACCCACGGCCCCGCCTCCGTTCCCAGCATTCAACGACGACGTCGAAGAATGGGAGACCTACGAGAAGCGCATAAAACAACACTTCGCAATTCATCACATATCCAAAGAAGAAGACCAGCGTGCATATTTCCTTTCCTGGAACCAATCGAAAGATGTATGTCTTGCTCACCAAACTTCAGCCACAAGACCCCGACACCCTCACCTTCACGACCATCTGTACGACACTGAATGCATACTACAGACGCCGGTACCATGTCGTCGCGGCCCGCGTCGAATTCTATCAATGCCGGAAGAAGCCCGATCAGACGTATCGCCAGTGGGCGGCCGAACTCCAAGGCCTTAGCAGAAAATGTAAGTTTCAAACTCGTTGTTCCCACGAATCCTACGCCGACGACATGGTGCGTGATCACATCATACAGGCTGCACCAGATGCCGCACTCCGGCATGACGCCCTCAAGTTAGAGGACCCATCCCTGGAGCAGGTCATCGAACTTGCCTACAAATTCGAAATATCTACGGCCGCAGATCGCCGCCTGGAGTCCTGGGCGGATGTGGCCGCAATCCGAACCGACGTAGAGGACACACAGGACGTCGCCGCCATCCAGAGCTCCCAGTCGCGCTCCTCCCGACACCACAACCGGGGACCGCTTCCTCAGAAGGACATCGAACCGGCCCGTTCCGGCAGGGGCACCAAGTCTCGGCAGCAGCAGCGGATCCCGCAGCGCCGACGCCGCAGCCCGCTCCGCCTACCCTCCTGCCCCGCCTGTTATTCAGCACATGAGAGGGAAAATTGTCCGGATCGTTGGGCTGAATGCTCACGTTGCGGCAAGGAAGGACACCTGGCGTCCGTCTGCCGCACCAACACCACCAATGCCAATCCCGGCTCTCGCCGCCCAGGGTCTTACCAAGACAGGTTGAGCTGCGCACCTATGGATATCAATCAGGTAGACACTTCCACAGCATCCAAACTTTTTATTGACGTTACGGTCAATGGCAAGCCCCTGCGCCTACAAGTCGACACAGGAGCAGCAGTCTCATTGCTTAATTATACTACTTATGTGCAAATTGGCTCGCCCCCCCTCTCGCCGGCCCCCAAGCGCCTCCTGACATACAACAAACAGGAAATAGCACTCCTGGGACAGTTCACAGCAAACGTCATGTATAAGTCTGTACATCGTTCAGTCCCCTTTTTAGTAGTTAACAGTTCTCTCACAGCAGACTTATTTGGACTGGACGCTTTCCGCTTATTCGGATTTTCAATTGAGGATAACATACACCTCGTATCTCAGCATGTTCCTTTTCCTGAAGTGGACGCCCTTTGCACCGAGTTTCAGGACCTGTTCTCACCAGGCGTCGGCTGTGCAAAGGACTTCGAAGCATCACTCCAACTCCGGCCGGACGTACGGCCTCGATACTTCCGGGCACGCCAGGTACCCGTAGCGCTTCAACAACCACTTCAGGAAGAACTTCAACGTCTCCAAGACGAAGGGATCCTCCAGCCGGTGCGGTTCAGCCCCTGGGCCACGCCGTTGGTCATAGTTCAGAAGCCAGGACGCCGCTTACGTCTCTGTGGTGACTTTAAGACCACCGTCAACCCGCATCTGCTGGTAGACGACTATCCACTTCCGAGACCGGACGACCTCTTCCGTAAACTAGCAGGAGGTACCTACTTTACAAAAATTGACCTGGCAGAAGCATACCTTCAAATCCCTTTGGATATCCAGTCCCGACAATACACAGTCATCAACACTCCCTCTGGCCTCTTCCAACTCAACCGGCTCATGTTCGGCATTGGCCAGTGCTCCAGCGATTTTTCAACGGTATCTCGAACAACTTCTCCAGGATATTCCGGGATGCATCAACTATCTCGACGACATAGTCGTCACGGGACCCTCCGCTGCCGAACACATGACCAACCTCCGCCTACTCTTCCTCCGCCTCCGTGCAGCAGGATTAAATGCAACCTTTCCAAGTGTCAATTTTTTCAACAATCCATTTCCTACCTGGGTCACATCATCGCTCAGGAATGCATTCCCCAGCATTTTCCTAT
>CM061920.1:287717847-287837174 GCA_031002005.1 Vandiemenella viatica
GGCCTCATGCCATACACTCCAAACCTCCCCTTGATACTTGCCACAGATGCATCCGATTACGGTGTGGGGGCAGTTCTGTCTCATAAATTACCAGATGGCACGGAACGCCCCGTAGCTTACATCTCCAAAGCCCTATCGGCTGCTCAGCTTAAATATTCTCAAATCGAGAAAGAGGCGCTAGCTATTGTTTTTGCCTGCTCCAATTCTATTCCCTTTTATATGGGATTTCTTTTCATCTCATTACCGACCACAAGCCACTCCTATCACTATTTGATCCGTCCACACGTCTGCCTACCAAAACATCCCACCGCATCCAGCGTTGGGCACTATTCCTGTCCCAGTTCAGATATACCATGCATTTCCGTACCACCTCCAGGCATGCCAATGCAGACGCCTTATCCAGAACTACCGCAGGGACCAGACCTTGCCTTCGACAAGTCGGAACTTCTGGTGTTCCAGATCGACGATGACATACAAGAAGCACTGAAGACATTTCCAGTCACGGCCTCAAAAGTCGCGGCAGCCACAGGGGAGGACCCCTCCTCCGTGTCATCGACACCACATCCAACACGGGTGGCAAACACGTTCCCCTCCACGCCATCATCAAGACCTCAAGTTCTACTACTCCATCCGCCACCAGCTCTCAGTAGTAGAGGGAGTGCTCCTCCGCACAGAACCAAATTCCACCCCGAGGGTCGTCGTTCCGAGATCCCTACAACCGACAATCCTCCAAACTCTCCACCAAGGACACTGGGGAATTGCCCGCACCAAATCCCTTGCCAGACGCCATGTATTCTGGATCGGCCTTAACCACGGATGTCACGAAGATGGTGCGGCGCTGTACCATCTGTGCCCAACAACTGCCCCGCCCCCCTCAAAAGTTCCTTTCCTGGCCGCACCGTCCGGACCCTGGGAACGCATTCACCTCGACTTCGCTGGCCCATTCCTAGGCCACCAGTGGCTCCTAGTGACGGATGCCTTTTCCCCACTTCCCATATGTCGTCCGTTGCTCCACAATCACCACAGAGGTCACCATTTCAGCCCTCACGAAGATCTTTTCCATCGAAGGATTACCATACGCTATCGTCACAGATAACGGACCGCAATTTCGAAGTCGGGAATTCCTATCCTTCTGTACCGCCAACAATATCCAACACCTCCTCACCCCGCCCTTCCACCCCCAATCTACGGGGAGGCGGAACGGCTAGTCAGAACATTCAAAACCCAAATGACCAAATACACCACAAGTCACAAACTCGAAGAGGCATTGACACTCTTCCTCAGTTCCTATCGAACCACTCCAGTGGGGGCCAAAAGCCCGGCGGAATTGCTGCATGGCCGCCAACCTCGCACTCTCCTCCATCTCCTCTTACCCCCGCCCAAAGTACAGGTACCTTCGGGCCCATTCCGTTTCACCCCCGGGCTCCCTAGTCTGGGCCCGCGGGTTTGGCTCCCGGGCCGGTTGGCTTCCGGGGGTCATCCAGCGGCCCCGGGGCCGCCAACTGTTCGACGTCAGCCTGGATGGCCGGATAGTGCGACGCCATCGAAACCAACTACGTCCCCCGCTACCCCACGGCACCGTCCTCTTCCACCACGGCACGGCCATCCACTTCTTCCTCTCCTTCCCTGCCACCTCCACCACTCCTGCCGTCTAACCGTTGCTCAGGGACAGTTACAGCGCCACCAACGACGCCACAACCTGTCGGTCGCTTCGACACCCTTCAGCCGCAGCCTCTCGACCACCTGCGGGGACCATCTTCAGCGCCCCCCCGTACAGCCCCGGCCATCGACGCCGACGAACCGATGCCGTTAGCTCCACAAGTACCTCCACCACAACCTGCACCACGACGCAGGTCGGCTCGCATCGCCAGGGGAACAGCTCCGTACTCCCCTGGAGGTAGCCTTCATAGTCTGCTCCAGGGCGCCGCGGCAGACGACCTCGCAGACGTCGCAGACATCGCTTCCCCCCCTCCCCCCCCCGGGAGGGAGGTATGTTCAGTCTGCCAGTAAAGGCCCCTGCCAGGCAGACCTCACACACAACGCGCCTGCACGCCGGGATACATATACGACTCCAAACAGGCGCAGAGACATCAAAACAAACCAGGAAAACAAATAGAATCATCTAGAAGCTAAGTGGGACTATTTCTTACAGAGGTCGCCGTACTACCACACAACGGAATTCCTGCGCCAGGCCGCCTATATAAGCGTAGCCGGCCGCTCCACCGCCAGTTCCGGCCTGACCGCGGACCCAGCTTCAACTACAGAAGACCACCGGAAGTTCGCGAGAAGTAGAAGCCGTCTCTCTCTACCCCGGATCAGGACCAGGCTAAATTTCTCGACGGTCATCCGCTAACTGTACCACATTTGTTATTGTTTACCAGTGTTTTGTGTACATAGTAATAAACCATTAAGTGTAGTTCACTTCAGTATCCACATCTTGTCGATGTTGAAAGAGGACTCTGTAAGGCTGATTGCTGTGCGCCATGGCTGTTTCCTTGATTTCAAGCATTGGTGTTTTGCTTGAGTGATGTCTTGCCATATATACAGTTGAGAGTTCTTCACAATGTTTTTCCAAACCTTTGGGAGGGCTTCTAATCTTCTTAATGCTTGAGGTAAAATGTTACATATCACTGGAAGCCATAAAGTGTTCACTCCGAATTCATTCCTTAATTATCCGCATTGCCTGATTGAGTTGTACGTCTAACTTCCTTGTCTGGGCACTATTGATCAAGTTCGGGCAGAGTATTGAACAACAGAGTATGACAGAGCTAAGGCTGTAGATCCTAGAACATGAGAACTGGCTCCCCATGAAGTACCTGCAAGCTTTTGAAGAATATTATTTTTTGTTTTGACTTTAGCAGTCACGTTTGACAGATAATGATTGAAAGTCAGCCTTCTGTCCAGTGTTATACCCAAATGTTTTGGTGTCCCGCAATATGGCTAGAGTTGGCCTTTGAATTTGACTTCTAGTTTATATTCCGCTTATCTGTTGCAAAAATGAAATTTTGATATATCTATAATCATAACTTTATTATTACATTATAATTTCATATTATAACTACGTTATTCAGCAGAAGCATTACATAAGATGAAACAATACGTTCTTACAAACATACAAACTTTATTTATTTTTCCGCTCTGTTCGACATTCAGATTAACATCGGAGAATATGTCAGGTTTCTACTGTACCAGTTGAAAAGTATGGTTTACATTTAAATCTCATTTCGCACGGATTGGCTGCAGATTTCCATTTCTTGTAACGTGAAGCTGGAGTAACAGCTGAGAGTCAATGCATTCATTTGCATAACGCGGTTATAGGACCGCTAACAATCACACCCCACCTGGAGTAATATCTTTGGCGTGGTGACCGTCATATCGCTGGTCCCTAATTGCCCTAACTCGCTGTGTAATCTGCGGCCGTCCCTCATTTGCATGCCGCCTCCAGCCTGCTAGGTTCCCACGCGGTCTAGTATCAACAAGCTCAGTCCCACCTCGTAGACAGCTAAGGGAACAGATCACGATGAACTACCACACTTAAATCAACAACCTGAAATAAAAAGATGACACCACACCGTTTTTACGTAGAGCAGAATGAGACATTTTCCTCTACATAACGTACTAAGCACCTAAGTCTGATGACATTATGTATAAAAAATTCAATTATTGAACTGCTTTGCTAATGTAGCTTTGTTAATATATAATGAAATAAATACAATCCTTTGCATGAAGAAGCTACATGATCACTAATTAATGTGCCAGGTAAAGAGCTATTCCACTAAGTTTGTACTACAGTCTAAAAATTTCATTCACTTCCACAAGAAGATAAGCACCCTTCTGCACATAACAATGTAGGTAACAGGTCAGTACCTAAAACTGTAATTCCTTATAGTTGCAGAAATCAAAAATGTTTTAGCTTATGCGTTGTATATATTAAAATTATTTCTGCTCATCTTCAACAAAGTAAAAAAAATGTTTCATGGAAAGAAAAATTTCATAAATTATTCAACATCTTGTTCACGGTTTTCAAACATATAAATAAGAGCTTCTAACGCTTATTAATGATATTTCTAATTTTAGTAACAAAATGCTTTGATACCTGAAGTGAACCTCGAATCTGTCTTTTAATAAGAAAGTAAAGCAATTTATGTAGCTAAAACGAACAGTATTTGTGTTACGAACGAATAACGCCTAAAAGACATTAATAATGTGTTTATTATCAAGGGTCAGCTTTATTTTTTCTGAGAAATAATTTTTTTCGAATCGGGTAGATAATAGAAAGTTCACCGATTTACTCTTGCAACAAAATACTATTTTCGGTGGAAAGTTAGAAAATTCAGTTTGCTTGGAGGCGTTATTGGTCGACCAAAAAAATAATAATGATATGATTTTCTTTGCAACATAATAAAATAAAAAACTCATGCGTGCAACAGTATATACACACAAGTAAGAAGTTCCTGTATATTTTCCTGTATATTTTCATATGTATTTTTGTGTGATCTTTTTAGTATCTTTCACACTCGAGTGGGCTAATGATTCTATACTTACTGCATTTGTACAGTAAATAGGAAGTTTGTTCATGTTATTCTCGTAAACAAACTAAAATTATTAAAAAGTTAAAACACACTTCGCTATATTGTATTGTATCTAGCATTTGTATTTTGTGTTAAAAGCTTTTATATCATAGAACATTTTGGACAAAATTATCTGATAATAGATCTTAAATCAATTTTCGTTAGTAACTACCTTCTAAGCCAGTCAGAAATGACGAGTTGAATGCGTAACTTAAATAATTTTTAAGAGCTTAAATAACTTATTCCTTCTGCTGTAAAGACAAATGCTAACATTTCTGCGTGAAAATGAAAGCTTTTAATCGCAAACGCATTAATAGAGTAAACGTGATTCCATATTTCTTATTATTATTATAATAGCAAGTAGCTTCAAGCCCGTCAAAAATGACGGTTTAAACGCAATATTCCGGTAGTTCTTCTTTTTTTTTCTTTTTTCTTTTTTTGCAGTTGGTTAATTACACGGTATTATTATTACATAACGCTAATGGCCTTGGTTTTTTAATGTTATAAATATTTCATTTGCAGTTCACATAGCAATACAGTAGTAACTTCTACTGAATTAATGACGACGGAAGTATAGAACCAATAAAATTAAAAACAAATTAAGAATCCCGAAAACTTTTGCTATCCATGTAATATCAGTTTTATTCCTGGTAGAGACACAATTTAGCACGATACATATGAAACTACTTTCACCCGCTTTAATTAATACATGGCGCTTATGAAATAAGTTTAAATTGTTTGTAAAACTGATTTCAGAGCGAATTATGTTGTAACAAAATGTGTCAGTTGCGATTCTGGTCAACTTAGCCACAACCTCGAAAATCATAGCTTCTATTACCCTTATATGAATAACGACGGGCATCACCTATGGTGGTAGTCGGGAATTTATTCTGGAAAAACTTGTATGAATAAGCGAATAACGATATTTTTAATGATATTTTCGTGATATGAATACCATACTGTGGTTAGACAATCGGAGTATTTGACTATGATTTGTTTAAAGAAATTCATTTTACTTTAAATGCCGGAAAGTACAGTGATACAATCGCGATTCGCACATTTCGTGTAAACTTTCTCAGAGTTTTTAATAAACTTCATTGTTTATCTTCTGCCAAAAATATTTTTAGGTTAGATTTTAACATAATTTTTATAACTGATACAGATAATATAACGCAAACATGGAATACTCTTCTCCTTGCATGAATTTCTGCATCTAGTTGTCGTAAATAAATAAAAAGCAACATGTAGATTTAAACGAACATACCAATTGTAACTTTGTAATGTATGATTGCCTTGCATTCATTTCTTTTATCGCTGATCTACGTTTGTTTATGCAGTTACTTCCAAAACAGAATATTACGTTTTATCTGGCAACACAGTTACGTTATAGTAGAGACCATGAGAAACTAAGTTTACTTTCATTAGCGACATGTTACTGAAAAATACTCGTAGTTCCACATTTTTTCAGCCGAAATGTTTTTCCACATTTTTTTAAGAATAAAATATTACGAAAATCAGACTTAATGCCTGTAATATAGCAATTCATTTCATAGCGGTTGCGTATTTATTAAACTGTATAAATAATTTCTAATGTCGCCACTATTTGCCTGCAAGAATATCGTTGCTGAATTGCGATTTATAAATTGTGTTGATAAAAAGGTAAACTTAAATCTCATTTAATAGCTAACACATTTATCAAATACTAAAGGTATCATCTATGATGGCAGTAGCAATTTATTCTGGAAAAGCTTGTAAGGAAGAACGAATCAGAATCATTTTTAATTATATCTTTCGTATTTATACGTTACTCTGGTTAGATTATCAGAGTATTTGGATAGTATTTTACATAAATAAATGCATTTTACTTTAGATGACGGAGATTATAATTTCGAAAACGGATAACTGCTATTTATTTGATTGATACATTTCGCGATTACGTACGTTTCTCTGAGTTTTTAAAAAAAACTTCATTGTTTCTTATTGTCTGCCAAAAAAATTCTTAGGTTATAGTTTAACCTAGTTCTTATAACTGATACATATAAAATAGCGTAAATATTGAATACCCTTCTCCTTGCATGAAATTCTTCATCTAGTTGTCGTAAATAAACAAAAAGCATCATGAAGGGACGAATGTAATATGCTGGCTGTTGATTGGCCAGTGAAGGCTGGCAATTGACCGTTCTCTAGCCAATAGCTACAGACGACGTGCGCAGTCTCCAGATTAGCTTTTTATATAAGAGGAAGGATTAGATAATATAATGAAGCCATCTACATTGAACGAATACATATAACCAAAAACCATCTAAAAATATGAGTGAGTGTATCAGCGAGTAATAATGGCGACTCCTCCTTAAACAAATGTACCGTCTCACGACTTCACGTGATTTTCAGTAAGTATTAAAGCAATTTGAGATTTAACATTTAAACGCGCATGCTCAGAACGTTAAGTGTGCATGCGCAGAACGATGCGGGGCATGCGCACATAACGCATAACATTAACAAATTTCTCCCTGCCGCGCCCAAGAAATAATAGCATTTTACCTTTGACGGTTATTTATTTTATAACCACATTTACGCTCGGTCTCAAAACTTTTCATGTAAATTCTTAATGATAAAGCCACTTTTGCCGGCAGGAGAGCGTAAGTGCCACTTGCCAGTGAGGCCGCAAATTCGCCCACCAGGCCTGCCAGTGGAATCCTCCACGATGCTGGCAGCCTGTGTCAGCTGGTGCCCTTTACGCAGCGTCCGTCGCAGCTGTCTCTGCCGCCTAATCACCGACTATCGCCAGCAAACTTCGTAGTTGTAGTCCATCAGGCCGCTAACTGCCCCGGCGACACCGTAACTGAGTGGATGCCAGTTATTACGGTCCCTCCAAGCATTAATTACCCTCTACAATGAGGGCTGTTACACCCGCCTGGCTGAACGGGTCGCAGGCTTGTCCCTTGAACATTGTTAGCTGCTGCGGTTCTGTTGTTGCATTGCTCTTCTAACACAACCTTATTAATAAAACTTTGTTACAGACCTCAAACCGAGCTTCCTACGTATTTCAATCTTATGAATTATGTATATTGGTCTTGGAAAGAGATAAACTTTTTTTAATAAAAAATTTGAATAATTTTTAGCATGGATGGGTATTGTTTCGATGGATGTTAATTGTTTAAATTATATGTAAGCTGATTAAAAGCTGTATAATGTTAAAAATGTTAGTTGAAAGACTGTAATAATGAATGTTGTGTACGCAATAGTGGTTTAAATACGGGGTCTTTTTTTACTGTTTGGAATGTTTTATTTTATCATTCTTATGTACAAATGCCTGTAAATACTCACTATTGTCATTTAAGAGTGTTTCTTTATGATTATAAAAACTTCTGTGTAGGTTGTGATTGTTTTTTTTTACTAATTCCGTTGTTTGCAGCGATTATTAGTTATCCTGAAGTGTTGTCCAGCCCTTTAATATTTTCTCTATAATCTGTAGTTAGTTTTTAAACTTCTTCATTTTTTACTTATGGCTTTATGCCACGTCGACGGCTAAGGTCATTAGAGGCGGGATGGGACTGGGGGACAAGGGACGGGAAGGAATTCAGCCATGGTCTTTTTGAAGGCCTAGAGTGATTTGGGGAAACCATGTAAAACCCAAATCTTGATGCCCGGACGGGGATTCGAACCCGCGTCCTCCCAAATGCGAGGCCAGAACGTTAACCATTCATACACCACGCTTGGTTCAAACTTCTGATTTTTAGTGGTTGATCTAGGAAATTTCCGAGCCGGGGCAAAAAACTTTGCCAATTGCCACCCGTTCAAACATGATTTTGCTCTCCGTTTTTGTCACCCATGTCAGTAGTAGTAGTAATACAGAGTACTAGAGGCCTAGTTTTGGCGTCGGTTTGCACCTGCCTAGATCCGCCACTGCTGGGATAGCTAGCTGTGTGATGAGATTTCGCTTGAATTCGCTTTGTCTGTAATGTGCTTTAGACTCTTCGGAAGAAGCTGATTGCCATGCCTTTTCCGTTTATGTGTTTATAAAGATTTCGATGGAATAAATAGTGAAGTAAAACGGGATTATTCAGAAGTTATAAGAATTATCATACTTGGTTGATAGTCATGAATTACCTCGCAACCCGGCTAAAAACTCTGTAAATCCAAGTATTAATTAGTTAACAGTGGTCTCCTATTAATCTACAGCGAAATACATCGAGTTGCTTATCAACTTCTCACCATTCAAACTGTGTCGTAAACATTTATTTTGTGGTAACTATTAGCGTTAACAATGGCAGTTTCTTTCTAAGTCAGGCAGCACGGGTAACCTAACGATTGTGTTTGCGTTTGAGATGACTTCTTGCTCCAACGACAGACCATTATGTATTTTTTCCTCAGAACCCCAGAGATAGCAAACGCAGAGAGCATGCTAAGTCCATGCGATGTCCATCTGACAATCACGCTATTATCCGGCCTACGACAAGCGCCCTTTCACCACCACCAAAGCACAGAGAACCGATTTTCGAACAAAGTAATGGACGTTGCTGGTGATGTGAATTTTTGGAAAGTAATTCAATAATCATGGTATAATCTCCATATTGTGCCAATTCTATCACGTTCCATCCCTCGCTTGTTACGAAAGGCAACTACCACTATAGCGTACAAATCTCTTGTGCATCCACATTTTGACTATTGTTGTTCCATTTGGGATCCGTTTCGTAAGGGGTTGATTGAAAGTATAGAGAAAGTACAGAGAAGAGCCGTTCGATTCGTGACCGCTTGCTACAGTCCTTATGAAAGCGTCACAGAACTGATTAGTAGACTAGGTTGGGAGTCTCTGGTAGATAGACGACGCACGTTTCGTTTAAACTTATTGGTAAACATGTGTACTCCCACTTTCACTTACAAGTGTAGTGAAATACTTCGTCCACCAACCTATTTGAGTCGGAATGACAGGAAAGATAAGATTAGAGAAATAAGGTGCCGCAATGATTCTTATATTAATTCCTTTTTCCCTCGTACCATTAAGGATTGGAATACACGACAAAGAGATTATCTTTGGTGCTGAGCACCCTCTGCCACCCACAGTTTTGTGAATTGCAGAGTATATATGTAGATGTAGATGTTAGATCGAATGATGTACTATTTTACACGATCGGAGTACCACTGATATGTGTAACATTTTTCTATAACCTATGACTGTTTCAGTAGGTACTGTTTTTATCATGTTTCCACAATAAATCCAAATTAACTAGATCTCTTCGCGCTAATTCCACAGAGCGTGGTGGGTGAACGGTTAACGTTCTGGCCTCGCATTCGGGAGGACGCAGGTTCGAATCCCCGTCCGGGCATCCAGATTTGGGTTTTCCATAGTTTCCCCAAATCACTCCAGGTGAATGCAGGGATGCTTCCTTCAAAAAGGCCATGGCTGAATTCTTTCCCGTTCCTTGTCCCCAGTTCCATCCCACATCTAATTACCTTAGCCGTCGAAGGGGCAAAAAAAAAAAAAAAAAAAAAAAAAAAAAAAAAAAAAAAAAAAAAACGCACTAATTCCAAGGGAGTTATAGACGTAACCGTAGTTACGTTATTGCTATATATATCTTTTCTAGTCAAATGCTTCCAGATGCCAACTAGAACCACAGACGCACTCTGTAGGAAGTTGTATCACTTTGCTCGGTCAACAACGCGACAACTGAAGCATTGGTTAACATCAAACAAACAAAAGCAAAAACCACTAACTCAAAAAACACTGAAATCGTACAAATTTAGCCTAATTCATTTGGCAAATTGTTTAACATGTTACGACAGTAAACGACGAACTGAACATTAGACTATTGGCGACTATCTCAGGGTCACCTACTGGCGTCTTCAAATTGATCTTTCACTTAACGTTCTGATGATGCCTGCAACGGCTACTAATTGATGCACTAATTGATGCCTGTCACGAACCACGGCTTAGTAAATAAGATAATATCTCCTAACTGCACGATGTATCGCCCACTTTGGCCGGTCTACTACCCTCGGCAGAATCAACTTCCAGTTTTTATATCTGGAGCAGGATTAACTTGTTCTGTCCCTTGGCAGAGGCACTGATAGCCACAGGACAAGTAGTGCCAACTGTTGCACTTGGCAGAAAGGCTTCCAGCTCTCCAGTCAGCTTGACAAGAAATGATCGACGTCGCCGTAGTCGAGACAAGCGTGCTCTCCTCGTCCTTCTCTGCTGGCGAAATCCCACAATATTCAGGTTGATTTTTCTGCACCTAGGTTGCCTGACGTCAACCATGCCCTCACTCAGATGGATTTTCTGTCCCACATACTGGCGCGACACAATGCTGACGCTTAAGCGCGTGCTTTCGGGAAATCTATTGCCACAGACCTTCTTCTAAAATATGGGAATAGAAATGATAAAATGTCAGTTAATACAATCATATGGAGCGTGACATCAAAATACGATAGATTAAAATCCGTGAATTCACCACACATTCAGCTTTTGAATCAACAATTTTGTTAAAACAGGTGAGCCATAAATTCCTGATGAACTGTCATTTCAGTGCTATGTGATCATTAAACAATGGTAATCGTAATTCTAATAGAAGGCAAAACGTGTGGCTATAAGGTTTTCAAGTTTCCAGAATATTGATATTCTAGTGAGTATCGAGGATCCAATTCTGCCCCCTTACTCTAGTCCGTCCTAGGATTGCAACATTTAGAGATGGCTGGAATTTTTTTTTTTATCAGAAAACTTCCTTAAAGCTTTCGGTCTTACATTAGAATTATGCGTTTAGCTTACACAGAATTATAAATAGCTCCAACGTTTTGCAGCAAATCGTAAAATTATATAAAAAAGGATGTAACCCAAAAAATTCTGCACTACATATGATTCTTCAAGGCTGATGTTTTCTCCGTACTTTCTGTGAAATCAATATTGCAATCATTAATTTTCAATATCCGCATTCAGGTATACAATATAACAAATCAGTATCCGACAACCAGCGATTAGTTTGTTGGTAGACTTAATTCGTCATTGGGTGCCCTAATTACTAACAACGAAATACCAGATACACACGTTGAAATAACAAATGTTAAGACTTACTAAGGTTTGGTAGTCCAGAATGTTAAATGAATCTTCCGTTCAAGTCTATCTAAGGCAGGGTGTCAGTGGATATATATATGATTTTATTGAAGGCACTATCAGAATTGGTGATTGGTTCAAAATGCATAGCCACATGTGTAATATTTTTCAGCTACTGTAAAAAATGGGCTTTCAAAGAAACGTGCTTATAAGCAAATATCTGAGCTTACACACTTCAATAGTTCGCTGTTAATATTCCACGTTATTGGCTAGTAGATAAACATAGCACTGATTTACAATTTCTATCATTGCAATCTGTGGAAATCTTTTCTTATACCAAGTTTTATGAACCTGACATAAATTTTCATTTCCATCAGCTGTCCAGCTAACATACTAAGCCTACATTGCCAGCAGTCGGTGTTTCGCACTTAATACTCCTAAATCGAAGTGTATATTAATTAAACATTTTCTGAAATAAAAGGGAACATCATAGTATTAAAAAGTAGCATACTGTAGTGCAATGTAGCGCAATGAACCCTTCGCATGTATGTATAATATTACTGCTTAAGTTACTTTAAAAGAATTTATTCATCTGCATTGAGGGTTTAAAGTATGTCATCATAGCAACTAACATTTATGTTTAATTAACATTTCTAGTTATATATTATTAATCATGATTACTAACAGAGACCCACTACTTCCATAATAATTTCCAGTATTTGTGGTGTAATACTCGTTCATTTTGTAATGAAGCAGATTAAAAATATTCTTTATGAATATTATACTACTGTATAATATAGAAACACCAAAATACATGGAGACAAAATATGGAAAAATCAAACGAGTCTCATACTTCAGGTATCTCGGCGAAACAATCCAAGAGAATGGAACTGAAAGAAAAGCTAATGGAATTAGATGCCAAAAGATGGAAACAGCTTATCGCCTAACACAAAACGTCTACAGCAAAAAATGCATCTCCAAGCACACAAAACTGAGACATTACAATACAGTTATTAAACCAGAATGTCTTTATGGATCAGAAACACTTATTTTGAGCAGAAAAAAAGATATAGAAAACATTGAGAAAAAAGAACGCAAAATTATAAGGAAAATTTTGGGCCCAAGACTCATAGGAGACTAGTATAGACTCAAAAGTAATCAGGAAAGTTTACAATACGCAGCCATTCGCAGTGATATTAGAAAATACCGGCTAAAATATTATGGACACATCAAAAGAATGAACCCTAACTGACTGTCAAGACAAATAGTTGAATTCTATGAAAACCGAAGTAAATTAATATCGGATACAATGAAATGGGTTGGAGAAATTAAGAAAGACCTTAAATTAGCAGGAATTGTTCCAGAAGATATTGAAAACAGAGACATATTTAAATCCAAAATTCACAAGTGGCAAGTTGACCGGGAGGAAAGATTTAAGAAAATACCAGGAACAACATGGTCAGATGAGAGGAAAGAAGCCCACAGCAAGCTTATGAAGGAAATATGGGCACAAAGGAAAGCGAACAAACGCTTCTGAGTACTTTGCGTAGTCCTAATGGGCTTATCCGCAAATAATAATAAAATAATTATACTACTGTTTGTGAAAATTGCATCACCAATGAGCAATCGTCTGAATCACTCCAAAATCGGAATATGTTTCGTATAGTGGATCCACAATAAGTTATTAAAATTTCAGAGTGATGACGTACACTCTGAAGTGCCGAAATGGCTCTTCGACGTCGAAAAGAGCAATATCAGCATTTGAGTCAGTTCGAACGCGGTAGAATGAATGGCCTCCAGGAAATGGGTCTGTCGTACCATGACATTGCGGTTCGTACAAGGCACGCCGATATGACAATGATGCATCAGTGGAACCAGTGGATGGAAGAGGTCGTACACAGCGACGAGCGAGTTCTGGACCACAGCGGGGGATGACCACCATCTTATCCACATGGCCATAACCGAAAGAATAGTTTTGTCCAGAGTGCTGGATCGACGTTGGAACTTTGCAACGGGTGTGGACATGTCTGCGTCGACGATTCCACGCCGCCCGTTGACGGCTGATCTAGTGGCACTGCGTCGGCTTCTATTGAACAAAACCTACTACGCCTTATTCTGCAATGGCGACGTGAATACAGTGCGTGCTGAGTGGCAAAATATAGTGTTCAATTTGTCCTACAGTGATGTCCGCGTACGTGTTACGCGCTAACATGGTAAAAGGAATCAGGCAGACTGCATCGTTGATTGTCATAACGTACAAGAGTCATGGTTTTGGGTGTCATGCGGTTTCGTCTCCTTTATTTTGAGGACAATCCGAACAGCAACCCTAGGTAGTATGCACTTACTCTCCTGCATGCAGCTCTACGTGCAATACTTCAGCAAGACAATGCCTGGCCACATGTGGCGAGGAATGTGCAAGCCTTCTTCGAAGAACGACGAATACTACTGCTTTCCAGGCCTGCAAGTTCGTCTGTTAGATCACCCATCGAAAATGTCTGGGATATGGTCGATTGGTAACTTGTTCACTCTGTTTCTCCTGCAACTGCTGTCGATACTTTGAGGACGCACATATAAACCGTGTGGCAGTATGTTTCCCAGCAGCATATCCAGTCTCTGATAGATTTCATGCCACGACTTCTAGAAGTTATGATTTTTAAACGTGGCGGCTTCACAATGTACTAAATTCTTACGGTCAAAGGTCTATACTTCTAATCATTTGTTTTTGTCGGGTCCCTAACCTGTGGAATAAATACCATTGTAACCACATGTCTCCTGGTTGGTGTTGTAATTTACACAAACAGTAGCGTATATTAACAATTTTGACCGCTTGCCTTGTTTGTTGGCATTTACTCAGAAACAGTTGGCGCCATCTATATACAGTATATAGATGGATTTATGTATGTTTGTTTGTTCTTCATACAAATCCACAGTTTTCATCCGATTTCGATGAAAGTTTGCTTCGAAACAAGGAGAAAAATACTGTCTACATTTGGTTGAAAAATTTTCTGTATAAATAATACATGTTGTCTTATAATTTCGAAAAATTACTGCGGCGATAAACAGACGCGTAGGATGTGTAGGTCTCTGTACTGCATTTCCATGTAGCGGCCTGGTAGCTCAGTGGTTAAAACGCTTTCTTACTGCTGTTTGGATCTTCGTCTCCGGTTCAAATCTACGTGGAGGCAATTCGGATTGAATGTTAAACTGCAGATATCATAAATTTAGGGGTTCAGTGCGAGGCAAATCGTAGGTAGTCTTGCAATGCTGTAGGTGTACACTTTTTACGTTATAATGATCCCTCAGAGGTTGTTCGCAGTCAGTGTGTGTGTGTGATCTGCAGTAATAATACTATAAATGCGGAAGTAAGTCTCTGTCTTTTTGTTACGTTTTGACGAATAAATGGCTATACCGATATTGATGGAATTTGACAAGAAAATCTATATGAAGTGCACAGGACATTTTTTTCAGTATGATTAACAGTTGTTGTCACGAAATTTTGAGAACTTATCGAATGGTGACAGAAATATGTTGGAAACTGATTCTCTTCAAGAAACAGGTTCGACGGTATAATGATATAGTGATAACTTTCCTGTCATATTATGCCGACTCGGTGTTGTTTGAGACCAATCCTTCGTCACCAACAACTTTCTATATTCAATACTAGCAAAGAAATTCTTAATCCACGCGTACGAAGTCGCGGGTATCAGCTAGTGGTAAATAATTCATATTGAAATAATCCTTTCTACATACATCAAAATTTACATAATTAAATACAATAGATAAGAAGGACGACGTTTTTTTTACATGAATCAAAATACCAAATGAAGTTAACAGATTCACAGAGATTTAATAAACTTGAATTTAAACATGATCGTGTTTTTAATTAAACAGCTACAGGTCATAGTTAATTGATACGTTTAAAAGACACGAAACGAAATAACTCGAACGATAACTGGAAGTTCATTAACAAAACTGAATGCCTTTATCTCAGGTGAGCAATTGGCAGAACATCAGAGATTCTATGATCTGATTTGCATCAGTGAGATATCAACGAGTTGGTGTTCAGATTTTGAAATGTGGGGGGGGAATACTAAGTCGAAGGTCTTATCATACTGAAGTCTTGCGGAAGTCGATGTTGGCCCTTACTGGTACATCATTTGAAGCTAATATTTGACACGTCTTTGAGACGCTTACATGTTGCGATCTTGCCGCGATATGGTAGGAACAAATACTCAGATATATTAGATTGAGATAATACTTTTGATTCGCTATTGAAAACACTAACTCTACAACTTTCATACATGCTAGTTTGTCAGCAAGTCTGATGTTTGTATTTCCAGCAGTTATGCAGTTGCAAGTTCGTAATGACCGTCAGACTCAGTGTAGAAGTAGATTGTTTCGCCCGGAATGGCAGCCAATAAGTCCCTCTTCTCTTCTCGGTTACTTGCCTTTCTCGTATCCCCCCCCCCCCCCCCACACACACACACAGTCGACTAGTACTGGCGGCGTTCCCGATCGATGATATGTCGAGAAAACGCGCAAAATTTATAGAGAGTTAACAGCAATTTGTAATTGTCTTCCCATTCGCTATACGTCTTCTTTCACCCCCACCACCTGTAACAAATAATCCACTGTATCCGCGATTAGATGTAACCGTGAGACTTTCTGCCTTCAATTTGTTTAAAAGCTGCTTAACTCATTGTAAAGTCGCGACGTTTCCTTCAAGTTCAAAAGTCTGCGAAATTCTTCTAATGTGGATTATGCTATTTAACGACTGGAATACCGCCGACTTCCCTTCTAAATGCCAGCCAGGCTGAGAGGTCCTGCTCCTTCCATTGCTCCAGACGTCGCCAATCGGCCTTCGTCCACTACACGCACACACACAAACACTATCCGGTGTCTCGCATACCAACAGTTGCTAATAATTTTGAATAAATTGCATTATTTTCCTCCCATTCGGTCACCACAATTGCCAGTGTAAATCGAGAGAGGTCGTGTGGGTGATGCAGTGAGTTCTCGCCCGAAGTCTAGCCGGACCTGTTAGACCCAGTGTGTCTAATCTGTTCAAAGAAACTCTTGTGCTGTCATCTGTATATAAAACGCGAAACTTTGCGGGTTCTACATAATTTGTGTACCTTTCGTTTGTGAAATGTGTAGTGTATGAGGCAGAGATTAAGGACCACCCCAGCATTCGCTTTGATCAGTGTTTTCCAACCTGTGGTACGAGGATTCCCGGGGGTTCGTAGACCTAACAAAATAAGATAAAATTTATAAATACGAAAGCATAAATGCAGGCGTGAGAACACGTGAAATCTGGCCACAATATGTGAGATAAGAGTCGTGCTATCAAATGACACTTCTAAAATAGGCAATTTCCAATTATTATTATTATTGCTATTATTAAGGGGTCCGTGGCTAGTTCCTAAGGGTTCCGTCATTGAAAAAGGTTTGGAAAGGCTAGCCTAGATGACTGCGTGAAACTGCCTAAAAACCGCAATCTGGAAATCCTGTAAGCGAGGACCTGGGTTCGTGCCTGGTCCCGTTGTACTTACCCGATTCAGTGTGCGGTGCCTCAAAACACTGAGCCACACTGGCGGATCATTAATCGCATTTATTTATTCAGTGTACTAGCAGGTACTAGTACAATTACCAGTAGTTTATTTTATTAGTAGTAAAGATTTTAAATAATCTACTTTAATGTTCCAATGCAGTTCATTGCTGTTTAAATCATTATTCATAACTGACAAATTGTTGTAATGCATTTTAGCAATCTATATATATAAAGATGAATGTATGTATGTTTGTTTGTTTGTTCTTCATGCAAATCCAAAGTTTTCATCAGATCTCGATGAAACTTTGCACACTTATCCTTTGAAATAAGGAGAATAATACTGTCTACATTTGGTTGAAAAATTTTCTGTATAAATAATACATGTTGTCTTATAATTTCGAAAAATTACTGAACGGCGATAGACAGATGCATTGGATGTGTAGGTCTCTGCACTGCTTTCTCCACACCGCGGCCAGGTAGCTCAGTGGTAAAAGCGCTTGCTTACTGATGTCTGGATCGTGATCTCCAGTTCAAATCTCCGTGGAGGCAAAGATTTTTTTAAAAAATTTGTGATCGTAAGAATCACGCCTAAACCGTCGGTTATTCGGATTGAATGTTAAACTGTAGATATCAAAAATTTAGGGGTACAATGTGAGGCAAGTCGTAGGTAGTCTTGCAATACTGTAGGTGTACACTATTTTACGTTATATTGATCCCTGAGGGGTGATTCGCAGTCAGTGTGAGTGTAATTTGCAGTAATAATACTATAAATGCAGAAGTAAGTCTTTGTCTTTTTGTTACGTTTTGACGACTAAATGCCTAAATCGATTTGGACAATATTTAACGGAATTTGATAATAAAATCTGTAGGGAAGGCACAGGACATTTTTTTCGGTATGATTAACAGTTGTAGTCACGAAACTTTGAGAACTTATCGAATGGTGACAGAGAGACGGATGTGTGTGTTAGTCTGTAATGTTATGTCAGTTGCTCAAGGTGTTGTTCTCGCGCATTATGTTAGTGTTAATAAATATCGTTTAGAGAAAAAAGTAGTATTTAGTATAGATGTAGATTTTCTCTGTCCTATTACTTTGTGTGTGCTTAAATGTTTCTGGCACTAGTTTATTTGGCCTTTTTTTTTTAAATGCCTTGTGGGCGTAAATTGGCCTAAGGTGAAGCTCTAGCAGAGCACTAGCAGCTAAAGTTATTAGAACCCAAGAATCGGATGCTCATGCCGAAGAAGGAAGAAAAGATCAAGCTGAAATAAAGCTGCCATTAGTTATCTCCCCCTCCCCCCACATCCCCTCACCTTCATTTGTTTTTCTGTTTTTAAATATGTTGGAAATTGATTCTCTTCAAGAGACAGGTTCGATGTTAGAATGATATAGCGATGGCTTTCCTGTGATATTATACCGACTCGGTGTTATTTGGGACCAATCATTCGTTACCAACAACTTCCTATATTCAAATCTGGCAAAGAAATTCTTAATCCAAGCGTACGAAGTCGCGGGTATCAGCTAGCTTTAAATATTTATACCGACCCGTTGTTTAAACAGGAACGATACTAATGGTACGTTATAGAGTTTTCTTGAGCATAATTAATATCATTAAAAATATATGCTTAAACAAATGTCTATATTTAGTAGAAAAAAAATATTTTCACTCAAGTTATAAATGAAAAATGAATATAAAACTGAGGAACGGTTTTTCAGCAGAGACTTAAATAATTCATATTTAACATGAATTTATTTGAGCAAATTATATGATAAAAATTATTTGCGAAATATAGAAAACTATGCAACAACAATATAATTAACGCAAGCAGAAACACTGGCTAACGCTCTTCAGCGATGTAACATAAACAGTAGCAAAACGAGAACTGTCTTTTTCCCGAAACCGCTCCATGCGAATACCAGGATGGTTCATTCAAGAAGGTAATGGCCGAATTCCTTCAATTTCCGTGTTCCAAATCTTTTCCCACCTTTAATGACCTCGACGTCGACGAGGCGTAAAGCCGTGGAAATGTCTTACCTAGATTAACAGCAACAACGAGTGGTATATTTATAAGCGCGCAGACATCGTATCTGGACTGAGGATATTTTTATCGCTGCTTTATTTCTCACGAAACTTTGCGTTTACCTTCCTTTTATTTCCGTGTACCTGTTTTCTCGCAAATTAGCTGACACGTCCATCCCGCAAGGAGCTCCGCTTACCTCTTCCCCTTATCTCCCGAGGAAGCCTTCCCCATCACGTGCCGGCCAAACGGTGTGCTATTATCCACGGTGGACTGACGTCAGATAAGAGACAGGTGGGGGTGGGGCTGTAAAAGTTTTGACACCCACGCAAGGGCTCCATTATGAGGCAAGCAGGGCCTTTGCGGCGTCATGACGACGTGGTTTGAACGTCGGGAAGGCCTCTGTAACTTAATCGAACTTGATGCTAAAGTGTTAACGTTCTGGCCCGGCGTTAACAGGCCGTGTATTCGATCCCCGGTCAGACAAATTAACTTCTGTTTCAAATGGCTTCTTGATATCATTGCAGATTCAAATAGTTACAACATAAAGGCCATGGTCGAATTCCTTCGCTTTCCTTGTCCATAATGTGAGCTGTAATTATTACATCAAAGTCAGTAACAGCAAATTTCTTTCACCTCCCCCCCCCCCTCCCTCCACCCCAAAAAAAATTGCTAGCACGGAATCACGAGAAAATCGTTTCCCCCATATCGGAGTTTGGAGCCATCTTAAAACATGTTAATATACTTAGAGATTATCTGAAAACAGTCATGAAACAAAAAAGTTTATGTTGATTATGTAACACAGAAGGTACTTTCCTTTCAATATTTTGTTCTTACCAAAATAGCAAGACTGGATTCTTACATATAAATGCGAAAGACTTTTGTAACTTAAGGAATTACTTTGAAAGCAGAGCTACTTTTAGTATCATACGAAGGATTTACCTAACCAAGTAAAGGTTCTGTTGTTGTTTATTTCCATTTCTTAGGGTTTTACGCCTCATCTACGTCGAGATCATTAAGGTCGGAAAAGGAATGGGGGAAAGAACGGGACGGAATTCTGTAGTGGCCGTTTGAAAGAACCAGTCAATTTTCCTGATTTGTGAAAACCAGGGAACACCGAAATCTGTATGGTCGGTCGGGGATTCACCTCCCCCCGAATACCAGGTTAGAGCGTTACCGCTCACTTACCGGTCTCGGTGGTTGGGGAGCGTTCATAAACTAAGTAGCGCCATTTTGGCTTCCTCTGAATCCTCCTTCTCCCCCCTTTTCCATCAGCCTGACGTGTTTTTTTGCCTCCACCCCTCCCTTTGCTTTTTTCCCTATTAATTACAGCAGACATTTCGTATTGCCTTCTCTTGTCAGACCATCGTAACTTACATACGCAGACAATTAAATGACAGAAATAAAAATTCACAGGCTGTTGGGTGTTCTGTACCTTATTTTAACTGTGACAAATAATATGAATCAAAAGCTTCTTGGCTTTGCTCCAAACCCCCTCCCCCCTCACTTAGCCCAGCTTATCTTTCTACTTAACCCCTCCGCCAAGTAGTTTTTTGACGCTCCCTTGTTGTTGTGTAAATCTATCTGTGCTATTCATGAAGTAATCTAGTAAGGAAGCAGTAGTTAAAGAAAAAATTTAGCATGAATAATTGCTATACAAACTCAAAGAAACACACATGATAAAGGGAAAATTATGTTAGTTCAACTTAGAAATGAATCTTTTAAAATAAATATCCTAAAGCTTAGTTATAGCTGTGTAAAAACACATGAATGATATAGCTCATTGTTCAACTGCACTGATATTTGTTAACTATGATTTTTTATTTATTTGTTTTACAGGCACTGCTACGCTGAACTACTAATGATTGAGAAACCAGTGCTATTCTCAGCGAGACTAAGTTCTGATTCATGATCACTTTAGCTTGATGATATGAACATATATGATGCAGTAAGATCTATTATTCAGTTATTGACATCTGTTATGAAACTGCCAGTTTGGCTAGCTTTGGCTTCTAATATATTTTTGTCTCTATTGAAGATCTTTTATTTATAACTACTGTTATCCATTTTTTTCTTTGAAAAGTTTTTCAAATCTACCCAAAATTTACTATTAACATTTACCTCATAGACGTTTCTGACACTTCATTAACGACCTGAAGTATGGCATGGTATGGTATGTTTTCTATCGTTGATTCAAAAGTCCTTGAACCCGACAGGTGACATAACAATCATAGGCTTTCTCGGAGAATCGTAACAAATAACTCATTTAGTTTTCTGCATGCTCTACCTCAAATTTGGAATAGTTGTGAATTCTCATTGGAAAAAGGAATCTTTCAATGACAAGCTAATATTCCGCGATATTCGAAAGACCAGTTAGTAGAAACTGCCAAATAAGTTATTCTTACAGCCTTCTGTGATCATAGACAAAAGCACAAATGAAATAAGGAGTTATAATTATTTAAGACCTTCAAAGAAACCAGAAAGTATATCACTAGAATTCCTACTGAACAAAGGTATTTGTTTTTAACGTACACATGTTTCATTAACTGTCACACAGGTATACTTAGAATCCGACAAAAAATGCGTATGCTTATGAACTCATCATCGCAACATGACTCACACTGCTAAAAATCATAATATCTGGTGTCATACTATGCCAAAAGAAGTGAGTGCAGGAAGAAACATCGACACGTAGTACAGATTAGTTTTTCTACATGGTAACAGGTTCCTGCACGCAACATTATTGTAAGTGATCTGCTAGTCTCTTCGATACCACATACCTCCGTCCCTTCTCTTCACTAGGTAACAATATTATCTTTGTCTTCCCCTTTCTTTCTACCGTTTTCTTATCGTTTGTCACTTCTTTTGTCAAACGCCCTTTCATTGCACTATGACCACCCAGTTCATCCTTCTTTTCTTGATCTTTCTTGTCTTTTCTTATCTTAATGTTTTCAGTATCTCCTTATTCCGAAATCTATCTTCTCTTTCGCTTCTTTCCACTTTTGACTATATTAAGAGATATTATTATTATTCGTTCGTCTTCCTTTTTTAACGTCAACATTTTAACAGCATAAAATGCAGCTATTCAAAGTTCAGCCTTGATGGCGTAGTGGCTCGATGTTAGCTTTTAATTGCCATAAAAATCGAAATGTATTTTTTTTTAGAAAAAAATATTAAAAGTGTAAGGATATTGTTGTCTTCTTTTTTATTCACTGATTCAAAAGTCGTCATATTTCCTCAGAACGAATGGCTCTAGTGCCGCAGCAATTCTTTATTTTTGACGTGCGGAGCATATATTTGTTTCAATGTTTCCCAAGTATCCATATCTCCGAACTTATTCTTTCTATTCTTCATTTCAAACTCCTTTAGTTACTGTAAACATGCTTTTTTTGTTATCATCATCATCATTGTACATTCATCGCATTCATGTTTAGGACTTTCACTACACCTCTTCCTTGCTTCTCACACTCCTCAGAAGCGAGTTGGCTGTGGCTGTGGCTGCCCGCACTACAGGTACGCCCGACTCTCCTCGCCACTAGCGCTATCTCGAGCCCACACGATGGATGACTCGTCGCGGAGCCAAGTCCGTGACGAAGCACACCTCTACGTCACGTCTACAGTCTCTCCCCCTAGTTCCCAACCTCCTTGCCGCCACAATTCTTTCTCCTAAAGAGCTTCAGTTGGCCGCGCCACCCCTCGTACTCCCAAGACTAACGGCTTACCGAACACGAACACTGTTTCCTCGCAAGCTATTGTTCGTGAAACAAAGTTACAAGGCTTTCTGCAAACAATCGTATCTGAACCGGTTTCTAATTCAGACTTTACCATGATTTTATTTACTTTGATTTTTAAAAAAGTCATTCGCTTTGACAATCTCAGAAATTTTTGAGACTGGACATTTTTTCAATTTCCACCCGCGTTTTCCCCACTTCATTTTATATAGGAAATAATTGGAATAAGAAGTCCACTAACTTATTTTAATCTTTATATATAAAGATGAATGTATGTTTGTTTGTGTGTTTGTTTGTTGGTTTGTTTGTTGGTTTGTTTGTTCTTCATACAAATCCACAGTTTTCATCCGATCTCGATGAAACTTTGCACACTTATCCTTTGAAACAAGGAGAAAAATACTGTCTACATTTGGTTGAAAAATTATCTGTATAAATAACATATGTTGTCTCATAACTTCGAAATACGGCGATAGACAGACACGTTGGATGTGGACGTCTCCAGACCGTGTTTCCGTGTAGTGAACTGGCAGCTCAGTGGCTAAAGAGCTTGCTTACGAACGTCGTGGTCTCCCGTTCAAATCTCCGCTGAGGCAAAGATTTTTAAAAATTGTTTTTCATCGTAAGTGTCAGTCCTGAGCCGTAGGTTATTCGGATTGAATGTTAAACTGTAGATATTAGAAAGTTAGGGGTGCAATGCGAGGCAAATCGTAGGTAGTCTTGCAATTTTGTAGGTGTACACTTTTTTACGTTATAATGATCCCTCAGGTGTTGTTCGCAGTCAGTGTGTGAGTGAGAACCACAGTAATCTTTATATACAAAGATGAATGTATGTTTGTTTGTTTGTTGGTTTGTTTGTTCTTCATACAAATCCATAGTTTTCATCCGATCTCGATGAAACTTTGCACACTTATCCTTTGAAACAAGGAGAAAAATACTGTCTACATTTGGTTGAAAAATTATCTGTATAAATAACACATGTTGTCTCATGACTTCGAAATACGGCGATAGACAGACACGTTGGATGTGGACGTCTCCAGACCGTGTTTCCGTTTAGTGAACTGGCAGCTCAGTTGCTAGAGAGCTTGCTTACGAATGTCGTGGTCTCCGGTTCAAATAGCTGTGGAGGCTAAAATTTTTAAAAATTGTTTTTCATCGTAAGAGTCAGGCCTGGGCCGTAGGTTATTCGGATTGAATGTTAAACTGTAGATATTAGAATGTTAAGGGTGCAATGCGAGGCAAATCGTAGGTAGTCTTGCAATTTTGTAGGTGTACACTTTTTTACGTTATAATGATCCCTCAGGTGTTGTACGCAGTCAGTGTGTGAGTGTGAACCACAGTAATACTAATATAAATACGGAAGTAAGTCTCTGCCTTTTTGTTACGTTTTGACGACTAAATGGCTATATCGTTGTGATGGAATTTTGTAAGGAAAGCTGTATGAAGGGCACAGGATATTTTTTCCAGTATGATTAACAGTTGTAGTCACGAAATTTTGAGATCTTATCGAATAGTGACAGAAATATGTTGGTAATTGATTCTCTTCAAGAGGCAGGTTCGCCGGTAGAATGATATAGTGATAGCTTTCCTGTCATATTATGCCGACTCGATATTGTTTGGGACCAATCCTTCGTTACTTACAACTTTCTATATTTAATTCTGGCAAAAAAATTCTTAATCCACGCGTACGAAGTCGCGGGTACGAGGCTAGTTCATTATAAAACTTCAGCTATAAGTTATCTTCATGAATTATATGAATTTCATTTATGAGCCGTGTGGGACAGTATGAAAAATATTTCGTTTAAAATATTCCTGTTTCATATTAGCATAAAGTTCATATTTTACAGATGTTAATTACTAATTTTTACTTATGATGAAAAAGATTAATTATCACGAAATGGTGCCCAAATTGATGCTCTGATTGATTGTTAATTAACAATTTCATTTATGTAACAACCAGTTGAATTACTGCATGAACTCTGAAGAATTGTTATGTTCCGAATCATTGTACGTTAGAGAGATATGTTGTTTGTGAAATATCAGTGCTTCAAATTGTTCTATTCAGTCGAAAAAAGAGTGGCTCGTGTGGTATTTGGACCATTCATTTTCAAACATTTCATATGGGGAAGAATACTGTGGAAAAATATATTGCTTTCCACTGACGAGGTTGGATGCCATCGATAAAACAAAGCATTATCGTTGACTTCTCGATCAAATTTTCCTGGGAAATACGATAAATTGAATTATTTGAGATACTCCAAGAAAGCTTCATAATATTCAAGAAAATTATACCGCTGAAGCTGATAGTAAGGAAAAAATTATATTTGTAATTCTACTTTGATTGTAGGTACTAATAAGCTGCAAATTAGGAATTATCGAATCCCGTTATTCGCTATAAAAATATCACTGGTACGGGAATCCTACTAATCCATCCATAGTTCGATTAAATAGCACATTTTTTGTGTTACATACATTATTTATTCTTTTTTAAAAATTAAGCTCTTACCAATTGCAAACAGCGTAGCTTTAAAATCAATTACTTTATCACAGCGTGGAAGAAAATAGTTCTTTTCTTCTTAGTCGATGAAATGATGGGTTGGTATTGTTCTTATCTTAATGATATTCGTAAAATAGTTTGTGGAAATAATGATAAAAGCTTTGTGTAATTTCATCTAGGAGGATACCCACCATGTAGCTCTGCGACCAATATTTTTATCTGAGTTTCAGCGTTATCATACTCTGAATAGAAGAGGAAACGTCATTACCATTATTTTACATATTTACCTTACATTTTTTAATTTATCGTCCATAAATAAGCATGAATTGTGTTATAGAATCGAAATTTATAATAGGGTGTTACGAAACCATACTCCAGAAACATTATTTTCAGATGTTAAAGCGAAAACTGCAAAAAAACGGAAGCCCATTACGAAACATAGCCTCTAATTACTAATTACTGGAAACAAACGCATCTCATTAGGCCGCAGGCGTTAAGAAACGAAGGCGCAAGAAGCCTCAAGTTCACAGCGAAGGAGATCAAACGGCTCGTCACGAGCAGTAATGACCGTCACCATGAATATTCATAGCGAACCGATAGCAGGCCTGCAGCTCCTTGAGTAAACGAAGCGAGATGGCAGCACCGCTGCCAGCTGAGATTCTAACAGAGTCCAGAGACCATATTGCAACGCCGTGGAGTAGTATCCGTTTTACGACGGCCGTTCCTGCACAACGTTAATCAACTCTTCATAACTGCTATAATGGCTATAAACTGTTGCCTTGCCCGGACGGTGACAGGCAGTTTCGGTTTGGTCGAGTGAAGGGGTCTAGATTTCTATGGTTTGATAAATCACTTTTGGAGAAAGCAGCATTATTTCTTATTGTATCTATTTTCTTCACGTTAATTACTAGCAATCACCAATCTCGTCTTCTAATCGCAGTGTCTTTGACAGTCTGTCTCCGCCAAAGTATCAGTTTACCAGGATCTAAGAGCAATATAAAATTACAACAAACGTTGTTAAAACAAATTAAAATTGACTGCCTTCTGAAAGAGACAATACCTGAATTTCTCACGTTTCTGATAAGAACTATTCAATTTCAGCCTTTTTGTAACAATTATGCCGTACCACTTGTTTAAATTATTTGAGAGAAGTTTTCCCTAAATTGTACGGGGCATTACTATTATCATTTCATTCCTTACAAAAATGTGGGTAGGGTGTGTCTTTTACACGACGGGTGTCTGAGATGAAAGAAATTGAAATCAATTTATAAACTAATTTTTTAAAATTGTGGACCGAGCGTGGTGGTGTAACGGCTAGCGTTCTGGCTTGGCATTCGGGAGGACGGCGGTTCGAATCCCCGTCCGGGCATCCAGATTTGGGTTTTCCATGTTTTCCCCAAATCACTCCAGGTGAATGCCAGGATGCTTCCTTCAAAAGGCCATGGCCGAATTCCTTCCCATTCCTTGCCCCCAATCCTTTCCCGTCTCTAAATATCTAGTTGTTATAGGAGACATTAAGCAGTTAAAAAATAATAATAATAATAAAACTACCTCCAGTCAAAGAGTAAATTGATGTAGAAAAATAAGCTGTGCGAATCCTAATTTGTAAAGTCACGCCTCTCGCTTCGGTGATTTGGTGCATTTTTAAAGATATTTCAGGGAACTCCCAGCCGTTTGGTGATACAGTGGAGGCTAGAAAAATTACTGTCTGGCGACAAGGTTGCCGGCCAGAGGCTGTGTTCCTGTGTTTGATGCTGATAAACCGAGGCAGTCCAGACGGCAGGAGGGGTACGCGTGTGGAACAATGCTGGGTTGATCTCAGGAAGGTACTAACGTGTGGGTGTGTAGATTCCGAAACGTTGAGGCCGCGTTTTATCTTTTTGTAGCTGTAGTTTCTTCATGTGCCTTTTTCTTTTACTTTTTTTTTAACTTGTGGCATTACGCCTTGTCAACGTCGAGGTCATTAGAGGCGGGGTGGAACTGAAGACAAGGATCGGGAAGGAATTCGGTCCTGGCCTTTTGAAGGAAACATCCTGGCATTCGCCTGGAGTGATTTGGGAAAACCATGGAAAACTCAAATCTGGATGCCCGAAAGGGTATACAAACCGGCGTCCTCCCGAATGCCAGGCCAGAGAGTTAACCGCTCACCCACCAAGCACGGTGCCTCCGACGCAACGGAACCATTAAGTGACATTTTTTATTTGAGCCTTTTTCGTCCAGTTTTTAGGCCCTGTTGAACAATACGCGTATTAACTGATGGAAAATAGAAAAGAATTAGTCTCTCATTCTGACGGTAGCCAGGAGTTTTATTGAGCTTTGTTAGAATTTCGTTACTAGCTAAAAAAAATGTTTTTCGTGATTCATTTTTTGTACCACTAAAATATTTAATTTTTCTCAGTTATATATTTTAAAAAACTGATTTTTTTACTCTGTATTCGAGTTGATTTATTGTTTTTTGTAATTAGCGTATTTAAACTCAATGTACACCTTCCACGTGATCCAAACCTTGCATCTCATGCAGAGATGAAATCGAATGTCCTAGGTAATTTTGGTGGGTATCAATTCGTAATGAAACAAACATTTCAAGTTATTTGCACATAGTATTCCGTAACAGGGAGATAACTTGGGAAAAAATCATCATTCCTTAATCTTTTATATATATATATATATGTGTGTGTGTGTGTGTGTGTGTGTGTGTGTGTGTGTGTGTGTGTTGTGTGTGTGTGTTTGTTTCACTTTTCAGCCACCCCTACCTACCAAAGATCACAGGTATTTGTATGTGGTAGTAGCATGGAGTTTCCTATCATGCGCAACGTTGGCTGAATGCCGATTGCAGTGAGGGTGTGGGAGATATGATGGTTAAAAGTGGTCGATGCAGGGCATTTTCATATTTCGTTTTGTCGAAATATGAAAATGCCCTGCATCGACCACTTTAAGACTTGTGTGTCCCTATACTTCTCTTTCCTGTTACAACTGCATATCACAGATCATTGGTGTTTGTATGTAGCAGTGGCATTGAGGTGGTTGGATGTCGGTAGCTATGGGGGTGAGGGAGATATGGTGGTTGAAAGTGGTCGATCTGGTCACTTTCATATTTCGACCAAAGACGTGTGTGTCCCTATGTATCACTTTTCAGCCAAAACTACCCAGCGCAGTCCACTGGTGATTGTGTGTGGTATTAATCTCAAGTCTCCCACCGTTCATCGTGGTGGTGTCATATCTGTAGCTCTAGGGGTGTAGGAGATATGGTGGTTGAAATCGGTCGACGAAGAGCAATTTCGTATTTCGACCAAAGACATGTGTGTCCCCTATATTACACAGCCATAAATATCCTGCGCAGATCACTGATGTTTGTGTGTGAGATAAAGCATCGTGCACTTGGGTGGTCACATGTCGGTAGCTGGCAGTCAAAATTCAGTCACGAACGAAGTGGTGGGCATCAGCAGTAAGTAAAAGATCAAAAATCACGTGTAAGATGTAACTGTTACTTGCTTGATAATAATTTCCTCGGCACTGGTTGCGAGTGCTTAGAATTAATTTTCCGCTTTAATTTCGGTGCCAGTGGGTGTAATCTGTATACCATGAATATCTGTGAGAAATAAAATATTAAAGTTCTTTTGATATGAATTCATAAGGATAGGCTGAGCAATATCATCATGCATGAATTTAAAACCCCAACAATTTATATGCACATATGAACATGTTTCTCTGTCCTTTAATTAAGCCAGTGAATTAACTTTATTAAAATATGTAAAAAAAAAAGCTAACAATAGCATAGCGATACTTAAAAAGAGCTAATAATTCACAATGGTGGATGGTATGGAGTTTCCAAATGTATGCTGTGAATTACGTTTAGGCGTTACTGGGCTATACCAATTTCTGCCTAACTGTGGTAAAAATTTCGGCAACTGGTGTCAAGTCTTCAATCCAGTATCAAGTCTTGAGTGACCCTCTTGAGGCGCTCTTCACCGGAGAAACCTCGAATCGCCTTCGGGGAAGCGTAGCCACAACGGTCCGACCATTCGGTTCACCCTGGAAAATTTTTTCATTTCGCCATTGGTAAAGCGAGTGCAATACTTTCTAACTTCTCTTATTAGCTAGATTTTTCTTCCAAAATACACTCGAGGTACGTGCACATATTATGGGATGGTCTCCCTCTCTGCCGGCACAGCGTCACAGTAAATTTCCAAGATTTTTCAAATTACCGGGGCTTCACTGGGAATTGCAATAAATCGTATTTACTGTCTGTCATTCATAAAGTCTCCCATTCAAAACTGCTTACCCGTCGCTCTTCAGCCGTTGAGAGGTACTGTGATAATTTTTATTCATTATTCGTTTTCATTAAATTATTCTCGCCACTCACGTTACAGTACGAGATGTCCAATGCGACGGTTACACCAAACAACAGAAAACAAAACTGAACGATAACTCAGTTACTCCTGGAAGTTGAATATTGAAACCGTTGGAGAAAGACTGTGCAGCATGTCACATGTCATCAGCTTTCAACTCTTACAGATTTCCTATAGATGTGTTTATTCGTTTCTCATAACAAATTTAATCCTAAAGCATAAGCAGCGTTTGCCGAGTGAATTCTAATGAATCTACTTTGGATTCATACAAATGGTAGAGACTCGATCTCTGCAAACCTCCAGTCTCGTATGTAACGTTTGATTATTAGCATATTCGCTCAGGAAAATTAAATTGTATAATACGTTTCGTTTGATTTGAAACATTGAGAAGTTATATTAATAACTAAACCCCTTCGTTGGTCACCAGTGAAATGTTGGGTTGTATACTATTTTTGTCCAACGCTGGGACAGCCAGTGAAATGTAATTACCTTAGAGTTGATCGCCAGTGAAATCTCTAACAATGTTTGCAAAATGTTCTGCACTAGAGTTACTCAAAAGGCCAAAGCCGGCTATCACTTTTATGACATGCCAATCAAGTCGTCCTCTAAAACCTGTTATTGTCGCGAACGTCTGCGCGGTTCACAAGTCTCCAGAAATATCTGGGAAAAAACGACCCCCTTTCATTGACTTCGCCACTCCCTCATTAAAATGTTGGGAACATTACAAGTCCTGATCAATATGGAAAGTTGATACATCACAGATGATATCGTTCATCAAGCTGTTTTCCTTGAACCACATGGACAAGCACTTGACCATCTAATCTTATGACGAAGACAACGTGAGTAAAATGTATCGCAAACGACGCACCTGCCTATAAGACAACCGTGGGGAAATCTGATGTTCTGTCCCACAGAACGGGCTGACCTGGGGGACTCTCCGGGTTTATGAATTCTTCTTTGTCAAAATCGGTACCTTTAGCATTATGCAATGAACGTTTCCGGCTACAACATACGACGTACGTCAATCTTACTACTTCTAATTCGTCCACAGTTAATTCTCAATTATTCAAACTGAAACAATTAATAATCGTTTTAGCCACACTAATCACTCGCAACCAAACCCGTTAACGAAGGACGTTCCTGGAATAAAACCATCTTCTCTCCATTTATTTTTTAAGTCGCTCTCCTTCAAAGGGCTTCCCCTCTGCGTGTTTATATGTCTGCGTTCGAAATTGACTGTACAGTCTGTTCAACGTTCTTCTTTCTTTGATAATAAGCTTTCTATTGCTCCGCAGACAACACTGGAGCTTCCTTTTTGGTAATAGTGCTTTTTATATGTGTTGTTATCATTTTCTATAAATTGGGAGATCACTTTTTTCGATGATGTAGATGTCTCTTGTGACACAACATTTCACCATTCTTGACAACCTTTCTTCATTTTTTGTCATTTGATCGAAGATTGGTAAACAGTTACTATCATACAAAATTTTGTTGGAAACTATCATATTGACTTTATTCATAAACTTCATAATGTGTACGAATTCATTTATATTTGTTAGTGCATCTCTTTACAAACAAAACTATATCCTCACTACGCCACATTGAAGTGAACTTGGGGTACTTAATTAAACATTACAAGTGGATCATGCCTTTCTCGTTCCGCGGGAGATGTTGCATAAATACGCAAAATTTATTCATGTGGCGGTTAGCTGAAGTCAGAGTCAATAAACGATATCGAAGTATAGAATTTAACACTGCAGTTTATCAGGAACACCCTGGGATAAACAAGTCAATTTTCTTAACGCCAACTTTCCGTGCATCAGTTCCAGGGAGTGGTACGTTTTCACTTAAAAAAATAAATTAAATTATCATTTATTCATGAATTCTCTAAAACCACAGGTTGCCAATGAAATTTTGTCAGACAAAACACATGATGCAGTGCTTCCAAAGACAGCCGAGGACATGTGAAGAATGAATGAGGGTACTGCGCTGTTCATAAAGTTTGACATCGCTCACAATGAGATCTCCATTCATCAACTTCAGCAGCAGCACTCTCGATGGAAACAAACATCTTCAAGTGCTCTCACAGTCGTCGCTTTCTTCCGTCCCCCTCCCTGATTGCTGAAATAACTGCCTCGTGGTAAGTTCTTCAGTGAGGAAACCATCAGTACCAAGCACCTAGACAGCGGCATAGCAATAGGATGGTAGAACGGGCAAAATACCTCAGCCCCCCTAGCTGGAGGGCCTGCCGCCCCTTGAAAGCAGTTTTGGAACTGACGGAAGGCTCCATCCCATTGATTTGCCACGGGCTTCAACGATATAGTTACGCCACTGCGCCTAGACTGGCAAAACACAAAAATCACACCTACTAAACAACAGTCAATTTATGTGGGCTCTAGACGAGCCGACACCTCACCCCGTTAATGAAGGCAGACTACAAGTGCACGGGGTTGCTGTGACAACTCTGAATTCACTCAGCAGAAGTCGACAGTGACGTTGGCAACCAACCAATCCGACAGCTCAATACCATTCTCTCCCTTGATTCTGTCATTCATGAAAATTTAATGAATCATAATACTCTAAAAAGATCTAATGTAAATAAGTATCTATACTTATAAAACGCAAGTTTTGGTCATCTATGACGTCATCTTTCACGCCATAACGTCATTCTATGACGTCGCACTTTTCGCCTTTGTTCTAGGTTATGCTCGTTATTTAATAACATTTCTAAGCATCAATTAATAAATTAACTTACAGAACACTGAAATAAAAGTATGTATTGCGTTTAAATCGACATATAAATCATTAGATGATTATATTTACGTAATATTATTTTGATATATAGAAGTATTGCTTAAATTCTTTGTCCATAGGTATGTAAAATAAAAGCTTTAATTTTCGAGCATATCGAAAGTTTTGATAGGATTGTTACTTAGCATGGGTCAGAACTACAACTGACATCTGACGTTGCGGCAGAGGGAATGAATAATTTGGTTGTTTTTTTTTTCAAAATAATTTAAACTGTGTCCTATTATTGAAATTATTAAATCATTTCAACGGAAATAGTTTCACACTGATCACGATCTTTGCAGCCTACAATACAATTAAATAAATATTACGTGGCACAATGTAAGTTTATAAGATTTATTTTAATTTCCTTTGCTTTCACTGAGCAACATTATTGTGGCTATTATTTCAGCAACATGTAACTGTGTCATTCATTCAGATGTTGGAATATCGGTCTGAATCACGGATAACAAAAAAGAAAGGTGTAAAAACCCTTGAAGATTTTTGATCAAATTTATATCGCGATGCCTTATTGCCACTAAAATGCGATACAGTCCATGAGATTGAAGTATTATTTTTCTGACGGCGAGTTTAGAGTAGTAGTAAGTTATGCCTAGTAGTTAGGTTGAAATGCAACCTGGACCAGGATGGAAACATTTTGCTACAGCGCAATGCACGAGGAGTTACATTGAATTTTATTTTATAATAATATTATTTAGTTAAGCAACTGCTGAGAAATGAATTGTTAGAACACTGAAAGAAAAATATATATTTCGTTTAAATTGTCACATTAATTATCAGTTTTTTTTGGTTTTTTACCGAAATCATTACGTGGTTTGAAGGAAAGAAGTTCCAAATTGATCGCGATTTATGTGGCCTACCCCACAATTAAATATTACGTAACATAGCGCAAGTAACATCCTCCGTTTTCACTGGGGTCATTATTTCGGCCGATGTAAGCTGTGTCAGCCGTTTAAACATCGATCTTCATCACAGGTAATAAGAAAGAAAAGTGTAAGAACCTGTGATGATTTGGGATAAAGTTTATATCGCGATGCATGATGACACTGACTTGCGATACAGATAATGTATTAATTTGCGTGTGACTGAAGCCTTGCTATTCTGGCGGCAATTTAAGCGGAGATTGTGGTTAGTCTGAAATGCAGCCTGGACCAGGCTGAGCAACTGAAACTTTTTGCTACAGCACCAATGACGATAAATTACAATGAGCTTTATTTTATGACAATTCTATTTAGTTAAGCAATTGCAGAGAAATAAATTACCATAACATTCCGTTAAACCCGTCATTTTCGGCTAGAATATCATATTTTGCAACAATTTCACGAACTATATTAACAAATGCATTTATAGTCAAGTTTATTGCAAGAGAACCAAAAGGAGCGATGTAGCTCGGAGATGACTCTGCTGATGGTATCAGCGAGTAGGTATTCACCATCTTCATCATCACTGTAAGAGCTGGCACACCCTTACTTCACATACTAACGTATCGATCCAAGTAAGTCCTTCCACACGTCAGCCATAAAAACTGCATTGACAACGAATAGAAGCTGAAGAGGAACTGAGGCACTCATCAACTTCTTAACCGGATCAACGTATCTGAAGGCAGCACTGACTGAACATTTCAACTGAAAGCGCAACGCGCACATTGTAATGCTTTCATCCGCCGGCAGAATTTGACCCCACCATTCCAGGCGAGCGAAAGACAAGGATGACGCGTTTGTCTACAATTTTCAGAAAACATGAAAGGGGTCAAATACACAAGAGCTTTGTTGAAAACTGGGCTAAACGTTGAACCATAGGCTAGGTGCAGAGTTACCAAACGCCTCGTTAAAAAGTAAGAGGTAGCAGGTGAAAAAAATTAAAGGAAATTGAGGGTAAAAGTATCACACTGCATTTTTTACGTTAATAAATGTAGCCCTATTAAAAAGTTTTTACCTATTGTAATAAAATTCGAGATTAAAATAAATTTCAACCCCAATTCTTTCCTTTTGAAGAGCAACAGAAGGAAACCATCATTTTTCAATAAAAAAAAAGCTTCTTTCTCATCTTTTTCCAGTTTGTCTACAATACCTCCCACAGTTTCCCTCATTACCCCTTTTTCTTTAAAAAAAAAATGTTTACCCGCACCAAATATTCATACTAATTCAAGAATTGTTTGATCCCGATCACATCCAAAACACAATGGGTTAACCAATTGGGCCTTGGATGTTTGCAATTTGTTGTTCAAGCAATGCTTAAAGTCTTCTTTGAATTAAAACGAAGACATTTTCAATCATCTTTGCCAACAGACGGTATTCTTCCAATAATAACCTTATTTAATAATTCAGGAACCACTAAAATTATTTGCAGCCAATAGACGATTTTTGAATTACCATTAAATTTATCTGCTTGTCTGGAGCTTCTTCTCTGGTTGTTTCTTTTTTGTTTCCATCATAACTCATCCCCTCAGCTCTCCTTTTGTTTTGTCTGTAAGGAAACTTCAATTTTACACTTACTATTCATAGGATTCTTAAATGATATAGAAGCATCCATTTACTTGAAATTAAAAACTCAGATATACTACATAGTTGATATCAAATTCTGCAAACAATAATACAGCAATAATGTTATTTCAGCCACCTCCTCAGCTGCATGTTTACTGCTTAATAATATAAGCCCACTGTTTACAC
This sequence comes from Vandiemenella viatica, assembly GCA_031002005.1. Taxonomy (NCBI): domain Eukaryota; kingdom Metazoa; phylum Arthropoda; class Insecta; order Orthoptera; family Morabidae; genus Vandiemenella; species Vandiemenella viatica. The sequence goes on from CM061920.1 coordinate 287,753,082, forward strand.
AACCCTCGATAGCATGAATTTTTTTGTATATTCATTTGTTATGACAAAATGTTTATAATGTGGGTTATTGGTCACAAATGACAGTTTATTAAGAAAAACTTTTCACTCTGTCTTATTTAGAGATTTATTTTATATTTCAGGTTTCTTGCCGTATGGCAACATGAGTTACAATGCAGACTTCGATAACATGATGATCAAAAGTTTTCAAACGTAGGCTCATAAATATGTATTGAATGTATTGAGTAATAGCAACAAAGCTAATGTTTATGGAAAAAAATCTTTGATTTGTCACTCCAACGTCACATTTCTTCATTTTATTTTCATTTTCAAACATGCATTCCTTTAGTCTGTTCAGTGGAATGATGTCTAAGCTGTAGATTCTTCTTTTTGTAATTTCCAATTGTAAGTCAAGACTACAGAAATAAAATTATCCAAAAATACTTTACATTTATTTTTTTACTTATGGCTTTACGCATCGTCGACGTCGAGGTCACCAGGAACGGGAAGGAATTCAGCCATGGCCTTTTTGAAGAAAGAATCCCGGCATTCGTCTGGAATGATTGGGGAAACTACAAAAAAAAATCTAAATCTGGTTGCCCGAACGGCGATTCGAACCCACATCCACCCGAATGAATATTTTACAGTTTCCGTTGTCAGACAGTACTGAAAAAGTCGAAGAACAATATTTCCACGCTCTCTCCAAGATCAAGAAGCTTATCTTCCGAAAATTTGTTGCCAATAAACATTCCAAATAATCATTTGGAGTGTAAATATGAATAAATGTTGGTAGTGTTCGTTTTCATTATGGCACATCCAAGTTTTTTTTTTCAGATAACTTGAATGTTTCTTTTAGCTTGCTGTGGAATACCAGATCCCTCTTCTTCACTCTCTGCTAATACTTCGTTATCAAAGTCATTATCATCACCATCTCCATTGAAATCACGTGCTGTTGGAATAATTATAGAAATTCCAACAATTTTGCAGAAAATAGCAGTAGTCTCTTCATCTGAGCACCCAACAATAATATCTTCACCATCACTATTGTCCAGTTCTGAATTGCCACTGCCTTGTGGAATGTTCCTCATAATTATTTCAGAAGCATCACGTTTATAAAAAGTAGAAATTGGATTTGAGGAGATGTTTGCATCATGTAAAAACATGAAGCAATATGGTACTTCTTTCTATGCAGCAGGTTTTTTTTACAAAGCTACATTCATGTTGTTGCCGTACGTTAACACACACAAAATATCTATTGAAGATTATGTTTGCAGTCACATTATTATAAATCAGTGATTTGCTGCAAGTATAACCTATTAAAATAATTCCACTAATTGGTGTGTATTTGTTGTAAAAAAATATTTTAAAAATGGTTCATACACACTTCTGAACTCTAAAAATCTTTTTGATCCTCAACTGTTTCTGACAACATTACAGAACTAAACTGTTGGGTACTGTAATAGCTATCATTTCTGGTGTGTTATATGGATACACCATGCGTGACTGATTTTCTTGCCATTAACAATACATGTTTAGTTTATTGCTATCTGGCAACATCGTGCAATAGAGGGTTAACTACCATTTTTAACTGTAGCAGGCGTATACTGGTGGACAGGGCTGGATACAGGATTTTGGTTTAGGAAGGGCTTGAGCGGATTTTTGTTTGAGGGAGGCTTGACTGCACTTTAGTTTGGGGGGGGGGGGGGCTAGAGTCGACGTTTGGTTTGGAAGGGGGAGGGGGAAAAGGCTTGAGGCGGGCAAAAAAAAAAAAAAAAAGGTCTCCAAAATTACGATGTCGGATATGGACCCAGATACTTTTAGGGGGAGGGGCTTGAGTTGGATAATATTTAAAACACTTCCAGTTTGAATTTCATGAAGTCCACTTTATACTGTATTAGTTATGGCAGAAAGCTCACGTTTTAAAACTTTACTCAATTTTTTATACATATATATATATATATATTTTTTTTTTTTTTTTGGAAGAAGATGGGGTGGTAACTTAGCATGATTTTTAACGTAACTCTACAAATATATGACAGTGGTTAAGTGGATTTTTCTTATTAATTCTTTATACACCTGCGTAAATATTCACCTATATGTTTGTTACTGCTAACAATAATCAAAATAAAAAATAATACTGTATGCGATAGTGAAGTTAAAACTTCCCTCAATCAGTGGTGTGTTTCTTGCTTCAACGAGGTATCTCATTACAGACTTTACACAATTCAGTGATGTTACGAGCATCCTTGAATTTTCGTGCGTGTTTTGTATGCGGATCCTGATTTCTCAGAGGGGCTTGCGGTTTATATGGGCTCTGCTGAGCTGGATGAATTGTGGAAGTTGAGTTAGCGCAGTACAATCAAGAAACAGAATTGGAGTTAAAATTTCCATTTCAGTATCTGGGGTACAGAACAAGACAGTCAAGAAAACTACGATAGCTACAAAGTTTATCGCCAGCAGAAAACTGTTTCTACTACAAAAGAAACCGTACTTTAGAAAAACACAAGTACCTAGGATTTATTTTCTGCTATATGAAGATAATATAAATGATACTGATGGGGTCGACGGAGAAAAAAATAGTGAAGTGGCCTCAGGCAGGTGTGTCAGAGGAATGTCAACTACATGAAGGCAGGTGAATTAATTAAATAAATAGGGGTTCATTGAAATTACTTAAATGAAAGCGGGTAATGGTTATGTTTTGCATACTTTATCATAAAAAGGAACACGTGACACTTCGCCTATGGTAATTGCCCTCAACATCTACTATGAATCAAATATAAAATTTAACTATCAAGGAGCCAGAAGTTATTGATTTTTAAGAGACAGCAAAGACGCTGCTTTCATAAAATCAGAAATTATTGCATTTATTACCAATTGAATTGGGGACACATCTTATCTTAGATCCAATATTTACATTACAACTCGTGAAGTCATACATAGTTGGTATAGGCGCCACTGAAAGCTAATTCAGAACTTCTAACACACTTTTCAAAAACTGGTTAGCTCAACGGCGAATCAGAGGTATCTTGTCCCATGAAGTGATAAACAGGGCAGCTATTGTGCAAATAGTTCGCGATTAATTGATCGATATTTACTAGTTCTAGATCACTGTGCGATGCGTCTACTATAATTAAAATGATTAAAAACCGTTTGGTTCTGTGTATCCAAGGATAAAACCATACGTTGAAGTATTTAATGTTTAAGATAACATAACATTTAAGCCTGTTAACTACCTGTGACTAAGCTTGATTCGTTTGTATGAATCAATTGCCATACAATCTCTGCCATAGAAGGGCTACTCGCAACCATTTCAAGTTCCTGGATGTGTATTCAGCAATAATGACGGCCTCTCTGTCTCTTGCTGCCCGCCTTATCCGGCGGCATCCATCCTTCCTCTTCCATCAAAGTTGTGCGTTAACTTCTTGGATCTCTGGCATTTTGTCGCAGACTATTCGATAAGGTACAAGGAAAAATTACAGTAACATTAATAATATTATCTTGGTTCTCCAGGTGGAACCGCGTCGAATTGTTAAAATCTAACTTTTCAGCCATCGTGCTGTGGCCTTCAACAGAGAACTGCTCCTGATGAAGGTCACAGCACGTTGGCTGAAACGTTAGGTTTTAACAAATTGACGCGGCTCCACGCGGAGGACCAAGATAATTCTTACGACGACAGCAGAACGTAATTATTTCAACATTAATAATGTTTATTAGCATTAATTACCCTATTCGCTAGTCCCCTGCGTATCGCTCATACGAATAAGTCTTTTACTACAACTGGTTCGATTCACAATTCTACGTCATAACATTCTGTACATTTGACGCGGCTTTGTTGCCGCGCCTTCAGCGGTTCTACTTCAACGGCGAAGGGAAGTTGAGCTGGGAGACTCTCCCCTGATTTTATTAACAAATCTCGGTTCTCAACACTTGCCGAGTCTATTAGGTCTATTACCTGAGGTCTTTCCTTAACCCCTTGTGAAATGTCCCAGTCTGCTGCCTAACCATCGCCCAAACCTTCGCTCAACTAGTCTTATATTCACCTGTGGTAAAACGAATATTTTATATAAATGTTTGATAAAAAAAGAATACAATATAAATGTTTGATAACGCTGTTATCGTTACAAAGTGCCTTTTCTCTGTAGTGTTACTGCGTACATCACGTTCATAAACCAAGCTTTGGCATAAATTATCGGGATAATGAGTTGTAACACAGTCATGCACTGGTCTGAGTCAAATCGCGGATTCTTTTATAACGTTACCATTAAGAAACAGGGACACTTAGTGAGAGGCAAACCAGCAGCACATATGTAGGTGGTGCTGGGTAAACTAGAAAGGGAATCTCTTTCATCCCGTTCTCGAAGTGTGTGTCTTTGTAATTTAATTTGGGATTTAATCGAAAAGATTCTCTGAGATGGTACTGAAGGATTGAAAAAAAAGGCAACCCTCGCCTCTTGTGCAGAGCTTCCACGAAACAAAATAAACTCATTTAGGATATTTAAGACAGAAAAATTGCCATCTGAATTATGTTATTTTCATGACTGTTTTCCAAATAATTTTTGTGCTTTAAAGCAGGAGAACTTAGTTAGGTATTAGCAGTATTTAAAAATCTTTAAGACTCTTAACCAGAAAAGAATCGGCAAGTCAGAGTATTTCATACCATGTTACGCGCAAGTTACGTGAGTAAGACTTAGAAATTACAATGTAACGCGAATGATCACAATAATTAAATAACACTCGAACAATTCATAAAGATTCGGTGTGTTATGTACACTTGCAGAGGAGTTGACGGTCAGGCAGCAAGAACACCGGACGTTGACCACACGGGACGACAGGGTGGCGAGATTAACTGGCTGGAATGTCAGCCTCTGAATTCCGAGGGAGAAGGTAGGAAATCCCTTGTACCATACACGTGGAGGCCGGGCCTCAAGGAAGAAGCCTGCAGACCAGACCTCAAGATTTTCATCGATGTCGCCCTACACACACACGGGATATGAAATTCTCATTCCCAGAGATGGCTTCACGATGGAAATATTCGATGACGATCAAGAATTGACTGCTGTTAGTTTGTTAAACGCGGCAAATAGCGTTAAAACTCGCGCAATAGAGCTTATCAGAAGAAATGCATGATGCAAAGAGTGGATACTCAAGAGATGAAAATATCCTTATGCAAATTTTCTTTCGGAATTGAAGTATTTTCCCAAAGACATTCATAATTATTTGATGATGGACGAAGAAATGTATTTATATCTGTTATCGTTAGTCACTCCATATATTATGAACAAAGATACGATTTACGGAAAGTAATTCCCCCTATGAAAAAGACTCTCCGCTATACGGCGTTTTTTTACTGCGGGAAGAAGCTATGAAGGCCTCAAGTTTTTAGCAATAATGATCTTGTGGGTGTTGCTGGGAATGGTGAGAAAATTCAGATCATAATTGTTGTGAAACCAGCACTCCTTCCTGCAAAGTAGTACCGGCCAGAAGTATCTAACCGTTGTTCATTGTAAGGCATTCTTAAATAGCCCATTTCTGCTGTGCATTTTGACACTAACACATCGCAAAAATTCATTTCTTGAGGGTTTAATGTTTCTTCTCTACGGCGTCTGGTCTGGAGTCGTTCTGTGGCTGTGCTACTGCTATTTCCTGCCAATATAGCGTTGACAGCTTGTCGTTTATTTCTGTCATGGTATTCGTTTAACTTTCCATAGAGAGGACTCACTTTCATACATTTTAATAAACTCATTCTGTACAGGAAACATCACGAAACCAACAAGGACAAACAAAACAGAGAAACTAAATCTCAACACACACTGGCACGCACATGAAATCTTCAAGACCAACTGAATGCAAGAGACACACGCTGATGTTCTCACACTTACGTCCCGGCGTTGGAGGCAATCAGAATTGTTTTTGGGTGAGAATTTGGTCGCATGAGCGGGCCACCGGGGTGCGGCGACGGCCTCAAGGAAATGCCCACACACCTTCCGGAATCACTCAAGGCCGGGACCATTCCGTCCAAACCTCGAGGATTTCCCGTACGTGTGTGGCACGCTTAAGGTTGAGAGGAAATTTTGAATTAAAGGCTACTTGAATAGGAGTTAGTTAATACGATTTATTGCCACTCATCGATGGCACTGGTATTTTAGCAGGAAGAGTGGGACTACAACGAATCGCGTGACTAAAATTGCTGAATTAACGCCAAAAAAAGATCCTTAGCAAAAAAAAGGAGCCAGCGGTTGGAAATAAAGCTAAAGTTGAACAATTTCTGCCTGCTGTATGATGATTTCATTTGCAGGATCAAGTGACTGGACTGTGACGTTGGAGAAAATGAGACCCATTCCTGAAGACGAGACGGCATGAGAGAATCGATCCGTCTTGGCTCGTAGCTTGCCAACACCTGATTACTGCTCGCTTCAGCCTGACTGCTGGTAGCTGTCATGAACCGCTGACCCATCACAACTCACGATCTGGAGGACGCAGTGACAGGTCGCAAAATCAAGATAACTTCCGCCTCGTCAACTGTCCAGTACATTTTAGCGCCTAGTCCGATCGCGCTAGGGCAAAGAGTAATTGTATTACGGCTCGTCTGACTGCTCCCATCAATCAACCCTAAAGGAACTTAATTTGTACCACTCAATTTTCACAGCCTCTTGTGAGAAATTCCATGCCCTCTGCTGAGCTACACCAATATGAACTTCTAAGACTTTTGCATGTTATGAGTAATTTCAATCACGTATGTTTCTTTATACTACTGTGAATTTGATTAGATACCCAGACACAGAGTTCAATCATTCTGATTTGATTTAAACGATAAATGAAGCTGTTGATATCTGATTACAAATTTGTGGGTTTGAAGTTCTGATATAATAACGTTGATTCCATACTTATCATTATTTCATGTATAACGATGTTCAGTTGCATATCATTGAACTCACTGGTTACAAAAGTGTCATGTTCATTAATTTACTTAGCAGTTATAACTAATGCCGAGGAACTAAATATGTTAAAACATTTTCTTCTTAAGCCATATTACTAAATTATAAAATCACAACACAACTGGAGGTACACTCCATTGTAGTCCAAAGCAGCGCTCTGCACACAACAACCACCTGGCTGGGTATTAAAAACATGCAGACGCTTGATAAGGTGAATGTCCTCACGTCATCACAGAACGTGGAGCTCAGAGATCTGTCTGCTCTGTAAAGCAGGATAGAGGGCGATCTGTGGCATATCTGACCGCAAAGTACAATGCTGGTGTAGGCATAAGTATTTCCCGAGCACACCGATCAGCATACATTGTCAACATGGGGCTCCACAACAGTCAGCCACTACGTGTTCCCTGTTCCCATATTGTCCCAATGCGATTATCAGTTGCGATTGAAGTGGGTAAAAGATCATCGAAATTGAACCAAAGATCAATCGAAACGCGTCACCTGGTCGTTTGAGTCACGTTTCTTGTTGCGTCAGGACGATAGTTGTTCGGGGTACACAGTCTTCCAGGCGAATAACTGCTGGAAACATGTATCATGCCATTGATACAGGCCGGTGTCATTCAACTAGGCTTCTATAGGACGTGTGGTAGTGACCATAGGCAGCATGACAGGTATGAACTAAGTGATAATTATTGTGGACTACCTCCATCCCTTCATGCCTACCAAGACGACGATGGCATCTTACAGAAGGAAAACTGTCCGTATCACAATGTCAGAATTGTGCTACAGTGGTTTGAGGAACATGATGGTAAACTTATAGTTTTTTTTTTTTTTTTTTGTAACTGATTTACGTCTCTTTTTAACATCGAGGAGGTCTTTAGAGACGGGAAAGGATGGGGGGCAAGGATGGGGGGCAAGGATGGGGGCAAGGAATGGGAAGGAATTCGGCCATGGTTTTTTGAAGGAAGCATCCCGATATTTGCCTGGAGTGATTTGGGGAAATCATGGAAAACCCAAATCTGGATGCCCGGAGGGGGATTCGAACCGCCGTCCTCCCGAATGCGAGGCGAGAACGCTAACCGTTACACCGCCCCACTCGGTGAACTTACAGTGATGTCTTGATCACCAAATTCGATTGATCTCAACTCAATAGAACACATCTGGGACCCTATGGCGCCAGCTCCACGCCCACAAATCACCAGCCCGTAATTTGAGGGAAAAACGTAGCCTGTATACAGGGTGTTACAAAAAGGTACGGCCAAACTTTCAGGAAACATTCCTCACACACAAACAAAGAAAATATGTTACGTGGGCATGTGTCCGGAGACGCTTACTTTCCATGTTAGAGCTAATTTTATTACTTCTCTTCAAATCACATTAAACATGGAATGGAAACACACAGCAACAGAACGTACCAGCGTGACTTCAAACACTTTGTTACAGGAAATGTTCAAAATGTCCTCCGTTAGGGAGGATACATGCATCCACCCTCCGTCGCATGGAATCCCTGATGCGCTGATGCAGCCCTGAAGAATGGCGTATTGTATCAGGGATTCCATGCGACGGAGGGTGGATGCATGTATCCTCGCTAACGGAGGACATTTTGAACATTTCCTGTAACAAAGTGTTTGAAGTCACGCTGGTACGTTCTGTTGCTGTGTGTTTCCATTCCATGTTTAATGTTATTTGAAGAGAAGTAATAAAATGAGCTCTAACATGGAAAGTAAGCGTTTCCGGACACATGTCCACGTAACATATTTTCTTTGTTTGTGTGTGAGGAATGTTTCCTGAAAGTTTGGCCGTACCTTTTTGTAACACCCTGTATATGCATCTTGGTTCAGATACGTCCGGCGACCTACCAAAGACTTGTCGAATAGGCCTACATGTCACGCCAAATCACTGGGCCGACATGCTATTAAGTAGGTTGTCATAATGTTTTGACTAATCAGTGTATGTTGAGCTTCATATTTCTCTCTGTTTTTTTCTCTAACATATCAAAATTTATGTTGTGACTCTTAAAGTGTTAAGGATGGTGCAACTAGATTTTATGTTTTACATCAGTTACAAGGCTTATTTTGTTCATGTTTCTATACTTTTCTGATTGAAAGTGATCATTCTTCTTATTTGTGCAAGTGACTGATGGCTGTATAGTGTCCAACGTATTAACGTGGTGTTAATCAATTACTCTGCTTATTAGTATTCTTGTTGTTCCACGCAGCGCATCACAAATCAATCTTTACCATCGATTATAAGAAAAAGCATTCTCTCTATACAGTAATAATAACTTCTTAAATTTTTGCCAATATCTTGATTCAAAAACAAGGTGCTACTTTACAAATGGGGAACCACAAAAATAAATTTAATTTCTTCTTTTATTAAACTGATTGTTGACACTTTAACACAAATATAACTGATTGCCGAGTACATAAACGCTTACAGTTAATATTACTGCCTAACTTTTTTATCCATTACTGTACTGATCACAGGGAAAATACTGACTGTTCCACTCACGCGCTTAGCTGAATAGTATCGCGTACGTCGTTATGTTCTGTACTCTTTCTCTCACTGAATATTTCCTCGAACTTAAGAGGTGAGGCAATGTGCGACGACGCACGCCTCCTACTGTGAGTACGTAGTATGGTCGTCTCGAGGCATGAGCAACGCACGCGCGCAGCCACCCGTGAGTGTGTCGATAGTCAAACCTTCTGGAGCGTTCTTAATTTAATTTCAATTGCGATGTAGCACACACGCTCCGCTGACAATGACCCTACGCCCCCACCTGGGGTTACAATGATATATCGGTCAAGCGATAATATCGGTCCCAAAATATCGATATTTATATCGATATCTGCCTGGTATCGATAAAAATATCAATATATTTGTCGATATTGATATTACCTTGTATCCCTACCCCAACTTTCTCATGTCATGATTTCTCACCACCTGCCTTCTCCTGCTCTTTACGAACTGCTAAACCCCTTCAGTGTTTTTGGTAGTCTAAACTGTGCATCAAGTCCCTTGGTAATTTATTCCAGTCACTGAATCCCTCATCTACAACAATGGGCCACACGGCAAATGAAAAATCAAAATTGTTAAATTCTCACACAACAATTAATTAAAACCAGATGTTAATAAAACAGGATTAAACATACTGAAGCCTAGGAGGCTCCATACTGTTCTGTTCAACAAGTTAATTTAATTTAATTGCAATGGAGCACAGGCTCCGGTGGCAATTTCCCTACACACCCATCTTCCCCCTATCCTGCACCCACCTACATTTGCCCTCTACAAATTTTATCTTTAAATTCTTTCAAAGTTTTCGGTAAATTATTCATCATTTCTCTTGGTAACTCATTCCATTCCTGACACCCTTACCTAAAAAAGAGAATCTTCCCACACCCTTGTGCCTGAAATCGAGTGCCAGCTTGTGGTCATGGTCATCTTTTCCCTTCCATGCACTACTTTTCATACCTATTGCAATATCTTTCCATGCCTCATTGCCAGTATATGCCCTGTAGTGTACACTCCCATGACCCTCCTCATCCTCCTCCTGTCTTGCAATGAATCCCATTTCAGCTCCTTTATCATATCCATCACTGAATGCATTCTAAGATAATTTCCAGAAACAAATCTAGCAGCCCTTCTTTGCACCCTCTCCAACTCCTGTATTTGATATATAAAATGAGGGTCCCATACTACACTACCATATTCGAGCAATGGTCTCACCAAAGTTTTGTAACCCAATTCCTTTACTTCTCCCATACATCCCCTCATCACTCTTTCCAACGAGTGCAGAACTTTGAAACCTTTTCCTACCACCTGCAGGGCAGGCGTTAGGGGGGGAGGGGGGGGTAAGCAGGTCACAAGTACCCGGGCCCGCCGGCTGATGATCACCGATTGTAGGGGCCCTCAGGCCATGAAGCCAAGAATAAGTAATGCCAACATATTTACCAAGCAATTCTTTCCCCACCTTATATTCATAATTAACCTTTTGTTTTTTATTTGTGTAACTAATAAGCTGACTCTTCTTTGCATTTACCTTCATCCCATGTTTACCAACCCAACTAGATAACCTGTCCAGATCACCCTGCAACTGTTTACAATCCTCTATCGTTCTGATTCTTTTATACAGCATTATGTCATCTGCAAACAATCTAATTTCAGATAGTAAACAATCAACACAATTATTCATTAGAATAATGAATAGCAATGGTCCCAATACGCTACCCTGTGGCACACCCATTTTTACTTCTACTTCTTTTGATACTACATTTCCTACCCTAACTTTCTGTTTTCTACCTTTTAAAAATTCTTCTACCCAGCAAATCACTTTCTTATCCACTCCAATGGTTTTTACCTTATTTATTACCATTTTATGGCTTACTCTGTCAAATGGCTTTGACAGATCTAGTGCTACACTATCAATTTCGCCTCCCTTGTCCATTTCATCTGAAATATCTTGCATATATCCCACCAACTGAGATTCTCATGAATATCCTTGCCTGAACCCACGTTGCCTGCTTGAAAACCACTTACGTTCCTCACATATATTTCTGATGTGGTTGCATATCAATCTTTCCATTAATTTACCTGCCATTGAGGTCAAACTGATTGGCCTGTAATTCTCAACTCTATTTCTCACCCCTCCTTTATGTACCGGTACTACTATTGCACTTTTCCAGTCCTGTGTAAGCAGCAAGTATCCAGACTCAATTTAAATAATATTTCAAGATAAGGTAGAGTGTCACATCCGGTTATCTTTAAGATATCTGTAGTAATACTGTATTATCTTCACCAGCCCCTTTATGTTTTTTAGCTTTCTTATTTCCTTCATGATTTCCTCAGGAGTCAAAACTTTGTAATAACACGTTACTCATGATAATTGAAATATGTGACAGAGCTTTTACATGTGTCATGTGCCCCATGCTAACCTGTTTCTTTACTATGCTCCCTTCTTTATCATCCTCTTTAGCCTCCTCTCCTGTATTAGGGCCTATGTATGTTTGATACTTTTGTTTATTTATTTTTTATTTATGTATATGCATTTACTCCCCAATTGTAAATATTTCCCTGAACTATTATGAATTTCTCTCCACTGTAATGATGTCCTTTATACACTTTAATCCCTGAAAATTTATTAGGTACAATTCTGGAACTTTTTGCTTCCTTAAAATAAACCTGTATCTTTTGACCTTAGGTGGTGGAAAGAAGGTTTCAAGTGCAAACTGGGCACCTGACTCTTGTCAGGATAGAATATGAGATAGTTCTTTTTCACTTTCTTAGCAGTTCCTGTGCAGCTCTTATTCTGTTTTGACATCAATTGCCACTTCTTGTACTTCACGTTTATAATATTTTGATTGTGTGTTATTTTTATATTTGATTCCTGTTGTTGGCAAATTTTTAGTTAAAATATATTTTCTTTCAAACTCCATTTTGAATCTCCCTTTCATCTACTTAGTGCAAGACCCTATGTTACTCCTAAACTGACCGCATCGTATTCTCCTGATGTAGGATTTATGCCCAAACATGTTATTGTTCTTTGTGCCTTTGTCATCTGAAGTAACTGACAGTTCTTTCTATCTGTAACAATTATTAATTACAAATAATATAAAAAATCAAACACGTAATGAATCTAATAAAAAAAATCACTGTGACATAAATTGCCGCCCTTCAATCACATTCTTATCGATGCACTAATCAGTAGATTTGTAGGAACATGCTAACATAAATTAAAGAAGAGCTAATAACATTTTTAGAACAAAAATTGTTCACTGGGTTACTCTGGGGAATCCTCAGTCACATGACATCCATACATATTTATTTTGGGCAAGATTGCTCTCCTTTAGGTTATCTCCCATCATGGTAAAAATTTTTGTTCTCAGTGAGCAGTGATTGCTTATGGCAAGTTGACAATAACTCTCCACTAGCAGGCTTCTCAACTCTAACATATGGTTCTTTAAGTATGTAACGTCTACTTTCTGGGACAATGTTTTCTGGGTCATACTGTTTCATCAATTACAAAATTATCAAGTTAGAATATCAAAATAATAATTAATTTTCAGCTAACCACATGAAATATTATTGTAATTAATAGGAAAACTGAAAATTGGGTGTACAATTTATTACAATTGATCATTGTGAAATTATGTAAATATGAAGTTTGTTTTTATTCTGATATAAACAATTACATATCAGTGAATGTCTTTAAAGTCAAACAGTTAGAGCATTATCTCAGGGTCAAATTAGTGGGTGAAACGATTGCATTAGTTTCCGTCGTGATTGTAGATTTTACCGTTGTTCACGGGTCAGGTCCGTAGACAGGCACGAATAGCGCCACATGGGGTCGTCCAGCTTTCTCGTCCGGCACAGCATGGTGGCAGTGTCTACAGCCCCTGGAACATACAGTGCTCTGGCCTCGGTGAAGGTCACTTGCTGCTGTCTCACATGAAGATCCCAACCAGAGAGTCTCTCCCTCCGTTTCTGGGCTCAGAGCAAGACTCTGTACCTCTTGCAATGCGATGTCTCGTCTGGCCCTTTGCAAATCACAGCACTCCGTGCCAAAGGACCCAAAATTAATTGACCCCCAGAACATACAAGAAAAAACACCAGCACATCAATAAATTGCGGCGGCTTCTCCATTGGCTGGATCGTCTTCCACACCTCTCAGAAAACGCTTCTTTACTAGGAAACGGCACTAAGGTATAGTTTCGCTCGTCGGCACCAGTTTTTGGCGGTTTTTTTCCGAAACGTGTGAAAATAGAAAGCGGGCCTTTATGGTGGCTATAAATTCCCTTAATGTCCAAGTTAGCTAGAACGTTGTCAGTCCTCCATGGTGCGTGTAAATCTGGACGCTTTTGTTCCATCACGTATCTGTTAGACACGTCACACTGTCAACATTCACACATACCATGGGAACACTTGGTGCCTAATAAGACTGTACTTTTTAATTCATTACAAGTAATACGGGAGGCTATTTGTGCTTTGCGAAAAGATGGCACCCACTTACATTGTATATTGTTCTGATCTGGGCCTCTGTCTAAGTGGATTCTAGGTAATCTTTCCTGGCCATAGTTTACTGTGAAGTGCTGTGACCATGCAGGCTCCTGGTATAATCTGGCATTTTCTTCTGCGATCCCACATATTTAACACAAACTGTTAAAATCAATTTCATGAATAATTGGTATTATTATCCAAGATCATGCGATCAGCCTCATGACTCTGTTTTGTTACAACATAAATAATCAGCAACCAAAAATTAGTATGTTTTTTAAATGTAAAAACATTTTAAAAACAATATTCTTTCAGTGTTCTGTCAATTCACTTCTTTGCAGTTGTTAAATGGAATAGAATTCTTATTAAGTAACACTTATAACCTCAATTTTGTAGTAACATCTCTGGCTACTACTAGGCTGGAAACATAGGCTTGGTGTATAACATCAGCATTGTGATGGATATAATGACTAAAATAGTTTTTTTTTTTTTTTTTTTTTTTTTTTTGTGAGGGTGAAAGGACATGTGCCATACTGTGATAGAACTGGATTAAACCAGATCCTAAATGTTGTTGTGTAGCCATCTGTCTGCAAAATGTGTAACTATGTACTGTGAGATAGGTGTATTTTTATTTGTGAAATATGTATTTTACGAGGCAGAGATCTGAAACCATCCCATTATTCACCTTGATGATGTGCGAAACTGCCTAAAAACCCCAATCAGTATTGCCAGTATGGGAGGAACAGGAAATGCTCATGGCCCCATTGTACCTCTCCGATCCAGTTCGGTTGCTCCTTAATACATGCAACCACACTGGTGGATCCAAAGTGGCCTTTTACTATATATAAATAGTTTGTAGAGTAAATGTGTGTTTATTTTTAGGCAGAGAACAGTTTTCAGCAGTTGTTTCTGTAAATTTTGTTTTGTTTAAGCTCTCAGTTTGTGAAGAGTAATTCTTATACATTTAATTTAACTGCAATGTAGCATATGCTAGGATGGCACCTACCATACACACTTATTTTCCTGTTTCTGGTTTTTTAACCCAAATTCTTTGAGTGCAATTTTCCTATTGACCTACTTTTTTCCTTAATGAATTTTAAGTCTAAATCCTTTCAATATTTCAGGTACATCCTTTGTCGCCTCCCTTTGTTAATTTAGTTCAGTCCCTCACTCCCATACCAAAAAAATATTCCCTCTTACTTAGAGCTGTTATCGAGTACCAGCTTACGGTCAAAGTCACCTTTTCCCATCCATATATAGCTCCAAAATATTCTGATTGTGTTTACCGCCTGCTCAATTTGTCTTGTGTAATTTGTTTTACAGTTAAATGTTTTGCTAATATTTTACCAGTTATTCAACAATCAATCGGTTTTTTAGCTTATAATTCTAAAATAACTTTGCTTTTTTAAAACTGTGTAAGCTAATTCTTCTCAGCATTTTTCTTCATATCATGTTGACCTACCCATCTTGATCTCCTGCCCTGGAAATTCTGTAGCTGTTCGCAGTCCTCTCCCATTTTGTTCATATCTGCAAACAAATCATTTACACATTCAGTCATTTAAATAATTATAACAATAGTCCAGATATGCTACACTGCACCATTCCCAGTTTCACTTCCACCTCTTTTAATATGGCAATGCCTACTTTTACACTTACCTTTCTACCTTTTAAGAATTCATCTACAAAGAAATCTTCATATGCTCTAGTGGTTTTTACCGTATTTTAGCACCATTTCACCTTCCCTAAGACCATGTTACCAATATAAAAACCAGGTTTTTTTCTGACAGATATTTCTAATGTGATTGAATATCAAGCAACCTCTCTGTTAATTTAGCTACCACTGATTTGACATCAATCAGTCTATAATTTTAAACCTATTTGTCATCTCTATGATATGGACCAGTACTACTATTGCATTTTACCAGTCCTCTGGCAACCAGAAACTCTCTATACTCAATCTTTAATTTAATATAATAGGATCACACACTCCAGTGGCATTTTCCATACACACCCATTTTCCCACCTTTCCCGTACCCACCACTTTTATCCTCAACAAATTTCAACTTTAGTAAATTATTCATCAATTAATTCCCTTGGTAACTTATTCCAATCCCTAGTTCCTAACCTATTAAATAAAATCTTCCCACACCCATGTGCCTGAAATCGAGTGCCAGCTTGTGGTCATGGTCGCCTCTTCTCTTCCTTGCATTACTTTTAATTCTTACAACAATATCTTTCCATACTTCATCACCAAAATACACCTTGTACAGTTCCATGACTCTCTTCACCCTTCTCCTTTTTTCCAATGAATCCCATTCCAGCTATTTTATCATATCGGTTACTGAGTGTGTTATACAGTAATGCCAGAGACAAATGAAGCAGCCCTTCTTTGCACCTCCTTCAACTTCTGTATTTGATACTCATAAAGTGGGTCCCATACTACACCACCATATTCAAGCAATGGTCTGACCAAAGTTTTGTAACCCAATTCATTTACTTCTGAAGAGAAAAGGAGAAAGGAGGGTGTGTAGGAAGATGGCCACCTGAGCGGTCACTCCATCTCAATTTTATCAATTACTATCCTGTCATCACAAGTAAAGAATTTTGAAACCCTTTCCTACTATCTGTCCAATGCGTACTGCTCCGTTAAGCTTGTTATCAAATATCATGCTAAGATATTTACAATTCAAGTCTTCAACAAGTAATTCTTTCCCCATCTTATAATCTTAAACAAACCTTAGTTTTTTATCTGTGTATCTAATAAGCTGACCATCGTTGCATTTATCTTCATCCCATGTTTACCAACTGATATAGATATCCTGTCAAGATCACCCTGTAGCTGTTCACAGTCATTTACTGTTTTTATCCCTTTCTTTCTGTCATCGCAAACAATCTAATTTCTGATAGAAAACCATCATCATAATCATTCATTAGAATAATCAACAGCAATGGTCTCAGTACACTATCCTGTCACACTCCTATCTTTACTTCCACTTCTTTTGATACTGTATTACCTACCCTAACATTTTCCTTTCTATTTTCTAAAAATCCTTCTACCCAGCAAATCACTGTCCCTTCTACTCTAATAGTTCTTACCTTATTTACCACCATTTTATGGCTCATTGAATCAAATGCCTTTAAAAGGTCTAGTCCGACACTTTCGATCTCACCACCCATTCCATTTCATCCAAAATATCTTCCATATATCCTAATAAGTGAGATTCGCATAAATATAATTGCCTAAGCCATGTTGCCTACTTGAAAACCACTTACGCTCCTCATATATATTTCTGATATGGTCTCCATTAATTTACCTACCACTGAAGTCAAACTGGTAAGCCTATGATTTTTTACTTTATTTCTCACACCTCCTATATGTACCAGTATTACTATTGCACTTTTCCAGTCCTCTATTAAGCAGCAAGTATCCAGAATCAATTTAAATAATATTTCAAGATAAGGTACAATGTCACATCCTGCTATCTTTAAGACATCTGTAGTAATACACAGTCCAGTCACATTAATGTGACCACCATCTACTTTCGACGTTAACGTGAAATAAACAATCACAGAAGGCAGGTGAAAGCACATTACAGTGGAGTGTATATAAAGGATGTCATAGGGCATTGGAAAGCATTTCCATCATTGGCGTGATGAAGAAATGTAGTGATTTATCCGACGTCCAAAAGGGCATGATTATTGGCTTTCAGGCCAAGGGTGGAAACATTTCGGAAATGGCTAATTTTGTGAACTGTTCACGTGCTGCCGTGGTGAAAGTATACCGTGCATGGAAAAATGGCACTATTCAAAATCAGCAGCGTGGAACATGTGGTGCACCACAGGCTATAGATGACAGAGGTGAACAAAGGCTACGGAGATGCGTTTGGGCAAATAGACGTGCAACTGTTGAGCAACTGACCGCCCAGATGAACCAAGGGGCTACCAAGAGTGTATCCTCAACAATGGTTCAGTGAACGTTGCTGCGCATGGGCCTCCGCAGCAGATGCCTGGTTAATGCACCTATGCTAACTGCTGTTCATCGGCAATGAAGGCTGGAATTTGCACGCCAGTACCACAACTGGACATCCACAGAGTGGCGACAGGTGGCATTTTCCGATGAATCACGTTTTATGCTCCATTGGCACATACAATTTGAAACGTCTGAAAGCAGACACCCTGCAACAATTGCCAGAAGGATCCAGGGTGGAGGATGGAGCATTATGGTTTGGGGAATGTTTTCCTGGCATTCACTGGGTGAACTCATCGTGGATGGCACGATGGATCACAAGACCATGTTCACGCCTACATGCGAATAATTTTTCCTCAGAATGATGGCATCTACCAGCAGGACAATGCGAGGTGTCATACAGCTCGCAGTGTATGTGCGTGGTTTGAAGAGCACCAGGATGAGTTTACCTTACTCCCCTGGCCAGCAAACTCAACGGATTTAAACCCAATCGAGGATCTGTGGGACCACCTCGATCAGGTTGTTCGTGCCATGGATCCTCAACCGCGTAATCTAGTGCAGCTGGCCACAGCACTGGAGTCAGCATGGCTCAGCATCCCAGTGAACACCTTCAGAAACCTAATTGACTCTCTTCCTGCACGCCTCGCAGCGGCCCGCTCTGCGAAAGGTGGCTATTCTGGTTTTTGAGAGGTGGTCACATTAATGTGACTGGACTGTGTATTATTTGCACCAGTCCCTTTATGTTTCCTCAGGCTTTTTAGCTTCTTTATGATATCCTCAGCATAAATTTCAAATTTTCTGGTCTGTTAATGTATAATTGTGTTGTTAGGCTCATTCTCGATTTTAGACCCTCCTATTTCTGATTCATTTTCCCTAATGGTCTCACTAAACCAGTTACCTAAAATCTCTCTGCCTTTTTCAAATCCTCGATATCTTCTTCTCCACACTTATATATAATAGACTTAACACCCTCCCATCCCCTCAGTTTTCTAACATAGCCATAGAAATTTCTTGATGCATTAGTGAAAGGTCCTCCAGCACCAACGACACTTTTCATTAATCCATCTTTAGCCATCTTCTTTGCTATTATCAATTCCTTGTTTAGTTGTTTCAAATAATCCCCACTACCTTGCTGGCCCTTAACTCTGTTATGTTCTCTTCTTACCTACCTCTTTAACCTCCTCACCTCCCTATTATAATACACAGGTTCTCTACTTCTCTATATTTTCTGTATTGGAATAAATATTTCTTGCCCCTTCTTATTATCTCCTTGAACTATTCCCACCTTTACTATACTTGTGCCTTCCTTCCATTTGCTGAAACATTCTCTTAAATATCTCTTCAAGTTAGAAATCTGTGGCTTTTTATAATTATACCTATTTTCCCCTTAAATTTTGGCTGCTAGTTTACTGAATTCTCTAATACCCATTAGAACTGCTTCATGATCACTTATTCCTTCAGTTATTTGACTCCCCACAATGATATCATCTGGTTTTATTAGGAAGAAATCTAACATTTTTTGCCCCCTAGTGTTCTGCTCTACGACGTGTGTAAACACTCCTTTTCTTATTAAGGTATTTTCAAATCTTTGTTCCCTTGTGTCCACTTATCTCCTACCCAGTTTACACCTGATAAATTTATATCCCCATCAATAATGGCCATTCGATTTTCACCTCTGAAAACAATTGTAAGACAACAAGCTTTGCCTTGGAGTGAGGCATAACTTCAGTCTCATCTTTGACCATATGGAGCCATGGATAATTTTTCAGCTTTGGCTTTGCTACAATGAAAGGTCGCCACTTAGCTTGTATAACCTCAAACTAAGAAAAGGTATTTCAAAAAATGTTCACAAGTCTGTTGTTGGTAAAAATCAGTACTGGATTAACCACGTAGCAGGAGGTAGCAAACGCTATGGGCCTCGAGCCATCTAGGGGGCCTCGTGCCTCCTAGGGGGGGTCCCACACACCTAGGCTTGATGGGCGACCTTTTTTTTAGCTCTACAATTTTTCCCCAGATGGCAAAAATCAAGGGCCTCTTCTTCACATTTGCTATGGGCCCCACGCTGTCTTAATCCGGCCCTGGTAAAAATCAGTATATTCTTGAAAGATCTTGCAAAGCCAATAACAGAACAGGCATCAGACAAATTCTCTGAAGTTATATTTGAAAGTTCCACTAACCAATTCGAGCCAGACTACACCCCATAGTTCAAAGTACAATTAATGATCTGAAAATATGCAAAAGTTTGTCACACGCTTCTACTGTTGCATTAGTTTGTGAACAACCGACACTTAAGTAATCCTGAGGCTCCACATGGCATATTACTACTTCAAAACTATGTAGTTGTTTTTCAGACTGAAACTTTAAAACTTTGTGATGCCTTCAGTGTTACCAAGCAGCATAGCTGCTCTCTAACCGAAATTGGCTGTTGCCGCACCTAATGTATCTGACCGACTGAGGCCTACCTCGTGTCGCGTCGACTATTTCTATAAGACCGACTAACGAGGGCTATCTGCCCTCACACGGATCGTGGCAAAGCCAGTCACTTCCACATTCACATGAATAACTTCTGGAGAGCTGATCAGATATCAAATCTCATGTCTGAAAGGCTTGCATCATCTAATTTGACCTTGATAACTAAAGTAATACTATCACTCTGAAACTTTGCAAATCACTAGATATTGTAACAAATGTCAACTTTAGTTATTATAAAAAAAATTCGTAACTTTAATAGTTTGGCCGAAAATAAATAATTTTCATACAAATTGTCGAAATATTACTCCAGGCAAAACCTTAAAGCTGATGCAACACAAAATACTATCTCAAAAACTGTAAAAATCAGTAAAATAAATACTGATGATAGAAATGATATGCAATACTATTTAATCTAATTTGTGGTTCTGAGAACAAATTTTGCTATGCAGTTACAAAATTAATAGATACCTGATACAATGTATGAATTTAATTTTTCCCCAAGGGCCTCGCCTTTATCAATCATTCTCCCACTCTGATAAGCAGTCAACAACCTATTTTTTTTTTCTTTTTTATTACTCCAGAAATCTACCCCCAAGTAACTCATGGTCATGATCTATAAACACCAGTCAACTGTAATAGTTTTTGCTGACCAGTATGAAAAACCCTCCACCAATTGCTCCTCTATCTCTGTGGTACATTCTGTACATTGGAAAAACCTCATCGTCTAGTACTTCTTTTAATCAAGATTGTACCCCTATAATTATCTGTTGTTTTTGTATCTTCTACAGTTCACCAGTAACACCCTTGTTACTGGCTTTGTGATATTTTCGGTATTAACTTCCTCCTTCCCAGTTCTGTCCCAGTTAGTTATTGTTTCAGCAGCTTTATCAATTTCTTTGGCATTTGTTTTTATTCCCATCAGGGGTCAGTACCATTTTGATGATCTATTTCCATCCCCAAACCAGCAGCCCTTAACCTAAAAAAGGTACACTGGAAATGGGCTCCCTTACAGATTTAGCTAACAACTCAGAAAGTACCCCCTTGCCCCTTCTATTCAGGTGTAGACCATGCCTAGTGAAACCCCACCTGCCAATGACGTTCACAGGCACAACCCCCCAGTCAGAACTAATGCCTTTCCCAAGTAACACCTCCATTTCCACATTTACATGCCTCACAGTGTGGTTCAACTGTAGCCGGTCATGGTGACTTAGGACCTGCATGAGCTCAACCCTGGTATGCTGTGCTTCTGTTACCACCTTCCTCAGCTCACTCTCTATACTGTAACTCACATTTCTATCAATACTATTCCCCTCACCTCCCATAATCACTACTCTCTCATCCTTTGTGAAACTCCTACAAAGTGAGCCTATATTCTTTATTACCTG
The DNA here is from genome assembly GCA_031002005.1 of Vandiemenella viatica. NCBI lineage: Eukaryota > Metazoa > Arthropoda > Insecta > Orthoptera > Morabidae > Vandiemenella > Vandiemenella viatica. The sequence goes on from CM061920.1 coordinate 287,774,825, forward strand.
ACCTATTATTGCACTAGGTTTGAAAAAGCTTGTGACCTGGTAACCCGTGCCTAAACGACCCTACAGAAGAGGGTCTACACCTCTCCCATGGCTACTACCTTGCAGCAAAACCAAATTCTTCCCATTCTTTCCCTGCATGCCCCTAATACCAAAGGCCTGTTGCATCTTACCTACTCCTACATCTACGTGAAGCCTCCACAGGTGGAGCCACCAAAAGCCATTCCTTAACAGGCTGAGCCTCCACAGTACAAGCCTCAAGAACCCTGACCCTTTCACGCATCTCCCTGATTGTTTCGCCCATTTTGCTCATCTTTTTATCCCTAAGACAAAGTGGACAAAACCTTAGGAGATCCTTATTTATTTCCCATGTTCCGTCATCCCTACATGTCCAGTGAAACCACTTCTTACACCAACTACAACTAACCCCTTCACTGCGTACATGACCACACTATCCAGTCATGATTTTCTCAAATACCTTTAGTATCTTCTAAACGAACCTTAAATTTATTTGATAAAGTAGTCTAATAAAATTTATACTATGTACTTAACTTTTTTATATAAAATTGGATTAGAGCTTTACTCCTCAATCATGTTACTGCAATTAATGAGTAGATAAAAATATTTTATTTATGATATTTTTACTAGCAAGTTGCTATTTTAATATTTTTTGAAAATAAGTAAATAAGAAAATTATTTTATCTGTGTCTGAAATAATCAATAAAAATATCTTATGATGCATGGACTTTACATCCACAATCCATTTTTTTAAGATCAATACTACTGAGCAGAGTCAGTAGTATTGCTGAGTCAGATATTTACTATTACATGCTATTATGCTTTAATATTAATGAAAATAACAAACTGTTATATTTTATACAGAAAAAAAGTTCTACAATATGTTTTAGCAACAATCTACAACAATTGGAATATCTAATACTTATTTTTTTTTTTTTTAGTCTTATACAAGTAATTTAAGGTATTAACAAAGATATTCCAAAAAATTTAACTACAGTTTGCTGTATTTAATATAACTATCAAGCTATTCACCACTAAGAATGGACGATTATCAAAGCTCTATTTCTGAATGAGAATATTGTATTGTGCCTCAATAACATTAATCCTATTTATTTAATTTATAATTAAAAGCTTTAAATTAATTTAAATGGTGAAATTTAGCTGATGACGAAGTGTTCACACATGCAACCAGAGCTCACTTCACCAAAGTTATTATTACAAGGTGCGTTTCAATGTCAGTTCCGCCCATCTTTAATACATCTGTAATGATATTATTAGTGATAATTATTTTCAACAATCCACCATTTTTCCCCCGTGGTTTTATAAAACAGTTCAATTTCTTTTTACCCAGCATAATCTAGATCTGAATATTGTTGATAAAAATAATTGTTTTTTTTTCCATTTTTTTGTCAAGTTGTGGTGGCTGATATAAATGCTGGATGCTGCCATAAATGGTTGCAACAGATATTACTGAGCTCGGTGGGGGAGCAGTAATGCTCTAGACTTGCATTTAGGAGGATGCATTTCGAATCCCCATCTCGCCATCCAGATTTGGGTTTTTCATGGTTTCTCAAAATGAATCCAGGTGAATGCTAGGATGATTCCTTCAAAATGCCTTGGCCGAATTACCTCCTGTGCCTTCCCCCACATCCTTTCCTGCCACTTATGACTTCGACGTCAATGAGGCTTAAAGCCAGAGACACAAATAGAAAATAACTGAGCTCAACCTGAAATAAAAAACACATTAAAAACTTCTTCTTGACTAATCATTAGATAGTGCTGAAAGTTAGGAGTTATGTATGTCTTGCGCATTACATCAAGTACATGGCTGTTTATTCTACATGGTGGGATTTTTTCTCAAGCTATTTGTTGTGAAAGGTAACCTTTTTCGACTGATCAATTTGTTTGATGTATCAGTTCCACCATAATGAACCAGTTAATTGTAGGATCTCCCTACCCTTTTTGGTCTCACAGCTGCTGCAGGGGATCAAGATGAGTTGAAGCTGTAAGGTTCAGTTTGTCGTGGGGTGTAAATGTCCTGCGTTGTTTGGAATTATGAAGGTCAGTGGCAGATGCAGGGGGGGGGGGGCTAGATGACTGAAGCCCCCCTCCCCAAAAGCACCAAGGTCACCACCAATGACATGGATTTTTGCTCTACTGTTCTTATAAGGGCGGCAATCTCCTTGCCTGAGTCAAGCCCACCTCCCCAAACCAAATCCTAGGCCCCCCCCAAACCAAAATCTTGGATCCGCCACTGATGAATTTCATTAATGGATGAAAGTGGTCTCGAAATAGCTAAACATAACCAGTCAATGGTTGATTTAGTTTGACCAGAGGACTCTGTCTATGCCATGTAAAAACAGCCCATATCAGGATGGAGCCACCACCAGCTTGCACAGTGCTTCCCTGATGCCCTGGGTCAATGGCCTCATGAGATATGTGCCATAATGAAACCCTATCATCAGCTTTTACCACTTTGAATCATATCTCATCTGACCACAAAACCTTTTTCCAGTCATCTATGACCCTCCTGATATATTCATGAACCCAGGAGAGGCACTCGAGTCAGTGGCATTTTGTTAGTAGAGGCAGTCATTTTGGTCTTCTGCTGCTATATCCAATCAATGTCAAATTTTAATGCACTGTCTGCATGGACACAACTTTTGTGTATCCCACATTGATCATTGCTGTTCTTTGATGCAGTGTTTCCTGTAATGATGCAGATGTCACTTGTCACTTGTCTAGATCATTAGGTAGACATGGTTGGCCACTGCATTATCTATGGTGCAAGGTAATGACAAAAATGACATATTTACATCACTTTCTTCACATGGCGTGGATGGAGGAATGTTGAATTCACAAACAATTTCCAAAACAGAATGCCACATGCATCCTATCCTCAACTTCCATTCTGCATTAAAATTCTATTAGTTCATGTCACACAGCCATAATCATGTCAGAAAACATTTCTCATGTCTCATGGGAGTACAAATGAAACCTCTTCCAAAGCACAGCAAATTTATATGTTTCTTCTGTGGTTCTACTTCCATCTGGATATTTTCATCTTCCTATCCCATGACTTTGGGCCAACTGAATATGTAATTTAATTTTAGTGTTATGGAATGCATGATCAATGGGCAATATTCCTAAACACCAAAGTAAATGGCACAAAAATTTAGTTAAGGTCTGTTTATGCCATCCTGAAATATAGATTTTATTTCCTTGAAGATGGTTTATTTGTATATGTAAGGAAAACATCATGTTTAATTATACAGATTTTTATTTTATCTGTAAAATGATTAAGGCAATATTGAAAGTAAGGAAGGAAATAATTATTATATGCTGGTGATGTTGGTCATCAGATCTTATGAAATCTTTGCCAAGCCATGAAAAATAATGTAAATAATATATTGCAGTAAATTCTGGGTAATTCGATAATAGTGTATGATGATGTTAAACTTCCCCACAACACATATAGAACTGTGCTCGGGTCCATATATTCATTGTTAAGTGAGTACTTTCTCAGTTTGTTATACTTGTTATGGTGATATCTGCTCTACATAATTTTTATGGGATAGAATGAGTTGCTTAAAGATAATGTAGCTTGTGTTGAAGTTGTTAAATTCTTGCTCTTATGCATTCAGAACTTGTAACACTTTAGTGAAGTCTCTGTGTTCCTGGAAGATTCTGTCAGTTTCAAAATCTACTTTTAATATAATTTTGTCAGTTATTTCAGTTAATGTGATCCTTTTCATTTGTTGTACAAAACACATGTTCAGAGGTATGAATCTGATCAAACTTTGTCCTTTACAGACTAGATTTTGTCAATCGTCTCACCCACTACATTTGGTTGTTTCTCCAAAACCTTGACAAATTTTTCCTATGTGATATGAAAAATCTATTCTGCATCAAGAATGAAATCCCTGATGGATGAGGTACCTAATTAAATTAATAATTTTCTTTATACTAAATTTATACATCATTAGCTTTTGTCGAGGAATTCATATGTGTATACCAGAAAAGCTTTTGTTCATTTCTTTGTCAGTTTTTAACTCGTTATCATTAGTTTACTAACATTTGGCATGAATTATGTGATGAATCAACAGAAAAATTAAATATATAATTAAATAAAAGGCACTAAGTAGTAAAAAGTAATTGCAGATTAGGATAGGGAATACATAGCTTCCTCATTACAGAACCCACTAGTATCCAAAAAAGATGTTTTCTAATACAAATTTGCTACCTTCAGTTTGTATTATGTTGAATCTTCTTTGAGAATCAATAACAATGCCTAAATGATGCATTGGCTTTGCTACACTACAGCCATCTCTCTGGTTTAAAGACTGAGTATCCAGTACTCATAGAAAAAAATGATAAATTATGTTGGGAATTTTTATATCTTAATTTTGAGATTAGGAATTAATTTTCTGTTCTCCAGTTAAGTTAATGTTATGATATAGTTCAAACATTAGGATAGACACTGAGCTGTCAAACAGATAAACCCCTATCAAGATGAGTTCAACAAATTTTCAAATTATGCCAGGTCATATACAAGAGTGGATCAAATAGAAACATGGTATTTTAAAAAAAAAAAAATTGCTATAACAAATGAACGAAGTATGCACCATTTCTCAACATAATCTCCTGCTTTAGAAATACACTTTTTCCAGCATATCATAAGCTTTATGAAACTATCAATGTAAAAAGAAGCGGGTTGCGTCAGTAGTCAATAGCACACATAGCCCTCCACTGCATTTTTGTCTTCACATCATCGGCCTCCCAGTGCTTCTTTCAAGAGTCCAAAGAGATGGAGCAATAGGTCATGACTGTAAACTTGATGTTCTATTAATTTTCTCCAGTTTTGCTTCAATGAGAACTGCAGTGTGGTACCAAGCATTGCCATGAAGAAGAATTCCTTCTCTTATCGCCTGGTCACATCTTTTTCAGTGATAAACAAGCTTGACCTCATCCAAAAGAAAGCAGAAGTATGCTGCATTGATGGTGCAATGTCCATGAAAAAAAAAAATTGGTTGCAAGCACTTCGCCAGCTGATCGCTGAGTATTTACTGTGGCTGCCTTATTCTTCTTTTGCCACTTCATACTCGCTTGTTTTAACTGAGGTGTATACTGATGGACCCAAGTATAAAGCCATTAAAAAATATGTCCCATTTTTTCGCAAACCATATGGAGAATCGTTCACAGATCTGCAGACATGTTAGCTTCTGATCCATAGTCAAAACATGAGGCACCTATTGAGCAAACACTTTACAGAACCCTATGTCATTTGTGATGATGGCTTGAGTGCTATCATCAGTGTCGGATCTATGAGGAGGGGAGCAAACCAGGGCACTTCTTGTTGTTCATCATATACACAAATAAGTACAAATGTAATGAATATATATGCATATGCACTAGAGATGTAATGGAAGTAATATTACAAAAGTGGAAACAGAAGCAGATGTAATATTTGCTTATGCTAATGGAGTTATACTTACCCTCTGCACAATTAATTTGAATAAACTTAGTCTACATGAAATATGACTGTTCTGACACAGTTGACTTTAGTTTTCTGGCTTATCTGTTGGCTCAGTTTCCTGATGTGCTCCATCTGATTACTTTCGTTACTGCTTGTAACACTTTCATGACACTTCATTATCAGACTGATAAAATATCTTGCATAGCACAGAATTTCCTAACATTTTAATCCTGCCAGTGACCTCCAGTCAGATTCAGATCAATTTATGTTCATCTACTTGAACAGTCTTAACATTTATATACTTATATTATTGCCTTCTTATTTTCAGGATTTTTTCTTGCCAGATGTTTCCAAAATTACTAACTTGCTTAATGTATCTGCATTGTTGAAATGCATATCCTACCCCTGCACAGATTTTGACACCTTGTACTACTCCTACAATCATTTCTAATGTCTCAGCTTTACATATAAATTAAATTTCATTAGTGGCTCTGAATATATTTTCTTATGACCAAACTAATGATAGGACTGGTTTTATTCCCAAAAGCGTCAATTTGACTGCCTTTGGTAACTAGGTATATACATCTTCAATGTGCAAAACATAGACCATGCAATCCCTTAAAAAATACTGCATGGCCCATCTCATGCATCTGTTCACAGTCCAACATTGAATTTGTTCACCCACTCATAGAATTCATGTGACATCTTATCCAAACAGCTTGTCCATTTACTAATTTCCTCTCTCTATTGTTAACTGCTAGTAAATATGTGCATTGTATAAAGATCAAGTCCCTTCTTTGGCAAATAGTTTTCAACCAGAAACACACTACATTTCTTCAAAAGTCTTGCCTGCTCCCAAACTAATAGCTTGATATGACATACAGCATATGATTCTGGTACCACTACAAGATCATATCCTATACATGGTTTTCAAGGAAATCTTCTAAATACTGTTTCTCTCCACTAAAGCAGTGAATATTAGTTTAAGGACCTGAAATATGTAATATTTATCTACTTGCTCATAGTACTTGCTAGGATTACTTTCCCTTTCGTATGCATGATCTCCCCCCTCTCACCCCTCTTACTATGCAACTTTGTGGTTGGTTAGATATCTGTGCACCACTGAAACCAATTTCCTATTGCTTGATTCATATATTTTGTTATTGTGTTGAACCAGAAATTGTCCACATGTTAATATTCACTCCACTTGAAAGCAAAGGCAAAACAAATTTCTTTGACTGCCAATTCTTGCTTGGTTGTGGACCCTCAATGCAGCTACTTTTTTCTCTTTTGGTACATATTGGCTTTAACTGGCTGCCCTATTTCTTAATGGGTACCAGTACCTGATTTTAAAAGTTTAATGTCTATACTGATGATGGACTGACTCTGCTCGAAGTTTGGATTGAAAATTGGGGTGAATTACTTGGTCAAAAGACAATTCTCAGTAAAACCCAAATGCTGACACCAAAAATAATATTGTCACTTTTCATTTGAAAGTGGTCAGACAGTAGTGATTACACTTGTTAATTCCAATAACAGAGAGCATTTACTTGTAAACACAAAGGAAGGATTAATCAGTGACAACAGTCCAAGAATTAGTAACATCAAGAACATCATAGGAAATTCTTTCAGTTAAGTGATCCATAACATGAAGTTTACTGTTCCAAAGCTGAAGTAATAACCCTTACATGTATGATGGCAGTAATACTGTGTGACTCAAAGATCTCTTGGAATTTATTTTAATTTTGATGGATTGCATGCTCCAGTGGTAATTTCTCTACACAATCCTTTCATGTACCTGTCTAATTTTGCTTCCACAAATATTAATTTTAAATTCATCCAGCACTTTTGGTAAATTATTCATCACTTCCCTTAGTAATTCATTCCAATCCCTGACTCCCTTATTACCAAAAGAAAATATTCCCACATCTTTAAGCCCACAATTAAGTGCCAGTTGATGGTCATGGTCAGCTTTTCACTTCAATGCACCACACTTAATTCTTCAACCAACAACTTTATCACTAATATATACCTTGTACACACCCACCACTCTCTTGAGGCTCCCCCTGTCTACCATGCATCCATTCCAGCTCCTTTGTCATATTAGTTACTGATTGTGATATGTAGTAATTGCCACAAACAAATCTAGCAGCCCTTCTTTGCACCCTCTCCAACTCCTATATTTGATATCTAAAATGGGGGTCCCATACTACACCAATGTATACAAGTAGTGGTCTGACCAAGGTTTTGTAACTCAATTCCTTCATTTGTCTGGTACATACCCTCATCATTCTCACCAATAAGTGAAGTTTTTTGAAATATTTTCCTACCACCAGGCCAATATATCCTGTCCTGTTGAGTTTATTATAAAATGTTATGCCAAGGTATTTACATTTAAAGTCTTCTACTTGCAATTCCTTCCCCCACCCTACAACCAGTTTTTAATCTGTATAACTAATAAGATGACTCTTCTTGCATTTATCTTCATTCCATGTTGACCTACCCAGCTTGATAACTTGTCCAGATCACCCTGCAGCTGTTCACAGTCTTCTCATGTTTTGATCCTATTACATTACATTATCTCATCAGGGAACTGGCCAGATGAAGGTTAGTGCTGAAAATATCACAAAGCCAGTAATTAGAATGTTGCTGATGAACTGTAGAAGTATAATGAACAAAGTAATAGAATTTGTATACTTCATAGAGACACAAAAACCTCAAGTAAGGGAGCATCCATACACCATGATTCCCTCCCCCCACGTAGCCCTATGTGGCTGCATTTGTTTCAGTAAGCACGTGTGTACTGGACGTGGAGCGATGTAGGGAAATTTCTCAGTTGTTGCACAGTGGTGGTGCCGATCAAAATTTCTTTCGTGGTGGACTTTTCCTAATTGGAAAAGGGGGGAGGGGATAGGAGGAAGTTGCTTACCGAGTGAGAAAGATTAACCTGTTATCATTTTAAATTTTTGGATTGAAATCTGATAGTTTTCTGAAATTTTCTGGTACCAGGTACCGTAAAGGAACTTTTCTGACAATATTTCAATTTTAAAATTCATCAAGAAGTCTACAGTGAACATACCTTATCTGTTTGGGTAAATCAGTTGATTGGTGACTGCAATGAACCTGTAAAGTACCAGGCACGGTTATAGATCAAAGAAGAGTGTATGTTATACCCTCGTAAAGCACTTGTCTTCTGACAGCTAGTGTCAGTAATATCACTACAGATGTATTAAAGATAGCAGGATGTGACATTGTGCCTTATCTTGAAACATTACTTAAATGGAGTCGGGATACTTGCTGCTTACCAGAGGACTGCAAAAGTCCGATAGTAGTACCAGTCCAAAAACGAGGGGTGGCCTTATTTACCACCATTTAATGACTCACTCTGTAAAATGTCATGCAATGATCTGGTGCTACATTTCAAATTTGGTATCTCTTTTCCATTTCATCAGAAATATCTTCCATATAGTCCAATACCAGAGATTCACATGAATATTCTTTCATAAGGCATGTTGTCGACTTGAAAACCAGTTTCTCCCCTGCAGGCATTTCTGAAATGGTTGTATATCAATTTCTTCATAAATGTAGGTACACTGGTGGAAATTAAAAGTGCAACACCCAGACAGAGTTGTGATAAATAAATGAAATTTGGACCCAAGTATCCCCATAGGAGGAGTATTAAATGATTAAAAATTGAAAGTTTTACATGTAATAGTATGTAAATTATGGAGCTATTTACTATACAAAATTGCTATGTTTTTAGTGTATAAGCGGTAAAGAATGTGGAGTAACATGACACTTTTTTGTCCTCAACTTCTTGTTAACCAAGTATGACAAGGCGAAGAGTGACGACCCTCTACACACAAATGGCTAACTGTGAGAGAGTTCAGATCATTGGCGTGTTTTAAATGGGTGCATTACATAGTGAAATCTCCTGAAGGATTGGCTGTAGGCCAGATCCGAGCAGTAGTTACAGAGAGAGTCACCTCCTTGATGGTTGTAGACAATTTGCTTGAAGCTGGCTTACACTCTCCGACCCCTATGCAATGTGTTCCATTAACTTGATGCCACTGCCAGCATTGTCTAACCTGGTGTAAACTAAAACTCTAATGGACAAGTGAATGGCGTACATTTTTGTGAATCGGTATGTGGCAAAGTGATGACCGACAACATGTGTGCAGGCACATGGCCGAATTAAGACAGCACGGGGCCCGTAGCAAATGTGAAAAAGAGGCCCTTGGTTTTTGCTGTCCGGGGGAATTATAGAGTTAAAAATGGGCGCCCATCTACCCTGACGGGGAGGCTCCTAGACACGGGGTACCCCCAGGAGGCGCGAGGCCTCCCAGGAGGCACGAGGCCCATAGCATTTACTAACTCCTGCTACATTGTTAATACGGTACTGTGCAGGCATAGTGAAGAAACGACTTACCTTGCTGTGATTTCAGGACGTCACATAGGTCCAGCCACTGGTGTCATGGTTTGGGGGCAATCAGTTTCAATAACAGAACTGAGTTGGTTGTTTGTTGAAGGTACAATGACAGCCCACTACTAAGTGGACGAGGTGCTGCGCACTATTGTGATGACTTTTTTTTTTTTTTTTTTTTTTTTTTTTTTTTTTTTTTTTTTTTTTTTTTTTAAGCAAATAGCGGATCTTCACAAGTTGGTAATGATGCTAATACCACTGATGGCATGGAGGTAATCACTTATGTTGTTGATACAAAATGTGTGTACTTAAAAGAGCAAAATATTTACCATCCTACCCTACATCCTTGGGAACAATATTATGCAAAGGTATCTCGGATTTTATTTCCTTCCTTATTTTGCCGTTTTTCTGTTATTTGCACTATTTGCACCACATCTTTCCTTACTTGACACTAATGTCTTTGATGGAATATCATAGCTTCAATATTTTCATAATGAATAGATTTACGTATTATGTGTTGAGCAGATTACTTTCGTAACTGCGCAACTCATAACACTCTGGAAGAATGGGGTAATATTATCCATTTTTAACCGATGTCTTGACTAAAAATCATAAATCTTGCTTCCAGTACGGCAAAAGTATTTTCGACAACTCTTCTGGCACGGGACTATCTGTAACTGCTAATTCTTTTTCAGTGGACAGTATCTTTAAAGGGAAAAGATTTCATCATATGTTTGTTAACAACAAATGCGATATCACCCACAAATGCGAATGGCACAGCTGAGTTTGTACTAGGAAAATTTGAAGATAAAGGAAAATGTAATTCAATGGACATCATTTTCTTGTAGAAGCTGGTAAATCTGAATACACCTCCACTTCCTTTAGAACAGGGGTCCCCAAAGTGGTCGGTATCGACCCCTGGGGGTCGATAAGAGTTCTCCGGGGGTCGATTAATACCCGGGGGTCGAAAGGGGGTCGATTGATAAAAAAGAGGATCAGTTAAATGGTCTAGGAAAAAATGGGAATATTCCAACAAAAATCCAAAATAACTGACAAGCCCCGTTATAACTTGAGTTTTACGGAAGCCTGCGTCGCTTTAGGTATGTGTTAAGGAGAAAACATACTGGAGAGGAGAGCATAGCAACGACGAGAGCGAAGTACAAAGCAGCGAAAACAAACAAACCAATTGGATTGTTGCGGTGACTCTTACTGGGGCGCAAAGCGGTGAGGTAATAATGGAGCAAAGCTTATCATTCAAACTGTTTGATTTCGCCGCTTTATTCTTCACTCGCATTGCTGGTTTGTTAGTGGTTGTTCCTGTGAGAAACGAATGTAGACCAATTTACGAATTGTGTCTCTTCTAATGTCCGTCTTTGGGGTAAGAAAGAAGTTCAACATCACAATTATTTTATTTTACCTAAGCTACGTGATGAACTCAACAAGTATTAAAACTTTATTTTTTATTTACTTCGGGTATTTAAGCATTTTATATTCGGGAGGACGCTGGTTCGAATCACCGTCCAGGCATCCGGATTTGGGTTTTCCATGGTTTCCCCAAATCACTCAAGGCTAATGCCGGGATGCTTCCTCCAAAAAGTCATGGTCGAATTCCTTCCAGTTCCTTCTCCGCAGTTCCATCCCGCCTCTAGTCACCGCGCTGTCGACGAGACGTAAAGCCACTCTATGTATTGTATATCTAAATGTAGATTTTGTCCTTTACATAGAAGATATCGTAATATACCGAAAACCATTAAATTTAGATACTTCTTTTTTATCTTTTTCCTATCTAATTCTATTGAATAGGTTACTTTTAGATGTAATTATTATTCCTTCAAGTCTAGATATCTATTGTTAGCAAAAAGTAGCAACAATGCACTCTGAGCAAGAACAGGCAGTTCTTTATAGCTTGTGCGGTAATAAGTTGCGTCTCTTACTGCTGCTGTTTTGTTGTGCTGCGATCGTATCGTGTTGTTCATATTATAAATCTGAGTTTAATACTTACGATGTCGTCTACCAGTGCTAAGAAGAAATGCAGACAATATTCACACGAGTATTTGAAATATGGTTTTGTGCCATCTTCTGCTAATGAAACTATTCCTATGTGCTTGGTATTTGAAAAACTTTCAGCAATGATGCTAAGAAGCCGGCGAAAATAAAAGACCACTTGGAAAGGATCCATTCTGATAAGAAAAACAGAGATTTTGAGTATTTCAAAATGCTAAAAGAGAAATTGAGAGTTCGGCCAAATTTAAGTACATATTTGAAGTCATCTGCTAGCGCTGATAGTGAAGGAGGACTGAGGACAACCAAAAGCATCTCTCTTAACATGGCAAAGAAAGGCAAACCGTACACTATTGATGAAGAGATTATAGTACCAGCTATAAAAGATGTAATTGAAAATATTATGAAGAAAGACTCTCAACTATTTTTGAAGTGCATACCATTGAGTGCAAATACTATGCAGCGACGTATAGAGGAAATGGCCTATGATGTGGAAAGAACTTTGACCTCGAGCTCCAGCATTTTAAGTTTGGTATTCAACTTGACGAATCAACTTTCGGAAGTTCAAATCTTCTCATGGTTTATGTTAGGTTCCATAGTCCATCCCTGAATGACACTGTTGATGAATTTCTGTTTGCTAAATATCTTCAAACTGTTTCAAAAGGTGAGACAATTTTTTTATGTTTGCAAGATTATTTGAACAAGCACAACATTCCTTTCGGGAATATTACTGCAGTAGCTACTGACGGTGCACCTGCTATGGTAGGCCGTTATAGAGGATTTATCGTCTTTCTGAAGGAAAAGGTTCCTAATGTACGTACCGTTCACTGTGTCCTACACAGGCAGCATCTTGTAGCCAAAAAATTGAGTGGCGACCTGCATGATACTCTAAAAGTGTGCATTACGTCAATTAATAAAATTAAAGCTCATCCTCTCAATTCCCGATTGTTTGCGAAGTTATGTGAAGAAAATGATGAACCTTTCAATCAATTACTTTTGCACACTGAGGTAAGGTGGTTGACAAGAGGTGATAGTTTGCAGAGGTTTGTTGACTTGTACGACTCGTCTGCAGAGTTTCTTAAGAATGTGGATCCATTACTATGTGACGAGTTAAAACAGTGCAAGAACCATCTTGTTCTATTTGGCAGATCTTTATTCGAAATTTAACGAAGTACAGAAGCGTTTGCAAGAAAAAAATGTTACAATTGTTCAAGCTCGAACAATTATAATGGCCTTTCAACTAAAAATAAACCTGTTAAAATCTTCACTGGCACGTAAAAATTTTAAATATTTTTCAAACTTTCGACTACTAAAAGAAAATGAAGAGATACCCGACCGTGATTTGGAGATATATATTAAACATCTCGATAAATTAAGAGAAGACTTCAAAGCACGTTTCGAAGACTTGTAGAACATGCATGTTCCTGAATGGTTTGCTTCTCCATTTGATGTTAACATAATGAAGGTAATGAACGTGGCTTAGAAGATGAACTGATTGAAATATGCGTAGATCTGGAAGCTAAAGCGTTGTTTAAAAATAAAAATCTCAGCGAATTTTGGAGCAATAACAATATTGCTACAAAATACCCCAAGCTCAGAGCAGAAGACGAATCTTTCTTACTTGCATTCTCAATTTCGTTGAAGCTGGCTTTAGCCACGCGAACGCTATTTTAACAAAACAGAGAAACAGACTGAACTTGGAAAACCGTGGTGATTTGCGACTAAAACTTACCAATTTTCAACCGAACATCAGTAATCTTGATGCTGCCGTTCAGACCCATCCATCTCACTAATATCAGCTACTTTAATAAAAAGGTATGTTAACAGTAGTCGTAAAATGGCAGATGTTTTTTCATCGAATATAATTTATTTAAATTTTCAATGATTATTTTGTGTTTTACATTTTATGACACTTACGGTAATAGGCTAGTTTCCATCTATCTATAATTTTTTAATTATTTTTACGGTTATAATAACAGTGTAAAATATCCCTTTTTCTGTTAGTGTTGTTGGGTGGATTTTTTAAGGTGTGGGAACTATAAATACTTTCTTTGTGTTGTTATGCGAGTCTCCTTATCGCTTAGCATCAAAAATGCTAAAAATGATTTAAAATTTTCATCAGTGGCGGATCCAGGAATTTTTCGAGCCGGGGCAAAAACTGTAGGAATGCCGCCCCTTGCAACATTATTTGCAGCTCCCATTTTTGCCGTCTGGCCCCAAGTGTCGCCACCTCGATTGTCGGCCAAACACATTGTTGTCGCCGCCCGGCGCCCAGTGTACTAGTAGCGCTAAAAAAAAAAAAAAAATCCGTGACTTAAATCGCCGCCCTTCAAACATGATTTTGCCGCCTCCTTGAAGTTGGCGCCCCGGTGTACACCCCCCCCCCCCCCAGATCCAGCACTGGTTTTTATTAAACGTTTAATCTGGGGGTCGATGAGAAGACAAATGTTCTGTGCGGGGGTCGACGTGATAAAAAGTTTGGGGACCCCTGCTTTAGAACCATTACTGCCGTACATAAATTCCGAACTAGCTTTCAAAACTGTTAGTAGCATAACACTGGAATCCTGTTTGTCGTCATAAAAAATGAGCCTCGTTCAGGTGACTATATAATAGCGAAGTATTTGTCATCTAAGACTCCTGTGTAATGGCTGAAGTTCCAGTTTTCCTCAACTGTTTTTCAATATTTACTCACTCAACTTTAGTCTCAAGAATCTGGAAAAGAATAGGTACTTATATTAATTATGTTTAATTTTGTAGACAAATCAAGAACCAGCAGCTCAAACACATGCTAGTATTCCACTTAGAAAGAACAAATGTGCAGAACTTTGAAACCTTTTCCTACCACCTGTCCAATGTGTCCAGCCCAGTTAAGCTTGTTATCAAAAGTAATGCCAAGATATTTACATTTCAAGTCTTCAGCAAGCAATTCTTTCCCCACCTTATATTCATAATTAACCTTTTGATTTTTATTTGTGTATCTAATAAGCTGACTCTTCATTGCATTTATCTTCATCCCATGTTTACCAATCCAACTAGATATCCTGTCCAGATCACCCTGCAACTGTTTACAATCCTCTATCGTTTTGATTCTTTTATACAGCATTATGTCATCGGCAAACAATCTAATTTCAGATAGTAAACAATCAACACAATTATTCATTAGAATAATGAATAGCAATGGTCCCAATATGCTACCCTGTGGCACACCCATTTTTAATTGTACTTCTTTTGATACTACATTTCCTACCCTAACTTTCTGTTTTCTACCTTTTAAAAATTCTTCTACCCAGCAAATCACTTTCTCACCCACTCCAATGGTTTTTACCTTATTTACTACCATTTTATGGCTTACTCTGTCAAACGCCTTTGACAGATCTAGTGCTGCACTATCAATTTGGCCTCCCTTGTCCATTTCATCTGAAATATCTTGCATATATCCCACCAACTGAGATTCGCATGAATATCCTTGCCTGAACCCATGTTGCCTGCTTGAAAACCACTTACGTTCCTCACATATATTTCTGATGTGGTTGCATATCAATCTTTCCATTAATTTACCTACCATTGTGGTCAAACTGATTGGCCTGTAATTCTCAACTCTATTTCTCACCCCTCCTTTATGTACCGATACTACTATTGCACTTTTCCAGTCCTGTGGTAAGCAGCAAGTATCCAGACTCAATTTAAATAATATTTCAAGATAAGGTACAATGTCACATAAGATCTTTAAGATATCTGTAGTAATATTATCTTCACCAGCCCCTTTATGTTTTTTCAATTTCTTATTTCCTTTATGATTTCCTCAGGATGGATATCAAATTTTTTACTATCGTCATTTCTAATTGTGTTGTTAAGCTCGTTCTCCGAATTAGACCCTCCTGTTTCTGTCATTGTCCCTAATTCTTTCACTGAACCAGTTAGTTAAAATCTCTGCCTTTTTCAAATCGTCAGTACCTTCTTCTCCATCCTTAACTATAAGTGTCTCTACACCCTCCCTTCCCCTCAGTTTCCTGATATAGCCATATAAATTTCTAGATGCATCAGTCAGTGGTCCTCCTGCACTGACAATACTCTTCATAAACCCATCTTTAGCCATTTTCTTTGCTGTTATTAAGTCCTTGTTTAGTTGTTTTAAATATTCCCTACTACCCTGCTGTCTCTTAACTCTGTTATGTTCTTTTCTTACCAACCTCTTTAACCTCCTCACTTCTGTATTATAGTACATAGGTTCTCTACTTCTCTTTATTTTCTGCTTTGGAATAAATTTTTCTTCCCCCTTTCCTATTATCTCCTTGAACTCTTCCCACCTTGACTCTACTGTATTTGAGCCTTCCTTCCATTTGCTGAATTGTTCTCTGAAATATCTCTTCAAATTCGTAAACCTGTATTTTTCTATAATTGTACCTATTTCCCCCTTCAATTTTGGCTGCTGGTTTACTGAATCCTCTAATATCCATCAGAACTGCTTCATGATTACTTATTCCTTCAGTTACTTGATACCTCAATAGGTTTTCATCGGGCTTAATTAGAAATATATCCAAAATATTTTGTCCCCTAGTGTTTTGCTCAACCACTTGTGTAAATCCTCCTTCCCTTATTAAGATATTTGCAAATCTTTGTTCCCTTGTGTTATTTGTCTTATTTCCTTCCCAGTTTACACCTGGTAAATTTAAATCCCCACCAATGATGATCATTCTATTCTCACCTCTGAAATCTGAGTATGAATTTAATTTCTCCCCAAGAGCCTCATCCTCTTCTGTCATTCTTCCACTGCGGTAAACAGCCAACACTCTGATTTTTTCTTTTTTATTACCCCAGAAATCTACCCCAAGTAACTCATGGTCTTGATCTCTGAACACCAATGAACTGTGGTAGTTTTTGTTAACTAGTATGAAAACTCCCACACGAAATGCTCATCTATCTCTGCGGTACACTCTGTAACCATCAGGAAAACCTCACTGTCTAGTACTTCTTCTTTTAACCAACTCTCTACCCCAATTATTACTTGTGGTTCGTGTATCTCTATTAAGTTTGCAAATTCGATTACTTTGTTCATTATACTTCTACAGTTTACCATTAACACCCTTACTACTGGCTTTACATTTACTGAATTTATCTCCTCTTTCCCACTTTTACCACAGTCAGTTATTGTTTCAGCCACTTCATCTATTTCTTTAACATCTGTGACTTTTCCCATCGTGAATCTGGTAACTGGTTGGTAAGAAAATAACTGGTTATTAGATGCTGGTAACAAGCATGGAGGAAGGAATTATATGGAGGAGAAGTAACGTTAAATCGGTGAAGCAAGCACTAAACTCTCCCGCATGGTGGCAGCACCGGCAGCGACCAAATGGCGCTTCCCAACAATTAAGGTGTTCACATTGTGGTAGATGCAGTGATTATTTCATTTAGTATTGTGTATAAGTGTTTAAAAATGCCAGCTTGTGTTGCGTACGGTTGCACAAATAGGCCAGACAGGAAAGAACCTGGAATATCATTTCATAAGTAAGTTGAATTGTAATTATCGTTGTTGAAGTGAGCGGTAGACACCGCAAACTTTGCAGCACGTCTATAAATATTTAGTCATAGCTCTCAATGGGATGACTTTGTTCTCAAATTTTTCTTGGTGTAGTGTAGAAAATCAGCAAACTTGCTATTTTGCACATAATAGACTAGCATTATTTTTTAACGAGTGTTTAAAATGAGATTTAAAGGGGCGTGTTTTACTTCGCGATTCAGTGAATTTAGTATTACGATTTCTTTCATCACGTTGCTGATTATACTGACAATGGATGATGAAATTAACTGTTATGTGAGAAGCTGTGAGTTTTATTAATTTTTTAAATAGCTATTTCAGGCCATTGACTTAGGTTATTTTTAAAGCTTCATATAAGACTTGTTTCTGTTTGTAAATACGTCTATACCTATTTTTACCGATTTTGAAATCTTTCTAATCTATTTATGTCGAAACTGGTTCATGCAGAAATAAAAATGCGCTTCATAAATAAAGAAGTTATTGGCCTTTGAACAAAATCAGTTTGGGGAATGTGTTTCTAATTTAGTCTCTTTTTTTTTTTTTTTTTTTTTTTTTTTTTTTTTTTTTTTACAACATTCTCCCCCCCCCCCTATCTAAATCTAACTGAGAGATAATTTTTTTACAAATGTCCTAATAAGTAGGGCTGTGAAATTAGACAACACATCTTGATCAAGAGAATGTTCATTAAGGTGACTGAATAAACATTTTATTTCTGGTACCAGCCTACAAAATGTCTGGGTTGCTCATCCCTAGAGTGGGTCCTCTTACTTTTTTTCTGGTCTAGGACACATTTCAGACTAACCACAAGTGGTAGTAATAAAACTGAAATATCCATTCTGCATGTCAACCATGTAATCATTGTGGCTTTGACAGAATTAATTTTTGGTCCAGACTGCATCCAAACCTAAACCCCTCAATTTGGATGTTGTATATCCCCCAAACTAAGCAAGATATCGAAAACATTTATTCCTTATTATCGAGTTTTTTCGTCGTGTTACATAAGAATCCATCATTAAATTTGACTTTTGCGAAATTTTTCTTCTGCATTTCAACTCAACACACCTCACTTTTGAGACAGTATATCTCGAGAACTAGGTGAAATATCGAAAAATTTTACTCTTTATTTTTTATTTGTCTCGTCTTTTTAAATAAAAATTCATCATAAAATTTGACTTTGAATAATTTTTTCTTCTGAATTTCAACCAAAACCATTTCACATTTGAGACAGAATATCTCGAAAACTAAGAATGATATCAAAAAATTTTATTCTTCATGTTTTATTTGTCTCATCGAGTTACATAATAATCCATCACCAGATTGCGGCGTCACGTTTATCCTAGAGTCCCCTTGAGGTGTTTGTACATATTCCCCGTGTTTGTTGGGAAGCGGTCAAGCCCCCACCACTCCGGCCATGCCCCCCCACTCCTCCGCCGGCCTGCTTCACTCCCATGCGTGGTAAAGGTCTCTTGCGTCATCTCCATATAATTCCTTCCTCCATGGTAACAAGTGTATACACTGTTCCACTTAATAAGTATTAATTAACTCGGGATTGTATTTGTAGATGACAGGAGATATTGGTTATACTAATGGGTTGTTACTAACTTATTGTCAATATATAATAATATTATCAATTATATAGTAATATTGACAATACTAATAAGTGTATGTACTGTTCCACATCCCCGAGATTATTCTCACATGGGATCAAAGTGAACATATCTATCTATCTATCTATCTAGTATCACTTTGATAAACTATTTTTGTCCCTTCACCAGCAGCCCCGGAACAATATCGAGACATAAAGACAATGGAGTGAACAGAAGAGCAATACAAATTCAAATAGTGTTTTTTGAAATGTAAGTTGTGAAATAAATGTTGTCTGAAATAAAAGGACTTCTACTTTAACGCCTTGGGTGAGACTTATTGCGACAGAACCGCACTGCACAAACTGTTTTATTGCTACAACTCGCCTATTTTTTTCATCCTTTTATGCACAAAACCTGCTATCTTCGGTGAAGAAACTATAAAGTCTGGTGGCTAGCTTTTGGTGAATGTGTGTGAAGTGGATTAAAATCTTTTGTGAACAGTGACTGACCACATGTGTGAGTACTTGTATCAATTGCAAGTATTTGTCCCTTGATTTTGATTGATTCCATAATTCATTTAGCATAGCTGACCAGGCTGGCGACCTGAAGGCACTCGATTTTACTAAGGCGTAGAGAAATTGTGAAAGCTGTAGGCGAAAAAAAAAAAAAACTTGCGGTACCTAACTTGATTGCGAAAACACCTTAGATATTAAGTACCAAAGTGACCTAAAAGACTACAACCCGCAAATATGAACAGCATCTAAAAGTGAATAGTATAAAAAGTTTACGGAATTATTATTTTTTAATGACGAAGGTAGAAAATTAGACTACGCAAATGTGAAATAAATACATTTAAAAACATAAATCCAATATGATCTCAGATATGTCAAGTAGAAAGTCCCATTACAAATTCAGTTCCCAGAATGTCCACATCAAAAAAATAATACTATTACATTTGTTTCTTTTTTATATGCCTTTATGTATCGTCAACCTCATTAGAGGCTGGAAATGACTGGACACAAGAACCGGCAGGAATTCTGTTATGACCTTTTTGAAAGAACCATCCCGGCATTCACCTGGATTAATTTCGGATATTCGAACCAATGCTTTACCGCATACAAGGCCAGATCACCCACCACTCTCAGTGAAATTGTTTTTGAGGATGAAGTAGAAATAATATCAAAAAGATGTTTAAATTATTTATAGCTATTTTAAAAGGAGAATTCTGTTGAAAATAAGGTTTCAGAATGGTTTCTAAAAGATGGTTTTTACCTTCAATTGTTTTTCTACCTCCTCAGTTTTGAGGATTTTTTCAAATGGATTTGAACTTCCTAATTCCGCTATGGTTACAAATTTTTCAAATACCATAAAATCATAGTTGATTATTGAGACTGAATATATCAAGAAACAAGGACAACGATTCTCGTTGAGATTTAATGAGTGGACATTCCAAATAAATCCCCGATATTTGAACTTTATTGTTCATTACAAAGAAACACCTTTTAATAATGACTGGATTAGAATACGCGCTTGTTGCAAGGCTGAGTATTGCATCAGTTTGGTCAAAGAATGACTGACAAGCTTTCATACTGATCTTGAAACTGATGTTATCGGCACAACAAGTGATGAAGCAAGCGTCATTGAAAAAAGTTTGTAAACTTCTGTCACAATTGTGATTTGTACACAGCATACAATTGATCGTTGTCAACGTTTTATTGACATGCAACATCAGATATATCTTTGAGGATCGTAAGCGGTTTTTAAGATGACAAAATGGCTTTAGACAGGGATATTCGTGGGAATCTCAGTTAGTGGGCTGTATGCAAGATATTTCGGATGAAATTGACAAGGGAGGTCAGATTGATAGTGTGGCACTAGATCATTCAAAGGCTTTTTATAAATTGAGACATAATATAGTGCTAAATAAGGTAAAAACAATTGATGAATTGTGGATGAAAAAGTGATTTACTGGGTAGAAGACTTCTCAAGAGATGGAAAGCAAAAATTAGCGTAGGAAATGCAATATCAAAGAAAGTGAAAGTGAAAATGGGAGTACCAGAGTGTAGAGAATTGGGACCATTGCTATTCGTCATTATAATTAATGATTGAGTTGGTAGATTACTGTCAGAAGTTACGTTGTTTCTAGATGACATAATGCTACATAACAAGATCAAAACAGTAAAAGTCTGTGAACAGCTGCAGGGTGATCTGGACATAATTTCTAGGTGGTGAAGTCAACAAGGGATAAAGATAAATGAAAAGAAGTGTCTGCTTATTAGGTACACAGATAAGAAACTAAAGATTGATTATTTTTATAAAGTGGGGAAAGAATTGCTTGTTGAGGACTTGAAATGAAAATACCTTGGCATTACATTTGATAACAAACTCAGCTGTGCAGGACACATTCGTCAGGTAGTAAGAAAAGGTTTCAAAATCGTTCACTTGGAGAGACTGATGAGGCGATATAGGAATAGAGAATTAAGGGAATTGGAATACAAATCGTTGGTCAGGCCATTGCTTGAATATGGTGATGTTCTATGGTACCCACATTTTGGGTGACAAATACAGGAGTTAGAGGGTGTGCAAAGAAGGGTTGTTAGATTTGTATTTGGAAATTACCTCGGAACACAATCAGTAATTAATATGATAAAGGAGCTGGAAAGCTATTCATTGGAAGAGAATAGGAGGGTGAGGAGAGTTGTGGAGTATAAAAGGCGTATATTGGTGATGAGGCATGGACAGATATTGATCGAAGAATTAGGAGAGATGCATAGAAGGGAAAAAATGACCATGACCACAAATTGGCACTCGATTTCAGACATAAAGGCGTGGGAAGACTTTTTTCCTAGGTAAGGAGGTCAGGGATTGGATGAAATTTGCCAGAAATACTAAAAGAATTTAATGTTGAGATTAGTAGAGGGAAAAATTAGATGAGGGGGGAGGGGATGAGGAAGGGAAAGGAAATATGGAAAACGCGTATTTGTGGAAATTGCCACTGGAGCAAGCGCTCCATAGCAATTGAATAAAATTATAATTATTATACTTATATCAGATGCTCTTTTTTATTCGAAGACAAGACGGTTAACTATGGAATCTTCTATCAATTAAGGATCCACTGATCACATATAACAAAGCTATCTCATTGTGCTCTTCAGGCCCGCCGCTAGCTGTTTGAGCGCTCGCGTGCAATACCGATTATGCCACCCCCTGTCTAACTAAAGCCAGTGGTGGATCTAGGAAATTTCCGAACCGGCTCAAAAAAAAACTGCGAGATTGCCGCCCCTTCGAACATTATTTGCCGCCTCCATTGTTGTCGAGTGTTGCCTTGCACGCTTACGGCGGCACTGGTGCAGTCGTCTCCGCATTTATCATCCCATTCACCATTTCTAAACTGTAATCCAACGTAACTACAACGTGTTGCACAAATGAAGTTCTACCAATACTAAGCTCGGTCTCCATTTCCAGTTGAAAGCTGGATCCACCTTCTATAACCACTGGTGATTTATCAAGAAGAACATTTAACAATTTAGCAATGCCTGTTTTTTTAGAATGCAATGGTCTCCAGATGAAAGATTGTATGATCATAAAACGTAAAAAATAAATATTATATTGAGAAATTTTGTCTACAGAAAATTTTCGATTAGGTATACTTTAGTCATAACTTTCTGTGTTAAAATAAGCTGTTAATACTACTCAGTGTTTAAGACATTTGTAGATAAGCCCAACATGTTTTGGGAATAACGTAAGACAAGATTTGAGACGAAATCAGAGAACTAAATTTCAAATATTCATATTTTTGTAGTATAAAAAAAATTATAAATGTTAAGTAAGCTGTAACCATGTCGAGCAGCTCTGTGAAACATTCCTAATCTATTCTGAGGAAATTTTGAAAATCTTCAGGATCTAAGCTTCTTAGAATGTTCAATAATAAACTGGTCAATTTTTTTATTATTATTATTATTTTTTTTATTATATTTTTTTATTTTTTTTTAGTAAAAGCCACTATATATTTTCCTTTTACCTTCATTATGCACTATATAACAGGCTATTTTTAAATCCATTCCTAGTTTCTAGAGAAAATGAACCATTTTACGCTTTTGCAAGTAACAACCATGCGATCACAATGTTAAATAAAATTGGGAGCGAAAACATGATGTGAGAAGAGAAGATCCGTTTGATTTCCCTTCAGGTTGCCACTGCATACTGGGACCGAAACTGGGCTGTCAGCAGCCACCCTAAGGTATTAAATGTGGCACCGTCAAGTTATAAACCCATGCGACGTTTCCTCGACACGAAAAATAGCTTGGTTGATTAGGAGCCAGTCAAGTGAAATGGTACTGGTGCGATACGTCTACAACACTTTGTCTTTATATACCGTTGTTATTCAGTTATAAAGACGAAACTCTTCAACACTGACACTTCTTTTAAGTGAGTTATAAATATGGTTGTAGGAATGGTGGAATTTGGTGAGAGATGTTCTGTCATCGATTGGGAGACGACAAGTCGAACGATGTTTGGTTGCTGCGATCTAAAATAGCTCGTCAAGAGTAGCAAATCCACGAAAAATACCTTCGTTCATTGCTGACAAAGAGATGACCTCCATTCCTCTCAATGTCCATTCATCGTCATTCAAAGATATATCCCAGTCTCCCCCCCCCCCCTCCCAGTGGCATAAAAATAGGGTGGTAGTACTGGAAAAATGCCACGGAACACCAATCGGAGGGGCTCCCGGCCCTATTCTGGAGGTGCGGCCTGCCGCCTCCTTCGACATAAACCCCCCACTCATTATATCTGCCTGGACAGTAAAGTAGCATAAAATAAAGGTCAACCATAAATTGGGTGTCTCGGTTTGATCCTCCCCCCTCTCCCTCCTTAGATCCGGCACTGGGAGGAAGGGGGACTGGGGCATCCAATGAATTTGTAACGGGCCTCAACAGCATAGTTACGTCATTGATCTCCCTACGCACTCCTGCCATGTGTCAAACATGACATTCCGGCCTCTGAACCTCTTTACAGATTTTACCTGTAAGCCATTGTGAACAGGGGCGGCGTTTCGTGTTCGGTCCGGGTGGGTACTTAGGCAGTTAATGGAGGGAGGGGGGGGGGGGAATTCCATTGAAGATGTTATCTGGTTACATTACCTAAAATAATAATAGTGATAATTATACAAACCAATTCATAAGAGAAATTCATTGCGATAAAAACTAAAAAATGAATTTAAAGACTTATAATTTATTCAATATAAATTTAGTTTTATACAAAAATTGTATTTTTAATTTACTATTCAGTATTAATTGGGCAATGCAAAAACTGTACTGCGCTTTGCTGGCATGAAAATGAACCGGTTCAACAATTTTCCCAAATCTTGTTCTTCTGTCAGATTACCATGTACGTATAAAATTGCAATATTATTTATTCTGTCTTGGGTAAGTCTTGAATTGGTGTAAGACGAATACTTCGTTCATTCGAACAGGACGACCCAGTAATCGTGACGAGTAGTAGAACGAAGTGCACAAACTCTGGTATGAGTCTGTTTGTACTTTTGTGAAAAATCTACAAACCATATTTTTTTTTTTTTTTTTTTTTTTTTTTTTTTGCCTCCTTCTCATATTGCTTATCACTCAGGAATCTTTCTTGGTAAAAATCATGGTTGTAGAAATTTACTATTCTTTCAGTATTTACAGGCTGTCCCAAAGCGAATCATTCTAACAATTTTAAGAAGTGGAAGGAATCATTGTGGAATCGACTCTTTAGCGATAAGAGTACTTGATAATATAAGATTTACGAAAAAAATCTTGATTTGTTTCGAATTGGAGATTTTCGCTTCTACATTGGTCTAGGCAATGGTAATTTTACGCCGGGGTATTTGACACAAAAAGTCGATCAAAATTATTTCTACGTAATTTGGATTTTTGTTTCGCTTCTTTTGTGTTTTAGAACTTATAACTGTGAAGGAGGCGTAATAATAAAGAACACCTACTGTGTTCATACACTTTATAACATATTAAGCGAATATTTACAAAATACCTAAACAATAATCATACACGTACACTAAAATATAATTCTGACGAACCGTCCCATCCTTCGTCGTCGGAACCTTCACCTTGGCTCTTTCTCTACTTGAGTACTCGGGTCCCATTAAAGTAATATTTTAGTAGTTTCTGGATTGAATGATTTAGATGTTTTGGGGATTTTGTGCCTGATGAAGCTCAAATACGGATCCTAAGTTAGTTAAAGCCTATTAATTACATCTGTGTTGCACTAAACCCAAATACGTTTTCTGGAGTGTCTTTCCCTAAATCGTCGAAAATATTTGTTTCTAGCTTCTGCTGCTGCTTCTGACAGAGTGCCTATAGGCAAAAGCGCATACTCTATTATAAGTGGGCCCTCAATCAATACTTCTTGTATAGGTGACATTGGATCCAACGAGTACAGTTCAATGTACAGTAGGCCTACATCTTAAATTTTTCTTGGCAGTGGGGAATAATTTTTTTTTATGTCTATCTTATGCCCACTATATATCATTCACATAATAGTATAAAACCTGTCAATTAATGTTTTGTTAATACCTATTATCTCTGTGGACATCATTGGCTAAAATCGGTTAAATCATCGAAAGTTTTTCTAGGCCAATCCACATTGGTCGGATTGGATTTTATGGGGATTTCGATAGATCTTTTGAACCAATCATGGTATTTCTTTAAAAATACACTCTCAGTTCTCTTAGCAGCTTGCCATTTTCTTTTAATTTCCAATTTAATCCTTGAAAACTTTTGTTAGAACTGTTGCGTTTGTTCGACCGTGAATGTCGGTTGATTTAAAATATTTTCCTGGACTAATTCCAACTTTTGCACGAAATAATTTCTTTCTCCTGTTTAATCATATCATAAATAACTCTTCGGGTCATGAGCATGATACCAGAAGATCCCATAACAAAGAAAATCTTAGATGAAAGAATGTGACCAAAGAAAAGTAAGTTTGTTTCATTGTAAATAATATAGAATATTTTCGAATAAATAGACGTATGGCACTTTTTGGCACCTAATTTTCAATGGAACACCAAGATAGTACACTAAACTAATACCATGCAAGAAATCAGACTCGGGAAAGGTCCGGAAATATAACAAAATCACTCTTTAATACTTTTCGTAATAAAAAAAATCAGTACAAAATGAGTCAGCTTACAAAAATGTACAGAAATGAAGTTGTGCGATACCTTTGGATGTATGTTACTATTATTTCAATTCTAGACACCTGGCTGAACAATATCCATGATTAGAATCACCACTACTCACTTAACATTACTCAAAAATTAAAATGGTACAACTTATAAGTTTCTTGTATTTGCTTCGGAACAGTACGTGGGTCTTGCAATGTGCTCAGAAGATGACTATTCACGGGGTGGGTAATGGAGCTTATCTGAAAAACATAGCTGATTGTTATTCTATAGACATTTGCCTCGAGTCAGGTAGATACGGATTCTTTGAATTTGCTTAAAAATTTTTTTGACTTTTGATCGGCTTTTTGTGTCAAATACCCCTGTGTACGATGTGGGGAGTTGTGGTTCATTGATTTCAAAGTTAGTACCTGACTGCACAGTGCACACTTTTCCGCCAGATCGTTTCGAATTTTGTATCTCGAACACAGTACAAAACGTCAATGGTTGCTTCTACCTTCTCACGTGATCCAAAAACATATAGATTCGATTTCTGTAAATCTACATTCAAAATTTCGAAGCGATTAAAAATTTCAGTCGTCATCGTTGAATAGAAAATATATTTAAACGATTCCATGTAGGAGTAAAATTCAGAAGCTTTAGCAGCGATAACGCTATCTACTTTTCTGCTGCAGAATGATCGAATAAAAATTATATTCGCTTTTGATAATTTTCTCATTAACCATCTGTAAAAAAAATCCATAGATATTCTTACAAACATAATTTAAAAAATTGTATTTAACTTGTAATCTTTAGAAATAACTTGCTGGACAATAATCTGCAAAAAAAAAAAAAAAAAAAAAAAAAAAAAAAAAAAAAAAAGCAAATCATCATTAGTTCCTTCTTATACTCCGATTTGTAGTTACTTAAACTGTCCAAGACGTTTCGGCGAATCTCGCAAGAAGTTTGCCAAATCTTTTAAATCTTCTTGCTGTTATAACACTCTCATACAGCAAGACTGAGATTATGGGCACAACGATGAACAAATAAATCTAGAGGCTCATCATTACGTATTCGGGACTGAAATCCTGTTATTTTTCCAGAAACATTAAAAGCCTCATCGTAGCCTTTTGAGAGCGCCAACTTGTGCTTGGCGAAAATATCAATGACCGGATCAAATAAGGTTTCTGCTTTGGTATTCGCAATCCAATAAAATGTTCACTTGAAATGAAATCTTCCGAAATGATTCTCAGGCAAGATGATCCTATTTCTTCCATGATTACAGACATTAGTAGCCATCAAATCAAGAATTTCATTCTGACAGACATTATGAAGCCATTTGTAACCATCTCTTTGCAGCCACCATTTTAGATTAGTCACATCTTCAGCTAGAGCTTTAAAACTGCCATGAATTTTGAATTTTCATCGCCGTTGGCTCCTGTCACAGAAAACCTTGTCTCGCCAAGGTCTAAATATTTTCGACAACACTTACGGTTATCGATCGTTTGTTTTGAAAGAGCCGTTGATATCGATTGTGCCACGTTGATATTATCAACGTTTTTTTAATGCTTTCGGCGTAATTGATATGAAGAGAACTAGTGCCGTGAGAGTTTAACTGCTAATTACGTATTTTGTTGTATAACCAGTAGTGTGTCTCAAATTGAAACCAAGTCCGATGTAGAGAAAAAAATTTATCCTTTGGTAAAGTGTACGCTATGTGAAAAAGAATTTCTGCCATTCTAACATTGCTTTATATAGTCATTTGAAATGTATGCTTTCAGAAGAGTTTGAAGATTGAGAGAAACCTAAGTAGTAGGAACAAGAAAGAAAATATCGTCAGTCTGTTCCAGTGGTTGAAGGAAATACGACTTCAATCAAAAGAAGAGCCTCAAATGTTCAGTGAATCAGCCTTAATTTATGGTGAAAAAAGAAGCAATTTGAAATAAGAAAAGGCTGCTAAGCTTTTGTTTTTATAATTTAACATTCCATTCCATTTTTAACTTTCGAATTTTCGTTACAGTAATTAGAAAACTACTGCCTGATTGATTTGATTATTAAAATAAACATTCTTGACATTTTTATTAATTAGAAGTATCTAGGAAGTAAATTAAGAGCAGTGACACCAGTTTACATTTTTATACAACATTTTAATATAACTTCTGCTTCTGTTTCCGCTTCCATGTTCTCTAGAACATATTAATTACCTATATACTAGTGTATATAGTGAAGAACAAAAATAAAGCTGTCAGCTGACTGAACAAGGCCATCTTTTAAAGTTTCAGTGGACCTACGTCTAAGGGCGATGCAAATTTATCCCCCACGTGCTGCTGTCTTCTTGCATTATTTACACTTGATTCATTTCTCCTTTACAGCTTGACTACGAATTTGTCCTTATGAACTTTTCTGTCGATAATACACATTGATTTAGCGCGTTCGAAATATACTAAGGCGGCTTTCATGCATGACGGTTTTGGATGTAGCTACGACATTTTACCGAAGCATTTTTGCTTTCACGCTGTTTGCTGTCCATGGAGCTCAGTAAGCGATAGCTTAGTTGGTTATATCTGTTGAAACATCAAAGGAATTTTGCGCTTCTCTCATGGCGTTGTGGATACATAGCACATTTTACACGCTTTTTGAATAATGATACTAATATGCTTAGCAGGTCTGATCTCTCAATCTTTCTCTTATTTCTTTCCTCTATGCACCCTCAGTCGCTCCCGAATTCCGGGTGGGTATTCTACCCACCCGGGAGATTCCGGGTGGGTACTGCTACCCACCATACCCACATTATCCGCCGGCCCTGATTGTGAACAGAATACAGCATCTCTGAGCTGTAAACCTTTCCCGGGTGTTCCGTCTCAGGTGGGTGACACTTCCCCGGCGAGACAACCCCTACCACCTCTTTTGTTGGTTTCACAGACGTGTAACTCTATTCTAAAAATGTGGTTTCAGCTCAATAACGCGACAGTGTGTTTTCTGAATCACATCTGCTATTATCTTAAGGCTTACTTAACAAACTGTTCCAGTTTCTGATTTCTTAATAACACAAGAGAACTTCGAAATCTTTCTGCTGTAAAACGATGGCTGTTTCATCTCAAGCCCTTCTTTTTTATCTACTGCTGATCCATCTTTTTAGTATTCAGATGTAGCTTAACTGGAACTGCAAACAGTTTAACCTATTTATAGTTTGACTCCTTTGACCGCGTATTATAAAACTGTTCAGTCGCCAATCTCGTTTTTTTTAACTACATATGGTTATGTTCCTCTCCAGATATTTAAGTGTTAATTCACTTACGAATTTAGTGTAACGCAGGTCGTTCAGGAGACATTAGCTTATCAGCGCTGGCCCTACGGCGTTGCGAACAGTGCAATCGCACCGGGAGCCGTTATATGGGGGGCCCCGAAAATGCAGAGATATATCGTCTGCTCAAAAAATTGAAAAATAAATTCTATAATAACCCAGCTTGCTAGTCACATATTATATTTGCACACTAATCATCCAGAAGAGTTTATAAATGTAAGAGCTTCAGCTTAATGCTTTGTCCTATGACGTTATAGAATAGAGGCAACTCAAGTTGCGACTATAGTCTGCTCGAGTAACACGAATCAAGAAAATCACAACTCGCCCCTTAATTAGCACTTACAGCCACTACTCCCGCAATGTTTCCTGCCTTTTCGGCTGTAGCCTTGGAGTTCATAAAAGAACTATCTGACACGCAATACGTAAAAAGAAAACAAAACCAAGACGAAACTACAAGAGTAGTATATAAATACCGGTTTGGTATTAAATAGGTCACGCGCCCCGCCCCCCCTGCGGTCGCTGCCCTATAATTACGCGCCGCCGCCACCCGCCCCCTCCCCTCACATATCCAGAAGCCCCGTCCATAAGATTTCTATGTGTGCCATTTCTGCTGCAGTCTCAAGGTCCCCTCCCTCCCTTCCCCATATCAAGAACGCTCTTCCATAAGACTTGTATGTGTGCCGGTTCTGTATTAAATAGGTCACGCGCCCCGCCCCCTGCGGCCGCTTCCCCTATAATTAGGCGCCAAGCCGACTGTGCGGCCTGTCATTATCTACCTGGCTGCCGGCGCCGCTTACCGTCATTATCTTGGTGTGCAGGCCGCTTCCCCCTATAATTAGGCGCCCGGCCGACTGTGCGGCCTCTGGCCTATAATTATACGCCACCGCCCTGTCATTATCTACCTGGCTCTTTGTAGGTCACGCGTGTCGACGGCGCCGCTTACCGTCATTATATTTGTAGGTCACGCGCCCCGCCCCTTGCAGACACGACGGCGCCTCTTAGCGTCATTATCTTTGTAGGTCACCCGCCCCGCCACCTGCAGCTCACCGTCATTATCTTGGTGTGCTGCCCTCTATAAAAGAAGCGTCTGCCTTCACAGTTACATGACCATTTTTCTGTACAGCGCTATTAAAACAGTAATTATTCACAAATTCATAGTAACTATTGAAATAATTAGCATATTTTCGTATAGTGTGGTGAACGCTTCAAAACTCAGTCGGTTTTAATAAAACAGGTAGGAATTGTGCAAGATAAAGAAGTGAGAGGGTGAAACTTGGTTCAGGCCTACTCTTCAGAAAGATACCGAACAGGCTTAACGTCCCCATCCACAATGTTCGGGTAGACGCAAAAGCCACGGGGCGGGGAGGGGAGTTAAGAGGAGTCCAAAATGGAGATACGTGGTTTATGGACGCACGCTTAGCATAACAAATTTTCAGCTTCCCCTCTACTTGCCACGCATTCGGGAGGACGTGAGTTCGTATTCCCCCGTCCTACCATCGAATTATTATTATTATTAAATACAATGAGAGACGAAGAAGGGGGAGAGAGAAACTTGTTGCTGGCCCATTCAGTCTTACTCTTCCGAACATGCGATCTTAAAATACTAATTATTCGCTAATTCATCGTAACTACTGAGATAATTAGCATTTTTTCGTAAAGTGTGGTCAATGGTTTAATAAAGCGGGAAGGAATTCTGCATGTTGAAGAAGGGAAATGGCGAAACGTGGTGTCGGCCCATT
Organism: Vandiemenella viatica; assembly: GCA_031002005.1. NCBI lineage: Eukaryota > Metazoa > Arthropoda > Insecta > Orthoptera > Morabidae > Vandiemenella > Vandiemenella viatica. Next base: position 287,806,061 of record CM061920.1, read on the forward strand.
CAGGCCTAATCTTCCGAAAGATACCTCAAGCTTTAACGTCCCCCTCCAAAGGTAATTTTCCAAAATTTCAGTGAGTTTAGTTTTGCGCAATATGTGGACACATTGGACGAGAACGAATTCAGCCATAACCTTTTGAAGGAAGCATCACAGCATTCACCTGGAGTGATTTCAGGAAACCATGGAAAACCCAAATCTGAATGCGAGGCCAGAACGTTAACCATTCACCCACCACGTTAGGTCCTTAGGATTTGATAACAGCGAAGATATTATACGTACTTTACATGGAGTGATTTCGGGAAACCATGGAAAATCTATATCTGGATGCTCGGATTGAGATTCAAACCCGCGTCCTCCCGAATGCGAGACCAGTACGTTAACCGTTCACCTATTACGCTTGGTGTAGTATGAAAAGTATGCATCATAGTATGCTCGATTACACATACATTCCCAAATTTCTGATGGCATAAAATATGCTTGGCTTAAGAAGGTTTTAAAAATAGACTACAAGCCACGTTTTAAAATTTTAAAAGGAACATTGCAACTGTAAGTAGGAATGTAAACCGTTTTTACGTTCTGTAAATATTGTAAATTACTATCAAAGTTGTTTAATTTCATGAAAGAAAGCATTAAAATTAAGAAAAAAAATCAGAGAAACGTAATAGTATATCACGAGATATTGACGGAAATGGCGTTTGTACAACAGTCATAAAATGTACAACAAATATTTACACCAGCGGTCTAAGCACAAAACGATACATACAAATCCGTTACCACATTTAACGCTTCGAATGCTTTCTGAACTTTTCTTTTCAGAGTATCGACCAAAGTCTAAGCTTGTCCTCAGGCATCCAACATATTGCCGAGGCTACGAGACTTTAAAAAGTAACGATATAGTCGGTGATGTAATAAATTATTGCATCTTCGATTCACTTTTTATAGTTTTTTTTATAACAATGCATTGCAATGATCACTTGTTGGACATAACTTATTGACTATAATATACTGGGTGTCATGCTGATAAAATATCAAATTTCTGTATTGCGACATTTTGAAATCAGTGTAAAGTGAGAGAATTTTTCACGCGTTTGACTGCCATAATTTCATGAAAGAAAGCATTAAAATTAAGAAAATCAGAGCAAACGTACAGAGTATATCATCACTCTGTTGGACATAGCTTATTGACTATAATATACTGGGTGTCATGCTGATAAAAGAAACGTACATAGTAATTAACAATGTTGTGTAAACTTTTATGTTTCGAATGAGTTTTTGGTTGTTTAGAATTGTTTAACTTCGTTAATTTTATGTTTATCACGAGATATTGACGGAAATGGCGTTTGTACAACAGTCATAAAAATTATGTAATATTTGCTCCACGAAAGAAGTCATCGGTGGAATGCGGAATAGTTGGTTATGCCTGTCGAATATCACCTGCTAATAAAATTACAGTACCACCGAATGACCATTCGTTTCCACGTAAGTCTTGGAATGTTCAAACCAAAGATTCCGGCGATTTTTGATGCTTTGAATGTTGCATGTTGGTTGTAATACGTTTAAAAGTATCAAAGTGTAGTAAATTTTAATTTAAAGACTGTAATTAACAATGTTGTGTAAACTTTTATGTTTCGAATGAGTTTTTGGTTGTTTAGAATTGTTTAACTTCGTTAATTTTATGTTTAATTGCTTGCATATACGAGTTAGTAAATTTAAGGTGCACTTTATTCTTTAGATGAAAGATGGCATATGCGTTTTATTAAAATAACCTAGAGTTTGAAACCTAAGAACCGACTCATTTGAAGCAATGGTTTATTTGTCAACTGAAATAGGTCCGTAACTAAACACTTACAATGTCTTTCTAAACAATTAAAATAAAATAAAATTTGGAGGCGCAAAACATCCATATGACACAACTCGCGGTGCGAAACATACATATGACACAACTCGCGGTAATTTACAGTAGTAAACAGAACATTGCTTTTTTGTGTTCAGGTGGCAAAAAAATATTCTTGGCTTAAGAAGGTTTTAAAATAGACTACAAGCCACATTTTAAAAGGAATATTGCAACTGTAAGTAGGAAAGTAAACCGTTTTACTGTGTAAATCTCGGAGTCTAACCGTCATGCCTGCAAAACTTTTCAGACTTGGAGCTTAACTTTTTTCATAAAACTCTAAATTTTATGAAACAGGCGATATGCCTCAGTACTTAGGTTCTTAATTTCTAGCGCTGAGATACCAGCACTAAACACTGGCGGCAGATAATGGAGTTACCGAAGTTTTAATAACTGATCTTCAAATCCTTAGCCAGGAGCGTAGCAAGTTTAAGGTCCCATATCTGATCTTCACTCTTCAAGTAGATGGCAGTAAAACGCGTGAAAAATTACCTCACCTTACACTGATTTCAAAATGCCTACAGTCGCAATACAGAAATTCACCGAAGATAGCATCCACTAAGTTCTAAATCATGTTAGATCATTCATCAAATTTTTCGTCAGTGCCAGTATACGAGTCTGTTTCGTAGACTAAATGGATCTCGTGTACAACCTCCAATGGGCACATGTGAATAGTTCTTATCCCCGACACATGCGAAAAATGCTGTACAGACCACAGTTAGTTGGAAAAATGGAAGAATGCATACTTTCTGCAGAAACAGCGGTAACAGATGCATAGCATATTGTCGGGGTTTGGCACGTATCTAAAACTGTCACGAACTACACCACTCAAGAACAAGCTAGGAAAGGTGCCAAGCACAAACTTCGAAAGTATATACCTTTTAGGACTTACAGAATATTGACAACTTATACATGCACACACCAGTGTCAAGGATCATGAAAATATTCTCGGCCTCACAAATATTGACAGATGTTTCGGAATTTCTTTAGTTAACAGTCCGATCCTCATTCTGTTTCTATTTACCGCATACTTTGACAAGGCGTGTAGTGGGCATTCGCCTGGAGTGATTTCAGGAAACTATGGAAAAAATAACTTAAATCTGGATGGTCGCTTCCCGAATGCGATGCCAGAGTGCTATCGCTCGCCCAACAGTCATCGTCAATCCTCTTACGCACCCCACCTCATAAAATCCCGAAATGTTATGAAAACCGCAAAACATAGTGAATACAGGTAAAACATCGCCAAAATTATGTAATATTCGCTCTACGAAAGAAGTCATAGATTGATATGGTTAGAAGATGACTGAGGATGTATCAGTTTCATTAAGAATTCACCATTCCTCAGTTTAGATGCCCTAAATTACTTTATATGGACACAGTTAGCTTGGCAGGTAGAGTTCCATAGTGAAAAGGTTGTCGGTGTTATGAAGGACGATGCGAATTGCACCCTGATTGTGGAGTTTTCTGGGTTACGGGGCAAAAAGTGTGCATTCTGGCTCGAGACCGACCGAACCTGTAACATTTATTTTTTTTATTTTTGCTGGATACCAGTTAACCAGTGGAGATGCTACATTTTGTGCTTAGGTAAATCTCTTGTGGTATAAACTCGTAACCTTTCTCCGGAGCAGAGCCTTCATGGGTGAATCCTCAAAAATTAGACCATACTTTAGGTATGTTTTCAACCAGAGTGAGAAACATCCACTTCATTCATAAATGGTTACAACAGCTATCCATTCACCCACATGCATAGAAAACCCTAATCCGTATGCCTAGATCGGGATCACACCGGTATCCTCCTGAATGAGAGGCCAACACTCTCGGTGAAATTATAGGTGACAAAATTATAAGTGTTTGATTTAAAAGTGACATGTTTACAGCGTCAGCTAATCGTCTCCACAATTTGAGTAGCTGTATGGTGCAAATTGAAATCGACGTTTCACGAAATACGTCTTATACCCGTTGCGTTTTACAAAATAGTCTTCATTTATAATGACAGCCTATATACCTCGTGTTGCTAAGTTTCGCTTCACGCACATTTAAACTAGCATCAGAGGCCATATTGGTGAACTATGGGACAAGCGGTCTTCCACAAACAAGATTTCACAGGATTACACCCACCACCAATCGCCCCTAAAAAGTCCTTTTTCAAGTTTTTTTCATGAGTCCTTCATCACTTACTAGTCTTAAGACCCAATCCTAATAGACACCAACACTCGATAAGACATAATTTTTTTTCCGGATATAAGTACTAAGTATGTGCCACTTTCCACGAATATTATTAAAAAGTGTGAAAATGTGCAAAGTAGATAAAAAATAATGAAAACTGACCAGTCAGAGAAATAGAACAAAGTATCGAGCATTACAGGGAGCAAGAGAGAAGCATAATTTCGTGAAAAATATACAGTTTCAGTAAGAAGCATGAAAATCCTATAACTTCCCTTAAATTTCATAAAAATCGGTAAAAATGATTAAAATACGTAAAATATTGCCAAAATTACGTAATTTCCTTCCAAAACAAGATGTCGTTGGTTGACATGACAATTACACCTGCGTGCACCACAGAGTGCAGTGCACAACTATATGATGTGTTTTTCATTACTACAACTGGCTACAGAAAAGTGTCATATATGTACAAAAATGTATGTTTCGGCTGTAGCGACAGTTCCCAGAGAAACCTGCACGGCCACCTCCACCACACACATCACATTACCGTCAGGAGAGTGCAAAGGATGAAAACTACAGATGTTATCGATCAAAGGGGCAAAGGTTAGGAAAACAATGTGATGAGTATTCACAACGCATACAATCTTCCAATCATGATAGGGTGAGCAAAGGATGAAAGCAAAATATGTGTGCATCACAGAACTCAATTAATTCGATCATAGGTGCTGACATAACGTATCAGGCACACAAGTCATTACAAAAACCACTATCATGAAGGTGGGATAAGTTAGCGTAAGTTCAGGTTAATTCTTATTTTTCATAAATTGGGAGTGCATGTGAAGTGATAACTTTATATAATGAGGGTGGGATGCACTAGAGGTTAACACGTAAGCTAAGACATAACATCCTGGCCTGCCTTACGAAGGAATGAGGTGGGATAAGTTAGTGCAAGCTCAGGTTAACCCTTTAATTTTTTTTCATAAATTCAGAGCGCATGTGATTGGAAATAACGGTAAGGAGGGTACGATGCACTAGAGGTTAACCCCAGTTTTTGGGTTAAGAAACCATGACACCCTTGCACTAATTGAGGTTAACCCCAGTTTTGGGCTAAGAACCATGAAACCCTTACAGTAAATGAGGTTATTGTAGATAATTTAGGTTAGGCGGGCCAGGATGTTACGTGTTAGCTTATACAAATGAGGTTAACCCCAGTTTTGCGTTAAGAAACCATGACACCCTTGCACTAATTGAGGTTAACCCCAGTTTTGGGATAAAAAAACCATGAAACCCATACAGTAATTGAGGTTATTGTAGATAATTTAGGTTAGGCGGGCCAGCATGTTACGTGTTAGCTTAGGTTAACGCGCTCGCGCGTTAATCTAAGCTAACACAATGTAACCTTGAGACTGCAGCAGAAACGGCACACATACAAATCTTATGGACGGGGCTTCTGGATATGTGAGGGGAGGGGGCGGGTGGCGGCGGCGCGTAATTATAGGGCAGCGACCGCAGGGAGGGCGGGGCGCGTGACCTATTTAATACCAAACCGGTGTTTATATACTACTTACAAGGCTTGCAAATTTTTTTAGAGTTGAGAAGTCATTTGAATCATCGTCGCCAGAACTAGTTCAACACGCTATGTAATAAAACTTATTTAACAGTAGTTCTTCAGATTAGGCTCATGATTATAAAGAGCAGCATGTACTAGAAGATTTAGCTATGGCCGGAACGTCGTCTGCAGCTGAAATTACTGCAGAGTGGGGTATACCAGACATGCCACTACCGTCACCTTTTCAAAGTACAATTTATGATGATATTTTAGAATGGTCCCTCATTTACTCTGCAGCCAGAGATGAAATATTTATCCGATCAACGAAAAAATCCAACCACAAAACCATTGGCGTCATACCTCAAACACGCATTTTCGAAGAATAATGCCAAATGGAGAAACTTATAAGAGAAGATTTCTTGTTTACTCTAAATCTGCAGACGAAATATTTTTCAGAGCATCCCAAAACACACGAAACTTCCTCAAATCACTAGTCCTTCCCCATGAGCAGACCATACTCAATTGGATAGAAGCATTTATTCGATTAAAGAATTTCAGTGTAACAGACATGCATCTGCGAACGCAGATTGAAGACAAAAAAATAATGGTAGTTTGCTATCCTCAAATGAATGATGTCCAAAGAATTCTTTTTAACATTAATTTCTTGTTGAGAGGACGCTTTGGTTCTAAAACACCAAATACTTCTGATAATGGTAGCTTGCAACTATGTGGAAAATATTACTGTGTGATGATGGACCATCTCAGCCTTATTGCTAATAAGGAGACTAATGTCTATGGTTTTGGCAAATGTACCTACTCAAAACGTATGAAGTTCGTAATAAAATTTTTACTCTGGTTAGTCATCTAAGTACTTTTCTTTTCCATCATATTGAATTGTAACAGGTCATTTTAATAAATTCAGATTATTTTAGGGAATAATAGAGTATAAGTATTGATGGTCAATTAGCGGCAGCGCTTGTAAGAAGCGCAGCGCTGGCGAACTGCCTGTGTCATGCGGCGTAATCACGTTAGCATGAAATCGAAGTCGGCGAACAAAGTTCTGGAAGCAAGGCTCGTGGATAAGCTTCTAGAACCGCCATCGAACATGCAGACTCGCCAGGTTATTGCCCGCAGGACGGGGACAGTCTACGCGACTGGTTGACATATAAGCGCGGGTTCACCTGAGCTCAACCTCAAGTTTAAGTAAACACGCCGCCGCTATGCTGTGCTGAAGAGTGTTCTGGAATCGAAGACCAGCCGCGCCCTCGCTAGCCAGCCAACCAGAAACCATAGTAAGTCTACGACTATTTTATATTGGCAAAGTGTTTGGATCGTTGCTTCGTGGCAGTTTGACTGTTGTATCTGCTTGCCTAGAGAAGAATAAATTGTCTATGCCACTTAATCTCTTTCCTTGGAGTTAAACGCCCGAGATCCTTAGTTAAAGGTTAACAGATTGGTAAACTAGCCTAGAGCCTGTTCCGGAGTACCAGCGACGAGCGACCAGTAACATTCGTCACCAAGTAAGTGTCTAGTCACCGCTCAAAACCATTGCCATTACCTGGCGATTCTGAAGCTCTCCCAGCGGACCTAAACTCTTAAAACAGAATTGAACTTCTGAAGTCTGTCATGTCGAACAATTATCTTTAACATTACTTTTACCAACACTAATGAAGACGAAATTCAAGTGCGTGAGTGTTTTGATACTTATTATCTGGTAATTGGTTTTTCAGGAGATTGAATCATTAACCTAATTATCGATGATAACACCACGTACCTGCCATTAAAATTTGGTTACAGCAGGTGCCGTCAAAACATAAGCTAAATCGGTTTCCTTGTCCGGATATCTTTCAAGAATATTTGTTCTATACTCTCGATCAACAAAGCGATGAAAGTGATATCCAAGCACTTGAAAGAAATATTAACAAAAAAATTTGCAAAACTCGTTTTTAGAATAGAGTTTCTAGCCTCGCTGAGTTCGTTATCACTACTCTTCAGTTCGTGACGACCTCCTGGAAACGAATTATTCACTTGCAGCAACAGAGGCCTTGTCCCTGAGCAAGATCTCGGAGCAATTTGTATTCATAGTTAGAATGAAGACTTGGTTTAATACATTTCTTCAAGTAAATAAAGGCTGTGGAACTGAAATGGATTTATGAAACGCTTCACAAATTTGGAAAAACTGCTCGGAGTTATTCGTCTGCTCGATAACAGGTATGGAAATTGCTTCTCAGACTGGGACTTATCCTTTTATTAAGCCAATCAGATCACGAACAAAGTAAAGATTTTTTTAGTTCCAGGCCGAAGATGAGACAGTAACGCATACAGAAGAATGTATTACAATGAACGACGTAGCATATGATCGATATAATTGAGAATGCGTTGGTCACTCAATTTACACAACTATTCAACCATCGTTCTTACGCGTTATCAAAACAATTCCTGAAAAGGGCGAAGTGGAATAAGCCTGTACAGATTTACAATAATTTTAACTGATGAAGAAAAATATTACGTATCTGGTTATGAATTGGTTGAAGAAACTTCTAACTAAAACTATTGTTGACGGGGCCGGAATCAGGAGAACCGATTAAAGCTCAACTTATAAAACAAAATGGATGGCAAGATATATTTCCGAATGAGTGGACAGAACTTCGAATTTTGATAATCATAGTCCATAATTGTAACTGTAAGGAGAACGAAGTTTCCGCAAATTAAAACTGATCAGAACATATTTACAGTAAGCTGTCAGATCTCACAATTTTATTTATAGAAAATAATATTGCTCAAGGAGAAATGCGAGGACGGTGGCAATATAGGTCTTTTAGTTATGATTTTATTTCTTCATTTGTTTGTTTTAAAAACATATAAAAACCAAGTGAATTTGAAATATATATATTGTAACCATACGTCTCGCTTTGAGTGGGACAGACCCGCTCTCAGATTGGCTGAGTAAAAATGTTCCGCTTTCGCAAACAAAACAGCAATTTAATATATCCATCTATTAAGGTCTAAAACAGACGATGCGGTTTTGGCCACGCAAGGATTTATTAGCAGCAGGAAATGTTCCACGAATTTTCGCTTATTTCCAACTACGTCACAGATAAAAAAAATCACCAGTTGGAACGCTGGGATTGTTGCTGATGAAGACCCTTGGGCGGAATTATTTCAACACTTCCGTGCTAACACTCTGAACTTTCGTATAACTTTTGGGTACGTTAAATGTCTGCCCGAAGTAACGCACATGTCGAAAGAATTTTTTCTCTGATAAATAAAATACAGATAAATGGCAAAACACAGTTAAGTGTCTCAGTATTGAAAGCCATTTCGATTACCAAGACTAACATCAACAGTCCTTACTTATAGGTGATGTGAGTATTGTGTACTCCATAGCAGGTTAAATAAACCTTTCAAACAATTTCACTGTTGTTTCTCATTCATACCGCTGCTATCCTATATTAATCTTTCTGAGATTTGAGTTATTATTAATATATAAATACTATCTTTCGCCCTCGAATTTGTTCGAGTGGAATTCATAAAGCATTCACATACAGTACGTATTTGTATCCCACGTAGGGTTGCCAATACAGGATTATAATTTCCGAGACATTTATGGGGTTAAAAAGGTATTTTAGTGGTATGTTCAAGGAGTGAACAAATATTCAAATTAATTAAAATAAGTTGTAATTTAGGTAAAAACAAGATTATTAATTCAACTTTGGTTGAAAATCACTACATCATAGTTGAGCAGTCTATCTATATATATATTGTCTCTGGTCGTCGGTAAGGTGGAGCGCTCCTCTACCTCCCGCTGCGAGCGCGGCATTGCCACCGTGGTATCTTAAGTTTGAGAAAAAAATTGATATACGGGAATTCCGGAACGGTAACGCTTGATTCCTGGACACGGACAAGGGCGTATCCAGGATCAGAACTAGGGGGGGGAGGGGGAAACTCGTATTTTTTTGGAGGAAATTGGATGGGGGACTGATACATGACGATTTCTTACATTTTTTTAAACTGCTTTACGTCTCTCAACAGCGAGGTATTTAGAGACGGGAAAGGATAGGAGCAATGAATGGGATGGAATTCGGCCATGGCCTTTTTGAGGAAGCATCCCGGCATTTGCCTGGAGTGATTTGGGAAACCATGGAAAACCCAAATCTGGATGCCCGGACGGGGATTCGAACCGCCGTCCTCCCGAATGCGAGGACAGAACGCTATCCGTTACACCACCACGTTCGGTGATTTCTTACAAAATAAAACTCAAACCTATTGAGGAAACTATTTTATTATTGATTAACATAGTAATCCAAGGTCCTCCTATGCGGTTAATCAAGATCGTAACTCAATTATAGTTTTTTTATGTATACATTAATCGTCTCTGATTCTCAGAAAATTTTTCAATAAGGTAATTTGTCAATATCTCACTGTGTACTTTCACGAAATTTCGATCCACATTCATCAGACATAATCCAGTCAATCTTTCCTCCCCATAGTGCTCACTCGTCGATGCGTACTGAAGGCAACTTGATTTTTCTTCTGGGGTGGGGGAGGGGTGGGGGGGAGCATCAGCCCTTTGCTGGAAACGCCCATGGGAGCAGACACAAAAATCCGGGACATTCCCGGATTTCCCGGTCGGGCTCTGCCGATCTCCCGATATTGGGAGCAACATGCCCAATTAGCCTACTCACGCGGCAATCTGCAGGGCCTCTGCCGGATTGTCCCTGTCGATTGGGACTGTAATTGCCTCGTGTGTAGCCGCCTTAATCCCACGGAACTACTCTTTCGATCTGAATACAAGTAGGTAGCCAGTACATTATTCCAAATTTTATTCACCCGTTTCGACAAGAAACAGTAACAAACATCCAAGTAAACAAACTTCTACATTTATAATATTAGTAGGATGTAAAAAATATATCTTATCTTCAGTCTGTTTATATGAACACCTTCACGAATAAGCAAGTGGTTGCTCGTTTGCGGCGTCACAATGAGATCTCACGCCACCTGAAAAATTTACCAGGGCCGCCCGCCCGTGCCTACTGTCTATATCATGGGCGCCGGCAGGATTACTTTAAGGGAAGTGCATCTGTCTTTTTTTACATTATATATAACACTTATTAAGGATACTGAATTTATTGACAAAGTTTTGAACAAATTTGTACAAAAACCTAAGCGCCTTAGGTTATTATTCAAACAGTGCATTTAATAATAAAATTTTTGTTTCTTAATCTTTTTCTGTTTATTTTCTTTCATAGCAGGGGGTGCACTTGCACCCCCCTCCCGGCGCCCATGGTCTATATGCGGACAGACAATGGAGCTTCAAAGAGCCATTTAAATGTTACTGACATATATGCCTTTCACTTACATTTTACATCTATTTTAAAAGTAAATTATTGTGTCATCCATTCCAAATACTTATTCTGTCATTTTAACAACAAAAAATAGGCTGCATCGTCAGTAAAGTTATAAATGGCGGCTTAACTGCATATCACGTTCAAATTATTTACTAGTAATGACAGTCGATGAGTATGCAAGAGCAACAAACTTTTTCTTTTAAATTGGATCATCGTTGTAACTGAGGACAGCAATGTATGTCTCGGCGTGTTGGCCAGATCTATGGCCGAAATGATGAATACAAGATGGCAGCGGCTCTGCAGATGTTTTTATTCCTGTTTAAATCAAAATATAGACGGAAATGTGTGATTCCGCGTGGACTTTTTAGTATCGTTATAGTTTATTCATGTATGTTTAATATAGTGTCTAGTACAAACTGTACAGGTGCGCAGTGTGTGAACGGAGAATGTGTGAATGGCACAGGTTGTGTTTGTTTTGATGGGTGGCAAGGATCTTCCTGTCAGTTTTGTGGTGGAAAAGTACGGTAAGAGAGAATATGTTTCTAATTGTAAGCTCTATGAATAAAGACTCGAATCCATGTGTATTTCTCGTGTGTTTTACTATCTGACTAACTGTTCCTCATTCATAATTGCTTATACGTCACTGTGGAAATGAGGTTAATAACGTGTCAAAAGTTAAGCTTAGAATACCCGAAATGTTTTTTGATTGATTAGTATGCAGTTAGAGTCCACTTCATTAGAATTAAGCTATTTGTTGGATACGAATTAGAATTTCAATTTTTTTCCCGTTTCAATTGTAAGTGGAGCACAGTACGTTATATATTTATTACAGAATTTATTGTGCTTCTGCTAGATGGTATTAGGTATGTAGAATATTATATACATGGAACATGTATTGGGTATTATCTAACAGGCAATACCGCTCGCTTCGCGCTGTTAACGTGTCGTCATAGTGACGTCACGTTCACGTACAGTCAATTTTTGTGACTATTCGGCCGCTGGTAAGCGGCCGCAGACGTCCGATAACACATCAAACACTGGACATCTGTTTGTGTTATCGGACATCTGCGGCCGCTTACCAGCGGCCGCCTGCATCTGATCCACCTTCGGGATATCAGTTTATGTTGATATTCTACAGTTTTAAATTATTGTGACCGAGCGTAGCGAGGGCACAATACACACAAAAATAGACTGTACGTGAACGTGACGTCACTATGACGACACGTTAACAGCGCAAAGCGAGCGGTATTGCCTGTTAGATAAAACCCCATGTATTGCTTTATTCGTAAACATAATGATGTTTTGAGACTTGCGATTTAGTTTAATTATATCATGCTGACCTTAATTGTTTTAATTTTGTTGTTACATGATTCTGTATTTGAATGCATATAATTTTTTAATATTTATTGTTTTAGTTATTCATTTTGTACAGTTATTTTAATAATAATAAAATTCAGAGTGTTTCCAAACTGACATCCCAAATAATACCAGATTTTTAACCGATGTCTAAATTCTGATTAGAGATTTTCCTCTTTATTAGTTTTAACGTTTTCAGTAGTGTCTGATGCATGTCACACATTAGATGGCAGGTTGTTGTGTTCTTCCATGACATATGTTTTTTTAGTAGAGGCAATGATCGATACAATTAAGCTCACCCTCATACTTTTCATTTCCATTTTCAATGTTGGTTGCTGTGTTAGCTTCCCAGTTATTTGTTTACCTGGTCCTTTGTTGTAACAGAGTTTTTCTTTTTTGTTTAAAGTGAATTTAGACTGAAATTTCAGATAAAAATAACTTTATTTCTCATTGTCACATTGGGAAATGTTGCTATAAATTATAATTTCTCACATGAGTTGTCTCTAATGAAATTACATTTTGGAGTTTTATTCCTGCTGGAGGTTTCTGGTTAAACATGTAAAAAAGCTACTGACATAATTGAGAAGCAATATATCAAGCGTGGATACATGCAAGGAGTATAAGTCACAAATGTTCACAATTTCTTGCTATCAATTTATTTTTACTATAAATTCATGTATTTCATCTGAATATATGTAATAACAGTACAAGTCAGTGCTGAGTACTTTTTCCTAACAATTCAACATTGAACCTGTTAGTATAAATCAATTCGCATTTTATCTGGTCTGTAAAAGGAGTACAATTCAAGTTATACAATAATAATGACTTATACTCCTTGTACTTATCACGATAGATATATGTCACTAATGTTATAAATCAAAAGGGAGATGCAAGCCTACTTATACAATGATGGTCACGGGTATCTTTGGTCAGGTGATATGGATGTGGGTTCTCTTTGCAAAGCCTTATAAAGATAAACTGGAACTCATAGTAGCAGATGAATACCCGAATGGCAGATATTACCTGGTGTTTCAGAGAAGATAAAACAGTGTGCTGTTTTCAGCATTGAGTGAAATCAGCTGCATAGTTAGTCTGATGGCTTCTGTTGTCTGAGATCCATTAAGGTTACCACAGGTGTGGATGCTATTGGTAGGCAGGACAATTATTCACATTTAAATGGTAAAAATAGGGGATTCTCTTGGATTTTGTTTCTCAATCCTTATTTGGAACCCTTACAACTTATTAAAGGACTCGTGATTAAAGGAGTTAAAGCAAACCTTTTCCAAGGTTAAAATGAGATGTTACGCATTGGTCAGTAAAGGAAATTAGTTTAACAAGAAATTGGTCCATGAATGTGTTAACTGCAAAATGATAGTTATAAATACTGTGATATGAGAGCAAACTAGATAATTTTATTCATTAATTGCTAAGAACCTGATGCCACAGTGGCAGTTGTCATTCACACCTCCTTATGTATCGTGCACTTTTCATTTCTCTCTGTGTTTATGTTTTTTTTTTGTTTTGTTTTTCCTGTTGATTCATGTTCTTTGTAGCCTACCTCAATAACTTATTATAGCCCTCAATCCCAGTATCTGCATATGATAATTTTCTACTCTATTTGCCTGGATGCAGATGCTAATTTAGTTTGGGCCTATTTTCCTTCTTTATTCTGCTATCAAACCCTATCCCAGTATCCATCCTCATCACCATGTTCTTTCTATACACCCCCACTCTCTTTATTTGGCTTCCAGTATCTGTTCCCAAGTATGTTTTGCAGTAATTTCTACAGACAATTTTTGTTGAACCCTATCTTATTCCTCTGTTTGGTACCATCAATGTGTATCCTATACAATCTTACCATATTCATAGTTTCCTGATCAATTCCTTTTCTTCCTTTGTACATAGCATCATTATTCACTATAACAGGAGCAGGACTCTTAACCTTTTCAAATTATCTTACCAACGTGTCCTCCCTGCTGTCATCAAACGATATGTCGAGATATTTATATGTGACGACTTCAATAAGAAATACACTATCCACTGTTAATCATACAGAACTTTCATTTCCATAACTGTTTACCTAAACAGCTGTCTATTTGGCATCTATCTTCATACAGTGCTGACCTTCCAAACTATTTATTTACTGAAAGATCAATAATATTGAGGATAATTGACAAAGATAATTCAATATTAGTGATAATGAAACTGTTGTTGAGCAATGAAAATGAGGAAGGATAGGATCAGTTATCATAGATGAAAGCAGGAGGAACAGGACTAACACAAAAACATGAACACACTTTACAAAACCTTAGTCATGTCAGAGGAAAGAAATATGTCAAGGAGTTCAGATGTGCAGCTATTGAGACTTACCACATGACAGCTAAAGACGAAAGTAGTGGGAAGAGAGTGGTTTGCAATGGAGGAGGGAGTGGGGGAGTTGAACAACAATAATTGTGGTAAATTATAATCTCTATAATGACCAATTGAAGAAAATAAAATAAATTTTAATATAAAATTTTTGTTTCGAGTAGATGAAAAACTACAAACAAGGCTATGCTCCTAAATATAGGGACAATAATATTAATATAGAGATTATACCAAAATTTCTTCTTGGTTAAATGGTGAAGCTTTACTAGAGATGTAATTTATTTTTTGTAAAACTGAAAGTACTGTTTTCACAATTCTATAGCTCACTAGCCAATCTAAATTTTCAGTACCTCTCCATGAATTATTCTTGTTATTAACAAGGTTGGTAATCATCGTAAAGTACTGTCTAACTTTATTGTATCTTCAAACCGATATTTTCTTCTCACATTCTTCTGTATCTACATGCAAATTTCTCTTGTTATAATCCTATTACACAGCATTTTGTAGTCAAACCAACAAAAATAATCATTAAAATATGGCTGCTAGTGGTCCTAATACTCAAACTTTGTGGCTGTTTTTGTTTCCACTTCCCTTACCAAGATTTCTTATGTCTTAAGAAATCATCCACCAATTGGGAAAAATATCATTTATCACCATTCAGTGGCTCATTGTGTCACGTTTTGGGAAGATCCAGTGTCACACTAGACTTTGTCGTGAGATGATAAGGTTGTGTTCCTTCAACAAGGTTGCCTTTGGTGTGGATAATAACTTTAGTGGGGGTTAATGTGGAATGTTTTTTTGTTGCCACTGTTTAATGTGAAATACTTATCTTGATCTAGCCACTACCTTTGTACTGAAAGAAATGATAATAAGAAAAACACTCAATCACTAGCTACAAAATAATGTGAATAAAGTTTTTAGTTAATTGCTTGGCTTTAATGATTGCACCATTACATTTTTTCCAATCACCAGTAATTTAAAAATATTATCTAGTGTTAAATTTCTCCAACTTAACATTCTTTTGCTCATTTGGACCAACTATGACTGTGTTAAGCCTGTGTTTTAGCTTGAATTTTGCTTTAGATGTGTATACATTGTGTTACAACTAGGGTTGTTGGCCCCAGAGGGGACCTACAGTTTAACGTAACACAGTAGAACTCCAATTATCCGAATCAATTGGGACCAGCCCCCATTCGGATAATCAAAAATTCTTATAATTGGATTTTTCCCCAAAAAAAGAGTCTATTTTAATTAATTACTGTATGTTGAAAATGAAAAAAAAAAATATTTTTTAAGAAAAAGAGTTTTTTATTAATTAAATTACAAGGCAACACATTTACATGTTAAGTGCACTTACAAGTGCTGTACATTAGTACAGTATGTATGTACCGTACTGTAAATAAGTCATTGCTTGCTGAACATCTCGGTCAGAGTAAGCTGTTTGACTGTATTCATCAGCTTGACAGTGAGAAGTTACATGTGTTCTCACTCGGGCTGACACTCCATCCACTTGAATGCAGTTTCAGGGCCGACAAATGCTTTCCTAGCTGATGGTCCCGTGTCTGCCTTCAAGTTCAACATTAAGGTCATCTTCTTCCTCATCACTTTCTTCTCTCACACTTTCTATAAGTTCATCATAATTTAGAATTTCATACCCAGGGTCTGACGAATCACACACCACCCACTCTTCTAAATCTTCAGCACTAACTTCTGAACATCCAGGAATTTTCAGAAGAATGTTTCTGAATTCCTCAAGTGACACGTCATCCCCATCTTCTCCTGACTCTTTCCTTGAGTTGAGTTTCTTTTTCCTTTTTCTCCTTTTCCTTCTCTTCTTCAGTTGATATGCCTTTCAACTTGTTCCACGCATGTCTTAATGTGGATGCCTTAAGCAATTCGGATAATCAGCGATTCGAATAGTCAGAGTTCGAATAATTGGAGTTCTACTGTATTTGAACCACAGACTGTCCTGATGTAGCTCATATAATGAAAAACAACTCTTAAAATTTCAGTGTTGTAATTTTTAATTTTTCCAACCTTTTATTATCATCTTTTCCCTGATAGTAGTCATATATCCACTAATAACTGCCTCATCGCAATTTATCTGAAGAACATGTTCCAGAGTAATGACTACGACAACTGCCAAATTAGGCGCACCTTCAAGCGGAAGACCGCTCAAGAACCAACTGACAAGGAGGACAAGCCAAGAGCCACAGCCTTCATCCCGTATGCCAGCAATGTATTGAGCAAATTGGCAGAATTCTGTGCCGACAAAACATCAAGTGTGTTTACCGCTCACCAGCCAAGATTAAAGCACTACTTGCCTCGATTAAAGATGATGTGGGTCTCGGGAAACCTGGCGTATATCACATACCATGCAAGTGTGGAAAAACAAACGTCAGGCAGACCATTCACACGATCCAAGAACAGTGCAAGAACATAAACGTCGCACCTAGCTACAGCAGCCGTCAAAATCAGCATTGCTGAACATTGTCTAGAGATATGGCATACTATTAAATATGAGGACACCAAAGTTCTGAGAAACACATCTCACTTTTGGGACTTTGGATACATGAAGCCATTGAAATGCAGCTACGGAGTAACCTCATAAACAAAGATAATGAGTTCTAACTAAGCCAAGCTTGGAACCCAGCACTGAAGCGGCTCCGCAAACACAATAGCCAAGGCACAATGAGCGACGGAGGTGACATACAGACTACTGGTCACTGCTCGACGCGTTGGAATGTACCACCCTCACCACCGCTATCGGACTGAGCGAGGTGGTGTAACGATTAGCGTTCTGGCCTCGCATTCGGGAGGACACCGGTTCGAATCCCATCCGGGCATCCAGATTTGGGTTTTCCATGGTTTCCCAAATCACTCCAGGCAAATGTCGGGACACTTCCTTCAAAAGGCCATGGCCGAATTCCTTCCCATTCCTTGCCCCCATCCTTTCCCGTCTCTAAAGACCTCGCTGTTGAGAGACGTTAAGCAGTTAAAAAAAAAAAAACGGCGCTAGTGGAGGGGATGGGTCCACAGGTCTAAATACCAACATGGCCGAACCGGCCTAGCAGTTGTGTCCTGGACTGTGCTCCTCACGCCAGCCAGCAGATGCAACCTGAAGATGATGGCACGCTATGCCGTCGAAAATTCGTTCGTCCATGATCAATTGATCTGGCTGCATACCCCAGAGATCTTCATTCATCAGATTCGCCGGGAAAACCTATGATTATGTAACTAAATATGATATTTCAGCTGGCATTTTTTTCTTTTTTTACAATATTGTGTATATCACACAATAAAGATGATACTAATATAAAGGAAACAATTCAATGTAAATAACAAATGATAGGGAAGGGACGGACGATTGCATCAAGCCTGTCGAAAGACTGATGACAAGAAAAAAAAAAGGTGGAAAATATCCCACCTTTTACCACAGTTGAAAGGTTTAGTGCTGTGACGAACACACAAAACAGGAGGCTAACCATTTGTACAATATTTTTAGTCTAAAACCTTGTTTATGCGGAGATATGTACACCCACGAAGGCTTACCACATGATTTGCTTAGCCTTGGCGAGCACTGGGGATGGTGGAGTGGAGGGATAAAATAATAACAAAGTTAATAATAGATAACTAGGAAAAAATATGCAATAGCAGAAAACGCACACACATATGTGTATATAATTGTAGTAATGCATTATTATTCATATATATTTGCACATTTATTTGTGTATTCTGCCACTTCATGTGATCTTTTCTTCTAAATGATAGTTCTCCTTGCATCATTTCAACCTTACCTCCCTGATGCCATTCTCCAAGCCAGCCGTGCAGTAAGCATTTGGGTGTACACACCTCACTTGATCCATCTCTGAATGAATAAAGTTTTAAACTGAAATAGTGTTCAGTTGGATTTATACAAGGGTTTCATTCCATAAAGAAGTTCATGAATTGGCTAGCAAATATTTTGTAAAAATCACATAGTATTTTCTATATATTTTTTATTCAGCTGAAATACTTTTTTATCTGATTTATATGCATCATTTGAAAGACAATTTTAGAAGCTAAGTACCTAATAATCTCTCTTAAAAATTCAATTTTTACTGGGCTTTTTTTCCTACAAATCCAACTTAATACACAGTGTGTATAGAACCTCAAAATCAAGACAGTATTATATATATGATGGATTTTATTATTAATCTTGTGTCCTTTGCCATCTACACCTCTTATATTTATGTACTCTTTGTTATCACCATTCTGTTCACTCCTCTGATCTCAAAATATGCATTCAATCTCCTATCTCTGTTGTACACTGTCTAATGCTTTGGAAAAACACATTATTCAGAATTTCCTCTTTTAACCAGAGTTCTCCCTGGAGTTTCAACCAAAGCCAAGCAGGGGGAACCAAGTTATATTTGCGAACTGGTCACTAAGTTCCTGACAGCATGCAGTGCGAGTCCTTTTTCCTTTTCTTAACCCTCCCTGCTCATCTTCCTCTGCTCTGATCAGAATTACCACAAGCTAGTCTTCTTGCTTGTGATGTTTTGATTCTGTATTAGAGGATGAGGGAGAAACTAAAGAAAAAACAATTAAAATTATTTTAACCATTTCTCAGAATAACGATCTACAACAGAAAAGTTTTTTGAAAATAAAAATTCTTATCAATTTTTGATTGGCCTGTTAGTTTAGAAAGCACGACAATTTGAAATGCAATATAAGGTCTCCATAATTTTGAATAATGGTGAAATTTCTGTAATCTCCTGAGCACCCGATAACACACTATTGTTAGCTATGGGAAAGTATTACCATTGGAAATGTGGATACATGGTAATAGTAATAAAAATAAAATACAAAAAATAATAAATTTATTTATAGAATGTAAGTTAAATTAGATTGAGAAGGGAAAAGTGATATTAAATTTATAGATAAAAATGAAATTAAAAAAAAAAAAATAGGTTTATTGGTGGTGTCTCGAAGGTTGGGTCCAGGGATATATCTGTGGAGTTCACTTGTTTAACAGCAAATCTTTGACACAGAGCATACCCCCAGGTTATCTGCTTTCACCTGTCACTGGAAGAAATGCTACCTTGTTTTCTGTTTCATATCTGAGGCATTGAATCAGAGTATGGCATTTATCTGGACATCCAGCTGTAGATCCATTGATCTATGTCTTATTGCTGAAACGTTGAGCAATTAGTCAGGTTTGCAGTGTACAGAAGTATCAGCTGCACTTCTAAAATTTTACTTACTTTGCAAGTTTAATACTACATCACAGTTACTGGTGTTGTCAACGTTTTGGTCCCAATCTGGAGTCTTCCTCATGACTGCTTCAGGTTAATGTATCTGGTTCTTTGACATATTCTGGCACACTGTGTGAACTGTTTTGGTTTACCGGCAGTGTGCGTGTTGCTGCTCTGGCAAAGAGTGTCCATTTTCTGCAGGAAAATTAGAACAGTCCACCCAGTGTACTGTAATACAATGAAGGAATATACACATTAATCTGAAGTAGCCCTGAAGAGAGTCCCTAGGTTGGGATTAAAACATTTGCAGCAGTAGTAACAGTGATACAGTGAAAAACCTGCAAAGTAAGTGCAGTTTTATAACATGATACCTGAACATGAAATTTTGTATCATCTGTACTGCTGACAAAAATTGTCTTAAGTGCATTTAGGAGTTTATGTGGGAGGTGGTTGGGATGGGGGTAGGAGCAGAAGGAATTTGACTAAAGAAGAGAGGTAGGAGATCCGAAATATGGTTATAACAATGTTAAATAAAATTGTTTATCAATGTTTGACACTGGAAAAGTAAATCTCAAAATGTTATTCTCCTATTTAATTGTTCAAGCAGTTTCAGTATACAGCCAGAATTAGAATACTGCTTCATGGACATATACAAGGGCGTATCCAGGATCAGAGCTAGAGGGGGGGCAACTCATATTGGTTTCGAGGAAGTGGGGTGGGACACTAAAACATGACGATTTCTTACAAAATGAAACTCAAACCTATTGAGGAAACTATTTTTATTATTGATTAATATAGTAATCCAACCACTTAAACTTAGGACCTACTATGAAGTAAATCTAACTCAATTATAGTTTACTAAAACATTAATCGTCTCGGATTCTTAGAAAATTTTTCAATATCTTTGTTTCTCAATATCTCACGGGTTCTTTCACAACAGCCCCCTCCTGCCCCTCGCTGGATATGCCCATGGTCTTATAATGAAATTGAGAGAGAAAAAAAAATTCTCATTGAAATCTGTTTTGGATTTTTTAAATTTTCTTAACTACAATGGAATAGGAAGAAATGCATTAAGGTGATACGTATAACGAAAGGAAAGATAAATTGTACCCACCACTCAACAACATTAATGGGAAGAGTGCAGCAACAACAAAAAATAGAATTTGCAAACACAAAAAACACTATTTTGAGCGATGCCCTTTTTCAAGAAAAGCTGAGCTGTGTATGTGAATTATATTTTTGGTTGGTGCTGCCCTCCTTCCTTAATTTTTGATGAGTGCTGGATGCAATTTACTTTTCAATCTGAATAGTAATGTTATCCTGAAATATAGGTTTCATTTCCTTGGAAAAGGTTTACTGTTACTTTTCTATTACTCCGCGATTCACTAAAAGTGTGTGGCGGAGGGTGCATTGCACCTATCCGGGAAGGTAATGGTTTGGAAGGGATATATGGCAGGAGGCGCCCATGGGCTATTGTGAGGAACCATCCCAGCATTCGCATGGAGTGATCTGGGGAAACCATGTAAAACCCAGATCAGGATGGCCGGAGTACTTTATCGAAAGCTACTCCTGTCGGATTTTATGTTTAGTCGCCCGGTAAATCCTTTCTATTCCACTCCCTAATCGCTCGTGGAAAAAATGATTACAGAAATGAATCGGTTCTGGCCATGATTTCTCTTATCTTATTTTCACGATCATTCCGGGATATGAATGTTGCTGGTAGCAATATTTGTTTATTGTCATTCCGAAATACATCAGTCGAGAATTTTTCAATTAGCTTTTGTTGAGAGCAACGCCTTTGGTGCTCCAGGTCTACCCAACCTAACTCCTTCAACATCGCACTTACGCTTTCGCTCCAACTATATATACCTGCCAAGAATCGGGCAGCTCTTCTTTGGACCATCTCTAATGCCTCCATTAACCCCTTTTGATGGGGACCCCATACAGAGCAACAGTATTCTAAGTGAGGCCGCACTAGTGACTTGTATGTAATCGATTTAACGTCCGGAGTGCATTGTTTAAATTACGACCTAGAAATCGAAGCTTACGATTTGCTTTCCCAATTCCATTCTCGATATGCTCATTCCATGACAAATTATTACGAATTGTTACCCCCAGATATTTAGCGGAATCTACCATTCTAAGGACAGTGCCATTAATAGTATATTCAAAGCTAAATGGTGTCACCTGTTTACTTACATGCATGACTTGGCACTTTTTAGCGTTTAACTCCAACTGCCAATCTTTACACCACGCAATTATTTTCATAATATCGTCTTGTAACAAAGCGCAGTTGTCCTGGGTTGTGATTTCACGATAAATAATAGCATCATCGGCAAATAATCCATTCATCCCCCTAATTATGTCGCACAAATCATTAATGTATATGAGAAACAACAGAGGCCCTATCACGCTTCCCTGAGGAACCCTGGACCTCACTTCAGTAAGTGATGAACACTCACCGTTGAGAACTACACACTGTGTTCTGTCCTCCAGAAAGTCTGCAACCCAGTCGCATATTTGTCTAGATATGCCATAGCCACGAAGTTTCCTAAGTAACCTAGTGTGAGGCACAGTGTCGAAAGCTTTTTTAAAGTCTAATAGAACTAAATCAACCTGGGATTGCTCATCTACAATATGACTTAAGTCGTGAATTAAAAGAGCAAGTTGTGTTTCGCAAGCATCGGCCTTTTCTGAATCCATGTTGTTTTGGGTTTAAAAGCTCACCTTCATCCAAAAACCGCATTACATTTGAATAGATGATGTGTTCTAAAATCCTGCAAAATATTGAGGTTAACGAGATCGGCCTATAATTTTGAGGATCATTAACATTCCCATTTTTAAACACTGGACTTACGATGGCGGTCTTCCATTCGGCTGGTATTTTTCCTTGATCCAAGGAGGCGGTATATAATTTCATCAAATACGGCGCAATTTCCTTTGCGTACCTAGAGTAGAATCTTGTAGGAATACCGTCTGGTCCGGGAGCCTTATGGGGATTTACATACATAAGCAGTTTAGTTATTCCCTCGACATCGAGAACGAGATCATTCATAATTTTGTTGGTTTGATTGTTAAATATCGGAATCTCCTCCGAGTTTTCTGACGTGAAAGCTTTTTTAAATACATTATTCAAAATTTCTGCTTTCTCAACGCTAGTTTCTGATAATTCCCCATTTTCATTAATCAACGACGGCATGACTTTACGAGAGCCTCTTATTAATTTGACATATGACCAGAACTTTTTTGGATTAGTAATCAGATCTTCGGATAAATTACTGGCTTGGAATTCTTTAAACGCATCACGCATTGTCTTACACACTTCCGCTCGCAACTGGACTAATTTAGCGCGATTAGACGAGTCCCCCGACTTCTTTACCATGGCATGTAAACGCCTTTGCTTCCTGAGCAACCATTTCACTTCCCTCTTGAACCACGGGAAGATCTTGCTAACCTTAATAAACTTTGTGGGAACAAATTGATTTAAGCCGGTCCATATTATTTTTTTAAAATCAAACCAAAGTTCCTCAACATTTGTATTTAGCGTGTACGTTTCAAAATTTTTCACCAAATGATCAACCATAAATTGCATTGTTTGCCTTATCGAAACAATATACGAGTTTGTCTTTATCCTGCTCCAAATTCAGCCTAGATTTTAAAGTTGCCACAACCGCCTTGTGATCACTTATACCGTCTTCTATACAAACTGTATCTACAATATCCGGACTGTTTGTAAGAAAAAGATCCAAAATGGACGAGGAATCTTTGATGCTCCGCGTTGGCTCTTCGACCATCTGTTCAAGAGAATTTTCTGCGAATGATTCTAGGAACGTTTTGGTTATTAACCTATCTCTTCCACATGACTTGAACGTAAATGTGTCCCAGTTAACTGAGGGTAAATTAAAATCGCCTCCAATGATCAATGTATGTCCCTGAAATTTTTGAGAAATGCTATTAAGTACCGAGCGTGGCGGTGTGACGGTTAGCATTCTCGCCTCGCATTCGGGAGGACGGCGGTTTGAATCCCCGTCCAGGCATCCAGATTTCGGTTTTCCATGGTTTCCCAAATCACTCCAGGCAAATGCCGGGATGCTTCCTTCAAAAGGCCATGGCCGAATTCCTTCCCATTCCTTGCCCCCCATCCTTTCCCGTCTCTAAAGACCTCGCTGTTGAAAGACGTAAAGCAGTTTAAAAAAAATGCTATTAAGTGACCACCTAAAATACTCCGCGTTATCTAGTCCAGCATCCGGAGGTCGGTAAAATGATCCTATTATGAATTTTAAACTTCTGCCAATTTTTACCTTCACTCATATTAACTCGCAAAAATTTTCCGTTTCATTTACTACGGAGCAATTGACGGTTTTATTAACGGCCACGAACACTCCTCCACCCATTGAGGTAGTTCTGTCTTTCTGAAAAACATTGAATTGGGGAGCGAATACTTCGCTAGATTCTACCTCTGGCGTCGGTTCCTAATATTATATCGACATCGTTAGTCGCAACTGTAGCGTGGAAATCAGCTACTTTCCCTCTAATACTCTGACAATTAAGGATCATTATCCTTAGCGGCTTACTATCGGTATCTGAAGAGTCTAAATTCACATTTTTAGTATTTGCATTCTGAAAGGAAACGGGTGAAGTATTTGGAGCTGTAAATTTCGATTTATTCGCACCGTCACTTCCAGAACAAAGATCTAGGTTACCGACGAGTCTTCTTCATTGAACTGAGGGATCCTCGGGCCTCACAGTGTTCCTAAAAAATAATTCACATCAAGACGGTTCCATATTTTAGCAGCCACCATCGTCGCCATTCTCGGTGTGTAGTGGACGCCCGACCTGTCAAATGCGTCCCAGCTGGCAGCTGTCATTGGTCGAAGGTCGACGAAGCCCCAGTTGTTTCTGCGACACAGTTCCTGTAAACTACAATTCAAATTATAAATCTTCCACCATACAGCCTCCCCACAATTGGTGCATGGAACGACACTACAAATTGAGAACTGCAATGAAACCGAATTATCCCGGGCGGCTTCATACGCCTTTCGGCCCAACTTGTCCATAGATTTCACTATGTCTGAAACAGAAACACGACACGAGTCGTTAGTACCGACGTGCGCAGCTACCCTTAACTGACGGCAGTTCGATTCCCTAATTGCTTTTGGAATGGTCTCCATGACACGTGGCACCGTTGCTCCTGGAAGACAAACAGAATGAACTTTAGTATGGGGGTCTGTACCATTCTTCGTGTCTAGTTCCCGTATCGGTTTCTCCAGACATCGCACGTTGGAGCTGCCAATGACCAGTAAACCTTTTAATGGCAAGGCTTGGGGTCTGAGAGAAACTCTTCCCTGCTGCTCTTCTGGGCCATTCGCGCTTGAATCTTCAGCCTCCTGCAACACAGAAAACGCATTACTTAGTGGCAAGATATCATCTTCCCGTCGGCTAATTGGGAATTTCGACACCTTTCTCCGATCCACACGATGGCAGACATTTTCTGCAACTGGTACCTGAAAATCCAAACTTGCCGGTTCTACTACAGTTGGCTACGGAATATCTTCGACGCACTGCCGCTCCTCGTCTAGGATGCTCCATACCTGCGCTTGAAGAGATGCCATAGTATTAATAATCTCCTCGAGAGCCAGGCACCTACCGGAACACTTTGTACAAGTCATGCCACCTGAAATAGACAAAAACAGAACTGCAAATGAAACACAAAAATCGGTGACTGCTACTAACGGCTGCTAAAACTCGATTGCTGATTTACTACCTACACAGGAAAATCGAAGATAAAAACAAAAGCTATCTGGCACACTTTATAATTAAACACGAAAGTCAGAGTGTGCTGCTAACGGCTGCTGAGCCTGACTGCTGAGCTCAACTACTGGGAAGCTCAACTGACTGGATCACAACCTAAACAGGAAATATTCAAAGACAACGCCAAAAACTAGCACAATTCAAATCAAACACAAAAGTCGGTTATGGCTGCGACAGCTCAACTGACTGGATCACAACCTAAACAGGAAATATTTAAAGACAACGACCAAAACTAGCACAATTCAAATCGCACACAAAAGTCGGTTACTGCTGCTATGGCTGTGACAGCTCAATTGACTGGATCACTACCTAAACAGGAAATATTTAAAGACAACGACAAAAACTAGCACGGTTCAAATCACACAGGAAAGTCGGTTACTGCTGCTACGGCTGCGACAGGTTTATTCATATATGTGAGGGAAACTTCATGCTTAATGAGATAGATTTCAGTTTTATCTGCAAAAGCTTTCAGTCTAAATTGAAAGAGGGTAACAGAATGTTTCTGACCAACAGCTACTGTGGCTTACCACCCCAAAGGAACCATTACCAAAACATGAGAATAATGTAAATGATATAGTGCACTAGTAATGAGTGATGATGATAAACTGCCTAACATCATGTATTTATATGAATCCTGTGTCCATATACATGATATATTTTTATAAAAATGTTATTTTCTAAAACATACTTTCTCTCTTTGATATATATTTGTGTGCCTGGAAGTATGTTCCAATCATCAAATCTTCATTTTGTCTCCTTTCATCAATAATTTAATTTAAGTTAGCTTGGTATCTTTTACATGTTGTGTAAAAGACTTATACATTTTAAGAAATCCTTTAGGGAGTGTGTGCAAACTACGTGGCTCAGTCGAGTGGGGGGAAGGTTTGGCTGGAAGGCTGTGCTGAGCTACATGAGGGGGAGGGGGTTTCTGAGCTAGGCTACGTAGCTTTCCTTTAATAACATTTTTCACAGTTAAAATGAGGAACAGAACACACAATAGCATGTGAATATTTATTTCCCTCATTTAATTATCTTGCAATAAATAGTCTGACACGAGAAAACAGTACAAAATGTCTTCTGTAATCACAAGAGAAAAAAGCTACGTGGGGGAGGGGGGGGGGGTAGAAGCAAATGAAATGCTACGTGGGGGGAGGGGGGTTCACAGGAGACCAAATTGGAGCTATGTGGTTTATGGACACTCCCTTACAGACAAGATATTGTCAGTCATCTCACATCCCCAAAGCCATATTTTTGGTGTAGCTATGTTAACAAAGGCGCCGGTGCAAAAAAAAAAATTAAATTAAATTTGTTAAAAAAAATATTGGGAACCTTAGGCCTAATAGGGTGACCCTTTTTTTTTCTTCTTCTTCTTCCTTTATTTCTACCAAGTCTTGTTGTCTTGTGAGGTGCTCTGGCAGGGCCCCTCCTGAGCTTGGAGGACCTGGTGCACGGCACCGCCAAGCCCTCCGATAGCTACGTCAATGCACATGATGTGATAAAATCTCTGACTAACAGTGAAGTTAGCAAGAATGATGGCCCCGTTTTGTGTTTGTATCATCTTTTTTCTCTCTTAGAAATGGAGTGAGATGGACTGTTTTTACTTTTGAAGAAATAAATGTGTTTTTAATTTATTTTACTGTGCTGCAGTAATTACTTACACATTAAAGGAATTTTTTATGTTCCAGGTTATCAGATACATCGGGTCACATTCACGATGGTCACGGGAATTACTCAATTGATGTAAAATGTAGTTGGCTTGTGGATGCAAGCAGTGTTCCCAATTCCACAATCAGATTACACTTAGAAGAATTTGCTACAGAGTGTGGTTGGGATCATCTTTATATTTTTGATGGAGATAGTGTTCATGCTCCATTACTAGCTGTTTTCAGGTTTGTGTTTCATTTTATTTTCTCACATGCAGTTCTCTTCCACTTTTATCAAAGTTCAAGCAAAACAAGTTCTAAAATTGCTAACATTTTAAGTTATGCATCTGCAATTGAATCTGAATACAATTATGCTTTGTTCTGTCTTTTATAATTTTATCGCATTCATGTTTATCGTCTATTCCAAATAACTCAGTGATGAATTTGTTGAAATTTTGTATGGCACACAAAATAATTTTTTACGGAGGTATGGAATTTCCAAACCAAATTGGAAATTGAGTTGTAGAACCTACATAAATGATAGAAGTAACCCATGACTGGGTTTCTGTTTAGAAAAAAAAACACCTTGAACTTTTTAGAGATGCCACCTAAAAGTGAATAAGAGATACTATTAAAAAATTATTTGAATGTTTGGGTTAAATATGTAACTGAAAGAAGAGAGTTTAATTGGAATTCTTTACATTTCAGTAATATATCAAAAGTTAAATGTGGGTAAAAACGGCCAGGAATCTCAGTGTATGCACTTATGAATTTCCTAAAACCCAATCAAACAGAAATTTGACTAACTACACTAACAGAACATGCCAGATTGATAGCAGTTTGCCAAAGTTGTCATGGTCGAACAAAACACGTGTAACTGTCGGCAGTGTTGATGCAGTCGGGGATGAAGGAACACACAATTCATTTTTTTCATTCCCCTCCTTATCAACAGGTCCAGCAATTCCTCCATTTCTCCTTCTCGCTTCAAAGCCAAAAAGAAAATGGATCCACAAAATTAGATGAAAAAGAGAAGAGTTTGTGGGACTTTACAGATTGTTCACTGAGTTAAATTCTTTTTATGATCATTTTTATGTCTATTTTGTACTATCTCAACAACAATTTAATGAGTTACACAACCTGGTACAACCAGAAATATGAAAGCTGACAACTAAGGTAGAATACCCATCATTACGAAGGAAAGGTTTTTTCAATTACTTCAACTACCCAATTAATTTTATAATTATTGTACCTAATGACTCATGGAAAATAGAATTTGCATAAAATAAACAATAAATGTGAAATTAATAGTATGATCGAGTCTTCCACCAATTTTCTTCCACGTTTTGGTTTTTTTGATAACATTGTTATACTCGGAAATCTGTCATATAAAAATACCTACTTCCACACACAAAGAGTGGTATTTTCCATCCTGTCCTACACGACATTTGTCAAATTAATAACCTGTCACTGGTCCGCTGTGGACTAGGCTACCGCTAAATGGTAGACCATGCACTGTTTGCCTAGAATGATGCAATCCTATTCATGCAGAAATCCATGCAGACTGTCTGCTTTCCGTTTAACTGGGACTTTAGGTTGTATCTTTAGATAGTAGGAACAGTTTCTACAAAGTTTCAGTCTGTGGTTGTAGGAAACTGTAATCTCAGATTTGACTCCATGTATTAAAAATTTTGATAAGTATTATGTCTTGTGACCATACCGAATTGCTTTTGGAATGTAGTTTGTGTTTGCAACAATTGATTGATTGAATTCAGTCTGTTAGCTGGAAAAATAATATTCATAACACATTTCTTCATGATTCCCGGTTTAACAAAAAAAAAAAATTCTCTGTTTATGTAAAACATATTGATTGCCATGGTGAATCAAAAGTTTTCTGAAATCCTATTTCACATTTTTGACCAGTACCATTTTCATGTGCAAGTAACTAATAGTTGAATTCATAAAAATATATCACAAATTCATACATTTTGTTGGTTGTGTACAGACAGAAGTTTGGTTTTTAAAGAAATGACTGAGGACAAACGGTATAGAAGTTTATTAAACACTGTTAGTAAGGGGAAGTGATAAAAGATTTTTGACACATGAATTGTAGAGTTGTTATCGGCATATTAACTACCATTTGTTGTATTTTCCTTCTAAGTCTTGTGTTGTTTTTTTTTCTTTCAGTGGTCTTATGTACAAAGATGGTTATACCATCAGAAAAATTCCAGAAGTAGTGGCAAAATCAGGATCAGCATTGTTACATTTTTATAGTGATGTTGCCTATAATATGACAGGATTCAACATCTCTTACAGGTAAACTTGTAGAAATTCAGATCTTTTAATTTTGCTATGTATAAACTAATGTTATAAGAATTTCACAACATATTTTTGTAAAAACGATTTCATGAGTGAACTGCTGGATGTTTTTAAGCATGATATAATTATATTGTATTAACCATTCGCACTATAGAAAACCAGGGAGAAGAACATAAATGCCACCTCTGCCTATGACATTATTAACATGTCTGCGACACAGCCTTAAGATTGAAATTAACAACATGAAGATATTGCCCAGGCTATCACAATTACGGGACTTGGCAATTGGAGAACCTTTAGAAATCCTTAGTCGAGACTGTGGTCTTTGATTCAGTATAGCTTGAAAACCAGTCCTGGCAAAAATAAAGAAACAGTTTGGTGTATACCGTCTTGCTAACTGGTAGCAATCAGGTAGTCTCACCTTAGATGGCGCTGGGGATAGTGTGGGGGTAAGTTTCCTACAGGTGGCAATGTGTGAACTAATATATAGAATGGGTGTTAGACTGTGAGATTAACAAGAAGCTATTTATCGATCAACCTGCACAGTTAAAGTTACACCTGAGGAAGACAGCAGGGCCAGCCTTCAAAATATCTTGTTTTCAAAACAGATTCCAGCAGATGAAGAATATTTTATAACCTAATTTTAACTTCTTAGTTTGGGAAGTAAGAACAAATAATGATGTGCTTTGCTCTATTTTAAAAATAAAATAATAACAGTGAGAGAGAGAAATCACAACAAGTTAGTTTTACTCACTAAGGCTTTTCCTTTTGTCGAGACCAACAAGGTTGGGAGGTGTGGTTGATCCTATGGCTAACTGTTATAGATTATCTATTTCAAAACACTCTCATTCTTTAATTTTAAATAAAGTGTTATTGATGAGTTTCAATTAAAACAAAATATTCAATGGCTTGTTATTACTGGCAATTATTTACTTCTTTTTGAACTACATACAAGTTAAAGAAAAGGCTCAAATTGTTCTGTGCAGGTATATCGTTCTTCGTTTTTGAAAATAAAAGTCGCATGAAAAGCCATTTGAAATTTTTTCTTTGTTGATGTGTTTTTATTTCCATAAACTTTTTTTGTTCTGTAGCATCTAGCAGTTATATTAATTCTCAAAATGTAGTTATGAGAATATAGTTAAGCAAATTGAATGCACTTCATAAGTTTGCTACTGAGTGCTGTTTATGGAAGCCATGATAAGCAACTCACTGTAGCTCGCCATTAGTTTTTGTTTCTTAACTAGTCCATAAATTTATAGTTTCTTATTTTAGCCAGGTAGCCAAATCATTTATGACTGTCACCAAAGTATGATAATTCCTACTTCTAAATAATGAGGAAGTTGATGCAATAACAAAATCATCTATTTTACTTCACTATTTATTCCATTATAATCTTTACAAACACATAAACGTATAAGGCATGGCTTCAGCTTCTT